>CM038349.1:9609551-10809551 GCA_021464625.1 Proterorhinus semilunaris
CTCCCGGCACCAACACCTGTCCGATGATATAGGCGTGTGCCGCGAAAGCGGCACATTTGTTGCTGCTTTTAAAAAAAAAAAGGTGAAAACCACAGTGAAGGCGCAACATGGACAAGAAAGTGGTCGATGACGAGCGAAGCTCGTCATCGACCATGGCCACTCACCAAAACACTGATACAGTGAATCAGGGCATCGAGCCCTATCCGGTGATATAAGTATTTGCCGCGAAAGCGGCAAATTTGTTCTTGTACTCACAAAAATACGGAAAAAAAAACGGGTAGAGAAACATTGAGAAAGAAGAGGTAAAAGACGAGCGCAACGCGCTCGTATTGGATAATAAACCCCATAGGTGGATTACTGGACGTGAGACCTTTCCGAATATATAAGGTTTGCCGCCGGAGGCGGCCCCATATTGTTATTGTATGGGTTTTTCTTATTCTTATTATTATTATTATTATTTTTCTTCTATCCGTGTTTTTTTGGAATAAATCGCCCAAACTTCGACGAAAACTCCCAATTTTTTGCCCAAAATTAGAAATCACGGCGATACACAGTGTCAAAAAGTTTCGTTACAAAAATCACAAAAATGGCGCGTCAGCGCCCCCTGGAAAATCAAGATTACATTGCGCCTATGGAGAGACACCGAAAAATCTGAAAATTTTAGTTCGTCATAGACGAAAAAAATTCGGCACAGTGATTGGTCACGTGAAGCCAAACAAAAAAACACATTACGCGGTTGCTAGGCAACCAACAGTATGGCGGCCATATTGGCCAGAAGAGGGACTTGGCGCCGAAGGCGCCATTTCATGCCCACGCATTTGAACGAACTCGTCCTAGGCCGTTAAACGCAGCGACTCCCCGTTCGCTCCAGATCATCTCCACATGTGGGAGATCAAAAGTTATTAAAAACTTTTTAATAGCATTTTTGGTTTTGCCGTGGCAACGCCATGAATTTGGCGTCCGTTTTCGCTGCTCGCCGCCGTGTTCAAACAGTCATAACTCACACATACTTTGGCCGATTTGAACAAAATTTTAACCGTTGGTCGAGTCGTCGACCCCGGATGTTTTGATATAGGAAATTTGAAAATTGCCGCAATAGCGCCCCCTGCAGAGCACAAAATAAAAATTAATGGAGCCAAAAATTTAACTTTGTCGTAGATGCATGAAATTTGGTACAGACATCCGTCACGTGATCCCGAACAAAAAATATATTGATGCCCCGCCCCTTTCCCCACCGTGTTGCCATGGCAACGACCCAATGTCAACTTTGTCGTAGCCAAACCAAAATTGGTACACTCGTGCGTGATGACTGTCCCAACAAAAAAGTACATTACACGGTTGCTAGGCAACCAACAGGAGGTCGGCCATTTTGGGAAAAAAGGCGCCGAAGGCGCCATTTCTTTTGCCAGCTCTTTTATAAACTCCACCGAGGGTGGCGGCGACATTATAAATAGGTAGGGCGCGGCAGCGCCCCCCGGCTATTGTAAATTACATGGTTGCTAGGTGACCAACAGGAGGTCGGACATTTTGGGACTATCGGCGCCGAAGGCGCCAATCCTTGCCTTTGCTTTTTTATAAACTCCACCGAGGGTGGCAGCGACATTATAAGCAGGTATGGCGTGGCAGCGCCTCCCGGTTATTGCGGCGGCGTGCGGGAACCGGCGTCAATCGGCCACCGCGGCCCGCGAGGGCCTCCCAATGCCGCTTGCGGCTTTAATTAGGCCCGAGCGGACCTGGCAGGTCTCGGGCCTTTTGTAATTGTACAAGCAGTGCGCGGAGCGCACTAAAGAAAGACGTGCGCGTAGCGCACGTCCCACGGGAAAATTGGGGAGGTCGGCGCTCAAGAAACAGAGCGCGGAGCGCTCCCCATGTAAGAGACAGTAATCAGGGGGCTCCCGGCACCAACACCTGTCCGATGATATAGGCGTGTGCCGCGAAAGCGGCACATTTGTTGCTGCTCGTAAAAAAAAAAGGTGAAAACCACAGTGAAGGCGCAACATGGACAAGAAAGTGGTCGATGACGAGCGAAGCTCGTCATCGACCATGGCCACTCACCAAAGCCCAAAACACTGATACAGTGACTCGGGGCATCGAGCCCTATCTGGTGATATAAGTATTTGCCGCGGAAGCGGCAAATTTGTTCTTGTACTCACAAAAATACGAAAAAAAAAACGGATAGAGAAACATTGAGAAAGAGGAGGTAAAAGACGAGCGCAACGCGCTCGTATTGGACTTTGAACCTTACGGTTGGATTACTGGACGTGAGACCTTTCCGAATATATAAGAATGCGCCGCCGAAGGCGGCGCTATATTGTTATTGTATGAGTTTTTCTTATTCTTATTATTATTTTTCCTCTCCCCCAAAATGCCAGTTTCGGCACTTTCCCACCGACGAAAAGTCCTGAATTTTTGCCCAAAATTCAATTAGGTGAAGAAAAAAACCTTCACATCTCCAAAATGTAAAAATTAAAAAAAATGGCGCGTCAGCGCCCCCTGGAAAAACGACGTTAACATTACGCCCTATGGCAGGACCCCCCAAAAAACCGCAAAACCTGAAAAACGTACTTTGTCGTAGACGAAAAAAATTCGGCACAGTGATTGGTCACGTGAAGCCAAACAAAAAAATACATTACGCGGTTGCTAGGCAACCAACAGTATGGCAGCCATATTGGCCAGAAGAGGGACTTGGCGCCGAAGGCGCCATTTCATGCCCACGCATTTGAACGAACTCGTCCTAGGCCGTTGAACGCAGCGACTCCCCGTTCGCTCCAGATCATCTCCACATGTGGGACATTAAAAGTTATTAAAAACTTTCTAATAGGATTAACGGTGTTGCCGTGGCAACGCCATGAATTCCGCGTCCGTTTCCGGCGCTCGCCGCCGTGTTCAAACAGTCATAACTCGCACATACTTTGGCCGATTTGCGCGTAATATTAATCGTTGGTCGAGTCGTCGACCCAATGTCAACTTTGCCGCAACCTAACCAAAATTGGTACACGCGTGCGTCATGACTGTCCGAACAAAAAAGTACATTACATGGTTAAAAAAAATCAGCGCCGAAGGCGCTGATCTTTTTGCCTGCTCTTTTATAAACTCCACCGAGGGTGGCAGCGACATTATAAGCAGGTAGGGCGCGGCAGCGCCTCACGGTTATTGTACATTACGTGGTTGCTAGGCGACCAACAGGGGGTCGGCCATTTTGGGAAAAATAAGCGCCGAAGGCGCCATTTCTTGCCTTTGCTCCTTTATAAACTCCACAGAGGGTGGCAGCGACATTATAAGCAGGTAGGGCAAAGCCATTAATTCTGCATATGTTTTCTGGTCATAACTCGCACATAGTGTGACCAATTTGAGCGTAACTTCAGTTGTTGGTCGAGTCCTCGACCCCGGTTATAATATAGGAAATTTGAAAATGGGCACGAAAGCGCCCCCTTCAGAGAACCAAATACAAAAAAATGACCACTAAAAGTGAACTTTGTCGTAGACAAAACCTATTTGGCACACACATCTGTCACATGACCCCAATCAGAAAAGTAAATTATGGCCATGACCCATCTCCCACCGTGTTGCCATGGCAAGGTCCCGGTATCAAGTTTGGTATTTGGTACACACGTGCCATTCAATAAAATGTATATTTACATAACTTGTATTAGTCATAAACAATGTACACAATAATTCCTAGAATTACACAAATGTATAGTTCAGTACAGATATTTCTATTCATAATTATACATCCTTTACTACACCTTAACGTGGTGGAGGGGTTTGAGCTCCCGAGTGATCGTGGAAGCCCTGTTGTCGGGGGCTTCGTGCCCTTGGTAAGGTCTCAGGATTAAACCAGGACAAAACCCGAATCCACTGGGAGGAGGCCTCGTGGAAGGCCCAGGACACGCTGGTGGGACTATGTCTCCGAGCTGGTCTGGTGTCGTCTCGGGGTCCCCCCAGAACAGCTGGAGGAGGTGTGCGTGGATTGGGAAGTCTGGGCATCTCTGCTGAGACTGCTGCCCCCGTGACCCGGCCCCGGATAAAGCGGAAGAAAATGGATGGATGGATGGATGGAAACCTGAATTAAACCTTGACCAAACCAGGACTCAGTGTGTTGAACTGATGAGAGGAGAAACACATTACTGCATTGGCACATTGTGTACATATTATAGGCTGTAAGCATTCTGATATTTAGGAGCCAAAATATATTTATTTTGCACAGTAATTTTAATGGATTTAATAAAGGCTTTAAAATCCCCATATGACTGAATTAACCCTGTATGTTCTGGACCTTTGACAATTTCTTTTCAAGTTGGACCTCAGTTAAATTAAATTCAGGACCCATGGCTTAGTGTATAAATCAATTAATGTTCATTTAGCTTTACACCTTCAACAAAATAAAAAAGGAAGAAACTGAAGGAAAAATACACAAACACATCTTTTACAGATTTATTTACGTCTCATTCAGGTAATGAATTTAAATGCAGCACATGAACAAATGAAGGAAACACATTCTATAGTTTTCACAGCATAATTTAATTTTATGGAAAAAGTAAGGATTAAAAAAACAGGGAAACAAAGACATTATTTACAGATTACTTTTAATTTTGGCTTTTACAAAAGCAATCATCCACACAATATGAACTATATACGTCTAAATTGTAAATACATGTAAGCTGAGAATAGAATATATGACTAAAGAGAACTAGATTACGTTGATTTCATACACCTATGCACAATAGATTACAATTAGATCAATTATTACAATACTTAGTTACAACTACTATTTAAATTATTTATTAATTATTAATTATTTATTAATTAATTATTTTTAATTAATTATTTTAATCTTTAATTATTAATTATTTTAAATTTAAATTTTAAATTTTAATTATTATTTATTTTTTATTATTTATTTTTAATTATCTTTATTATCATTATCATTATCATCATTATTATTATTATTATTAAGAATGTTGTATTATTTTATTGAACTAATTTAGCCCTCTCTAAGCTAACCTTGAGCAACAGTGGCGAGGAAAAACTCCCTTTAACGGCCAGAAACCTCGGACAGACCCCGGCTCAAGGTGGTTGTCTGTCTCAACCATGGAGAGACCAAAGGGTCTAAAGCTGGACCAAAGGAGGACCACATAAAAGGAAATTAAACGGAGAAAGGAAAGAAGAAGACTAAAGAGTCTGAATACAGCCACAGAAAAAGAACATTCACTCAGGAAGACCAAACAATCACATCAGACCAAAGGGTCAAAGCCAAACCGATCCAGACCAAAGAGTCTAAATAGAAATCGCCAAGAAAAGCAAGTCCACATTAAAGGGGAAAAATTTGATCTACGCAGAACTAAAAACAGATCAAAGGGTCACAGCAGACCAACCAAAAACCAAGCACCGCTGCAGACCAACTAAAACAAGCACCCCTGAAGACCAACAGCAGACCAACCAAAACAAGCACAGCTGAAGACCAACCAAACCAGCACAGCTAAAGACCAACCAAACCAGCACAGCTAAAGACCAACCAAACCAGCACAGCTAAAGACCAACCAAAACCAGCACCACAGCAGACCAAAACCAAGCACCGCTGCAGACCAACCAAAACCAGCACCACAGCAGACCAAAACCAAGCACCGCTGCAGACCAACTAAAACAAGCACCCCTGAAGACCAACAGCAGACCAACCAAAACAAGCACAGCTGAAGACCAACAGCAGACCAACCAAAACAAGCACAGCTGAAGACCAACCAAAACCAGCACAGCTAAAGACCAACCAAAACCAGCACCACAGCAGACCAACCAAAACCAGCACCACATCAGACCAACCAAAACCAGCACCACAGCAGACCAACCAAAACCAGCACCACAGCAGACCAACCAAAACAAGCACCACAGCAGACCAACCAAAACAAGCACAGCTGAAGACCAACAAAAACCAAGCACCGCTGAAGACCAACAGCAGACCAACCAAAACCAAGCACCGCACCAGACCAAAACAATCACCAAACCATTGAAGCAGGAAATAACAAGCACCCGACCAGACCTGTCTGAAGCTGGACCAAAGCTGAGCATATTATACCTACCATAATCATAATAAAAAAATAGTCCATAATTGACAAAGCACCAAATTCCAAAGGCATTCACATGATTAGGCATAAACATAATGTATAAACACGGTAATGTATTAACATGATAATGTATAAACATGATTAGGCATAAACAATGTATAAACATGATAATGTATAAACATGATTAGGCATAAACATAATGTATAAACACGGTAATGTATTAACATGATAATGTATAAACATGATTAGGCATAAACAATGTATAAACATGATAATGTATAAACATGATTAGGCATAAACATAATGTATAAACACGGTAATGTATTAACATGATAATGTATAAATACGGTGATGTATAAAAATGATGTATAAACATGATGATGTACAAATATGATAATGTAATCAGTAGCTACTACTCAAACATGATCAAAAATGACTAACAGCAAAATCTAATCTAATCAGTCAAATACTTAAAACAACAGGCAATCCCTTCGTGATCAGAAAAATATGTTGGCACCACTACAGAGTGAACTTCAAACTGTGTTGTTTTGACATATATGTGGTCAATTAGGGTCCCTCTCTCGGTTGTAGGAGAGTCAACATACTGAATATACCCTCTATCGAGCATCAATTTGGACAATTTGGAAGATTTCAGTATATCCTCATTAAAGTCTCCTACAATAACAATAGTTTCACTTTTAGACTGTAGCCAATTAAATAGCCTCTTCAAGTTTTTGACAAACAGAGACATGGCATAAGATGGGGGACGATAAATCACAACTACTAAAATATTGAAAGCCTGATTATTATATGCTATACATTCCAAATCAAAATGAGGTACTGTGACATCATAAGCCCCATTTACGTCACAGTACACGCCAACTCCCCCATGTTGTTGGCCACATAACTCTACAAGTGCTGGATCGGTGCTACAATTGTAACTATCACTACGGGACCGACTATGAAATAGGAAATTATCAATTTGCACAGTGTCTAAACACGAGTCAGCACTTAGCCATGTCTCTGTCACAGCAATGCAGTTAGGCCGCCAAAGCTGTGTGCACTGTGTCAAATCGGACACATGCCTGCTTAAACCTTGAACGTTCATCAAAAACAACACAAAAAAGGGTTCAGTGTAGACGGGCCGAGACACACTTTCTGTCAAGAAGGGAGGCATATAATGGAGAGCAAATTTAACCTGATCATTGCAATAAATAGCTTTTTCGTTGAAGTCTTGGATGATAAGACCAGACAGGGTTCTTACTCTACTTAAAGCAACATATGCTTGACCAGCAGAATCTATTTTATCAAGGGACACAACTGCGTTATCAACAGAAATGCCTTGTACCTTATGAACAGTACAGGCCCACGCGAGTTTAAGGGGAAACTGACGCCGAATGCCACCTTGATTGTTTGCACGTTCCTCCTCCGGTTCAATACGTGTACATCCAGCTAGCTCAGGGGACGGGTGTCTATAACGTTGCCTTTTTTGAGAGCCAGCAACGCTATCGTCAAATAAAATGTAAACTGCTACTGGGAACTCTTTACCTGACCAAATTATGTCTGTAATTGTACCGCATATACCATTAACAAGGCCATCATTAACGTCTATATTTTTACATAGCATGATGCGTGCACCGTTACCCAAAAATACCTCCTCTGGCAAGCATGTATGCTCAGTATTTAACAGAGGGGTCATTCTTTCTTCCATTTTCGCCGTTTTCTTATTGCGACTATAATCCTTTGCACCAATTTTTACAAAATCCGGGCAGATTTGACAAAGTTTCTGGTGGTTAAAGTCGTCAACTTGCCTATTTCTGGAATAAATATGCAAAGCATCTGACTCTTCCCCGGTTTCACAAGATCTTAATAATTCTATATCTGAACTTAGCAGGGTTGTATTCCTAGATCTCGTTCTCAAACGGTTCAGTAATTGGGCAAAATCCTCATCTTTTTGACGCATGATCGACGTCAATTCCACAAATGAGAATTTTGCCCATTTGTCTGAACTGTCTCCGTCTCTATACAGGGCTGTATCTTTAATTGGTTTTAACTGATAAAAATCCCCTACAGCTATTACACAAACATTACCAAACAGGGAAGAGTCACCTGATTGTTTCATTTGTGTCAGTCTACTGTCAATATATAACATTAAATTATGGCCGACCATGGAAATTTCATCAATAATCAAAATCTGTAAATCCCTAAATCTGACACGAAGAGTATTTGCCTTGTCTTCTAATAACGTTCTGACTGGTTTTGTAGGGGGGACTGGTATGTGAAAGGTATTATGGATAGTAGCTGCTTTTAAATTGTACGCTGCTACCCCTGTTGGTGCTGTAAGCAGGACACTGATGCCATCAGGATCCCGGCACATAGGTGCCAATAACCTGGTAGCTTCATACTGTATTGCTCTAATCAGGTGACTCTTCCCGGTTCCCGCCCCACCCGTAATAAATACATGAAATGGCTCTGGTTTGGTACCCGCTACTTTGTTCAAACACCAGGCCCGGATTTTGTAAAAAATGGCCAATTGCTGTTCATTTAATGAACGGACTAAAGCTAAACCCTCTTGCCTACTAAGGACATTATTTTGTCTTTCTATATGGGCTATTTCCTCGTGGCGTACGGCCAACTCAGGAATGGGAAGAGGCTCCTCTTCTTCAGGGAATTGGGCTCGTTGCTGTTCAATTTCCTCGATGCACTCTAAACGTTCAGATTCCTGCTCGGGGCACAACTCCGCCCAGCCGCTCTCCAGGACTTCGTCACAGTCAATTTCCTCCTGGAGCGTTTCTATGTCTTCTTTTAAGACATCAAATTTACTTCTATTTAATTTAACTATTGAACGTACACTATGTATTGAACCGTCAGAGAACTCTATCCTACCATTTTTATAAAACAGCAAAAATGAATCGCACGTATCCGGTTTCAATTCTGTACGATAGGGTAAAAACAATTCAATCAGGACCCTATAGAACAGTTCTGGATTTTTGGTTTTTGAAGGACGCAAATGATCAATGACGGCAGCTTGAGATCTCGTTCGTTTTATAATAAAGCCGCAATCATTTTGAAGTTGAATTGACTTCTTACATTTTTGGCCGTTTGGAATAATGCGATACTCTGACACAAACGTCGCAATACACATGTCATTAAACACGTCATTGTCGGGGCGGTTCTTATACCGGTCGATAATGTTCAGCATCCATATGTCCTCCTCTCGATCTGTTTCCTCAATGGTACTTAATGGTCTGCTCATTCTAACTATGTTTTCTCCCGTTGGAATAAAAACGAGTTTCCTAGAACTCTCCTTTAAATGCATACCCGTTAATAAATAAATGGCCTCCTGAGCAGACACCTCTCTATTATGAAGGAAAACTGTACCCACTTTTTTCAATGACTCCTTGGCGTCTAAATTACCTTTCTGTGCTTCCTTTTGAGAGTTAGCCAATAATAATCCTATCTCCCGTTCAGTTTTGCCCATATATGATATTACATATACAATACAAGCATAGGGATTACATATATATTGAATATCAAAATTTGCATTCCACAATTTGGCGATCATCCTATTAAAATTATTTATCCAAATTGCGTTTACTTTTCTCCTCAAAACAACATGTGTACGACCACGCAAAGAACAATAAGCTATTTCAAATATTTCCTGATTAAACCCCAGAGAATCAAACAGATCTTCGGGGAGGACATATGCGCAATCTTTCGCAGAACTGGCTTTTTTGACGGCAGTCACAAGCGCTGCAGCTCGTTCAGCATTTATGGTCCTATGGCATATGCATGGCACTTCTCGGGCATCATCCTGGGGGTTATCTTTATCCTCTCTGTCACACTTGGGGCATTTAGGTTTTTGTGTACGTTTTATAAAGGTGCGCGCAGACGGGGGGCGGGGGAAATTAAAACGACAAACTGTTTTGTTTTTCCTACATGATTTAGAGTGGTTCTCCGAATGTTTCTGTACAGATGTGACGACTTCATGTAGTTCATCGCCCTCTGGTGGCAGCTCGCAGGTGACGTATTTATCTATAAACGCGGTCACCTCTTCATCCGTGTTTACGTCTAATTTGGGGGCATTTCGGATCCAGAAAAGCGCGTGCACATGAGGGGAGCCTCGCTGTTGAAACTCGACGCGGTAAAAATAGTCTACAATTTCTCCTATGGGATGTACCGGGGACATTAAAACTTCCTTAAGAAATATACGCCAGCGATACTCAAACATCCTAGCCGCGGTAGCCGGATTACGCTGCAAGAGTTCACAACGTTCTGCCCATTCCAAGTCCTCTACAGTTTGATCTCGGCCTTCCTGTCTCAAAACTGTGTTAATTAAATTTTTCCAGCGCATATCAGCGCTGGAAAAAGAACAGAACCATGTCGGGTTATCGCACTTGTGCAGCAATGCCATCATGTGTCTCTTACCACCGCCCCAATATGGTGGAGAGCCTCTAATCGGCTTAAGAAAACGATAGCCACTATCGTGCTCTACCAACTTCTTAAGTGATTCTTTTAGGTTCGAATCATTGCTGCCGTGTTCATGAGGTCGGTTAGGGTGAGTATCGCCTTTCCGAAGTGCGATGGATACACTAGAGACCACTTGCTGAAGAACCGATAAATAGTATGCATAAAAAATGTACAATAAACACCGCGCGAATCGGCCATCGGCATGCATTATACGATTGTTTAAATAGCGATATAAAGTTATACGAATCTGTCTTTTGTCAAAAAATGTACCGCGGCCGCGTGGAAACAAACAAGGAAAGCATTTGGCTTCATTTTCCCGATCTGACAGCAATTTAGTAGGGTTGTTACCCTCAGCAGGAGCTAGATTTAAAACGCCGTCCAAGTACTGATCTAATATGTGTTGGCCTAAATTCAGGGGCAAAGAACAAGTATCCTGAAAGATACAGTATCGCTGTTGGTCATGAAGGACTTCGTCATCAAGATCCACATCAAGAGGTTTTCCATCCTCTTGATGTGGATTTGATGACTTGTCCTTCCCTTCATCTAAAGAAACATCCATTTCTTCAAAGTCCGGAAGAGATTCATCCGGATCTTCTCTAGCAAAGTCATTAATCCATGTTTCATCAAAATTAATATCGGAAAAATACCTATTCATGATTTTTAAACACTGAATTGCTAACTTAATATGCATTGTGTTGACAAACCTATATTTATAATGGCCTTTATAAGTGAGTTTACGCTTAAGTTTAATTGGCAACACAACACCCCCCAAATCTGAACGGGGCAATAACCTAGCCGTCTCTGTAATATTAGAAGGTATGCAGGTCACTGGCCCATGGATTCCTCGTTGGCCGCCCTTAGGTAAAGCTACCATCTTCATGAACACTACATTGGGCGAGACCAAAAGTTCCTCCACATCGTTTAAACATGCCAATTCTTCTGGAATGGGATCAAGTTCCAAGTTGTTAAAAGAACTTTCCGGTGGAATACAACCCCTTACTATCTTACGATGACAAGTAAAACAAATCCACAACTTGCCTCTGGCCGTTTTCTTTACCGCACATGGGCGGGCACAGTCTTTGCTACATTTATGTAAATATGTGTCTTTAATACACTTATTAGCTACATCTAATATGGTGTCATTCTTTCTATAGTTGTCTATGCTACAAGGTTTTACAGACTTTTCAAAGAATAATCTATGGCACACAGAACAGATGTACTCGGGGCCCTTTTCAACTTTCGCCAAGAAACACTGTGCAACATATTCAAAGTCTTTTAATTTGAGTTTATGCAGTTTTTTGGAAGTCTCTTGAATATGCTTTTTATTTTCACTAGTGTGGTATCTTGTTTTACTGCTTATTATTTTATCTTCCCTATAAATTGGATTTTCATACTTACTTTTACTTGCTAGTTTTAAATTCTTCCGAAATGAAAGACTTACTTTGTATTTGTCCCTACTAAGTGATTTCTTTTTATCCCTATGTAACTCATCTGTACTATATTTTATTTTGCTGTAAGCTTTAACGCTTTGTTGATGCAGCTTATCTGTACTATATTTTTCTTTGCTGGAAGCTTTAACGCTTTCTCGGTGCAGCAAATCTGTTCTATATTTTTGAATGCTCAATGCCTTAAGTTTATCTCTGTGTAACATGTTTTGTCTATACAACTCTATACTTCTTTGCTTTAACCTGTTTCTTGACAAAAGTTGTTGTCGGTACCTGTTCCTGTTAATTTCCTTTTTATAATGTTTAAACACAGATTGCTGTGTATATTTTACCCTACGCAGTTCATTAAATTTATCTTTGAACTCTCCCTGTGCATACCGTTTTCTGAATTTCTCTCT
The DNA here is from genome assembly GCA_021464625.1 of Proterorhinus semilunaris. Classification (NCBI taxonomy): domain Eukaryota; kingdom Metazoa; phylum Chordata; class Actinopteri; order Gobiiformes; family Gobiidae; genus Proterorhinus; species Proterorhinus semilunaris. The sequence continues at coordinate 9,621,924 of CM038349.1, forward strand.
TTGTACATATTTATTGTTTCTACCAACTTTACCTACTTGTGCAGCTTTTGATGGAGAGTCCTTACGAAATCGGAGATTGTACTCCGTTTTATTACCATTGATTTGACAAACCCCACAACAACCCTGCCCCCCAGAATCTTTAACGCATATAACTACTTCGTAATGATTTCGATTGCAGTTTTCTAAGTATATAGATTGGCTTGACTGTGCTTTACCCTTACATTTGTACTCAAGCCAATTCCCATCAAAGAATGTAAATAAAGTTACTCCTAAAAAGTCTGCCGTTACCTGTATCTCGACTTCTGTGGCCCAACTACCTACATATTTCATTCTTTTTGTTTGGATATATTCATAAACTGAGGGGGAATAGTGACACCATAAACTCTTATATTTTAAAGGATTATTTTCTAGTTCTTTTACAACTGAAATCCTAATTCTTCTATGATTCTTTTGAGTTCCACTTACCGCTAGGGAGATTGCACGGAAAAAACAATTCCCATCAGCAACAATGGACTCATTTTTGCATGGGGCGCCTAATGACCTACTGGTGGTAATGTGTGGCATAGTGATGTGTTCAAATTGTATTTCTAAATTCCTACACAAAGACTGGCAAGCATCCTTATCTATGGGGGTGAAATATCTAGCTCTCTGAGTATGGCTAATAAACTCTAAATCAGCTTCAACCTTTTTAGAGAGGATAGTTTTAGATTTCTTTGATCTGTGAATGCCTTTGGTGTTTGGAGGCTTTGCTTCAACTTTAGGCACACTACCACCAACTGACTGCATCTGCTCACTAATAACATCGTCGCTCATGACGACATCGTCGCTCATGACGACATCGTCGCTCATGACGACATCGTCGATCATGACGACATCGTCGATCATGACGACATCGTCGATCATGACGACATCTTCACTAACGACGACATCGTCACTAACGACGACATCGTCACTAACGACGACATCTTCACTAACGACGACATCTTCACTAACGACGACATCTTCACTAACGACGACATCTTCACTAACGACGACACCCTCGGATGCAGTAGTTACAAAAACACCAGTGAGCTCAAACAGCTTCTCCGCACGGTCATAACTACGAGCCAAACGACAAAAGTACTCATACAGATCTTCAACCGACCTAAAGAACGCCACAACACTCTTGCCACGAACATGCACCATCCCAGTCGCACTCCGAGAGTGAGAGTCAACCACAGCATACACACCGTTATCATGAATGATGGCACAAGTGCTGCCACACATGGTGAACAGGCAGGTGTCGTACAGTGCCAACATTCTTTCTAAACCACTGCGCAGGCTCACAATGACCATGCTATCAATAAAATCTCCACTATCAACACCAACTGCACCGGGAAGACCTTCAGTAAATTCAAAACAAACCTTTTGTCCCTCAATGTCCCACTCATTGGGGAGCTCTGGGACCAGCAACGTACCTGACCGGGAAGCAATCCTGCCACTAACCTTACAGTACGTGTACAACTCATCACCCAAAACAAGAGTCCGGTCCAAGTCCCGCTTCTGCCACAAAGACACACGACTCAGAGTGTGCTGAGCAAGACTCATCAGTGCAATCCCCATACACTGAGAGCCAGCATACATGAAACGACCACTCCCCTGATGAAAAGAGCCACGGATGTTCGGTGGAAGAGTAACCGGCACTGACTCACCTTGACTTACATCAGCAACACCAAGTCCGTCTTCTTCCCTGCTACAACCTGCTTTAACCGGTACATCAAGACCAAAACCAACTATCTCAACATCACCATCATCAACAACAACAGGGGATGTAGGAACACCCCTCTTGGTCTTTCCATCGGCTTTCCTTGGACGATGCTTCCTCTTCTTCCTCTATAAAGAAAATAAAATTGCATACGATTCAGCAGGAAAATTCAAAATTGATTCAAAGATCAATAATTGGTTTCCATTTTCTCACATAGCTTTATAAAAATAGTGGGAAACCAGGCTTCCTTCATGGCAAAGGCCTGAAAGTTTATGTTTGGTTGAAAATATTGTACAAAATAACTGTAATTGTGTATTAACAGTGAATTAACCTCCAATCACACTAAGGCTGATTTACTAATGCAGGTGGTAAATTGCAAGCACTACTTCAAACTAAAACGGCAATTGATTCATCATTAGAAACTTTATATATATTGTTACTTGTGCAAATCTGATAAACGAGTGTGACAGGCAACTGCACTTTAGATTTCAGTTTAGTACATCAGGGCTTAACCTCTTAACCCCCACCCCAACTGAGCACATTGTCTCCAGTTCGGCTTTATCCAAATCTAAAAGCTTCTTGGAAAAAAAGTGACAATATAGCAACAGAAACGAGGATGAAAATGCAACAAAAATGTGATAAAAGAGCGACGAAAACGTAACAAAAAAGCAACTGAAAAAAAGGCCATGAAAAAGTAAATAAGTGAGAAAAAGAGCGATGAAAAAACGTGCCAGAAAGGCAACAATAATACAAGAAAAAAGTGACAGAAATGTGGCAAAACATGACAACAACATAACAAAAACGAAAAAGCTACAAATAAATGGCCACAAAAAACGAAGCAAATAATTGACAAAAAAAAGTGACAAAGTGATAAAAGAGTGGCAAAAACATGCCAGAAAAGCAACAATATTACAAGAAAAAAGTGACAAAAGAGTGTCAAAAATGCGGCAATAATGCGACAAAACAGTTGTACAGGTGTAACGATGTTGCTATCCAGTACAGAAGCCTTTACATTTGGGTAAAACTGAACAGGAGAAAATGCACTCGGTTAAGGCGGGGGTTAAGAGGTTAAGTCACACAACACTCAGACTATACCTTTTGTTTTCCACAACCTCTTTATACATTACTTGTGAATAGGGATGGGACAATAACCGGTTTCAAGGTATACCACGGTATTAAAATGCTAACGATATCACCTCTCTCTCTCTGCCGAGATAAAGCGTTGTTTGGATCTGTCACGTTAAAAGCTGCCAAGTGCGGCTGAGAAGCAGATGTTTAGCGCTTTAGCTCGCGTTACGCTAACCTGTTCGCTTTGAAGAAGAAGAACCTTTATCTATATAGTGCCTTTCACAGACATGGTCACAAAGCACTTTACATGAGAGCATTTTACGTTCACTCCACACTCGGTGATGATAAACTACGTTAGTAGCTTCAGTTTCCCCTGGAGGAGACTGACAGAAGCGCTGTTGCGACTGCACACATCTGCGCCAACGGTCCCTCTGACCAACACCATACACATTTAAACACACATCATTCATCCTGGCCTATTGTACATGTTTTTGGTGGTAGGGGAAACCGGAGTACCCGAAGGAAACCTACGCAGACACGGGGAGAACATGCAAACTCCACACAGAAAGGCCCCGTCCAGGTGGGAATTGAACCCAGGACCTTCTAAGTCCACAAACAGTGAGTAGAGCATCAGCGAACATGCTCAGTCTGAGACTAAGTCATAATAGCACACTTTATTGATCAATAGCAACATGTAAAGTCATAACAAATTACAAATGTACCATAAACAAACCCTGTTTTTACTTTTTAAATATAAAACACGCAATTTTGTGGTATACCGTGATATTGCGGTATTTTTTGTCAAGGTTGTCATACTGTGGAAATCTCATACCGTCCCATCCCTACTTATGAATAACACTTTTTGACTTTGATAATATCTATACTCAAATGAACACTCAAATACCAACCTGGCCTTTCACCAGTACATCAGCGGCGTTGTTGGCAGGCGGTGTTCCAAGTGACCCAGCTCCGGGCTCCGTCTATGATAAATAAAGTAATATAATTAAGCAAAACAATAACCTCCAGAATTCAGTCACTGAGCTGATGATCTGCTCAAATAAACAAATAAATGAAAAAATAAACTACAATTGAATAAGTGTCTTTAAGGGCTTAAAAAGTATATGTAAAAACATTAGCAACTTCTCAAAGCGTAGAATGTTTTTGTAATTAGAAACAACATTACAATAGTTATCGGTAAAGCCTATATTTGATTTGAACAGATTTTGGAACACAGATAGGTCATGCTTACTGTATAAAGTTCAAAGAAATCCCTGCTTTTAAAGTTCACACTAAAGACACCAACCTGGTTTTTCTCCATCACATCAGGAGAAACACCGCCCGCATCAGCACTGGGAGGGGATGCTCCATGGGTCACCTTCACAGCTGGCACCACCTGGACAGTAAAAGAATAATGTAAAGGTTAAGGAGACACGCACATCGCAGAAAAGTGAAAAGCGTGCATGATCCAAAGAACTGTAGATAAAGAAAGCAAAAAGATCAAGTCTGATTTGTGGCCAGAAACATCACTTTCATGGTGTGCGCAATTAAAATTAGGAGCATTCAAGCTTTGCAGTAAATGAATAAAACCCAATGAGACAAATATTTACAGAGCCTCTCGAAAGTACTAATACACCTTGAACTTTTGCACATTGTCATGTTTACAACCATAAACAAAGATTTTAATTTTAATTTTTTACTGAAAGGTCACACAAAAGGTAACAGACGACTGTGAAGTGAAAGCAAAATGATACATGATTCTGTTATTTTTCAAAAAATAGAAAAGTGAAAAGTGGGGCGTGCATAAGTATTCATACAGCATTTTCTGAGTGCATTAAATTGCCTTTATAACATTCCTAATGACTGCAGAAAGTTCACACCTCGCCCTAACCATTAAATAGAGGCCACCTGTGTGTAATCTACTCTCAGTATAATTCCAGCTGTTCTGTGAGGGCCTCAGAGCTGTGGTCAGAGTGTATTGGTCACTAAGCAACATCATGAAGGCCAAGGAGCTCACCAGAGAGGTCAGGGATAAAGCTGTGGAGAAGTTTAAAGCAGCGTTAAGTTATACAAAGATTTCCCAAGATTTGAACATCTCACGGAGCACTGTTCAATCCATCATTCGGAAATGGAAAGAGTATAGCACCACTGTGAACTTACCAAGACACGGCCGTCCACCTAAACTAACAGACCGAACAAGGAGAGCACTGGTCAGAACCAAGTGCCCCAAGATAACTCTGGAGGAGCTGGGACGTCCTGCCACTGAGCTGGGGGAATCTGTACATGGGACAACTATAAGTCGTACTCTACACAAATCTGGCCTTCATGGACGAGTGGCAGAAGAAAGCCATTATTGAAAGGAGGCCATAAGAAATCCCGTCTGAAGTTTGCTAGAAGTCCTATGGAGGACACAGCTGCCATGTGGAAGAAGGTGCTTTGGTCAGATGAGACAAAACGTTATGTATGGAGCAAACCTAACTCTGCTCATCGTCCTGAGTGCACCCTCCCCAGGGTCAAATATGGGGGGGGGGGGGGCATCATGCTATGGGGCTGCTTTTCCTCAGCGGGGACTGGGAAGATTTGTAAGAATAGTTGGGAAGATGGATGGACCCAAATACAGAGACATTTTGGAGGAAAACCTGCGTGAGTCACAAGAGAACTGAGGCTGGGGCGGAGATTCACCTTCCAGCAGGACAATGACCCTAAACACAAACATCTACATTGGAATGGTTTAAAAACAAACATATTAATGTGTTAAATTGGCCCAGTCAAAGTCCTGACCTAAATCCTATTGAACATCTGGAAAGACCTGAAAACTGCTGTTCACAAACGCTCTCCTTCTAATGTGACAGAGCTTGAGTTGTTTTGTAAAGAGGAATGGGCTAAAATGTCAGTCTCTACATGTGCAAACCTTGTAGAGTCAAACCCCAGAAGACTTGCTGCTGTTATTGCAGCAAAAGGGGGTTCCACAAAGTATTCAGTCATGCTGTATGAATACTTATGCACGCCCCACTTTTCACTTTTCTATTTTGAGTAAAATAACAGAATCATGTATCATTTTGCTTTCACTCCACAGTTGTCTGTTACTTGTGTGTGAAGTTTCAGTAAAAAAATTCTAAATAAAATCTTTACGTTCATGGTTGTAAGCATGACAAAATGTGCAAAAGTTCAAGGTGTATTTGTATATAGTAATCCAATAAGTTCACACTAAAGACACCAACCAGGTCATCCAGCAATGAGTCCAGGATCTTCATGGCATCGGTGGGTGACTGCTCACTCTTGGTCCTTCCAAGGAATTTCCTTGGACCGCGGTTGTGACCCTTCCTCCTCTTCTTCCTGCTCTATAAAAAGAAAATGCATATAATACAGCATGTGTAATAAGAAAAATCAATACTTGGTTTCTATTTATGCTATGTAAGAAAATAGAGTGGGGAACCAGGCTTCCTTCATGGCAAAGGCTTGAAAGTTTGTTTGGCTGAGAATATAGTACAAAATAACTGTAATTCAGTGAATTAACCTCCTATAAACACAAAGGCTGATTTACTAATGCAGGTGGTAAATTGCAAGCCCTATTTCAAACTAAAACTGGCACATGCCATTTCACAGAATGTTACAAGTGATTCCTCAAACTTTTTTATATTACTTGCATAAATCTAATAAACAAGTATGACAGACAACTCCATCTGCACTTTAGTACATCAGGCCTTAACCTCTTAACCCCCACCTCAACTGAGCACATTGTCTCCAGTTTGGCTTTACCCAAATCTAAAAGCTTCTTGAAAAAAAAGAGGACACGAATATGTGACAAAAACCAAGCACATAAGTGAGAAAAAGAGTGACAAACGTGCCAGAAAAGCAACACAAAAAAGTGACAAAAGAGCGTCAGGTTTAATCACATTGATGGTAAGATGCTAGAAGCTTGGGTAAAAATATAGGCAAGTATAGGGCTTATTGTGAACTACAATTTAATAAGTGTCATTAAAGAGCAACTAAACACCTAATCAACTTTTTTTTGCTGATAAACTATCTATATGTGTCACTAACACAGTTATCTACAATGTCCATGACATTTTAGTGCAAACTTGTTCAAAATCCAATTTTTGTGTACAAAACCGTCTGTTCAGCGCCGCTCACGTTTGAACAGCACTTACTGCATTTGAATTTAGGGGTTGGCTGATGACGTACCATCATACGTCACCAAGTCCGCCGCTGTGGTATAAAAGCTGACCCCTCCCCTTTTGTGACGGGTGCACAACATGCTTGTCACAGAGCGGCCACGGAGCGGAGGATGAGGAGAGAAGACCCGAGACGGGATTTGACCTACAGGCTCCGCTCCACTCTGTGAACCACAGCACTCACACCCCCGACCTCTCCTACTAAATAAAGACAAATGTTTCCCCAAAATACCCAGATTCACTTCTTTAGTGACATGGCTGGATGTTTTCACGTTGAAACTACAGACACGATAAAGCTGTATCGGGCAGACAGAGCTCATCAGGGCTGTCAGTGCTTATGAGACGTGGCTGAGGGCTTTTTACTGTAATCTCCCCCAGGGAGAGCTCACAGACACCGGGGCAGCGGTTAGCCATCCCCTGCCTTGGAGGCTCAGAGCGGGGCAGTGTGTGACTGAGTGTCCGCTAAAGCCAGGAGGGGGAACGGGGAGATACGAGCGCCAAATGTCCGCCGCGTGTGCTCGGCCTGTAGCCGGTACGACGGGCTCGAGAGTCCGGGACAGTGGCGCCACATGTCCGGAGAAGCTAGCCGGTGCGAGAGGCTGAAGTGTCCGGGTGGCTGCAGTGGCGCAAACATTGTCTAAATGCGGCATAACGGGAGTCAGTCAGTCCCGGTCACACATGGTCTGAGACTGTCAACAGAGCAGAGACCGCCCACACAGTCCCCCTCCCCGCGTCCCCCCAAAGCCTCCCGCCACGCCTCTTTCGCTGAGTTTTTTGAATTTTGGGAGTGGGTGGAGTAAACTCTGGAAGGGGTGTTTATTCGCTTTTTAAGGGCTTAAAAAGTATGTAAAAACATTAGTTGAAAGTGTAGAATGTTTGTAATAATATTACGTTATAAGTAAAGCCTCTATTTGATTTGAACAGATTTGAGAACACAGGTAGGTCATGCTTATAAATAAATAAAAAAAATCCCTGGTTTTAACCTCTTAACCCCCACCTTAACCGAGCAAATGTTTCCCTGTTCGGCTTCTCGACTGGAGAGTTCACAGCCTGTAGGCCAGTGTAATGCCTCATTTGAAAGCTAAGATCTACAAAACAGCTCAATTATTTTCCCACCGTTGTGTCCACATTGTTGTCACTTTTTCATTGTTTTTTGGTGATTTGTTTATCAATTTTAGTTATGCCGTGTTTTTGTTGTTATTTGTATGCTTTTACATTTGGGTAAGGTTGAACTGGAGAGAATGTGCCCGGTTAATGCAGGGGTTAAGAGGTTAAAGGTCACACTAAAGACACCAACCTGGTCCTTCTCCATCGCATCAGGAGAAACGGCGGCCACATCAGCACTGGTAGATGACGTTCCGGGAGTCATCTCCACAGCTGGCACCGCCTGGGCAGAAAATGAATAAAACACACAATGAGCAAAATACTTATATACTAATAAAATAGGTCCAGACTAAAAGACACCAACCGGGTCCTTCAGCATCGAGGCCAGGATCTTCACGGCACCGGTGGGTGACGGAGCAGGTGTCACCACCACGACCTCGGCAGGGGGCCGCTTAAGAAATGACAAAATAAAAAGAATTGCAAGTCATTTTTGAAAGTTTCTGTAATAACATTGTTTACATTCTAAAACACTTACCAGGTCTGGCACCGCAAGTGCTGTAGGAGTGGTCGGTGAACTGGCTTTCACCTTCACTGCCTTTGCTGCCTTCACCTGAAATGTATTTAAATATTCAGTCTTTAAAATATACAATACATCAAGCAGGAATTCTTAAATATTCAAGTTGACAAATGTACAAACCTTCCGCTGGGGCTGGCTTGGCTTTAAGGCAGCAGCTTTCTGGCGTCTCGAACGTGACGCCTAATAATCAAAGAACAAACAAAACACCATAAATACTTCATATTTGTATACAGGGCAAATCATCCACTATTACTTCAATTATTACAACATTGTGTTGCAAAGCACAAGAGCTCACCTTGCACTCCTCAGAGCCAGAAGGGACAACCTTGTCCATCTTCTTCAGCATGGCTCTGCTGAAGAGAACGGGGGAAAGCGGGATGGAGAAGACAGACTCCACCTTAAAAGAATAATCATCAACAAAATCATTAATATATAAGAATTCCATGATAAAAAGATACTAAACGGCCCAGAAATATTACACACCTCCTGCTGAACCAGCCGCCTCTTGGGGACCCTTTGGGAGTGCGCGGGGCTCCCAGGCTGGCTCCTCTGTAAGGACAGTATCCACACAGTCTTAATAACATGTACTGATGAAGCTGACATGCTTTGAAAGTATGTGCAAGTCTCACCTTGTTCCTCCGTCTCCTTTCGACCAGCGTATATTCATCATCATCAGGAACCGGCGATGGTTCACTGATGACGGGTGGGGGAGATGTTGGAGACAGGTGATGGACTTGGATGCATCTCCATGTGGGTGTATGAAACTTGCCACAGAAGGTCAGCGTACAGCTTCATCCCCCCATCAGTGTCACTCAGATGGACCTATGAAAGATATGAGAGAAAAACAGTTATTCTGGACAGCATTTTACTGATGCTTTAGACAAAAGTCAATCATTTCTACTGGACTTAAATTATTTCTACTTTTGCAATATCAGAGTACTTACACCGTCATGGCACCGCAAGTGCTGGTCTTTCAGCGGGAAGTATTCTGCAGCAGGGTAGAACTTGATACCTTGAACATAAACATTCAAACATAGTATTAATGTTGATGAAAGCTCAAATAAAAAAAATATATATATAGTGATCAGACTGCAAGGTTAAATGTATCCCTACAAAAACAGCTTATGAACTCACCCATGCGCGCTGCAACCCGGTGGTACTCCTGCCGCAGGAGCTCCTGCAGGTAAACCGGACTATCACCGCGAGGTGGGAAGTCCAGGACACACACCTCAGGCCAGCGGCTGCAGACGGATGCCAGGTAGTGGGCAAAGTCGACAGCAGCCTCAGAGATGGTACGGCTGGCCTGGAGGTTGTTTGATGGAGCGGTCACGACCACGAGCGATGGCGTGCGCTCCACGAGAGCTGGATTGCGACTGTCGTTCGCAATCTCGATCTCAAGCTGCGCGGCGCTCGCGCCAGGGGTGCAGCTGAAGCCAAACAACACCTTGTTGCCTGGCAACGGGACATGGCCATCGACGAAGTGGCGCAGATGGGAGGCGCCAACAATCAGAACGAACTGGAAAAAACACAGCACAATAATGGCAGTTAAAATATGATTATAAGTATTGAAAATTACACTTGAAATATTATAACAACTTTGCGAGTCAGAATTACAGTCATTTAAGCTCATAAAGATTAATGTAGTGTTTTGTTTTTTCTTTATATATTTTTTAAAGGCAAACCTTCTTGCTGGGGCTCGGGGGAGGGATGACCAATTTATGCTGCTTGCCAGTCAGCATAGAAAATGGCCATCGGCGGACTTTATGACGGAATCCTGTACCGTAGCCTAATAAGAAAATAATATTTATACTATTATTATTTATATATATATATATATATATATATATATATATATATATATATATATATATATATATATATATATATATATATATATATATATATATATATATATATATATATATATATATATATATATATATATATATATATATATATATATATATTTTATATGACTGTACAGTTTAAACTTATGATAGTGACAAAAATTAGTAACACTTACGGTAACGAGCCGCGTCATCCGCTGGGGGAGGCTGCACAGAAGCGGGGGTCCGCTCTGCCATCCTCTCCTTCGCTGCCTGGGAACGACGGTACGACTTTCCACGAGGCATCTGAAATATTTCAGAATAAACATTAAACATGGTTTACTTATAGAAAAAGGTAGGCAAAGATATAATCTATACAAAGGGTGGAAACATGAGTTGTTTAGAGGAGTGTTTTTAAACCCCTGTGCCGGGGCACACTAGTGAGCCGTGAGATATTGTCTAGGTGAAATTGCATAATTTCACAAGGCACACCAGTCGGTCTAAAAAATATATTTTTTAAACAAATCCATAATTATCTGCAAATAATGTGCCATTGTCAAGTCGGCAGAATAACCATATTAAACTCTTCCATATCAGAAAGTGGCTGCAGGTAGCAGAGAATTAGCCATGCATGGATACACTTTATAGTGTAAAATATAGTTACATTTAACATTTTCTGCTGGTGGTGTGCCTCGTGACTTTTTCAATGAAAAAAATGTGCCTTGGCTCAAAAAGGATTGAAAAACACTGGTTTAGAGAACAATGAATTACCATATCATGTTTGCCTTGATAAACTGTATACATGGTGTTTAATAGTACTGTGTACATGTCTGTCATGATTTTGACCTTCAAGTACATAAACCTTCTCTTGTGGTTAAAAATATACCTAATCATTGGCTGTGCTGTGATGACATCAGCCTCTTTCACGCACGCACCCCTCCCTCCCTCCCCCGCCTGAGCTGCTCCTCAGGTGCATTTTTCAAACAACGCAATGTGCCAGAGCTGCGCGCTCATTGGCTGACTCCACACACAGTGAGCGCGCAGCTCCGTCTCCCGCACACGCACACACACAGTCACGCATTTAGCTTCTTTTTACCAATAAAAAACTATTGGAATAAAATAAGCACCGTATGACTAAAACACCACAGGCACACACATCTAAACACCTGCTCTTAAGCAACAAGACTTACATACGAGCTGCTCAAATAAACCATTCGATTCTCGAACATTTAAATGAGCCTGGCCGTGGCAGCAGCGCACAAAACCAAGCTTCTCCATGATCACCACGATATAGCTCAATATTTAGGCTTAATAACGCTTTAAATACAGAACAAATGACTTGTTACAACCTCAGCCACTGTATACATGCGTGGTTACTGTTTTAATGCAGCGTTTAGCTTAAACCAGAGCTAGTAGAAAAAAAAGTTCTTACCGTCAGATGAATCAAAGAAGAATCCAAAAAAGAATCTACTAAGAAACAGTGAAACAAATCACATGGATCGGGCAAAAGAAGCTTCTCAGGCTTGGTCCAAAAGGATTAGCAAAGAGCTTGGTCCAGTAGGATTAGCGAAGAGACGCAGGGGGAGAAAGTTGACGGTCGGTGAGGACTGAAAACTTCCGCCGAGCAACGGGGCTAACGCGCTTATATACCCACGCGTGACGTAATCACGCTTCATAACACTGTGCGTGCAAATAAATAATGCCACTCCACCTACAAGAGGGAGATAGACCTGGGCCAACATCTTTTAGCTTTCAAACCACAGGCTACAATTGTAGATTATTGATTGTTTTGTGGTTGTCAAACGTAAACAGTCTAAAGGTTTAGTAGATTTCTCCCTCACGCATCCGTGTCCGCGGTTTCCCCTTTTCCTCTCTCTCTCACTCTAACAAACAAACCCCTCACGACTAAACGTTTGCTCCTAAACTTACACAGAAACGAATCCTGCAAAACTCAAGAAGAACCAATCTCCCCACACCATCTGAGCCTGGCTCGGTGTAGCTCGTCTATGAAAGGCACAGCGTCAGAGAAGACGCAGCAGCTGCTTTAGTCATAAGGATGTAGGCTAACAGGCTAACGGGCTAACGGGCTAACAGGCTAACGGGCTAACGGGCTAACATGCTAACAGCAGCTCCGCGATGTGTTGATCACAGCCTTATTTCAGTGACAGTCCTCGAGTCTCTCAGCTGTGGGTCTTGTCAGCGCACCTGGTCCTGCCTCTGTCCGTGTAAAAGCCTCACATGTGGATCACTGTTCTGACGCTACTTCCTCGTGGCTCCTTGTTTACACCGCGGGGCTTAAAGGCACAGTACCCAATATTTTGATAGCAAGCAATGAAGGAGGAGAACAGTAAATGTGGTTTAAATTAATTCCATAACATATTTGTAGCATCCCAGTTCCTCACAGGGACGAGTTTACCGGCACATTTCACTTGTCAGGGTCACTTTCACAGAAATGCTACAGAACAGTCTCCTGCAACTTCATGGCATTGATATAAAGGCTTAATAATTAGATGCAGTGTTTTCTGCCACAAATGTCTGAGTTTACAATAGTTACCAACTAAAGGAGGACAAAACAAATTTGCATATGTAACAGAGTGTAAAGGGTTGTTTAAATCCTGATAATAGGATTGGTGCGCCACCGTGTGGCGCAGCGTGAGATGGCACGCAGTTATGAATGTTGTCCCCATGTGTGTCTAGTGAAGGTTAGTGTACCTGTCAGTGTGTGTGTAGCCCATGTGTGTCTTTTATTTTGGTTGTCTGTTTGGCACTTCCGGTTTGCCGGTGTGTGTATATAAGGTAGGCTCCGCCTTTTCCTCCGCTCTCTGTTCCTGGACGTCTGAGGAGAAAGGCTGCGTAGGACACTTGTACTGCCACCTGTTTGCATTATCTTTGCGGTTGCCAGGAATAAATGGGTTTCCGGCCGTTGCCCTATCCCAAATTCAGCTGAAGTCTCTTCTCATCTTGGTTCAGAGCACTACACAACGCAGGGTCACTTAGACATCGGTCACACATACATTACAAAAAAAAAAAAAAAAAGAATATGGAACTTAAAATAAATGGGGATCTACATTGACCAGTGATGTTTTAAGCAGCTCCTCTTTGTGCCGAGCACAGGACAGTCAGAGCGAGACAGAAAACCTTTACTTAGAATTAAATAGTGAGAACATGGCCACTGGCTCTGATGCGTGTGCTCAGTTACTCTACGTAACTATGGTTCTATGAGTGAATAGTTTGAAGCGGAAATGCTAACAAGCTGAAAAAACAGTGGCATTAGGATTAAAAATAAAAAGCTAGACATAAATATATAACAAACATTTTGATAAAAAGAATATATATAGGCGCGATAGCGCCTTTGTTTTAGCAACGGATTTGAAAAAGATCTATATTGTACTTTGTGCAGAAGTTCAGTGGGAGAAGCAAAGAGTTGACTTGAATCGTTGGTCGAGTCGTCGACCCCGGATGTTTTGATATATGAAATTTGAAAATGGGCGCGATAGCGCCCCCTGCAGAGCTCAAAATAAAAATGAATGGAGCCAAAAATTAAACTTTGTCGTAGATTCATGAAATTTGGTACAGACATCCGTCACGTGATCCCGAACAAAAAATATATTGATGCCCCGCCCCTTTTCCCACCGTGTTGCCATGGCAACGACCCAATGTCAACTTTGCCGCAGCCAAACCAAAATTGGTACACGCGTGCGTCATGACTGTCCGAACAAAAAAGTACATTACACCTAGGTGACCAACAGGAGGTCGGCCATTTTGGGAAAATCAGCGCCGAAGGCGCCATTTCTTTTGCCAGCTCTTTTATAAACTCCACCGAGGGTGGCAGCGAAATTATAAGCAGGTAGGGCGCGGCAGCGCCTCCCGGTTATTGTACATTACATGGTTGCTAGGTGACCAACAGGAGGTCGGCCATTTTGGGACAATGGGCGCCGAAGGCGCCATTTCTTGGCTTTGCTCTTTTATAAACTCCACCGAGGGTGGCGGCGACATTATAAGCAGGTAGGGCGCGGCAGCGCCTCACGGTTATTGTACATTACATGGTTGCTAGGTGACCAACAGGAGGTCGGCCATTTTGGGACAATCGGCGCCGAAGGCGCCATTTCTTGCCTATGCTCTTTTATCAACTCCACCGAGGGTGGCAGCGAAATTATAAGCAGGTAGGGCGCGGCAGCGCCTCCCGGTTATTGCGGCGGCGTGCGGGAACCGGCGTCAATCGGCCACCGCGGCCCGCGAGGGCCTCCCAATGCCGCTTGCGGCTTTAATTAGGCCCGAGCGGACCTGGCAGGTCTCGGGCCTCTTGTAATTGTACAAGCAGTGCGCGGAGCGCACTGAAGAAAGACGTGCGCGTAGCGCACGTCCCACGGGAAAAGAGCGCGGAGCGCTCAAGACCCATGTAAGAGACAGTAATCAGGGGGCTCCCGGCACCAACACCTGTCCGATGATATAGGCGTGTGCCGCGAAAGCGGCACATTTGTTGCTGCTTTTAAAAAAAAAAGAGGTGAAAACCACAGTGAAGGCGCAACATGGACAAGAAAGTGGTCGATGACGAGCGAAGCTCGTCATCGACCATGGCCACTCACCAAAACACTGATACAGTGAATCAGGGCATCGAGCCCTATCCGGTGATATAAGTATTTGCCGCGAAAGCGGCAAATTTGTTCTTGTACTCACAAAAATACGGAAAAAAAAACGGGTAGAGAAACATTGAGAAAGAAGAGGTAAAAGACGAGCGCAACGCGCTCGTATTGGACTATAAACCCCACGGTTGGATTACTGGACGTGAGACCTTTCCGAATATATAAGGTTTGCCGCCGGAGGCGGCCCCATATTGTTATTGTATGAGTTTTTCTTATTATTATTATTATTTTTCCTCTCCCCACCTTAACTCCTTAATCTTGTGATGAAAAGTCCTGAATTTTGGCACATCATTCTAAAATGTTAACCGCTCGAATCGTGCAATTTCGAAATTTTACATTTCAAAAAAATGGCGCGTCAGCGCCCCCTGGAAAACTAGATTACATTGCACGTATGGCGAGACCCGAAAAACGTACTTCGTCGTAGCCGAAAAAAATTCGGCACAGTTATTGGTCACGTGAAGCCAAACAAAAAAACACATTACGCGGTTGCTAGGCAACCAACAGTATGGCGGCCATATTGGCCCGAAGAGGGACTTGGCGCCGAAGGCGCCATTTCATGCCCTCGCATTTGAACGAACTCGTCCTAGGCCGTTGAACGCAGCGACTCCCCGTTCGCTCCAGATCATCTCCACATGTGGGAGATTAAAAGTTATTAAAAACTTTTTAATAGGATTTTTGGTTTTGCCGTGGCAACGCCATGAATTTGGCGTCCGTTTTCGCCGCTCGCCGCCGTGTTCAAACAGCCGTAACTCGCACATACTTTGGCCGATTTGAACGAAACTTGAATCGTTGGTCGAGTCGTCGGCCCCGGATGTTTTGATATAGGAATTTTGAAAATTGCCGCAATAGCGCCCCCTGCAGAGCACAAAATAAAAATGAATGGAGCCAAAAATGTAACTTTGTCGTAGATGCATGAAATTCGGTACAGACATCCGTCACGTGATCCCGAACAAAAAATATATTGATGCCCCGCCCCTTTTCCCACCGTGTTGCCATGGCAACGACCCAATGTCAACTTTGCCGCAGCCTAACCAAAATCGGTACACATGTGCGTCACGACTGTCCGAACAAAAAAGTACATTACGTGGTTGCTAGGCGACCAACAGGAGGTCGGCCATTTGGGGAAAATCAGCGCCGAAGGCGCCATTTCTTTTGCCAGCTCTTTTATAAACTCCACCGAGGGTGGCAGCGACATTAGACTCAGGTAGGGCGCGGCAGCGCCTCCCGGTTATTGCGGCGGCGTGCGGGAACCGGCGTCAACCGGCCACCGCGGCCCGCGAGGGCCTCCCAATGCCGCTTGCGGCTTTAATTATTATTATTATTATTATTTTTCCTCTCCCCACCTTAACTCCTTTATCTTGTGATGAAAAGTCCTGAATTTTGGCACATAATTCTAAAATGTTAACCGCTCGAATCGTGCAATTTCGAAATTTTACATTTCAAAAAAATGGCGCGTCAGCGCCCCCTGGAAAACTAGATTACATTGCACGTATGGCGAGACCCGAAAAACGTACTTCGTCGTAGACGAAAAAAATTCGGCACAGTGATTGGTCACGTGAAGCCCAACAAAAAAACACATTACGCGGTTGCTAGGCAACCAACAGTATGGCGGCCATATTGGCCCGAAGAGGGAATTGGCGCCGAAGGCGCCATTTCATGCCCACGCATTTGAACGAACTCGTCCTAGGCCGTTGAACGCAGCGACTCCCCGTTCGCTCCAGATCATCTCCACATGTGGGAGATTAAAAGTTATTAAAAACTTTTTAATAGGTTTAACGGTGTTGCCGTGGCAACGCCATGAATTTGGCGTCCGTTTTCGCTGCTCGCCGCCGTGTTCAAACAGCCGTAACTCACACATACTTTGGCCGATTTGAAAAAAAATTGAATCGTTGGTCGAGTCGTCGACCCCGGATGTTTTGATATAGGAATTTTGAAAATTGCCGCAATAGCGCCCCCTGCAGAGCACAAAATAAAAATGAATGGAGCCAAAAATTAAACTTTGTCGTAGATGCATGAAATTTGGTACAGACATCCGTCACGTGATCCCGAACAAAAAATATATTGATGCCCCGCCCCTTTTTCCACCGTGTTGCCATGGCAACGACCCAATGTCAACTTTGTCCTAGCCAAACCAAAATTGGTACACACGTGCGTCATGACTGTCCGAACAAAAAAGTACATTACATGGTTGCTAGGCGACCAACAGGAGGTCGGCCATTTTGGGAAAATCAGCGCCGAAGGCGCCATTTCTTTTGCCTGCTCTTTTATAAACTCCACCGAGGGTGGCAGCGACATTATAAGCAGGTAGGGCGCGGCAGCGCCTCCCGGTTATTGTACATTACATGGTTGCTAGGTGACCGACAGGAGGTCGGCCATTTTGGGACAATCGGCGCCGAAGGCGCCATTTCTTGCCTTTGCTCTTTTATAAACTCCATCGAGGGTGGCAGCGACATTATACGCAGGTAGGGCGCGGCAGCGCCTCCCGGTTATTGCGGCGGCGTGCGCGAACCGGCGTCAATCGGCCACCACGGCCCGCGAGGGCCTCCCAATGCCGCTTGCGGCTTTAATTAGGCCCGAGCGGACCTGGCAGGTCTCGGGCCTCTTGTAATTGTACAAGCAGTGCGCGGAGCGCACTGAAGAAAGACGTGCGCGTAGCGCACGTCCCACGGGAAAAGAGCGCGGAGCGCTCAAAACCCATGTATGAGACAGTAATCAGGGGGCTCCCGGCACCAACACCTGTCCGATGATATAGGCGTGTGCCGCGAAAGCGGCACATTTGTTGCTGCTCGTAAAAAAAAAGAGGTGAAAACCACAGTGAAGGCGCAACATGGACAAGAAAGTGGTCGATGACGAGCGAAGCTCGTCATCGACCATGGCCACTCACCAAAGCCCAAAACACTGATACAGTGACTCAGGGCATCGAGCCCTATCCGGTGATATAAGTATTTGCCGCGAAAGCGGCAAATTTGTTCTTGTACTCACAAAAATACGAAAAAAAAAACGGATAGAGAAACATTGAGAAAGAGGAGGTAAAAGACGAGCGCAACGCGCTCGTATTGGATAATAAACCTTACGGTTGGATTACTGGACGTGAGACCTTTCCGAATATATAAGGTTTGCCGCCGGAGGCGGCCCCATATTGTTATTGTATGAGTTTTTCTTTTTATTATTATTAGGCCCGAGCGGACCTGGCAGGTCTCGGGCCTCTTGTAATTGTACAAGCAGTGCGCGGAGCGCACTAAAGAAAGACGTGCGCGTAGCGCACGTCCCACGGGAAAAGAGCGCGGAGCGCTCAAAACCCATGTATGAGACAGTAATCAGGGGGATCCCGGCACCAACACCTGTCCGGTGATATAGGCGTGTGCCGCGAAAGCGGCACATTTGTTGCTGCTCGTAAAAAAAAAAGGTGAAAACCTCAGTGAAGGCGCAACATGGAAAAGAAAGTGGTCGATGACGAGCGAAGCTCGTCATCGACCATGGCCCCTCACCAAAGCCCAAAACACTGATACAGTGAATCAGGGCATCGAGCCCTTTCCGGTGATATAAGTATTTGCCGCGAAAGCGGCACATTTGTTCTTGTACTCACAAAAATACGAAAAAAAAAACGGATAGAGAAACATTGAGAAAGAGGAGGTAAAAGACGAGCGCAACGCGCTCGTATTGGATAATAAACCCCATAGGTGGATTACTGGACGTGAGACCTTTCCGAATATATAAGGTTTGCCGCCGGAGGCGGCCCCATATTGTTATTGTATGGGTTTTTCTTTTTATTATTATTAGGCCCGAGCGGACCTGGCAGGTCTCGGGCCTCTTGTAATTGTACAAGCAGTGCGCGGAGCGCACTAAAGAAAGACGTGCGCGTAGCGCACGTCCCACGGGAAAAGAGCGCGGAGCGCTCAAAACCCATGTATGAGACAGTAATCAGGGGGATCCCGGCACCAACACCTGTCCGGTGATATAGGCGTGTGCCGCGAAAGCGGCACATTTGTTGCTGCTCGTAAAAAAAAAAGGTGAAAACCTCAGTGAAGGCGCAACATGGAAAAGAAAGTGGTCGATGACGAGCGAAGCTCGTCATCGACCATGGCCCCTCACCAAAGCCCAAAACACTGATACAGTGAATCAGGGCATCGAGCCCTTTCCGGTGATATAAGTATTTGCCGCGAAAGCGGCACATTTGTTCTTGTACTCACAAAAATACGAAAAAAAAAACGGATAGAGAAACATTGAGAAAGAGGAGGTAAAAGACGAGCGCAACGCGCTCGTATTGGATAATAAACCCCATAGGTGGATTACTGGACGTGAGACCTTTCCGAATATATAAGGTTTGCCGCCGGAGGCGGCCCCATATTGTTATTGTATGGGTTTTTCTTTTTATTATTATTAGGCCCGAGCGGACCTGGCAGGTCTCGGGCCTCTTGTAATTGTACAAGCAGTGCGCGGAGCGCACTGAAGAAAGACGTGCGCGTAGCGCACGTCCCACGGGAAAAGAGCGCGGAGCGCTCAAGACCCATGTAAGAGACAGTAATCAGGGGGCTCCCGGCACCAACACCTGTCCGATGATATAGGCGTGTGCCGCGAAAGCGGCACATTTGTTGCTGCTTTTAAAAAAAAAAGAGGTGAAAACCACAGTGAAGGCGCAACATGGACAAGAAAGTGGTCGATGACGAGCGAAGCTCGTCATCGACCATGGCCACTCACCAAAACACTGATACAGTGAATCAGGGCATCGAGCCCTATCCGGTGATATAAGTATTTGCCGCGAAAGCGGCAAATTTGTTCTTGTACTCACAAAAATACGGAAAAAAAAACGGGTAGAGAAACATTGAGAAAGAAGAGGTAAAAGACGAGCGCAACGCGCTCGTATTGGACTATAAACCCCACGGTTGGATTACTGGACGTGAGACCTTTCCGAATATATAAGGTTTGCCGCCGGAGGCGGCCCCATATTGTTATTGTATGAGTTTTTCTTATTATTATTATTATTTTTCCTCTCCCCACCTTAACTCCTTAATCTTGTGATGAAAAGTCCTGAATTTTGGCACATCATTCTAAAATGTTAACCGCTCGAATCGTGCAATTTCGAAATTTTACATTTCAAAAAAATGGCGCGTCAGCGCCCCCTGGAAAACTAGATTACATTGCACGTATGGCGAGACCCGAAAAACGTACTTCGTCGTAGCCGAAAAAAATTCGGCACAGTTATTGGTCACGTGAAGCCAAACAAAAAAACACATTACGCGGTTGCTAGGCAACCAACAGTATGGCGGCCATATTGGCCCGAAGAGGGACTTGGCGCCGAAGGCGCCATTTCATGCCCTCGCATTTGAACGAACTCGTCCTAGGCCGTTGAACGCAGCGACTCCCCGTTCGCTCCAGATCATCTCCACATGTGGGAGATTAAAAGTTATTAAAAACTTTTTAATAGGATTTTTGGTTTTGCCGTGGCAACGCCATGAATTTGGCGTCCGTTTTCGCCGCTCGCCGCCGTGTTCAAACAGCCGTAACTCGCACATACTTTGGCCGATTTGAACGAAACTTGAATCGTTGGTCGAGTCGTCGGCCCCGGATGTTTTGATATAGGAATTTTGAAAATTGCCGCAATAGCGCCCCCTGCAGAGCACAAAATAAAAATGAATGGAGCCAAAAATGTAACTTTGTCGTAGATGCATGAAATTCGGTACAGACATCCGTCACGTGATCCCGAACAAAAAATATATTGATGCCCCGCCCCTTTTCCCACCGTGTTGCCATGGCAACGACCCAATGTCAACTTTGCCGCAGCCTAACCAAAATCGGTACACATGTGCGTCACGACTGTCCGAACAAAAAAGTACATTACGTGGTTGCTAGGCGACCAACAGGAGGTCGGCCATTTGGGGAAAATCAGCGCCGAAGGCGCCATTTCTTTTGCCAGCTCTTTTATAAACTCCACCGAGGGTGGCAGCGACATTAGACTCAGGTAGGGCGCGGCAGCGCCTCCCGGTTATTGCGGCGGCGTGCGGGAACCGGCGTCAACCGGCCACCGCGGCCCGCGAGGGCCTCCCAATGCCGCTTGCGGCTTTAATTATTATTATTTTTCTTCTCCCCCCCTAAATCCACTTTCCCACCGACGAAAAGTCCTGAATTTTTGCACAAAATTCAAGCACGTAAATCTAAGATCTTTCACATTTAGAAAATGTTAAAATTCAAAAAAATGGCGCGTCAGCGCCCCCTGGAAAAACCACGTTAACATTGCGCCCCATGTTAAACACCCCCAAAATGCCGCAAAACCCGAAAAACTTACTTCGTCGTAGACGAAAAAAATTCGGCACAGTGATTGGTCACGTGAAGCCGAACAAAAAAACACATTACGCGGTTGCTAGGCAACCAACAGTATGGCGGCCATATTGGCCCGAAGAGGGACTTGGCGCCGAAGGCGCCATTTCATGCCCACGCATTTGAACGAACTCGTCCTAGGCCGTTGAACGCAGCGACTCCCCGTTCGCTCCAGATCATCTCCACATGTGGGAGATTAAAAGTTGTTAAAAACTTTTTAATAGGATTTTTGGTTTTGCCGTGGCAACGCCATGAATTTGGCGTCCGTTTTCGCCGCTCGCCGCCGTGTTCAAACAGTCATAACTCACACATACTTTGGCCGATTTGAACAAAATTTTAACCGTTGGTCGAGTCGTCGACCCCGGATGTTTTGATATAGGAATTTTGAAAATTGCCGCAATAGCGCCCCCTGCAGAGCACAAAATAAAAATGAATGGAGCCAAAAATTAAACTTTGTCGTAGATGCATGAAATTTGGTACAGACATCCGTCACGTGATCCCGAACAAAAAATATATTGATGCCCCGCCCCTTTTCCCACCGTGTTGCCATGGCAACGACCCAATGTCAACTTTGCCGCAGACACACCAAAATCGGTACAGGCGTGCGTCATGACTGTCCGAACAAAAAAGTACATTACATGGTTGCTAGGTGACCAACAGGAGGTCGGCCATTTTGGGAAAATCAGCGCCGAAGGCACCATTTCTTTTGCCAGCTCTTTTATAAACTTCACCGAGGGTGGCAGCGACATTATGAGCTGGTAGGGCGCGGCAGCGCCCCCCGGTTATTGTAAATTACATGGTTGCTAGGTTACCAACAGGAGGTCGGCCATTTTGGGACAATCGGCGCCGAAGGCGCCATTTCTTGCCTGTGCTCTTTTATAAACTCCACCAAGGGTGGCAGCGACATTATAAGCAGGTAGGGCGCGGCAGCGCCTCCCGGTTATTGCGGCGGCGTGCGGGAACCGGCGTCAATCGGCCACCGCGGCCCGCGAGGGCCTCCCAATGCCGCTTGCGGCTTTAATTAGGCCCGAGCGGACCTGGCAGGTCTCGGGCCTCTTGTAATTGTACAAGCAGTGCGCGGAGCGCACTGAAGAAAGACGTGCGCGTAGCGCACGTCCCACGGGAAAAGAGCGCGGAGCGCTCAAAACCCATGTATGAGACAGTAATCAGGGGGCTCCCGGCACCAACACCTGTCCGATGATATAGGCGTGTGCCGCGAAAGCGGCACATTTGTTGCTGCTTTTAAAAAAAAAAGAGGTGAAAACCACAGTGAAGGCGCAACATGGACAAGAAAGTGGTCGATGACGAGCGAAGCTCGTCATCGACCATGGCCACTCACCAAAACACTGATACAGTGAATCAGGGCATCGAGCCCTATCCGGTGATATAAGTATTTGCCGCGAAAGCGGCAAATTTGTTCTTGTACTCACAAAAATACGGAAAAAAAAACGGGTAGAGAAACATTGAGAAAGAAGAGGTAAAAGACGAGCGCAACGCGCTCGTATTGGACTATAAACCCCACGGTTGGATTACTGGACGTGAGACCTTTCCGAATATATAAGGTTTGCCGCCGGAGGCGGCCCCATATTGTTATTGTATGAGTTTTTCTTATTATTATTATTATTTTTCCTCTCCCCACCTTAACTCCTTAATCTTGTGATGAAAAGTCCTGAATTTTGGCACATCATTCTAAAATGTTAACCGCTCGAATCGTGCAATTTCGAAATTTTACATTTCAAAAAAATGGCGCGTCAGCGCCCCCTGGAAAACTAGATTACATTGCACGTATGGCGAGACCCGAAAAACGTACTTCGTCGTAGCCGAAAAAAATTCGGCACAGTTATTGGTCACGTGAAGCCAAACAAAAAAACACATTACGCGGTTGCTAGGCAACCAACAGTATGGCGGCCATATTGGCCCGAAGAGGGACTTGGCGCCGAAGGCGCCATTTCATGCCCTCGCATTTGAACGAACTCGTCCTAGGCCGTTGAACGCAGCGACTCCCCGTTCGCTCCAGATCATCTCCACATGTGGGAGATTAAAAGTTATTAAAAACTTTTTAATAGGATTTTTGGTTTTGCCGTGGCAACGCCATGAATTTGGCGTCCGTTTTCGCCGCTCGCCGCCGTGTTCAAACAGCCGTAACTCGCACATACTTTGGCCGATTTGAACGAAACTTGAATCGTTGGTCGAGTCGTCGGCCCCGGATGTTTTGATATAGGAATTTTGAAAATTGCCGCAATAGCGCCCCCTGCAGAGCACAAAATAAAAATGAATGGAGCCAAAAATGTAACTTTGTCGTAGATGCATGAAATTCGGTACAGACATCCGTCACGTGATCCCGAACAAAAAATATATTGATGCCCCGCCCCTTTTCCCACCGTGTTGCCATGGCAACGACCCAATGTCAACTTTGCCGCAGCCTAACCAAAATCGGTACACATGTGCGTCACGACTGTCCGAACAAAAAAGTACATTACGTGGTTGCTAGGCGACCAACAGGAGGTCGGCCATTTGGGGAAAATCAGCGCCGAAGGCGCCATTTCTTTTGCCAGCTCTTTTATAAACTCCACCGAGGGTGGCAGCGACATTAGACTCAGGTAGGGCGCGGCAGCGCCTCCCGGTTATTGCGGCGGCGTGCGGGAACCGGCGTCAACCGGCCACCGCGGCCCGCGAGGGCCTCCCAATGCCGCTTGCGGCTTTAATTATTATTATTATTTTTCTTCTCCCCCCCTAAATCCACTTTCCCACTGACGAAAAGTCCTGAATTTTTGCTCAAAATTCAAGCACGTGATTCTAAGAACTTTCACATTTAGAAAATTGAAAAATTCAAAAAAATGGCGCGTCAGCGCCCCCTGGAAAAACGACGTTAACATTGCGCCCTATGGCAGGACGCCCCAAAATACCGCAAAACCCGAAAAACGTACTTCGTCGTAGACGAAAAAAATTCGGCACAGTTATTGGTCACGTGAGGCCAAACAAAAAAACACATTACGCGGTTGCTAGGCAACCAACAGTATGGCGGCCATATTGGCCCGAAGAGGGACTTGGCGCCGAAGGCGCCATTTCATGCCCACGCATTTGAACGAACTTGTCCTAGGGCTTTTAACGCAGCGACTCCCCGTTCGCTCCAGATCATCTCCACATGTGGGAGATCAAAAGTTATTAAAAACTTTTTAATAGGATTTTTGGTTTTGCCGTGGCAACGCCATGAATTTGGCGTCCGTTTTCGCTGCTCGCCGCCGTGTTCAAACAGCCGTAACTCACACATACTTTGGCCGATTTGAGCGAAACTTGAATCGTTGGTCGAGTCGTCGACCCCGGATGTTCTGATATAGGAAATTTGAAAATTGCCGCAATAGCGCCCCCTGCAGAGCACAAAATAAAAATGAATGGAGCCAAAAATTCAACTTTGTCGTAGATGCATGAAATTTGGTACAGACATCCGTCACGTGATCCCGAACAAAAAATATATTGATGCCCCGCCCCTTTTCCCACCGTGTTGCCATGGCAACGACCCAATGTCAACTTTGCCGCAGCCGAACCAAAATTGGTACACACGTGCGTCATGACTGTCCGAACAAAAAAGTACATTACATGGTTGCTAGGTGACCAACAGGAGGTCGGCCATTTTGGGAAAATCTGCGCCGAAGGCGCCATTTCTTTTGCCTGCTCTTTTATAAACTTCACCGAGGGTGGCAGCGACATTATAAGCAGGTAGGGCGCGGCAGCGCCTCCCGGTTATTGCGGCGGCGTGCGGGAACCGGCGTCAATCGGCCACCGCGGCCCGCGAGGGCCTCCAAATGCCGCTTGCGGCTTTAATTATTATTATTTTTCTTCTCCCCCCCTAAATCCACTTTCCCACTGACGAAAAGTCCTGAATTTTTGCTCAAAATTCAAGCACGTGATTCTAAGAACTTTCACATTTAGAAAATTGAAAAATTCAAAAAAATGGCGCGTCAGCGCCCCCTGGAAAAACCACGTTAACATTGCGCCCTATGTAAAACACCCCCAAAATACCGCAAAACCTGAAAAACGTACTTTGTCGTAGACGAAAAAAATTCGGCACAGTGATTGGTCACGTGAAGCCAAACAAAAAAACACATTACGCGGTTGCTAGGCAACCAACAGTATGGCGGCCATATTGGCCCGAAGAGGGACTTGGCGCCGAAGGCGCCATTTCATGCCCACGCATTTGAACGAACTCGTCCTAGGGCTTTTAACGCAGCGACTCCCCGTTCGCTCCAGATCATCTCCACATGTGGGAGATTAAAAGTTATTAAAAACTTTTTAATAGCATTTTTGGTTTTGCCGTGGCAACGCCATGAATTTGGCGTCCGTTTTCGCCGCTCGCCGCCGTGTTCAAACAGCCGTAACTCACACATACTTTGGCCGATTTGAACAAAACTTGAATCGTTGGTCGAGTCGTCGACCCCGGATGTTTTGATATAGGAATTTTGAAAATTGCCGCAATAGCGCCCCCTGCAGAGCACAAAATAAAAATGAATGGAGCCAAAAATTAAACTTTGTCGTAGATGCATGAAATTTGGTACAGACATCCGTCACGTGATCCCGAATAAAAAATATATTGATGCCCCGCCCCTTTTCCCACCGTGTTGCCATGGCAACGACCCAATGTCAACTTTGCCGCAGCCAAACCAAAATTGGTACACGCGTGCGTCATGACTGTCCGAACAAAAAAGTACATTACATGGTTGCTAGGTGACCAACAGGAGGTCGGCCATTTTGGGAAAAATCAGCGCCGAAGGCGCCATTTCTTTTGCCAGCTCTTTTATAAACTCCACCGAGGGTGGCAGCGACATTATAAGCAGGTAGGGCGCGGCAGCGCCTCCCGGTTATTGCGGCGGCGTGCGGGAACCGGCGTCAATCGGCCACCGCGGCCCGCGAGGGCCTCCCAATGCCGCTTGCGGCTTTAATTATTAGGCCCGAGCGGACCTGGCAGGTCTCGGGCCTGTTGTTATTGTACAAGCAGTGCGCGGAGCGCACTGAAGAAAGACGTGCGCGTAGCGCACGTCCCACGGGAAAAGAGAAAGAAACAAAAACAGACTCAAGAAACAGAGCGCGGAGCGCTCCCCATGTAAGAGACAGTTATCAGGGGGCTCCCGGCACCAACACCTGTCCGATGATATAGGCGTGTGCCGCGAAAGCGGCACATTTGTTGCTGCTCGTCAAAAAAAAAAGGTGAAAACCACAGTGAAGGCGCAACATGGAAAAGAAAGTGGTCGATGACGAGCGAAGCTCGTCATCGACCATGGCCACTCACCAAAGCCCAAAACACTGATACAGTGACTCAGGGCATCGAGCCCTATCCGGTGATATAAGTATTTGCCGCGAAAGCGGCAAATTTGTTCTTGTACTCACAAAAATACGAAAAAAAAATCCCATAGAGAAACATTGAAATAGTAGAGGTAAAAGACGAGCGCAACGCGCTCGTATTGGACTATAAACCCCATAGGTGGATTACTGGACGTGAGACCTTTCCGAATATATAAGGTTTGCCGCCGGAGGCGGCGCTATATTGTTATTGTATGGGTTTTTCTTATTCTTATTATTTTTCTTCTATCCGTGTTTTTTTGGAATAAATCGCCCAAACTTCGACGAAAACTCCCCATTTTTTGCCCAAAATTAGAAATCACGGCGATACACAGTGTCAAAAAGTTTCGTTCAAAAAATCACAAAAATGGCGCGTCAGCGCCCCCTGGAAAATCAAGATTACATTGCGCCTATGGAGAGACACCGAAAAAAATGAAAATTTTACTTCGTCGTAGACGAAAAAAATTCGGCACAGTGATTGGTCACGTGAAGCCCAACAAAAAAACACATTACGCGGTTGCTAGGCAACCAACAGTATGGCGGCCATATTGGCCCGAAGAGGGACTTGGCGCCGAAGGCGCCATTTCATGCCCACGCATTTGAACGAACTCGTCCTAGGCCGTTGAACGCAGCGACTCCCCGTTCGCTCCAGATCATCTCCACATGTGGGAGATTAAAAGTTGTTAAAAACTTTTTAATAGGTTTAACGGTGTTGCCGTGGCAACGCCATGAATTCCGCGTCCGTTTTCGCCGCTCGCCGCCGTGTTCAAACAGTCATAACTCACACATACTTTGGCCGATTTGAACAAAATTTTAACCGTTGGTCGAGTCGTCGACCCCGGATGTTTTGATATAGGAAATTTGAAAATTGCCGCAATAGCGCCCCCTGCAGAGCACACAATAAAAATGAATGGAGCCAAAAATTAAACTTTGTCGTAGATGCATGAAATTTGGTACAGACATCCGTCACGTGATCCCGAACAAAAAATAAATTGATGCCCCGCCCCTTTTCCCACCGTGTTGCCATGGCAACGACCCAATGTCAACTTTGATGCAGCCTAACCAAAATTGGTACACACGTGCGTCATGACTGTCCGAACAAAAAAGTACATTACATGGTTGCTAGGCGACCAACAGGAGGTCGGCCATTTTGGGACAATCAGCGCCGAAGGCGCCATTTCTTTTGCCAGCTCTTTTATAAACTCCACCGAGGGTGGCAGCGACATTATAAGCAGGTAGGGCGCGGCAGCGCCTCCCGGTTATTGCGGCGGCGTGCGGGAACCGGCGTCAACCGGCCACCGCGGCGCGCGAGGGCCTCCCAATGCCGCTTGCGGCTTTAATTATTATTATTATTATTTTTCTTCTCCCCCCCTAAATCCACTTTCCCACCGACGAAAAGTCCTGAATTTTTGCACAAAATTCAAGCACGTAAATCTAAGATCTTTCACATTTAGAAAATGTAAAAATTCAAAAAAATGGCGCGTCAGCGCCCCCTGGAAAAACCACGTTAACATTGCGCCCCATGTTAAACACCCCCAAAATACCGCAAAACCCGAAAAACTTACTTTGTCGTAGACGAAAAAAATTCGGCACAGTGATTGGTCACGTGAAGCCCAACAAAAAAACACATTACGCGGTTGCTAGGCAACCAACAGTATGGCGGCCATATTGGCCCGAAGAGGGAATTGGCGCCGAAGGCGCCATTTCATGCCCACGCATTTGAACGAACTCGTCCTAGGCCGTTGAACGCAGCGACTCCCCGTTCGCTCCAGATCATCTCCACATGTGGGAGATTAAAAGTTATTAAAAACTTTTTAATAGGTTTAACGGTGTTGCCGTGGCAACGCCATGAATTTGGCGTCCGTTTTCGCTGCTCGCCGCCGTGTTCAAACAGCCGTAACTCACACATACTTTGGCCGATTTGAAAAAAAATTGAATCGTTGGTCGAGTCGTCGACCCCGGATGTTTTGATATAGGAATTTTGAAAATTGCCGCAATAGCGCCCCCTGCAGAGCACAAAATAAAAATGAATGGAGCCAAAAATTAAACTTTGTCGTAGATGCATGAAATTTGGTACAGACATCCGTCACGTGATCCCGAACAAAAAATATATTGATGCCCCGCCCCTTTTTCCACCGTGTTGCCATGGCAACGACCCAATGTCAACTTTGTCCTAGCCAAACCAAAATTGGTACAC
This sequence comes from Proterorhinus semilunaris, assembly GCA_021464625.1. Lineage (NCBI taxonomy): Eukaryota > Metazoa > Chordata > Actinopteri > Gobiiformes > Gobiidae > Proterorhinus > Proterorhinus semilunaris. The sequence continues at coordinate 9,650,904 of CM038349.1, forward strand.
ACGTGCGTCATGACTGTCCGAACAAAAAAGTACATTACATGGTTGCTAGGCGACCAACAGGAGGTCGGCCATTTTGGGAAAATCAGCGCCGAAGGCGCCATTTCTTTTGCCTGCTCTTTTATAAACTCCACCGAGGGTGGCAGCGACATTATAAGCAGGTAGGGCGCGGCAGCGCCTCCCAGTTATTGTACATTACATGGTTGCTAGGTGACCGACAGGAGGTCGGCCATTTTGGGACAATCGGCGCCGAAGGCGCCATTTCTTGCCTTTGCTCTTTTATAAACTCCATCGAGGGTGGCAGCGACATTATAAGCAGGTAGGGCGCGGCAGCGCCTCCCGGTTATTGCGGCGGCGTGCGCGAACCGGCGTCAATCGGCCACCACGGCCCGCGAGGGCCTCCCAATGCCGCTTGCGGCTTTAATTATTATTATTTTTCTTCTCCCCCCCTAAATCCACTTTCCCACTGACGAAAAGTCCTGAATTTTTGCTCAAAATTCAAGCACGTGATTCTAAGAACTTTCACATTTAGAAAATTGAAAAATTCAAAAAAATGGCGCGTCAGCGCCCCCTGGAAAAACCACGTTAACATTGCGCCCTATGTAAAACACCCCCAAAATACCGCAAAACCTGAAAAACGTACTTTGTCGTAGACGAAAAAAATTCGGCACAGTGATTGGTCACGTGAAGCCAAACAAAAAAACACATTACGCGGTTGCTAGGCAACCAACAGTATGGCGGCCATATTGGCCCGAAGAGGGACTTGGCGCCGAAGGCGCCATTTCATGCCCACGCATTTGAACGAACTCGTCCTAGGGCTTTTAACGCAGCGACTCCCCGTTCGCTCCAGATCATCTCCACATGTGGGAGATTAAAAGTTATTAAAAACTTTTTAATAGCATTTTTGGTTTTGCCGTGGCAACGCCATGAATTTGGCGTCCGTTTTCGCCGCTCGCCGCCGTGTTCAAACAGCCGTAACTCACACATACTTTGGCCGATTTGAACAAAATTTTAACCGTTGGTCGAGTCGTCGACCCCGGATGTTTTGATATAGGAATTTTGAAAATTGCCGCAATAGCGCCCCCTGCAGAGCACAAAATAAAAATGAATGGAGCCAAAAATTAAACTTTGTCGTAGATGCATGAAATTTGGTACAGACATCCGTCACGTGATCCCGAATAAAAAATATATTGATGCCCCGCCCCTTTTCCCACCGTGTTGCCATGGCAACGACCCAATGTCAACTTTGCCGCAGCCAAACCAAAATTGGTACACGCGTGCGTCATGACTGTCCGAACAAAAAAGTACATTACATGGTTGCTAGGTGACCAACAGGAGGTCGGCCATTTTGGGAAAAATCAGCGCCGAAGGCGCCATTTCTTTTGCCAGCTCTTTTATAAACTCCACCGAGGGTGGCAGCGACATTATAAGCAGGTAGGGCGCGGCAGCGCCTCCCGGTTATTGCGGCGGCGTGCGGGAACCGGCGTCAATCGGCCACCGCGGCCCGCGAGGGCCTCCCAATGCCGCTTGCGGCTTTAATTATTATTTTTTTTCCTCTCCCCCAAAACGCCAGTTTCGGCACTTTCCCACCGACGAAAACTCCTGAATTTTTGCCCAAAATTCAATTAGGTGAAAAAAAAAAACTTCACATCTCCAAATTGTAAAAATTCAAAAAAATGGCGCGTCAGCGCCCCCTGGAAAAACGACGTTAACATTGCGCCCTATGGCAGGACGCCCCAAAATACCGCAAAACCCGAAAAACGTACTTCGTCGTAGACGAAAAAAATTCGGCACAGTTATTGGTCACGTGAAGCCAAACAAAAAAACACATTACGCGGTTGCTAGGCAACCAACAGTATGGCGGCCATATTGGCCCGAAGAGGGACTTGGCGCCGAAGGCGCCATTTCATGCCCACGCATTTGAACGAACTCGTCCTAGGCCGTTAAACGCAGCGACTCCCCGTTCGCTCCAGATCATCTCCACATGTGGGACATCAAAAGTTATTAAAAACTTTTTAATAGGATTTTTGGTTTTGCCGTGGCAACGCCATGAATTTGGCGTCCGTTTTCGCCGCTCGCCGCCGTGTTCAAACAGCCGTAACTCACACATACTTTGGCCGATTTGAACAAAACTTGAATCGTTGGTCGAGTCGTCGACCCCGGATGTTTTGATATAGGAAATTTGAAAATTGCCGCAATAGCGCCCCCTGCAGAGCAGAAAATAAAAATGAATGGAGCCAAAAATTAAACTTTGTCGTAGATGCTTGAAATTTGGTACAGACATCCGTCACGTGATCCCGAACAAAAAATATATTGATGCCCCGCCCCTTTTCCCACCGTGTTGCCATGGCAACGACCCAATGTCAACTTTGTCGTAGCCAAACCAAAATTGGTACACTCGTGCGTCATGACTGTCCCAACAAAAAAGTACATTACACGGTTGCTAGGCAACCAACAGGAGGTCGGCCATTTTGGGAAAAAAGGCGCCGAAGGCGCCATTTCTTTTGCCAGCTCTTTTATAAACTCCACCGAGGGTGGCGGCGACATTATAAATAGGTAGGGCGCGGCAGCGCCTCCCGGCTATTGTACATTACATGGTTGCTAGGTGACCAACAGGAGGTCGGCCATTTTGGGACTATCGGCGCCGAAGGCGCCAATCCTTGCCTTTGCTCTTTTATAAACTCCACCGAGGGTGGCAGCGACATTATAAGCAGGTAGGGCGCGGCAGCGCCTCCCGGTTATTGCGGCGGCGTGCGGGAACCGGCGTCAATCGGCCACCGCGGCCCGCGAGGGCCTCCCAATGCCGCTTGCGGCTTTAATTATTATTATTATTATGTTCTTCAGTGGGATGCAAAAGTTTAGGCATAGCATTTAGACTTGCCTAATGCATTTTGGAGAGGTTAAAACAAGAAAAGAGTTCTTGAAAAGAACATCTGTCCAACTGTTGAACATGTGGCTGGATCCATTATCCTGCCAGTGGCACAAGGAACATTTCTGAGGTGAAACGAAGAATGGATTAAATTTACTTCCGACAAATTCCGAAGGAAATTGAGGACCATCTCTGAAAAAGCTAAAGTTAAACGGGAAAATGGCCTCTGAAAATGATTGTAAACACACCTAAAAATCCGAGATGGATTACATCACATGAAGCTTCAGTCCTGTTAAGAGTTTTGTATGGAAGAAAGGGCAAAACATCCATCAAACTAGAAATGGAAGACTCTTTTAAAGCTTGCAATTATTTGGGACCTTTGAGGCACTAATTCTGCAGGCTGTGAAAACACCTTTCTCTGGCCTTTTTATATTGTTATATTTAACAATAAAGACAGATTGTATGTATCCGTTTATCTATTTATTCAGTTTCTATCAATTTGTTCTTTTTTTGGGGGAAGGGGAGCGGTTGTGGAAATGCCTCATCTATGACCCTGTGCCTTTTAAAGCAATTTATGCTTTTTCTATTTTTTATTTGTTTGTGATAAATTGCAGAATGATATATTGTCCTCTCCTTATGGTCCAGCATTGGTATGTTTGATAAACATGCACTGGCCTGACTAAATAATATACTAATTAATAACATGTCTAGTAAAAGAACTGCCCTAAGGCCTTGGTCCTGGGAATAGTAATTCAACTATTTGCAAAAGCTCATTTGGTTCTTGGTTTTGATACAGGCTGGCCGAGGTTAACCAGTCATCTGTGGCTCTTGGAGCTTGTGAGAAACACTGGCAGAGTGTGTACACAACATACAGCGCAGTCAGGGTTCATTTGCATTGAATTGACAGTTTAAATGCTATAATTCGACATAATTCAATTTCCCTGTTGTGAACTAATCATTCTTTGGGAGATCGTAATTGGGTCAACTATAACTGTTTCCTGTTTAAACTTATGTTGACCTCGGTTGATTTGATTTATTTGAGCTATTATTACAGTGTGTTATTATTTACAATATGTACATCATTACATTTACATTTTCACCAAAAAGAAATATATATATATAATAAATAAATATTGCCAAGGCTCTGAATTAGTCTTGTGGGTACCGAATAGTTCAAATAATAATTGAAGTACAGTTAAAATGCAAGTATTGTGACTGACTCAAGACACTGACATAAGTGTCTCCTCAGTCTTCATCATTTGCATAACTGATAGTGTGTAACTGGGGTAAATTGAGAGGCTTTTCTTGCCACGCTGTTGCTATGCTACGACATCACACGCATAACCTCCATTAGTTTATACAGCCGGTAAGTAAGATGAACATGTAAACATATAACTGTGCATCTCTCCTTAGGATATATCCAAACCTTTACTTATACTTTCAGCATGGCCTTCAGACAGTAAGACAGAATCACATGTTGCCCATGAGAGTTGGTGACCCTGAATTACTAATGTAAAGACACAGCCTTCAAAGTAGGACTCAGACTTTTGATTTTTATGAATATAAAAATTAACTTGAATGAATTGCTGAAGGAAAGTTCCAAGGAAACCATTATTTTTCTATTTCATTACCAAACCATGATATATTGTGTGGATAAAATCAAGGTTAACTTATTTTAACGTTTTTACTTTCTCTATTGTGACTCAAGCTGCGGGTTTGTCTGAATGAAGCCAATGTATAGGGGGGTGCTCGCTGTTACCTCGTAGCACAGGTGAATTGAATACTTGTCATAACTTCTCTCGGTCCGTGCGCTTAGAGCGAACGCACACCGAGGCGCTTTGAAACACAGTTTCACCACATTTCTGTGATGCGGTGACAGAACCCATTAACCTGCAAAAAAGAGCCACGTTTGCCCTCTCTCTTTCAACACGGACTTACGTGTTATATTTTAGTTTTGATAAATGGATAAATCATGTGTTTAAAGCGCTGCACGGTTTGAGAAAAGCCTTTGAAGTGAAGTGAGGTTACGCAGCCGAAATGGTGGAACATGGCGAGCTGCGTTCAGCACCGCCACAGAGTTAACCCTTTCAGACAGAACCACGGACTGTCCCGTTCACTTTGTGTCTGAGCGCTCCCTCCCTGAAGTCGGACAGAAGCTGGTCACTTCCCCGGAGCAGGGCCTGAGCTTGGTGCGTAAAAGCAGTGATGCGCTAATGCCCCGAGCCATGTGTGGGGCGGCCCACATCGTGCACCGCGGGCCCAGTTTATTATTCATTTGTTCCCACAAAAACGAACGTCAACTAAACAGGCCCAATGCACCACTCGCATTTGGACACTCTCCAAATCAACCGCATCCAGACGCAGCCCAAACTCTATTGTGTATAATTGTATACTTTGCGAGTTAATGAAAGTTGTGTCTTTCAAAAGCTAGAATCTAATTTATGGTCGATCCAGTTTGTTTCCTCATTTCAATCTGTGGAATTTAGACTTGATTGTGAAATGAAGTTAGATACAGACAAAGTTTGCTTTCAAGTTTGCTGATTCCACACCATTGACTATTGCTTCCATTTGTTCAGCCAAAAACCTCTATATTGACCTCTGCATTCAGCTTTCAGAATGATAAATTATTCTTATAAAAATATGTTATTAGTATAATTATTATTATTATAAAACATAAATCACATTCAAAACATACATTACACAAATACTAGATACTCTTTTTTTTCACCCTAGCTTTCAGACCCCTACACTTTTCCCACATTTTATGCTGCAACCTCATTCCAAAATTGGTTCATTTTGTTTCTCATCAATCTACACACCACTGTCAGAGTGACCATCGGGTTCTTGGTCACCTCCCTGACCTCTGGGGAGCCCTAGGAAGAGTCCTGGTGGTTCTGAACGTCTTCCACTTACGAATAATGGAAGTCACTGTGCTCTTCGGGACCTTCAATGCTGCAACGGTTTCTCTTTACCTTCCCCGGATCTGTGCCTCGATACAAACCTGTCTCCGAGGCTGCGGACAGTTCCTTTTGACTTCAGGGCTTGGCTTCCGCTCCGACGTGCGTCTGTCTGCTGTGGGACCTCATAGAGAGGTGTGTGTCTCCAAGTTCAACCCATTTCATTAGAGTTTTATTTTTAATACATTTGCCAAACATTCTTAAACACTTTTTATCGGTTTGTCATTATGGGGTATTGTGTGGAGATTGATGAGAAAAGAAAGGAAGAATCCATTTTGGAATGAGGCTGTAACACAACATGTGGGAAAAGTGTAGAGATACACACTATACAAGCTGTATAGTTATCATTATTATTTTTTGTACATATATAGGCCACGTTGTAACACACGCCATCAGCACACAGAAAATACAGGTCATTTCTCTCCATCATATTTTCCAAGAGAACGGTAGCCTACAGGTACATTTACTGTTATAAAAGAGTGTTAAGCACGTAAGAGTTTACAAATGTGATTATATTATTCAGCGCCGCCGCTTCCTATTCACTCGTAAACACGCGGTGCGTCGGGCATAAAGTCTGAGGGGGCACCACACTGAGGCCATTGTGATTGAATGGCACTGCACAGTATATGCGCTGCTGTTTTATTAAAGCAGCTGACGAAAAGGAATGGCCTGAACGTTGAGAAAGAAGAGCTATAGAAATGTGTGCCTATGTGACGAACCCCCCCCAGCGAGAGGGTTGGGCCACCTGTCTGAGTTGTAGTGCAGAGGAGTGGGGTACAGTCCGAGAGGAACCTTGTGACACCTGCAGCTTCCCATTGAACACACACTATTCAGTATGAAGGTTCAAAGCGTCTGAAAAAAGTAGCGGCTTATAGCCCCGAAATTACAGTAATATTTTGGCTATTATACCTTCCTCTACCTCCTGGCACTGACCAACCTTGATGAGATCAGGCATTCTCACGGTGTTTTGGCTAAATTTACCTCAGCAAATGTGTGTTTGCATTGCTTTCACACTGCTGGGCTCCGAATGTTTCAGAGCTGGTTGGGCGCTCCGTGAAATCAGCAGAAGCCGCGCCGTTTGTTTACATGTGCAATAATCCAGTTAAACGCTTCCCTTCAGATCACTGTGACCTTTTTCCAGGCACATAGCGCCGCCGTTATTATTATTTTCCCTTTTTTTCAGCTTTGAAGGCAATCTCTTTGGAATAACAGTCATGAGGTTTCAGTGTAACTTCAAAAGTTCTGTGTTTCAACTCATATGCTTTCATGATGGAAGCATTCTGGGCCTCGTGCATCTTCTGACAGACCATTAAATTCATAAAATGACATTGCAATAGTCTCCTTGCTTTTCCAATCGTTATCCATTTACTCTTCAAACACAGCATTGGACATATCCAGGGGGTGGCCCGGAATCTGATTGGCCACTCCAGGTACCGAAACGCTCATGTGGGCAAATGTAAGTAACATTGAGGGTAAGTAACTAGTTTAATTTGACTTATATCGCCAAACTACACCAAATCTGCAAATGTGGATTTTTTACATGTTATTAATTAAAGGAACAAGCCACAGTTTTTTCCATACTGAGATCTGTTCTTGCCTGAGCTTCGACGAGTTGGTGCGTACCTGTCTGGTCTTTGCACGTGTGCGCTCAGTCACATAAAAAGACCAAAGATGTTGTTAGCATTTAGCCTCTCCTCCATGGGGCCAAACAGGGGTGAAGTCAGAAGCGACCAAGCTCTTCCACGTGTTCCCTATTTAAACATGTTTACCTGGGTAGTTACACGATCCAAGTATAGTCTCACAAAATATTGTGAGGCGTAATGACACCTTAGGAGCACTTCGACGTCCACGTAGTAATTCCTTCACTTTACGGCGCGCAAGTCGAAGCGCTATTATGCCGAACAATATAGTTCCCCTTTTTGTCCGCTTAGAAAACCAACATGTTTAATTTTGTGTAACTATACTTGGATTGTGTAACAACTCACATAACCGTTTTTCAATTGGGAAAACGTGGAAGAGCTTGGTCGCTTCTAACTTCACCCGCGTTTGGCCCCATAGACGAGAGGAGGAGAGGCTAAATGCTAACAACATTTTTAGTCTTTTTGCGTGACTGAGCGCACGCACAAAGACCAGACAGGTACGCATCAACTCGTCTAAGCTCAGGTAAGAACATATCTCAGTATGGAAAAAACGGTGGCCTGTTCCTTTAATGTTATAGCACAAGTGCTAATTACCTGTCCATAGTGGGCTTTTAGGTGACAATAGATAAAACACATTATTTCAGTCCTGAAAGAGCCACGTGTCGCTTGTCACGTGATCATCGTGAAAACAGGAGTCAACAAAATAATGTTATCAAAAACAACACTGATAGAAATTGCAATTTCTGATGCTACTGTATGTCTGTTCCGTAAATGTCACCAATGCAGTTGGACAGAGATCAAATGTTTGTAGCTCAACGATTTTCACAGTTTCAGTTTTAGTTTGAGTCTATCTGGCCAGAATAATATGCCGTCATTGAAGTCTGCAGACAGCACAGGTGTGAAGGGTGAGTGAAGGCAACAGCCAAACAAATACATCTGCCTTGCCTTATCTGAAAAACTCTTAGTTTGCTATTCTCATTCTCGTGTCGATTTTTATCATAACTTCACAACACTGAATCTAAACATCTATAAACCACATTTATTAACAAAACTCGCCCTCTGGCACAATCCCCGCACACTCACTCTTGCATTTTCTTGATTAGTGGGAAGTAAGAAGAGGCCCTCAGTCTGACAGACACATTGGCCAGCTCAGCAATCTGCCAGAGTGCGGAAAGAAGTGTGTACAGGAGCTCCCATCCACGGAGACAAGAGGAACACACACAAAGCTAACTGTCTACCCCCACCTATGCCTCAGAGCAGCGAAGAAGCTAGCGCCGGGGGTAACCTACTTCTCTGAGTCTCACTTGAGTTGTGATTTAGCCCACACATCCGCTCAAAGGATCGATATACAATGGAGCTGACGAAAGGGTTCTGACAAGATAGTTTTTATCTCCCAAAATCTTGTTCCCAACTATCTCCCCAGATTTAAAGGCTTTCTCTACCTGCTGTCTGACAAAATTGCTTCGTCAAACGCTATCACAGCTGAAACCGGAACACTTACAAAGTTGCTCAATTAAAGACTGGGAGGAAACGCCGTAGGAAATAGCTGTAGCCCAGGAGATGAGGTGTTAAAATAAACCATATTGGTTTATTTTGGTAGGGACAGTGCATTGTAATGAACAAGCGATTGTGGGTGGTAGGGGAAACCGGAGAAAACATGCAAACTCCACACAGAAAGGCCCCGTCCAGGTGGGAATCGAACCCTGGACCCTCCAACTGTGAAGCACAAGCACTAACCGCTGTACTACCGCGCCGCCCGTGATGATGTTTGCTGATGACTAAGTAAACAAGTGTCAAACTTCAGAGGGAAAAGAGTTGGCCTATTATAAGCTCAACATTGCAACTTTTCACAATTGGGTTGGGTTAACAAGGGATTACTACTGGACAGAATACAGCATCATCTTGAAACATAAAAATAGCTTTACAAAGAAGAAGAATGCAGCTAGATTTTAGCTTAGGCGTAACATAACGTACTATAAATTGTAATAGTATAATATAAATAGATACAATCATAAGCCATTTTCGACTGAAAGCTTGTCAGAATAGGCGTTTCTTCAGCTGCTTTTTAAAAGAATCAACAGAGTCGCCCTACGTAGCAACAGAAGAAGGTCATTCCACAGTTTAGGAGCAATGGCTTTAAAGGACAAGTCTCCTCTGGTTTTAAAGTGGGTCACTGGGACAGTGAGCAGGTTCTCCCCCCGAAGACCAAAGAGTGTGACCAGACACACGTGTGGGAGCCTTTTCCATGCATGGCTCTACGACAGTTTTATTTCAAGCCACTTAAGATTTTAGTGCAGTGATTTATTGTATCTTAAAGCCACACCGCGTACAATTTTCCCCCAATAAATAAATTGAAATACAGGCATTTATTTTATGACAGATATGTTTATCATTGAGAAATACCTCATAAATGTACAAACAAACATGCGCTTGTGCTGTGAGCGGCTCAGCTCTCCTAAGACATGACTGTAACTTTACCGGGTGTGGGTACGTCTCCAGCTCGTCTCCATGGAGACGTTGATTAAAGTCAGCAGAATTAGAGATTTAAACAGGTTTGGTTCTCATCCAGATCCATTCTTTGATTACCCACTGCAGTAATAGTGTTGAGCTGGTCATTATAGCAAGTTTTGTACTGATGGCAACAGTATAGTCAAAAATGTTACGCAGTGTGCCTTTAATGTAAGTGTAAATGTTTTTGCCCTATGGAAAGATTTCTTGAAATTGGACTCTCAAATCAATGTCAAAAATACTTATTTCAAGAAAACTGCTTTCATCACAAAACAAGTATACAGCAGGTGCCCAAAAATGGACATCCAACTTTATAGACATGTCTGACATGTTGCACAGTAGGGAGCGCCAAGTACCAAGAGACCAGGGGATAGTATTAGACCAGGCATGAGAGGACAGGTGCATATTATACTATACAACATTAATCAATGAAGGCACTTGAAGACTCCAGTCATGGTCGTCCCAGTGCAACTATGCGAGCATCTTAAACAAGGACAGAGTGGGGACACAGTGAGCTCGTTCTAGCTTAAGCACGGGCTCTTTTTGAATTCAAAATCTATAGAAGACAATACAATAGTTCTAGCATAACGTCATTAGCCACACTTCAAACTATTCGGTCCCATAATGCACCTCCATTGTGGGAAAAGGGTGAGAGGATTCTAATGCAGAAGCTACCACTGTGCTGTGAGTGACTGTTAGAAAATACAGGGGGATGATTTGACTCTGTGTTGATATATCAACAATATCTCTCCAGAGACGCCACTTGTGCTGCAGTCTCGATGAAATACCACACAAGAAGAAGGGGTGCTCTTGCTGCTTCTTATTGACAAGTCTCTTGTAGCAGTCTGCTGGGGGAAAAGATGATTTAGAATAGTAAAATAGAGTGAAAAAGGAGGGAAGTGGAAAATCAAACATGCTTGCTGTGGGTGATGAGCGTGTGTGGTGAACGTCTTCAGTCCATCCCAGGAGGAGAGAGAAGAGGGGAGGAGAGAGAGAGGGGAGGCTGGTCTGAATCAACATGTTTTTTAAGAGCGACGCGAGAAACTGGGACAGTGGTGGCATCGCTGATGTCCCTGGGCTCGACGTGCTCCAAACACGGGGCGCACACAGAACGGGCCGCGCGCGACAGCGAAACAGACACACATTTACACACACCCGGGCTCTCGGGTGCCCATGGGGAGCGCCGCTTTCAAAGTGCTTTCAAACGCTGCGGCGCCAAATCTCCATACATTACAGTCAGGATTTATATAAAAAGGCCTGTATTTGCATGAGTGTAATCACAGGGGGAACCAAACGCGGCAGTAGGAATATTTGAGTGGCTTGAGTTGTTAGGCCATAGCGCACCGTCACCACAGTCGCGCGTCTAATCATACGGTCCCCCTTTCGACGTACAGCCAGTTGTAAAGAGAAATCTCGCATCTCATCTCTCTCAATGATAGGCTTGAGGTTTTGATTGGCGTCTGAGTGACTCCCGGGTCGGTGAGTTTGTTGATTGCATTAGATATGCAAATGAGGCGCAGCTGGAGCCAACTGCGTGGCACCTGTGGGTCCTCGGGGGCCCCATGGCGACAGAACCAGAGAGAGCTGTGATTTTAATGATTGGCCCCCCAAGTGAAGGAGGATCTCACTCATTAAAATTAATCTGTAACTACATGTTTTTATCACGGTGTTTAAAATGAACACCTGAGGAGCGGCGCGTTAGCCTGAACAGAATGAGATACGTTCAACAGGTTGATTTAAAGGGTTATTTTATGTTTTATTCAGGCTTTTTACAACTATCGTATGCCCCTCAGCCATGATATTTTTGGTGCATATCTTAAAATACTTTTAGGTTTGATGGCACGCTCCCTTCTTTTGACAGAATATGTCATGTATTTGATCAGGGCCTTGTGGCTTTTGTGTTATTTTAAGCTGTTCTGTGTCAGATCAGGAGGTAGCATAGGAAGGGGTCGGCCCATTAGTCCGACAACCCATTAGTCCGACGTCTCATTATTCCGACAATGTCCCATCGAGTATAGGGGTTGAAAAATAAACTTAGGTTCAGGCAAGAGTCCGCTGACCTTACGGTTAGGGCCAGTGGTTGTATATGGCGCTCTAATCCAGTTAGAGATTTCGGACCTCTGCTCACTGGTACATTTTTGGAATAATGAGACGTCGGACTAATGGCATGGTCCGACAACCCATTAGGAATAGGGTTATCAAAACTGATTAAAGAGGCTGGACTCAGTGGTCGGCCTTAGCCTGGACTCAATGGACATATGGACATGAGGAACTGTGTTGTCCTTGAATGATCATGCTCTACGTAGTATTTTGACTGAACTGAAAAGCTTTGGGAATGGTGACCCCCCGGGGCTCTGCTGAATGTCTTAGGAACTCTTTCGTTCTTGTTGCTGTGTGCTTGTATAACGGGAACTTTATTTGAGATGAACTCTTGATCTATCTATCTATCTATCTTTTGTCAGTGTAGGCTCTCAGTTGTGTCATTCTTTGGACCTTCCGTGTTGGTCCATCTGAGCCACTTGTGTGAAGTTGCAGATCTTGGGGTAAATAATCTTTAGTGAATCTTTATGAAGAAGCACTTCGTCGCCGTGGGGCATGACACTTCACCCACCTTGCCTCCAGCGTCCGCGTACATTGGCGTATGAATGAGAGAGTGAATGGGTGACTGCCATCTGCTCTCTGAGCATTTAGGGATAAGTCTTTTCTGTCCACATCTAAGACTGAACCTGAGGCGGTTTCTCGTGTCTGCTAGTTTTCTGGTGGTCTTCTCCAGTCTGCGTGCCAGAAGAAGGGCGTCTCTCCCAGGGTTGGCAGCAACATGTCGGTGTAGGCTCTCATTCGTGTGTCTTTTATACACTATGGCTTTGCGACACACACAAACACTGTTCTGTCAAACATGCTGATCACACCGGGAAGACAGTCTGGTCGCACACAGGATGAGAACATGTTTGGTAAAGGAGTCGAAAACAGAGAGAGGTCTCAGAGAAAGAGTGTGGGTTGATGTTTTGGATTAGTGAAACACGCAGACCTACAAATGGAACAAAACTCACTGGGATAAGCCATTATAACTTATCACATGGTGAAAATATTAAAGAGAAAAGGCAATTTTGCATCATATGGGACCTTTATTGTATCCTACTCTTCTCGGGTGGGATCAAGGGGCAGTACATTTGTCTCAATACAAAGAACCCGTATAATTAGCTGGTACAATGCAACGGGTCTTCTCGATGCTTTATATCAACTAGTTCATTATAAAACTACTATCTATGCCGCAAGAACATCATGTCGTGCATAAGGGCAAGCAGTCCCGTTATTCTTTCCCTAATTGCTCACTGTGCTAGTACACTACAATGTAAGGGCGCACTGTATTACACATGTTGTAAAAAATGGGGCTCAAATGAGTTGGTTGTTTATATTGTACTATAATATATACCTGAAATGATTAGCTTTCGTTTTAGCTGTACAGTATCTACTTTTAAGGCATGGGCGTCGGAACCATTCATTGTGAGGGGGACGTGTCCCCCCCACTTTTGAAAAGTGGTTGATTGGTCCCCCCCACTTTCACAACGTGAATTTTCATTGACTTTACATTTACTAGTTTAGACTGGACCTTTTCAATAGGCTCCCCGAGGCCAAACAATTAAATATGACCCGCGCCTTATTTTCCATACATTTAAAAACATATGTATTGGCATTATCCCATTATCCGCGCCAGTATCGCGTCGCCCCGCGGCGCATACGCTCCGCTTTGCGTAGCTGTGTTCATGCGGCTCCTCACCTCAGAGCGGCTGAAATGTAAACATGTCTCTGTAAACCGCTGAAAAACGGCTAAAGTGAGAATACTGAGGCTTATCGTTGGACGGACTGACAGATTTGACCAAACCGAAGCACAAGGACACTCGTGCATCGTGTTTTCTGAGTTTTTTACGGATTCTCACATGGAGGAGCAGGACTTTTCGCGTCCTCGACAGGTGGACAGCGTGTCTTCATCGGTACGAAGGGCCTGACCAGTAACTTTAAGGTGAGGAACATCAGTTTTGGATGTGTTTGTAAAGCGAGTGATGAAACTGATGTAGCTGAGTTTGGGGAAACTGCACCGGGCTAGCACGAGTGTTCAACCGGTCAATACGCCCGTTAAACCTCACTGTCTGGACTCTAACTTAACCAAATAACATCTGAATTATTCATTTGACGGATAAATGTTTGCTTCCTTTACCCCTTGACTAAATTTTATCTGCGTTTGTGGGAAATGTGAAGATACAAGCGTTGAGATGTTTCTTTGCGATGGCGGGAGTTAACGGGTGAGGCTGAAGCTAAATGTGGATGCAAACACGAGCGCCGTCTCATAAGAGTTTCATTCACTGAGTTTTTTTCACAAAACGTCATGAAGCCAGGGCGGGACAGGAGAACAACGGCTCCACAGGTGTTTGGTTATCCGCCCTATATGTCCACCCAGCTGCCAGGAGGAGGCGCTGCTGAGCCGATCGAGTCTCTCACGTATTCTTGAAGTAGCGCTCGATTTGGATGTAGTCCCGCTAAAGCAATAACATTGCTCTGTTATTGTCCTGACAGTGTCCCACTGTAGTTCTTAATGTTAAGAAGTCGACCCCCTCCATTTTTGAAATGTGTCCCCCCCACTTTCCAAACGCTTCCGACACCGCTGTTTTAAGGTCATCAGGGTGCCCATAGATTGAGTGATGGCTATGCATTTCAACCAGTGGCTGGGCACACGGAGTTGGCCTAATGAGATGGAAATTGTTCAACACTAACTTTTATTTAGCATATTCATAAACTGTGGTATTTAACATGGATTCAGTCTGGACCGCGCTTTGCCAAGACATTATCATCATTAATCAGTTTGGTTTGGCACACGCTGCTGCTCGTCCTGAAAACAACGTCCTCAAATTTAATTACTTTTCTACAATCGGCAAACAGTCCATTTAGGACATTTCAACATTTTTTTTTTCCGTGACGGTTTGCAGTTAAGCTTGTTTAATCCTCCAAATAAACGTTACTACAACAAACAAAACATATATTATAATATAGACAGAACTCTAAGTCTGCCAGTTAGAGAGTAAAACAACACAATTGACTTTGTTTAGTGGTAGTATTATGAGGATTTCTGCGTACATTTAAGACTGATTATCGGCAAACAAATTTGATAAGAAAACACTGCTGTTACTGTCAGTAAATGCCACTTTTTACGGCTGCAGTAATTATATAGCAAGTAAGTGGAATCGAGAAAATTAGTAACAACGTTTGTTGATTTTTATTTTAGTCGAGTTTATTTATCATTAACAGCCGTAAGTGTTCCTTTGACTTCCATTGTAAACACATTTTTGATTGCTCTGCCATGAGACCACAACGCCATAGTGGATCTATTTTCTTTTTTTATTATTTATGCTGAAATGGGACCAGTTACCGTTAAAATAAGCCCGTGCAAAGAGTGCTCCAGTTCACAGTACTTTTCTAAAGGGTTCTGCAGAATGACTATGTTTGTGTAGTCCTATGAAATCCATCTATTTGTAAATAGTTAGAAAACAAAGACAGATGATATGAAACAGGCTCCCCAACACATAATATACCCCTCAACAACCGTAGTACCACCCACAGTCCTACACCCCGCCCCATGACCATCTGACATATCCAACAAATGAAAGGTAAAATCTATTTCGGCCCACACACACTCCAGGGTGACCCTTCTCACCCTGGACACGGACTATTCACCCCTCTCCCCTCAGGCAGGAGGCTACGGTCCATACAGACACACACTCTCATTCATCCTAGCCTATTGCACATGCTTTTAGTGGGAGGGGAAACTGGAGTACCCAGAGGAAACCATACGAACCCGTGACCTTCTCGCTGGGAAGCACGAGCGCTGCAAACGGTGCACCGCCTCCTGGGTGTGTCTCTGTTTCAGAGCGTGGTGTCCAGCACTGGTCAGCCCCACCTTCTCCATTCCAGCATAATACTTTAAGCCAAGTCTTCTATTCATTGTATCAACTTGAGGGCAGGTAATCCTCCCTACTGTATGGGATTTGCCTCCTGATCTTATGTCAACGGGCAAGCACCATTTTGTTTCATAACTGTTTATCCAGAAATGGCCCGATGATGTATGGGGATTGGGGAAGACGCGTGGTAAATAATAATAGCCCAGTAATCGCAGTGTAAACAGACGGATGTACTGTCTGGCTAAAAGCACTGATGACTAATTAATTTCCATGATAATTTGGAACACTATACAAAGCACTCAACAGCAGTGATAAATTATGGAGAATGATGCCTGCTATCAGTGTCTCTGCTTTTCAGTTTGTACACTGCCTTGCCGTACACTGAGGCAAACAATCATATCTTACGCGCCCGCACCATTCAAGCTTGAAATAGAGCTGGTTTCCCTGGCTGTCCTCCGTGCTTTTCAATGAGACTTGCATGGCTGTGGGGTGAAATGAGCTGAGCGTAAGTGGTTGCGCGAGGCCAGTTGTACCCAGAGAGGAATGAATAGCTGCGGTATTTCACTCGCCGGGCAAAAAGATATCGGAAATGGTGTTTGAACAGCGAAAGGAGGCGTCGTATGCAGACAAAGGCAGATGTGCATGATGTCTTGTTGGAGTGAATGTCGAGTTATGGGGAATAGTGTTCTATGTGCTTTGCAATTTCTTCCTTGTTGCTTCTCCCAAAGATGTATGCGGGAAGTGGCAGAAAAGAACAGCAATTTAGCGATGATTGTGGTGTAAAGAGCTACAAGGAGCTATTGACCGAGTGCAGAAGAAGGAACACAATCAAAAACTCTTTCTATATCATTGATGACATTGTTACAACCTGCCATTTTGGAAAAACAACATGAAATGTGTTACGATCTTGTGTTGAAAAAGTAGAGAAGAAACGGTAAGCCATATTCCCTTGTCTTTCTGTAAGAAACAGCAGCAGTAATTTGCTCAGAATGCTGTTTAGGATACTCAGTACTTCAATTCTAATCCGCCTTTTTGTCAATGAGCCTGACACATTGAATGTTTGAATGTTTGCGTGAGTGATTGGTGGGAGCTGTTGGGATGGGCACGTCCAGACCTTTTTCTTTGGATTGTAACTTACTAATGCAAGAATGGTACCAGCCAGGGTCGGCCTTTCAGCTTCTCTTCCGTGCACTGACTGGGCAGCACCTCTGAGGTTCAATTGTTCAAAGTAAACGACGTCCGTAGTAAAGTCATCCTGCCTGGCTTTAAACGTAGATAAACCTCCAAAAACGTGCTAGTATTTGATTGTGCGGCTCAACTCAATACTGTTCTCCAAAATAATGCTATGCAAAAGCTGAAACGTTCATGTAGTGAAGTTACAAAGAGTGCATTCCTGTCAAAGGAGAGATACACATCGACATCAGAAGAGCTGTACTCCGGCACGGTGGCGCAGTGGTTAGTGCTTCCCAGCTAGAAGGTCCCAGGCTTGATCCTCGGCCGGATGGGGCCTTTCTGCTTCTGTCCTTCTGTCCTAGCGAGACCAGAATGATAACCCACTGTATTTGTTTTGTATACAGAGGGCTATCAGTCTGGGACACATGCCATCAGAAAACTGAAACAAGCCCGTGCGATCAGATTTGTTTATTTGTTTATTCACGCACGGGACACGGACGTCCCCTCAATATCAATCTACATGAGAGCGAGAGAGAGAGAGCTTTTTCCGGCGGTAAATGACCAAAAAGACAGCGTCAGTAGGTCAGTTTCGTGATTCATAATCCTGTGTGAATATTAATGCAAAACCACTAATAATATCGCATCAACAGAAGATGTCCTTTGCTGATTGGTTTACTCCACTTCCTGTTTGCTTGTGTATGTACCACTGTGGTAATGTAGTTGATGGTTTCCAGGCAACCTGTCTGTGTGGAGTTGTCATGTTCTCCCCGAGCCTGGTTTCCTGTACTCCGGTTTCCTCTACCACTAAAAAACATGTACATTCTTCCATAAATGGGCTTAATGATAATGTCATTGCTAAAAAAAAAAACACCCTTAAAACATGGCAACAAGTCCGAAAACATTGTGGAATCACTGAACAAGATTCATTTCTGGCACCCATCTATGGAAATCCTGACTTCCTAACTTCATGTACTGACATTGCTTTACAATACGGCATGATATCGGCATAACGAACATTCATGATCTTTTTTCAGGTGGGAACCTAAAATCCTTCTCACAATTTCAAACTCAAGGAAATTACATCAAAGTAAAACGTGATTCAGGAAATAAACACAGCAACCCCCAAGACGTCTGACTAACAAATAACCAGGTAGGTCAGTCTCGCTCAAATAAACAGTGGGCGGTAGATACTGCCCAAAAAGTGACGCCAAACTGGGAAAATAGACGTGGAGGCTTTAGTTTATCCGAAATGTGCGCATTTTGAACTTTGATTAGACATCCAAAGAATATAATGCAGCCTTTTCAATATTTATCATTATACTTAATTTTCCCATCTGAATGCCCATATGGGGTTCTTTCCATTACTGAAAACACGAGGCAATTTCCTCTGACAAACTGTGCCTGTATCTAATAGACAACCACATTGCTGAGTGATTATTTAATTAAGGGGAGAGCGTGCGTGCACCTGCTGTGTTCTTCATTGTAATTGTATTGATTTTTGAGATTGATTACTTTGGTTCTGATGGCACACGGGACACACATGAGAATACAGATCCACTTAGGAAGGAGACGTCCTGCAAGATGAGACGGCAAACCGCTTGTATGGGTGATAGGTGACCACTCCAATTTGATAGTTGGAGAATACTTTTGATCTAAAATGGCTTAATGTTCCCCTCCTTGAATTACATTCTGTCCCTTTTAAGAACCTCCCTCCATTGCTCACCATGATGAACAAACTCCAAAGCCCCGACGTAGCTCCCTAGTATCAGAAGGTGTGGCTGTTCTTCTGTAGTATTGAGTATCTGAGGGAGCCCTCTGCCCCGGGAGTGCTGGTTGGCTGTGTGGGTGCTCTCCTGTGGGTGCCTGGATGGAGGTTGGACGTCTCTCCTACAACTCCTCCGGGGGCCCCTGTGTCTGCGCCCTATAGCTCCGGCCGATGAGCTGCTCCCGGTGCAGACGGTTCCTTGGATGGTGTTTCCTCATTCGGTTCATCTGTACTCAGCCTTACATACTCAACTATATGTCCCTTTTTATTAAAGGAACAGGCCACCGTTTTTCCATACTGAGATATATCATATCACGCAAAAAGACCAAACATGTTGTCAGCATTTGGCCTCTCCCAGCATATCCCTGTGTCTCCAAACGAGGGTGAAGTTAGAAGCGACCCAGCTCTTCCACGGGCACGCACACAGACCAGACAGGTGCGTATCAAGTCGTCTAAGCTCAGGTAAGAGCATATCTCAGTATGGAAAAACGGTGGCCTGTTCCTTTAAGACTTATAAGCACTGTAAAAGCACTTTGTTTTGTAACATTTTGTATGAAAAGCTCTTTATAAATAAAGTTTGATTTGATATTGAAGCTTCATGGTATTTTTGCCTCTTGCTGCGGGTGCTGGGTTAGAGGTAAGGGCTCACAATTGCAAAATGTAAAGCGGGCCGCTGCGTGTTTGGAGGAGGTATGTGGGTTAAGTTCCACATTAATAATTTCCATGGCATGGCTTTCCATTGCTCACCTTGTAGCCCTCTCGCCTGGGTTGTGCCTCATGTTGCCTGTAAACGTGTGAACCGCTGTACAGCTTGGCTCCACGCTACTTTAATGTAAAGATATGCCATGGCTTATGAAATACAATTGTTTTAAAGTTTGTATAATCTATGAAATGAAATGCAACCCAAATAACGTATGTTATGAAATTCTGTATTTGATGTTAACATGAAAGTATTAAGTTTGACTGTTAGATCTGTGTCGGTTGAAATGGTAACTCTTTAAAGCATGAGGTGCTCCAAACCATACAGGCTTGGCTTGGTGCTGTGGGCCAAAGAACATAAATTGGCCCTTATGAATGAACACTTTTCTTTTTTTCCCAACACTGTCAACACTGATGACACAGGTCATGAGGGTGGGTCCTGTGTTTATGTTTCAGTTTTTCAGGGTAAAGGATCCGGGAAATATTTAGGAGGATCCGGCAAAGATTTGATCTGATATAATGGTGTTTAATGAGAGTGTTCCGGCAAATGTTTTGACCCGAATCCATCACATCAGACCAAAAGTGTTCCTGAAACTACTCATTTACAGATGAAGCACTGGTCCTGTGGGCTAAGGTTCCTTTTTGATGACACATAATGTCATCAATATGTCACGCAACTTTGTATTTCACAGATGAGAGACAAAGACAATGTTTGTGTATATTATAATTTATTGCATAAAGTAATTGATTTTGTGAGGTCATGTTTTCTTTTTCACATTTTTGAGGCCAACATACATTTTGGCCAGATGATGGCGCTAATACCCTGCTTGTGTCATTTACATTGCCCATTGGTGTTGGATTCCACGAAGAAGAAACATAGCTTGTGCTCAGTCTACTCTTAGCCTGGTCCGGACCAGGCTAAGTTCTCTGACTGTAGTAACTGAGCCAGACTCAGAGTGAGCCTGGTTTATGAAACCGAAAAGACAACACCATAAGCCAGACTTGGCCAAATAAGCCGAGCTTACAGAGTGAGCCAGCTTTATGAAACAGCCCTCAGGAGGTCTGCGTCACCCGTCTCTCCCTGCGCTCGTACATAATATACATTGATAATATTGAATATGCATGAAGAGGCGTTACCACCATGATGAACAAACTCCAAAGCCCCGACGTAGCTCCCTAGTATCAGAAGGTGTGGCTGTTCTTGTAGTATTGAGTATCTAAGGGAGCCCTCTGCCCCGGGAGTGCTGGTTGGCACGGGGGAGTCACATACATCTGACTCCTTGACCCCATGCAAGATGTTGTTCTTCTGCTCCTTCACCGACTTTCTGTTGAATGACAGGAAGTCCACTGTCTGCATTAGCTCCTGTTTTTCAACATGGTTATTGTTGATATATTAGTTGAGTTTATTTGTTTATTTGAGCAGTATAAATTATGCTCAAAAGGAATGGGCTGAAGCAAGAAGCCCACCCCTTTGTGCAATAAATATAAAAAGTACATTTCACACAATGGTACCGAAGGAACAAAACATCAAAGAGAATTTGAAACATTTCAGCAGCTACATTCGCACAGACCAACTTACAAACTTACAAAAAATATATCAACTGTTTATATAATTAATTGAAACGAAGCACAACTACAACAACGATCTCCTTTCATGTACGATGTCTAGCACAAAGCAAGTAAAACATGTGATCCTTAATGTATTTCTTTCAGATTGTTACCCGTGATTACCGAGAGTTACTTTTATGTTATAAAGGTACATTGATAGATATTATACTCCGAGATCTTGCTACTAATGACCAGTTGTCATTACCATCCTCAGTATAATTTTAATTTGGGTTTAATTATCATCATCATTATTATTATCATTATCATTATTATTATTATATATTTATTTATATGTGAAGTATGATGTAGCCCTGCATAGTGTGGTGGATTAAAAAGCCAGAGTGTGGAGCGGGCCAGTTGAAGAGGGCAGTAACTCCCCATCAACAAACCCCCACACAGCTGCCCTATCAGCTAATTTTGTAGATGATGTTCCTATGCTGAGTGGTGCATTAAAGGACAAGGTTTAGAGCCCGTTGGGAGGATTCCTCTCAACAGATCCATAACCTGCCAACCCTAATTCCCCATTTGTAAATTTGAGCAATAGAATGACAACGGTTCCAAGCAGCAACACTCTTCCTTGATTATAGAGGAAACAATACACATAATTGATCCTACTGCTCCCCCTAGTGGCAACACACTTCTTCTCGTCTGTATATTATTGTATTATAGTCGCGTGACCCTATTGTAGAAAGGCATATAGAGCAAGAGTAGAATATGTTCAGCCGATGTGCATGCAGAACACGGGGAAAAGACGACAAAATAGTCTACTAAGTTCCAGCTGACACTTCACCGTTTTGAAAGTGACACCGCACGATTGGAATCCACCGCATCCCATTAACGACCACTGCCTCAGTTTCAGAAGCTCCCGTATGTCCCGGGTGTTAGCGGGGTAACCTATCGGCTGGCGTGTCTGTGAACATGTCCTGAGCTGTGAGACAGGTGCGGTGACGTGGCATTTGAAGCTAAAGGTTATTACTTTGTCATCGCTGGTGACAAGTTATTTTTGTTTCAGCGTGTCATTTCCAAACACTCACGAAGTTAAACTGAATAGAATCCTGGCAGGCATTACATCGTTTTGTTCTTCTCCCTATTTGTTTTAAAAAGGTATCTGATGTCTTGAGGCGCATTGTTTTTTTGTTTTTTTTGGGGGGAAGAAACAATTTTGTAGGTGTGGGAATTGGGCGCTTGGCTCAATCTTCTGCACTGAAAATGACTTGGATAATATTCAAAATGGGAATAACCTTGCAAGATAGAAAAGTCGTATCTTTGTGCCGCTCCGTGTGGACTGCCAACAAAAAAAAAAAAAAAAAAAAAGGGGAAGGAAGGAAAAAAAATAAAACATTCTGATTCCTCAACTTTAACTTCAAAGCCCGAATGAAAAATGAACAGGGAGAAATTCAGAAAAGTTTTATGCAAACATGCGCCGGCATTCTTAATGTGAATTTACAGTGGAGTTTGTGTTGCGGGACGGGAGCCACAGAGGAGCGGGTGCGGATATAAGGAGACGGATAATATCGAGATGAAACGTGAAGCCGGCGTTCAGACACGAGAGGAGGTCGTGTGGGTGGGGAAAGGGAGGTCTGTGGGTAATTGTGAATCTCCTGCTTTATCGCACCACTTACAGTAAACGCATTTGTTATGATTCTCGTCATCCGGCTTTCGTGTGACCCCTTTTTTACCTAATTGGTTGCTGCCAGTCGATAATTACGTATTCAGATGTTATTTCAGCGTATGGGCCTCAGGCGGAAAACATCCAACACAGTGAGCATTTAGTCATATCGGAATTGACTAGACTGAACACCAGCGTTAGAAGAAAAAAACACACACACACTTGACAGAAGGAGAATAATTCATCAGATTCACTTGATCCAATCAGCAGCAAATACTGTAACTCCCCGAAGGTCCGTCCTCTTCCCGAATAATTTAAACCGGAGCGTTTCTGGATTGATACTACTGTGCTCTTGAAAGTTGCACTGTAATATCACACCATTAATGTTTTTGGCTAGAACTTGAACTAGAACTTGGCGTGTGTACTTGGAGTGAAGTGAATGTCTTTATTGTAAATCAAGCCATTTGTGAACCCACACACGTGTTTTCTGCATATAAATATAGAACAAGTTGCTCTATGTATTTCTATGGCAGTCCGCTCTGCATAGACAAACTGTCAAACCCATACACGCGTAACACAGTTAATTAAGGCTATGAACTCATTAATGATCATGGATGATCATGAGTAATTAATCATGATCATGATGAATTCAAGCTTTGTATAAACCTGCATAATCAACCTCGTCATTAATTCACGTGACTTCATTATGAATGTGCCCCTTGAACCAGAGCGTTGCATCTTTGATAAAATATAAATCTATGTTTTGGTTTGTGGCCCAACCGCCTTTGCTCTGCCCGATCCTGTTAGACCTCACGAGCTGAGCAGGGAAGGGCCTGGCAGGGACTTGGAGGGGAGACCGTTTGGGAAACACCAGGAAGCCTGGTGAATGTAGTGTGTGTGTGTGTGGTTGGTGTTCATCGGCAACATACCTAACTTACCATCACCGAGTATGGAGTGAGTGAATAATGCACGGAATTGTAAAGCGACTTTGAGCATCTGGAAAAGTGCTATATAAGACCAATGCATAATTATTATTATTATTATTATTATTATTATTATTATGTGAAGATTACAAACAAAACAGAGCTAAAGATAATACTAAAGACTTTTTTAAATTCAGTTATTCCTTTGCTGGCGTTTTGTATGAAATGGAAGCTTATTTGTGTAGCACTTTTCACAAGATAGATAGATAGATAGATAGATAGATAGATAGATAGATAGACTAAACTGTATTGATCCCGAAGGAAATTGCAATATTGTCGGCTGCTCACATGACACAAGTCATTTTTTTTTGTTTTATATCTTTACATTTAATTTGTACTGCCTAATGTAAACCACAGCTAAGGTGTTCAGAGTTTAGAATAATACAGATTATTTTGAGCAGTATGTCACTTTAAAATGTGTAGTTTGTTCCTCACCTTTAAAGCATCATATTTATTTCATTTGTAATTCTCTTTTTGATATTTGTGACTAAACCACTTTTGATACGGCACAAATGTTAAACTTGTTGATTTAGTTCAGTTACTCTCATAAAACATTATTTTTTTTTGTTTGTTATCAAAGCCCCAACGCTTAAATTGAAAGGGCACATTCATAATAAGAATGCATGATGAAATAATGATGAGTCCTTTTTGATGACTCGATACACACAAAGCAGAAATGATGGTCCTGTCTGTTTCTTCTGCACAGATAAAAGTATCAAGATTATTCTTAAATGCTCATGACCATTAATGAGTTCATTGCCTTCATTAACTGTGTTAATCCGGGATTATGCCATGAGTAATTCATGAGTAATCACGTTAATTCATGATGTCTGTGTAACTTCTCAGTCGTACAGGAGTTGTCCATCTTCAATGAAGGTACTTGAGTCATCTTCTGTACTCAGTAGGTGAAGTCTTCGAACATTTCGCCTCTCATCCAAAAGGCTTCGTCAGCGACAAAGGTCCCACTCAGTTTAGGAGTTGGCCCATCATGCATTAGTTCATGATGTTAATGCGTGATGTTAATGCGTGATGTTAATTCATGATGTTAATGCATGATGTTAATGGATGATGTTAATGCATGAATTCATCATAAATTATGCATGAATTCATGTACCCTTATTATAAAGCGTAAGGATGGTGTGTCTGAAGTATTGTACTATACTATACCAGTTTAAAAAACGGAAAAAAAAACAGGACCATCCCCTTAAATGCATATTTAATAATGGGAGGAACCTGAATTGACATGAATAATTCTGATTTGCAGTTACTTCAAACAATTACAAGATTACGAAAGGGCAATTTTGGTTTCCAGTTTTCTCAACCTTTTCTTCAATTTGAAGAAAATGTACAGCAAGTTTGTTGCAAACTAAGCCACAAAGGAGTGAGCAGCAGATAGGGGGCCAGATAAAATGAAGATGAAAAGTGTAGCCAGCGCGCAGACTTGAGAGAAGGTAGAGTGGGCGTAGGACGAGAGGCGCAGACAGCCGCTTTGAGAGGGAAATATTGAACAGTGGCGAGAGGCGGGAACGTATCACTTAGAGTGCGCCACAAATTGGACGGAATATAGACTCGGCAACTGTCTTAGAGTGAAAAGAAACGGAAGGAAAGGAGGACAGAGGGCGTTGGCTCTGTATGTGTACTGGAGTGGAAAGCTATCTGTCGCTTGGAGCAGCGCTGCAGACAGTAACACGTAGAATGAAGACACTCATTAAAAAGCTGGAAGCAAAGGCAGGGGGAAAGAAAAATAATGGACTGCGTGGAAGGGAATCAAATCTGAGCGAGATTTAAATGAAGTGTTAGTGTATTCCCCAAACTGTCCGCGTGTCGATGCAGAGACAGGCCAGTCCCCATTACTGCTGTAGTTTTAATGGAACCGAGTGCCGTGAAGTATTGAACTCGTAAAATAATGGTTTACATTGTGATGCGGTCATGAAGGTCAAATGTGTTCACACAAGAGTCTGGCATGGACTGTGTTAAGCTGATGTTATATACCTATTAAATAAAAGACTAAGCATGAGAGACTCAGGTGGAATATAAAATGGGATTTCAGCATCAGCTCGTTCTATATTACAAAATGTTAAGACATTGCTGGATCAATCCTACTTAGCATTGCATACCTCCAGCATGTCCTTGGACCAAACACTTCCTCCCATTAATGTATTATTTTGACTGCATTTTGCTGACAGTCAAAAAAGACTGTGAGTGGAAAATGTCTGCCAAGGCCATTTCACCCTTAGGACAGCAGTGCAGTTTATTTTTACTTTTTATTTTGTCAGGGCAGAGCATGTTATTTTATGTATGCATGTGTTTATGTTTTATTTATTTGTTTATGTGCATAATTCATGCATTAGTAGTTGTTAATGAACACACATGCATGTAAACTCGCCACGCCGCATTGTAGCCACGGGCCAATTTGCATCTGTTGTCCCACACTCACAAACACACTCTCATTCACCCCGGCCTATTCTCAGGTAAGGACATAATCTCAGCATGGGAAAAAAAACGTCCGCCTGTTCCTTTAAGTGTGTGCAAATAAGGGGCGCAGATGGTGGAGCGGGTCGCCCTGCACAGAGGAAGAACTTTATTTATATAGCGCCTGCAGCAACCTCGCCTCCAGTGTCTGCGTACATCGGTGTATGAATGAGCGTGTGAAAGGGTGAGTGGTTACCTGCTGTAAAGCGCTTGGAGTGCCTGAGGCAGATAGAAAGGTGCTATATAAATGTGGCCATTTATTTTCCATTTATAAGGAGCTCTTCACACATGGGCTGCCTCTCGTACTCGCCAGTCAATCAGTGGGCGAGGATCACACCATTTGATCACACGCTATTTGGCCCTCATGGCGGGCTCAGAAAGAACTCTATAGAATGTAATGCTAGAGGAACTTTGCATCTAAAACCACTTAAAAGCCTTCGTCCCGTGACAACACTGTATCATATTTTTAACCACACTGATAGATTTTTTTTTAAGTTGGAGCTTTGGCCTTTGATTGGCAGGTCCTGGAGATCTATCTATTCGGGGTTTATGTTCTGCCTGCCCAGAACATGTTGCCATTTTGGATCATCTGCGGTAAGAGACTGATCTGCCAACATGGATTCTCTCTCGACGTTTGTCAATAATGTAAATGGGGAGGCATGAGGAATAGCCATCAATTTTTTAAATGTCTACGGTCTGAATGTGCATGTTTGTAAAGGGCTTAGGCGGCATAAGATGAGAGAATCTCACTCAGCACTCAGCAACAATTGATATATATTCATTAGAGATGCTTTTTTGTTTCCGATACCGATACTGGGGGTTTGAGTATCTGCCGATATCCGATATTAACCGATACCAAAAGACATCCTTCTTTTCTCCATTGTGAGATCAATAAAGTCTTATCTTTTCTCGTAAACAAGACATTTCATATCAATTATATCTAGTAATAAACTGACGGAAAAACATTACACAAGGAGCACTGGACTTAATATCCTTGAGTACATGACAGGCCTTAGGCTGCATTAACATTAACAACTTATAATGATGAATACGTTTTCTTCTTCCCACTCCCTTTCAGGTGTAAGTGGATTTTTTTTTTTCTGCTGTATATTCTCTGTTGCCCTCTGCCTGAAATAAATAAATAAATGGAAAATGAAAATGATCATTATAACTTCAGTTATTCTTCAACAGCATTTCATACAACTAAAAAAAACACATGGCCACTCCAGCAGTGGTCCAATCATAAGTTTGACTGGCTGCCGCAAGCATTAGCATGCTGTTGCTAGCCGCGGATCAAAAATCTGTGTTTGCATCGGTTAAAACTAACTCATCATTTAAATTCTTCAGGTTCTAAACTTCAAAATGAGGCACAACAGGGGAAAGTTGTGCTTTTAAAATGTTGAGAGCAAAACAGCTTTTGGTTCAGTATCAGATATGTGTACCCGATACCCAATATTGTATTTTTTTTCCAGTATCAGCTAATATCCGATACCAGTATCGGATCGGTGCATCCCTAATATTAATATAATACTAAATACATACAGCCACAAGAAGTCACAGGTCAGGTAGGGCATTTGGGATGTAGAAATGAAATCCCTGTTCACTCTGAGGTAGGATTTTCTCCAACCATAAATACTAATACAAATCTGCTATGTCCTTACTAGTGCCCATAGTGTATTATCTACTGCACAGATGTTGTAGTGTAATAAGCTCACTTAGCATGTTGTGAATGCGCCATTGGAAAATTAATGTTGAATTTGCATCATTCAGTGAATCCATCACAGGTACGCACTTTTTGTGTTTGTTTGTTTGTTTGTCTACTCTTACCGTGTCGATTCAGCATGTTCTTTGTGAAACATGTCTGCGAGGCATTAACATGCTTGTATATGTGTCGGAGATGGGGGAAATATTTAGCTTTCGGCGGCTATTTATTACTTTGCCCCCATCTGCCCTCATTCACCGAATCACATACACGCCACCGAGTTCAAAGACGGCTCCTCTGAGGCCGTTCTGGCATGTTTTTACCGAGCTGTTTCTGAATCAGCGAAAACCTCTCTTTCAAACATTCCCATTGAGATTTAAATGTTCTATTTAAAAAAAAAAAAAGCAAAAATACAAAATAAGCATACGCCCAAGCACAAAACACACACTGGTTTTGTTATTTTTTTGACAGTAAAAGGGCCATTTTCCTGTTGCGGTTTTCCATCTGAACCACTAAATCCAAAATCAGTATGACAGGGGTCACTTTGAGGGCCAGCCAGCTCGATGTCACCAGAGAACACAGGCTGAAAAAACGAAATGTCAAGAACGCGGCGCAGGCTGGACGTTTTTCCTGACCACATACGAAGCATGCATATTCCCATCAAACAAGGCGGCAATTGTGTGTGTATTTTAGTAAGCCTAAACACTAAGTTGTTCTACTGGATTCATGTAATCATCTCTAAAGGAGTGCTCCACACAAATGATGCAAGCATTGTAGAAAATATATGATTTATCTTGGGCTTTTTGGAGAAACAAAATCAAAGAGAAATGCATACTACTACTACTACTACTACTAATAATAATAATTCCATCCATCCATCCATTTTCTCCCACTTGTCCGTTGCCGGGCCGTGGGGGCAGCTGCTGGAGCTGCCCAAATCACATAGCACCAATCCCTATGGCGCCCCCTGCAGGTGGTGGGTCCACAGAAGGATGGCCTCATGGTTCTAAACGGGCCTGTTGGTCTCTCATAAGGGGCTTTACTACTACTACTACTACTACTACTACTACTACTACTACTACTACTACTACTACTACTACTACTACTACTAATAATAATAATAAAAGGTTTAATTGTTTTGTCTAAAACTTTAAGGAGTTTGTAAACCACAACAAATTAATAACTCATAATTTTCTCAACTTGTCTTAAATAAAAGTGAATCCTGCAGAAGCCTTTGAGAACCAAGAAGTTGAAAGCTCTGACCGAGCCCTTTCCAATGCAAAAACACGTCTCTTTTGGTTCCTATTTTTATGCCGCGACTTGGCATGTCAGAACGTTGTTATTGGTTATATTTTTAGAAAAAGAGAAATAAGTAGATTCCAAAAATAAAAACAGTAAGTCTCTATTTCTTACGAATTTGAATTGGCGAGCTAAAGTGTGTACGAACTTGTGACCGAATTTCAACTCAATGTTACTCTAGGAAGTTGGGGAAAGGGCTCAATTTATTTTATGTATTTATTTGATTTCTGTATTTATTTATTTAGTGTAAACAAAAAAAATACAACACCAATAGAGCTGAAGACGTTATTTTACTCATTAATTGTCCATGAGAGTAAATACTACGCTGACAGTAAAGACGGAGGGACAGAGGGATATTGTACATCCAGTTACACAATTCAGATATTTTTTTCCACTCAAACTTAGCTATAAGTACTGTTTAAGTGGTGCTAGCCCGCTGTTAGCTTTGCCCGTCCATTAGTGTGAAGGTGTGCCTGTGTGTGTGCGTGTATATATATATTTGTATGTTTTGTGGGCGAGTGTGCATTTCAATAATATTGATTATGGAAAAGAAAAGAAAATATATATGGCTCATTTTAAAGCTCAGACTATGTTACTCTATCGCTTTCGTTTTAAATGTTATGCCGCGACGTCGCCGGCGACATGACTGACCACATCCTCTGAGGTCGGACCTGCCACATTGGCCCACAAGGATTGTTTCCTCATGCCACATCTGCAACGTTTACCTTAGAATGAAGAACAGGCCTTTTGTTTGCTCAGAACTTGGGACCATTGCAAGACGAAGGAGACTACACTATACTCAAAGTGTCTAAAGTGTTTCTACTAACCAGTACATTTTCTTAGAGCGTCTTAGGTTAATTAATACTTTTGTCAAGCAGCCAGCGTAACTGCCACAGTGTTTGCGTAATTTCTCACTTCTTCCTCTAGTGACAGACTGTACCCAAACTGGATCCGTTATTCCAGCTTTAGTTTCTATTCTCAGCCTTTTTCTGGTCTTCCATTAAATCTGCTAATTATTTGCTGCTAAGCTTTTAGGAGGTGTTAACAGAGGTGACAGAGGGGCTGGTTGGAAACTGGAGCGTATAAGAAAAGGGATCCGCCGTGTTGGATGGCTTGATCCACGCGTAGTCGGATTGCTACATCCCCGGTCAAAGAAAAAAGTTGCATGCCCAGGAAGTGGATCTGATGTCCTGAAATCGGCTCAGAGACGAAGTAAATTCTCACACATTAATGCCTTTAGTGCACCCGCTAACACACAGCCACGTAGCTGTGAGTACAGCGTCACTTCACTAATTCCACTCTTCTCCTCCTTCTCTCCTCCCTCATCCTGCCTTTACGGGCTGCCAAGCTAAGCCCAGAGCAGTTAAATAATCACTAAGGCTTCCAGCTGGCAGGATAGATGCACTTTTTCTGAGAGCAGGGACTATAGAGAGGAGGAATGGCAGGACACAGCAGCACCATGCCATGTATTGATATTGTGCTGACAAAATGAATTTGTGCATGTTTGGTTGCGGGGATTGAGAAGTGGCGGGATTGTTAGGCTGACACACTTTATTTGAAGAAGGCTGTTCGGTTGGCGGGGGCTTCTGATGAAGTTCTCAAGGCAGCGTCAGAACGGGAACAAGATCCCGCCGACAGGGCTCCAGAAATCTGACACCGCGGATGTGACTTAGGGCAAAAAACTGCAGATAAACAAAACAGTCGGAGCCGTGTGTGAGTTTGCTGTTTATGGCTGTTTGTCCCCAAGAGTCTTCAAGTACCACGACGAAAGGAAAAAAATAAAGACCATGGACTTGAACTCCGAAAGAAGTAATGTGAAGCATTATGTAACATACTGCAACTGTTACATATTACCATTTCGCTTATCTTCATCGTGCCACAGCGAGAGCCTGTGTACTTGTAATCCACAGATGTGATCATCAAAAAGCATGACTACGTCTAATGGAGATTTAGAAAACTAATTCCCCCCTTCATTTAGGAGGTGAATACAACAGCCAGCATATCTAATTCTTCACCTGAGCATGGTTTCAAATGGATATAAGAGAGTGCCTTAGCATTTCAATGTCATATTCACAGAAATGATCAAATGGTTCTTTGTCAGGACTTTTTCAGAGCATGGCAGTTTAAATGTAGCCTAAAGCTGCAAAGATTTCCAATAGTTATATGACGTTCATGGCCGACCGGCTCTTTTGAACGGTTCTTCAAGGTGAACGGTTGGAACAGGATATACATTTTTAAAAAGAATCAGATCTTTCTTTCAGTCAATTTTACCCAGAACTCCTCCAAACGAACACAAGAATCAGCCTAACAACGGAGCGGGGGACCCAGTCAAAGCTAAATGAACAAAACATTATTTGTCAGAAAGTTGCAGCTTATTTTTATAAGCTGTGGCGCAAGATTTGATTCACAAACTCCTTTTTTCAAAGCATAAATATCAGTCCCAATGTATTTTTAGATTGTTCAAATAAAAAAAGTTTGCCTTTTACCAATCACGTCTTATGCATTGTGAGTTATCTGGCTGCAGTTATTAAAATGATATATGTTGAATGGCTCTTTGAAATGAACGGATCTCAAAGACTCGACTCGTTCAACAAATAATGCATTGGTTTTAAATAGTGCTTTTCTGGACACCCAAAGATACTTTATATTGCATTATCTATTCCATCTATTGCACACTCAGTCATGGTAAGCTACAATTGTAGCCTCACCTCCACTCATGAAGCGAGGCAGCCAATCTGTGCCATCGGCGCCTCAGACCCCGACCAACTACACACACACCGCATTCATAAATCAGTCATACATTCACTCCACCGTTTAGCGGTGTCAATCAATCTCCATCTGTCACATTTTTACCTCTCACTTTGCTCACACGCGCATATTTACAGGCTCTGTGGATAGAGCGAAAGGTTGGCGTCTGGCATCATTTAATTAAACATTTTGACAACTGAAAATTTACACTGTTTTCTTTCTCTCTCTTTTGTTATCAGAAGATTATAGTCTTTCCTACACACATTCAGTTATTAAGCAAAAGCCACAACTGACCTTTAGAGATCAGTGTGTGTGTCTGTGATACTCAAGTCTCAGTCAATACAACCACGTTTAGTGCCATGTGTTCTTCTGCTGCTGCTCCTGCTGTTGTGTCCTTGGACAAGACACTTCATCTGCCTCGAGTGTCTCTGTGTGTGTGTGAGAGTGCGAATAGGTGAGAGGTTCTTTGATGTAAAGCACTTTAAGTGTCCATGAAGATATAAAAAGGCAACATGAACATGACAAGTTTCAATTTAGTATTTACAAAAGTAAAGATAAGTCAAAGATTGATCGACACTGGAAGAAACGATAATGTGAGATCACGAAGCACATTTGTAGTGCCTTCATCTGTAAAACTTTCAAGTACTAAAAAACAAGCAATGCAAATTATGACAAAAATTACAGCTTTTTGACCCGGTCATTTCGGTGCTAAACAATTATCCATAAAAGTCAAGTATAATCATTCAGACATTTTCCTCTTTCATAAGCCGGTGCTTAATTAGCTGTACATGTATGTCTGGTAAGAATTGTATGAACCTTACCATTTTAAGAAAATAAATGTGAGACCTTGAAAACTATTCTTTCCCAAAACAGAGCTTATGTTTTTAGTTCACAGTACTAAAATGCCATTGGACACGCAGCCTGCAGGCATGTTCACTTTACAAGAATAGACTCGCCAAGACTTTGGATCCATTGAAAGCCAGTTTCTTGGGTTGTCTGCAAAGCCACATTAGTGCAACACTTGCTGGTCCAAACAGTCTCGACTCCCGGGTGAAACACAGACAACAAAAGCACAGCTCACCCTGGTAGACACATCAGAATTGGCCACCGGGCTCTCAGCCTTCCACACAGCCCATTCACCCACTGAATTCTTGACTCCAAGCCATGTATTTTTGATGTCGACTTGCCATCCAGAGTTCTAGGTTACGTCTTCTCGCATGGAAAAGCCAGACATACTGCCCAAAGGGGCCCTTGCTGGGTTTTTAAAATTTTAAAATTGGAAAGGTCTTGCTAGGGTGATGTCAATGGCTTGTTTTAGACCGGCGTAAATTGTAAAAAAAAAAAAAAAGAAGAAAATCACTGAGCTGTTTCTATGTGGTGTCAATCATTCTCTGTACTTAACTCTCACTTTTCCCCAGGTTCAACCAAAGTGATGTTTTTATACAACGAATAATAGCAAATACAAGTCTTTCAAAGATCACACAATTCATTGTAATCTAGGCGGCATCAGTTGTGTAGGAGGCAGACATGCTTATTTATAAGGCTGGCAGTTCATTTGCCTGTATGGTAGCTGTGACTGACGACTCTTACCAGCTAAATATCATGTGTCTAGCCTGAGAACATAATGCCAATATGAGCTGGGCCAGAGCAGGCAATCATCATCTCTCACCCCTACACTCAGTGGATGAAATAAGTTTCTAATATTACGGTAATCAGCTTTTCTAACCTTCTAACCGCGTTACTATGCTGTTCCCATGAAAAACATACCCTAACTTGTTACTTTCATAGACATAATAATAATAGACTCCATCTCCTCACTCCTCCCTGTTTACCACAATAACTATGTTCGAGGGGGAAATCATGGCGGATTTACAGACTCCTACTACCCTGCTATCACCACGGAGCATGTTCCTAAAAAGGGCCCAAGGGTGGGATCTTTACTGTAGACTCGGCCTTTGTGGGGCGCGTAGTTCAGTCGTAACCGCGCTCGCGCCATTAGCTCTAATGCTAACGGCCTGTCAATCAAAGTCCGGCCCTCATTAGTATACGTTATTACTAAAATGTACCTTACGAAAACCACCCTTCTTTAATTGTTACTAACCCGGCGTTATCACAGGAGCAATATCTAGCTGTAGAAAATTCCCAAAAGTTAGGGACCAGGCTTTACAGTTGCTTAAAACGTGTGGAAAGTGCAATGCTAACTAATGGAAAACTAGCTTGTTTTGCCGCCCCTATATGGAGGCACTGCAGCAATGGCGGCCCCTAGCGGTCATAAAGCATTGCCACCAGCGGCCATTGGTTCATGCTCAAAATGCTGGTGATGTCACGAGGTGGTGCTTTTCTTGGTTGTCAGAGTACAGATAGCCCCATACTTGTTTTGATCATTTCGGCTCTCAAATTGCGCCACACTGTACACATTGTTTAGACTTGCTCGTAACATTATTTTTTTTTTTTGCTTTACTAAACTGCTTTAATCACTTATTGCCAGCTATGAAAAAGGCCAGGCATTTAATATGTTCAGAGTTTAGGGCTTTCTTACTGTTAATTGTTTTCCATTATAAACATGGGTTGAAAACATACCGTACATACTTTTTTCCCACGCTTTGAACCTTGCGGCTTATATAATGGTGCGCCTCACTTATAGATGTTTATGGTCATTCTGAATATTGTGTCATTTTATCAATAACAATGCACCTACATTTAATATGAGGGGGTCCAAAAACATTTGGCTATTTCTATTGAAATAACTCTGATGTAAGAAAGAACTTAAAGTTGTGGAGATGACTCTCACGCTGATCCTTTTGGACGTACTCCACTCATCTGCACAACAACTCAGACAGGTGCCCTAACACTGTCTTCCTCTACCTCTGTCCGCGGTGTTTACTGCAGCAGGATGCCCTCCCGCGCTGTAACCAATGGCTGTAACCAACAGCTTCACGACGCTTGGGGCCGACATTGCCCGGCATTACTGTAGGACCTCCATATAGGGGCGGCAGCTAAAGCTAGTTTTCCATTAGAAAGCATTGCCCTTTACACATGTTATAAACATATGTACTGTCATCCAGTGTCTGCGTACATTGGTGTATGAATGGGTGAGCGGTTCCTTGCTGTAAAGGAACCACTCAAAGCCTACATTAGGCTTTGAGTGCCTAATGTAGGTGGAAAAGCGCTATATAAGTTGAGACCATTTACCATTTTACCATTTAAAGCCTGGTTTCTAATTTGGTTAAACTTTCTACAGATAGATATTGCTCCTGTGATAACGCTGGGTTAGTTACAATTAAAGAAACCGGGATGGTTTTCGTGAGAAACATTTTTGAAATCTCAGACTTTGACAGGTTGTTGGCATTAGAGCTAACGGGACGGGCGCAGTTACGACTGAACCACACGCCCCGCGAGGCCCTTATGCCCCGTTTAGGAACGTGCCCGTCAGAGGAGTCTGTAAATGGATTTCCTTTCGAACGTGGTCATTATGGCAAATGGGGAGGAGTGAGAAGACCGAGTCTATTATTTATTATGTCTATGGCTGTAACGTGGCTTCGGGTGCAAAATAAATGCGTTAAATTCTCTCATCACTGAAATAAAGCCAGCCTCGAAGCAAAACACAACAAAGTCATTTTGCCGAACATGTAAGAAGAGGGAAAATACAGGAGTGAGGTGAGCAGCCTGGCCGCGTGGTGCACATAAACTCTCAGTTTACATAGATGTAAATTATAACATGTAAAATACCAACAGGATGAGTTTTTTTTTTTTAAAAGCTTGAGAAAAGTCTGCAGAAGCTTTTAAAAAGTAGAAATGGAAAGGCCTCCATTGCTCAGGTGATGTATGCCGTCACTTATTTCAGACAAGAGGAGGTAAGTAAATCAGTCACACAATCAGTCAGGCATTTAGCGGTGTCAGTCAATCTCCTTCTGTCACATTTTTACCTCTCACTTTGCTTCTGTACGGGCCTCCGCGCACACACACGATCCCCGCGCACACAAGCGGCGGGGGATTTTTTGATAGCAGCTATTTTTAGCAGGTTGTATCTCGGTGGGTTTGGTAATTTTCTCTCCTCGGTAACGGTTTCCATGCAGAGACAGTTGTTATGAGGAGCGGTCCGCGGCGCCCAATCATCTGCCTTTGTGGGTGATAGATGGGCGCGTGTGAGGCATTTGTTGGCGAGATGGACAAAAAAAAAGAAAAAGAAAGGGTTCGACTGGCAATGATTGAAGCGAGTGACACCAGAAGAGAAAAGGCCTTTTTCCTGCGTGCCCATTAGCAACACCTGTGGCCATTTTGTACGCAGCTGTCCGGGGGGGGGGGGGGGGGGGGGGGAAACAACACGTTTGGCAAATTACAATATAACCTATTCATGAACACGTAATAGGCATGTAAGCGAGCATTTGCTGGATGGCATAAATTATATCATTTCGGATTACATGGTAGCAAAACAGGCTAATGACGAAAACAGCTTGCATTTCCAAACATCTATCATCATATTGATTATAGCCGCAGAAGTAGAATTACTTTTATGCATGGCGGGGTAATAGTTCTGAAAAAAATAAATAAATAAAAAAGTATGCAAAATGAAAAAGGAACAAAACAAAACAGTCAGCTATAATCCGAGCAATAGCTGCACCGCTGACTGCATTAATGTGTAAAGCTGACTCGGGCAATTTCTGTAAGCATATTGGACTGCCAGGAAACAAATGAGGGTTATTAATAAAGGAGCAAAACAAAAGGCAAGGGGGAAGATGGAGGCACATTTAGATTAGAAAAAAATACCGCCGTTTGTATTATGGGCTTCTTTTTTGTTTGTTTTTTTTGCTTCTAGTTCACAGACTATTCACACCAGGTTTCACAGCAGAAATGTTTCCCCAAGGCAAACCAAAACTACATTTTGGCTTTTATGGAAAAAAAAAAAACTAGATAAAATAACTGT
Source organism: Proterorhinus semilunaris (assembly GCA_021464625.1). NCBI lineage: Eukaryota > Metazoa > Chordata > Actinopteri > Gobiiformes > Gobiidae > Proterorhinus > Proterorhinus semilunaris. Next base: position 9,687,808 of record CM038349.1, read on the forward strand.
GTTACGGAAGGGGACGGAAGGTGTGGGTAAGGCCGTCCACAGCAAGAATAAAGGATAACCCGGGACTGAACCAGGACTATTCATATTTCAGGGTTAAGGTTACACTCCCGCTGCTGTTCAATGTCGGATTGATGTTGTCTTACCATATCTCACTTTTATTTTATCTTATTTATTTCTATGCATGCCCCTATAGCCTTATAGTTTAAAATGTTTTAGCTTATTTGTATCTTAACTCTGTGTTATATGTTTTATGTCGCACGTAAAAATTCCTAGTTTGTGAACCTGTTCTCAAACCATGGCAATAAAACCTATTCTGATTCTGATTCTGATTAAGCAAAATAAATGAAAGATTCAACCAATTACAAAGTCCAGTGTAAACCAGAAATAGACAAAAAAACAAAGATGGTTGGCTAAACCTTCTTAAATCAAAGTGAGTGTCTAAACCAATTTCACACTAATCTAATCTTTAATGATCTCTAAAGTCACTAATATGAGTTTGATCCTACTCCGTGTTATTTCTCAGATGACATGGCATTGTCACGCAGTTATTGTCGTTTGCGATATTATCTTTTGTTTTTTGCCAGAATATGTTTTTTTCTTTTGTTTTTTCCTTTGAACTGCATTCGTAATTTTTGTGTTCCACATTGGAACACTGGATCCTTTTTTTTTTTTTTAAGTATTATTATTCTCTGTATTTGAGTTTTTTTCAGGACGGTGCCAAAAAAAGTGTGAGCTAGTGAAGCCTGTTCCTGGCTGCACCGGTCGCAAGCTGTGTTCACCCCATTGAACATTTTGGAAAGCCGTACTATGGAGAGGTGTAGCCTGTGCAGAACTTTGAATTGGAGCAGTCCATGACGAGCACAGACTGAAGATGTGTGGATGTTTTTTTGAGCTTTAGTCCACTGAGATGTAGTGATATTTACTCCAATGTCCTGTTGCCGAGCTTCTTTTAGGTGATCAAGTGAAGACATATATTCCATATCTGACAGTTCATTACATATTTCAGAAATTGAACGGTTTTTCAATGGATCTTTTAAAAGTACAGTATTCATGTCTGGGCTGGGAGGCTGAAAAGGAAAAGATGGCAACATTAATTTAACAAAACTACGGATTTGTAAATATAAAAAAAAATAATACTGAATACTGAAATATCTTGCCATTTAAAATGTCTGTACTAGGCATGGAGGACCCAGCTTTTTTAAAGTAAACAAACAGCTAGCTTACGAGCTAAAGACATTTGAGACCAACACATGTCTTCTATTGAAACACTGAAGAGGCACCCACACCTGTGGCACAGAGGAGGCGCCACAAGAGGTGGTACAGGAAACGCAGTGAAAGATTGTTGTGGAGCAGAGGGAGCGGAAGGAGCTGCATAGGAAGGGGTGCCATTAGTCCGACATCTCTAACCCAGTTGTGTTGTGGATTAGAGAGCCCTATACAACCATTGGCCCTAACCTTAAGGTCAGTGGACTCCTGCCTGAACATAAACATTTTCGGAATAATGAGACCTCGGACTAATGGGCCGACCCCGCAGGAGGAAGACGAAGGTGGAGCTGACCAGTGCGGGACACCACGCTCAGGAGGCGGTGAACCGTTTCAGAGGAGCACTGAAGGCAGTACTCCAATTTCCCCGACCTCCAAAAACATGCTGGTCAGGTTGGCCCACAAAAGCGCATTCGCAGCGGCTCAGGACTAACCCAACACCTGAACCAATTTTGTCGTACAATTGTACAATGACAAATAAAGCACTTACTTAATTCTAGAACCCATCTGGTTCACAGACCACATTTTGAGAGCCTGCTTGGCATGTGGCTTTGTTCGGTGTCCTTGCGCCATTTTTTTCTAACTTTTGCATGAGGTAAACTTTTGTCAGAAAGATAAGAGTGACAGGCTGGGACCGAAGGACACAAACTGAAAAGCTACAAAGTAAACGATGGGGAAAAGATGAACGGGAGGTTGTTATGCTTTTATAATAAGAGTACAGTTTACTGCATGGGTGACACCAGCAGTGACAGGTGAAAGGCAGGATTTAGGTTGTGGAAGGAAGAGGAGAACAAATAATGAGCCCAAACGGGGGCGGCCATTATAAAAGCCCCGCTGTTCACTGTAAACAGCAGCTATAGTGTAACACAGGTATCAGGCGGGGGGCATTCCCTTTGAGGCGTCAAGGTGCCCCTGTAGGCAGCGTTTCATCTCTAACTCCGTTCATTTATTTATTCTGCCAGTTTCTTTATCCGCAAGACCAGGGGGGAAAGCAAAGGGGAGACATAGTTAACTACACAATGACTTGGAAGACACGCCGCTGTGAGCTATACATAGGGGTCCCATTGTGTTCCTCTTTAGAGTTAACTGTTATGTGTGGCTTATGTGGCTGGTGGGTGGAATAGCAATGGACTAACAAACTAAGAAAACAAAGATAATATATCATGGGTCTAAGTAAATCAGTGATTACAGCTGGTCTCAGGAGTCGTGCCGACGTTTCCTAACCCTAATCCCTGACCTTAAGCCTAACCCTAACCCTCTGACCAGGGCGGAATAATAAGCGTAGAGCAGAGCTGAAACAACGGCTCCTGCTGTGCCGCACACACGTGTCTTCCTAATTGAACTTGTGAATGGCACACTTCGAACAGACAAAGCGCTCATAGCCCGTAAGTGCGAATGTGGGGCTATAGATGGACATCAGCCCATCGCTCCAATTCGGTGTGGCATTGTTACATGCTCTGTATTATGTCCCTTATCAGAGAAAGACACAAATAAGACAACCATAATGAGACAAAAGAATCAAGAGCCATGTTGACTCTATTATTGTGTGTCAACACTTTCATTTGGGTGGTACATGGGAGGAGGCCGGGAGTTGTGCCGAACTAACAAAAGAAACTGTAGAATAAAACTTCTCTAATTCACATATAACATATAGGGGCACAACCGGTAAACCTATTCAGACCAGAAAAGTCCTTTGGTCCGCTTATTTGTTCCGGATCAAAAGTGGACTTAATTTTTTTTTCGTTTGGTGGGGTTCGCATTCAGACTGTACTTTTTGCATGTGAACTATATTTTGTAAACACATACACGTGTGTGACGATCGATGCTCCCATTGGACAGCAATGACCACAACAAATGAAATAAAAATGAATATTTGATGCTTACTATGATAAAATAAACTTAAGAGACTAAACCACTTACCATTAAGCTCAGCTCCACCGGAGTAGCTGGAGGAAGAGGTGTTTTGTGTGGATGAAGGGTCGTCTGCTGAGCTGTTTGTTTCTATAATGTCCACGGGACAAACTGTTGGTCTCGTTCCTTCGCTCTTCTTTAATGCGTCTCTTACTTCCATTTAAGTTTGGCGAGTTTTTTTCCACTTTTGCGCCGCGGCTGTTCAGGAGACCGCTCGAAGCCCCTCTCCTTCATTTTCTCGCTGAACATGAACGCATTTCTGTGCGTCTTTTCTAGCAGTTGGGTTAAGTATATGCAGGAGGCACGGTGTGTCCTCGTTGCTCCAGGTCTGTCCACGGCTCATCGTTTGTAGCATCCATCCAGTATTAGCGTTAGCGGCCGCGGAGGGCTACTTTTTCCCACTGTGCCTTGCTACGGTGGCTTGTTAAGCCCAAAATGCATGTTTCCTGGAGTTGTTTCGGATCAACAGTGGTTTGTATTCACACCTGAAGCGAACGGGACCAGAGTCCGTTTGGAAGCGGACCAAGACCACCTGAAAAGTGGGTCTCGGTCCGGTTCTTTGACCCGCACCAGGATTCGTTTGTTGTATTCGCACCTGCATAACAAGTCCGGACCAGCGTTCGAAACAAACCCTAGTTCGTTTAAAGTGGACCAAACAGTGCAGGTCTGAATACACCTTAAATAACCAACACAAACCTGGGTGATGCTCGGTGTGTAGGGTACACACTCAACTTCTCAACCAAAAAGGCTTTCTTTTACACGCAGGCTAGTACAATTGCATCTAGCATTGACAAATGAGAGAGAGCCGGGCATCCAGTGTCACCAAGATGCCAACCACGGATCCTCACTCCAAGTCCCACCCACTCCACCTTCACACACACACAAAGCAGAGAAGAGGCAGGAGCAGCACAAAAAAAAACGGCTAATGTAACACACTGTCCCGACCAACATAAATGAATACATAAAAAAATGTATAATAATGTGTTTGTGCTAAGAGCAATGTTTCCTCAGGCGGTTAAGTCTGTGCTATTGTGCATGTGTACTTTTCAATTACTTTCAAGGTTATTTTAATTTTTTTTTTAACCTGAATACAAATGTGGAATGGAAATGCGTTGTTATAAAACCTCATTAGCGTACACATGGGGGGAAATGTCGGGGGGTGGGTAAAAAATGGCGCATGGCTCAAATTACACCGTCACACAATATAATGCAGTGTTTTTACAATAACTGTCAGTCAAACAGCCAATCCTAGGTCAATTACAACAAGCACCAGAGCGACATACTGTAACCGGAAGGGTTGCAGCACAATGGAGATAAAGCCTCGCAGAAATAATTGGGAAGCCTGGAGAATGTCACTGGGATATTTGAGGGAAATCCCAGTTGGGCCGCGGTAATGGGAAATTCATTGAGCAGTAATAGCGGAGATTATCATGCACGGATCTAAGTTATGGAAAGTGCACATGCCACACACTGTAATTTTGAACGACAGGATTTTTTATTTATTTTTTACACGTGGATGACAATTTTCAATAGTGACTGTTGATGATAATGTGTCAATTGGAGCGTAGCAATATTAAGAATGGAGATCACTTGCAAATTAACTCACCGAGAAGTCGTGGAAGGGCGCTGTATCCAACTGGGTTTTTTAACAAGATGAGCAAACACAAAAAAAAAAAGTGCACGGTGGCGAGTGATTATCGCAGCCCCGTTTTCGGATCTAGGTCTTTATTGTGTGAGTGCATGCCCTGTACTAGTACGAGTCGAGGCCTCAGATGTGACGTCTTTAGTGTGCTTATCAAGTGTATGTTTGACTAATTAAAATAAAGACAGAGTCAAGTCAATGCAGGGTCAGTGTCAACACCAATTTAAAAAGTCTAACATTTTCGAACAGGCTGTGACTCGAGTACTCAGCTTCTGCCTTTCTAGTGATTCACACGGCAGGCTAATCAGGCCGATTTTAGCCCCGATTCTCCTCGCCTTCCGACAGTCTTAAAGGAACAGGCCACCGTTTTTTTCCATACTGAGATATGTTCTTACCTGAGCTTAGACGAGCTGATGCGTAACCTGTCTGGTCTTTACGCGTGCGCTCAGTCACGCCAAAAGACCGACGCTGTTGTTAGCATTTAGCCTCTCCTCCTCTCCTCTATGGGGCCAAACGGAGGTGAAGTTAGAAACGACCAACGTTTTCCCTATTTAAGTGTGGTCACGTGTCGAACATGTCGATTTTCTAAGCGGATAAAAAGAGGTCAAAGTGCGCCTAAGGTGTTAGTACCTCTTTTTATTCGCTTAGAAAATCGACATGTTTAATTTTGTGTGACTAGACTTGGGTATCTACTCACGTAACCGTATTTAAATAGGGAAACGTGGAAGAGCTTGGCCCCATAGAGGAGGGGAGGCTAAATGCTAACAACATCTTTGGTCTTTTTGCGTGACTGAGCACACTTGTAAAGACCAGACAGCTAGGCATCAACTCGTCTAAGCTCAGGTAAGAACATTTCTCAGTATGGAAAAACGGTGGCCTGTTCCTTTTAAGGATGCTCTGATTATCGTTATCAGGTATTCCTGCCGTGTGTGGTCCGTTAAGACCGCTCGCGTCGGGAATCAGAAAGCGAGGTGACGAGGCGGCGAGGAAGCACGGTGGGGAATCCAAAATGCAAACAGCTGTCATGGCGCTCCAGAAAGTCCGGTGGACGGCTGTGCACCACACACTGTACGACCAGAACTGTTATACCCGTGATTGTTTTATTGCCATGTGTGGAAAATCCGCCGACAATTTTTAAATCTTCCCGTGTGATTCAGTGCTTCACAGGTTTATGAGCGGTCATACGAGTTTGGAAAAATTGTTTCATTCTTCCATGCACATTAGGTACAGCCAAACAAGCAAGTTATTTTGGTCCAAGATGAGTTCCGTAAAGGTCCATAGGCCCCAGCCACCCCCCAACAGCACATCAGAATATATAAAAAACAGAAGATGAGTGAACAACAGGCGCGTTTGGAAAGGTTTTACCGCGGCTGAACCAAATGAACGCTGCTGTCTGTTTTTTTTTTTCCTACTGCATTGCCCACGTCGATGTATCTCAACCTTTTCTTTCAATTAAAGCTCGCTAAAAATCACAATTTCCGAAAGGCCGCGGATTGCTTCAAAAGTCGGGAGAGGAAATACAATATGTAAAACTTCCCTGCCCTGATGTAGCGATGTATATCAGTATAGTGTATCTCTCTATTAAGAGACACTCGTGTGCAAAGTTGCCTGAATAAATGAATAGCCTCCCAACATTATCACTGCCTTTTTGAAGTCAGAAAATCAAGGAACAAAGTAAAGAAGAGTGTTGGCGAGAGTCCTTTGATAAGTGAAGTGAAGTTAACTCTCTGTGAGACGGCCAACTCTTTAAAGATACAACGTTTAGCGCTGAAGAAAAAGGAAGAGGAGAAAAAAAAAAAAACACCCACTTTAAACTTGCCACAACACATAAATAGTTTAGAGTCGTGAATCTTTTTTGGAAACAAGATGAGGCGAGGCGCAGTCCGAGGGAAGCAGGCAGTGTAAACATCTTATTCAAACCGTGTTGAAGATAGAGCAGGACTGCTTTGTATGGAGCCGCAAGATGTTATCCACACAGAGCAACCGCAACAGCATTGCTTTTCAACACGTCCTCACCAGGAGTTGGTGGGGAGAGTGTGCGATAAAATGAAATAAAGTATTATTTGTTTTCAATTAATCAGTGTTCAATGGGGAAAATCAAATGAGAAAATCTATAGGAAATCCCTAAATTATGCAAACTGGGGTACTTGTTTTGTGTTGATCCTGAAAATGAAAATCACTGTCTGTTAATCAGTGTTGCTCGTTTTTACTATTCCTTCCTAGTATCCCACAAACGGTAGCAACGAACACCATAGCAAAGAACTGCAGATTCCCAAGCATTGTGATCAATATCCTTTACACATACGCATTGTGCCTGTTTCAAACACATCAGTAGCCACATGTGCTTTAATGAAGAGGTAATGTTCATTTCAGGCTGTCCACAGACCTCATAGGAGTGCATGTTCCACGTCGACATCATTACAAAAAAAAAAGAGTCACTTTTCAAGTGAATTTTTTGACTTTTTAGATGCTCCAACACATTAGCAAGATGCTTTCACATTGCTCATTCTTCCCCCATGCTGCGGCTGACATTAAGTGCACACTTTAAAATATGTGGCAAGTCCTTTACAACATAATAGCACAGACCTGTCACCCACTCTTCCCCTCTGGCAGAAATTGGAGCAATTTGCATATTATAGCTCATGCAACACTCTACCTGAGGATAGCAGCCTTCACCCACGAGAATGTACACGATAGCTTCAGTCGGTGTCGCCTTGGGGCACGCTGTACACATCCCTATACAAGCTCCTAATGATGCAACAATTTCACAGGGTCGAGATGCAGCGCCTGTCCATCATCTTTACGCCTCTAAAACCCTCTCGCACAAGCCCGAGATTCACCAGGTAACCTCCTACTTGTAACCCCTGAATTATGCATCCGGGGTGTTGTCAACTGTGGACTTTATTGCTACTGCTGTACACATCTCCGTCTAACAAGTTTTTTTTTTTTTTTTTTTCTTTGACAAAGGCAGGGATGGAATATACAGTATATAGGATATAGAATACAGACAATATTGACAAGCCAGCTTCTGCATGTGAATGAAAAATAACATAACAGTGCAACATTTTTATCCTCATTGAATTGCCGTTCTTTTATTATAGAGCGACATCGATGACTACAACATATTACTTCTAATTAAAAATCTGATATTCTGTTTCTCTACTAAACACTCAAGTCATCCCATAATACATTTGTGATACTATTTCTTTCTTGATCACAGCATTAAAGTTTAGAGCTTTGTAAGTGCTCTAAACTGCGAGGTCTTGTGAGCATTTAGCCTTTAAATTCAGTCAGCACCAAACATTCGTCAGCAACGCAATTTCCTTATATTTCCCAATAAACAACACAATACAGCGCTTGCCTTTGTTGTAATGTAACATGTTTTTGTCAGTTGGGAGTAAATTGCAAACATAAGCCCCTTGGTTGAATGCTTACATGTAAATGTATTAAAATCAATGAAGTGTTTTCATTAACGCTGTCCACATTTATTTTTTCTCAATTTGGCAGAAACAAATATGGGTCTGACACTTTTTATGCAATCATTGGACCAGAGCTGCTCCTCACACACACAGACACACACACACACACACACACACACACACACACACACACACACACACACGCGCAGCAAGTAAAATGTTAATTGAACCCTCACATCCAGAAACAGTTCATTGGAAATGCAGCTGGTTAATATGAGGTCATTGCCAGGGTGAAAATGTTTATGCGAGCTTTTTAATCTTAATGCAAATGTTTTGAATGCAAATTATAAGGCACTCTCTTATTCCGATTATTCCTTGGGCTTTGTGTGTGCCCGCCCGCAAACAGTTTCTTTGGGTAACCACAAGATACTTTACTTCAGCCATAGCCTCTCACGGCTGACCCGGAGAGCTAATGATGTGCTCTGTGGAGGAATTGTTTCAAAGTCACTTGTGATAATGAAGCTTAATGGGAAGCAGTAGTTACTGCCAATCAGTTAAATAAATAAATAAAGTCATGTTACAGCAAAACGCAAAAGTAGTATTTCACTACCAAACATATTAATACATGTTGTGACTTGTAAACAGTATATTGTATCTGATACTGTATTTTAAATACAAATTATCTCATCTCTTTGGCCCCGTGCTGTGATATGCAGGCGCTAATAGGGTAAAATGGTGTGGGAATGCATTTACAGCTAAACTGATACTGCTGTTATAAAGGCAACACTCCAGGCATCGAACATTCGCATATGTTTGAGTTATCTTTAAAAACTCTGAAAGCAGTCATTTTAGGCGTAGCTTTGCCTGAGTCCTCCTAGGAAAGCCCCCACCTCCTAAAGACGCCTCGGACCTTTCGTCACCAGCCGAGTTACCAACCACTGCTCCTCGGCAGAGCCCCCTCCCCGCGTGTCGAGCGCAGATGTAAACAGTCAGAGTCGTCATGGAGGATTAGCTTCATGTGTTGTAAACCGGAGCTACAGCAGCTCTGGGACTTTTACAAAGACACACATCAGTGTTTCTTTTACCTAAACACCCAGGATTGAAACCGGTGACAAGAAAACTTATTTCAGTGGCTGAGTCTGCGCTGGGAATGTGTTTGGGCCTTGATGATGCCCTGATAGCATTCCATCCGGAGAAAGCTAATGCTACAAGCTAAAGCTCCGGTCATCACGTAAAAACGAGAAATATGCATGAATAAAGTCAATAAAACCACACTCCATATAAAGTACCGTTTCACAATGATCACACACTGACACACTGGCTGGTTGATTTTTAAGTTTATTGCTCACATTTCATCTACAATGGGTCGTAGCCGAGTGGTTTTCTCCTGGGGCTAACAAGCTACTAGCCGCGAGGAGTAACAGCTAGCTCGGAACGATTCATAGAAAACAAGCAGCATATTATTTATTTTATGTATTGTTTTATTTGGTTGGGACAGTGCATGTTAATGAACATACATGGGTCTCATTATTATGCACTAATAACGTAAATAAAGCAGGCAACTACCTGAAGCTGCCTTTATGATGATCACACAATGAGCCAGGCTTTACACATGTGTGGTTTATTGCCGACTTTTCATCAACAATGAGGTACAGGGGTAACCTCGAATAACCATTGTCCACCTGCACAGATAATGTCCCTGGGGAGATCATGGGGGTATAGTTAAAGATCCGTAAGACATGGCAGTAGCAAAGAGTGAGATAGCCTTCAAACAGCAGGTATTCTTTTAGGCAAGAGCTCCTTTGGTGTGGACACCGAGCCTCTGAACTCTCAAAGGTTTGTCTCCAAAGTCACTTTCCGGGTCAGAATTAAAATGCACCGAAAATCGATCGTAGTTTCAATGCGGATGAGACAGGTATGCAGTAGCAGATTTATTCAAAGGCAGTTATTTTAATTTACTGCATTTACAAACCAACATAAGGTTGCATCGTCATTGTAGTGTGCTATAGACTGTTACTATGTGATTGAAAAAAGCATAATATTCCTTTAAATATTAATAATAATTAATATTAATAGACTGTCGTTGCTCACCATTTACTTTAATTACTCCACTCGAGAGTATACATGATGGCAGCCCAGTCTCCTCATACAGAGCATGTTCCAAAAAAGGACAAAATGAGGTGGGCTGATCAGCAACAAACCTCCACGGTGCTCAAGGGCCTGCCAATCAAATCCTAAGGCCTAAACTTTTTCATTCCACAAAACAATAACCAGCATGGTTAGAAATACGATATCCCTTGCCCAGCGTTGTCACATGGGTCACAGCGATCATTAGAAAAAATAAAATCTTTGGAGCCAGGCTTTCAAGCTGTGTGAGGTGCGAAGTCTCCAATGGAATCCGTTTTAAACAGTGTCTTTTGGAGTCGCTCCTGGCCACCAGGGGGTGGTATTGCAGCACTGTCAGCTCTCAGCCATGAGGACCAAAGAGAAGTGCTTTCTTTTCCCATTGGGATTACTCTAGTGAAACACTTTTAGATCATTAATCTATTTGTCAATTCAATAAATTATTAGCTGGTGATAATAATAAAAACTATAATAAATGATCAAATTCATAAGTACTGATAAAGAAAAAAACAGCCATTCTAACGACTTAAAAAACACGGAATTGTCACACCTTACCAGACCACGGCCCCTATAGACAATAGCCGAACAATGAGCTTGGCAACAGTGAATCCTCGAATGACATAGCACATGTGATGCATCACTGTGGCTATTTCGGTTGCGCTGTTATCGGAGAGGACACACATCCGTCTCAGGTGAGTTGCTCTGTCTCTGCAGCACTTGCACTTCCTCTCTCAGGACTCCAAGTATAACAACATATTTCCAAAAGTGACATTTAATCCAAGTAAACAAATCACCGTGGAGATCCCCCATCCATCCACTACTCAAATGTATTTACGGACGCACACACGCACAGAGAGTCTAGCACACACACATACTGTATCTTCTCCCCAGTGTACCATGAAAACAGTCATATTGATGCAGCTTCTCTGGCTGAGCCCATCCAGACTGTCTGGGGAATATGCTTATTTGTGATTTTATTGGTAAAAAAAATAAATAAAAAAAATGCTGTCCTCTACTTCCATTATTGGCACCGTCTCATGGCCCCCTGGGGTTGCAGGCGGACGCATACCTCCATGCAGAAAGATACTGTATCTGCCGGATTTACACATAAAAACAGACAATTTGTATATTTTAGTTGAACACATGAAGATAGATGGGATTAACAAATTGGTATGTCAGCGCATTGGAATACAGGATTGTAAACATGTTTATCAGCCAAGATGTTTTACTTCTTTTTACTTACTACAAAATGTGAAGAAAGTGTTTACTTTGGAACACAGTAACATGGTAGGGTGTCACGATATCTAGGTATAAACGGGATAAAGCATTTTGCATGTGTAATTTAAGTCACTTGCCCTGTTTCTGTGCACTAATGACAGCAGTATTATTCATTCATCATATTACCATGCTGTCACTGTGCCATAAAGTGACAAAATGTGTCCCAAACTCATTCTCAATTGTAAAAAAAAAAAAAACTTACCTGAATACTACTTTTTGGATACGGGGTGCGTCGTAGTCCGAGTCATTGCCAGGACAGTTGATTGTGGGGTCTGGGTAAGGTTGCAGTGACACTAATGGTTTGTGACCTCCAAAGGGACCACGGCTACATTTCCAATCCTGTCTGCTCCGGCTCTCCCCTCTCCCCTTTGTCTCGTGGGGATTGCTTCATGCCATTATTTGGGTGGAATTAGCTTTTACCACCTTTTCCTCCGACTCACGGTGCCGCCTCGCCGCTTATCTCCTCTCCTTTATTCTCACTTTGCTTGAGTTTTGTTGTGACTTTTTTTTTTTCTTTTCTTTTATCTCACCAGACTTTTTGCTTATCGTTATGGCTCTCCTCGCGCTGTTCTTCAAGGTTTTTTTTTTTTCCCCTTTTTTCTCTCTTTAGATGCATTGTTGCCAGAAATAAATAAGGTTTCCTGTTGTCGCTGCTAAAGTATGTTTTTACAAAGCCGGATTCGAGGTCAGCGGTTAACTTTGGGTTTGCAGTGTCACAAAGGTACTTCACTTAGCTCAATGGACCGTTAACCCGACTGCAAACCAGGTAAATCAGAAAGGGTTTGGGAAAAGCTCATAAATCAAGTAACAGGGACAAACGGCACGCTGATGGCATCTTGGACTCAAAAAACTAATCCGGGGAAGAGTCCACGAATGAGTGCCAAACTCTGGTCATCCACTACTCGTGACAGTTGCCGCAGTGTAAGAATCTTAAGCACATAGCCCTGGGTACAATAGCGTAAAAGATTGACCTTAAACAAGAGCATATACCGTATTTTTCGGACTATACGTCGCATAAAGCATAAACAACGAACTAAATAGGGGTCTGGTATGTTAGCGTAAGTAAGTAAGTAAAGTTTATTTATAAAGCGCTTTTCACAGATAAAATCACAAAGTGCTGTACAGGGTAAGAGCAAAAAACAATAAAAAATTTGGGGACATATGTAAAATCAAAGTGACACTAGTGAAAGGCCTGTCTCACATCCTCATGAAGACTGTTCCAAAAGCTTTTTTGAATAAACATGTCTTCAGGTCCTTTTTAAAAGAGTCCACAGAGCCGGACAGACGCAGAGACAGGGGCAAGGCGTTCCACAGTCTGGGAGCAGCGGACTGAAAAGACAGGTCCCCTCGGGTTTTATAATGAGTCTTAGGGACAACAAGCAGGTTCTGACCAGAGGACCGAAGGGTGCGGCCAGAGGAATATGGGCACAAAAGGTCCAGGATGTACTGTGGGGCCTGACCGTTTAGGGCTCTGAAAGTCAGCACTAGGATCTTAAAATCAATCCTGAATTTTACAGGGAGCCAATGGAGAGCAGACAAGACTGGGGCGATATGAGACATTCGAGAGAAACCTGTTAAAAGTCTAGCAGCAGAATTTTGAACAATTTGCAGTTTGTTCAAAACAGACTTATTCAGACAGGTAAAAACAGAGTTACAATAATCCAGTCTTGTTGAAATGAAAGCATGAATAATAATTTCCAGATCCTTCCTTGACAATATTTTGCGAATATTAGAGATGGTCCTAAGGTAATAAAGACAATTTCGGACGAGCTGTTTAGAGTGTGTCTCCAAAGACATGGCCTGGTCAAACACAACCCCCAGGTTTCTGGGGCTGGGTTTGACAGAGGAGCCCAGAGAGCCAAGGTGCTGTTTGATCCGGGGGATCTTGTGGTCTGGAGCAATGATCAGTGTTTCGGTCTTGTCTGAATTGATCTGCAAATAGCGTCACATAAACAGTTCAGATACTGTAACTATAGCATGAAGAACTCACTCCAAATCACTAAATCCATTGAAATCTTCATCCCCGGTGTCACTTCTGAACAATCGCCAAGGCAACGACCCGGGCACGGAGGCGTAACTGCACCATTGACAAGCCTCTCCCGGCAGCACGTTTTTTCCAGCTCTCGTTTGCGAACCCGTGCCTCTAACTGTGGCCATCGATCTCTTAGCCCGTGATTAGCTTTGTTTGTTTTCTTCATGGTGGTAAGAGTAACCTTCGCGTTCTCACTCACTCCAAACTTTCTTTCTGCTGCTCGGTTAGCCTGCAGCGCCCTCTAGCGGCACGTGAAAAAAAAAAAAAGAGTATTAGACCCCCTGCCAAACTTTGAAAAAAAGTGCGACTTTGAGTCCAGAAAATACGGTAAGATGATTCTTGTACTAAAATAACAACATGATAAATTAGGATTTCCATGGGCAAAATACAAAACCGAATTACTGATACTTATTAGTCGGAGCTTCTTCTTGATCAAGGAATAGTGATGAGATTCACGGCTCTTTTCTGAGAGCCGAGTCCTTGGGATCCGTTCATTTCAAAGAGCCGTTCAAAAATCTGGCTCTTTTTAATATAAAAAAGTAATAACGCCAGCCAAGATAACTCAACTAGGGGGAACAATATCTAAGACGCGATTGATAAAAGGCCCACTTTTTGATCTTCGTATATGGGACTGATATTTACGCTTTGAAATAATGAATTTGTGAATATAATCTTGCGCCACAACTAATAAAAAAGAGGCTGCAAATGTTAGCTTTGATTTTAGTGCATAAAGCGCTCTGCTGTGTCGCCTGCTCCATTGTTGGGCTCATGGTTGTGTTGGTTTGGGGGAGTTCTGGGTAAAATTGACACTGCTCTTGCCTTAAGGAGCTATTCAAAAGAGGCGGTCGGTCATGAACGTCACATCGCTATCAAGGAACCATTCACACTCCCTTTTATACACAAAAAAAAAACAATGGAGACGAGGCCGATTAGGTGTCCCGCCCAAAGACACAATAAAACTTCCAGGAGTTGGAATCAAACGGATGACCTTTGGATCGTTCCTCTTATTAGAAGTGAATTATTCTGTCCTGGACCCCTCCTCTCTCCTCTGCCCCAGACACAGCAGCTCAGTTTGTGGATGCTTTGGGAGACAAGTCGCCTCAGCTCTGTCCGTCTCCATCTTTCTCTGTCTTTCCCAGTAGACGACGCCGCCCCACCCACCCACCACCACCACCACCACCACCACATCCCCACCACCCTCTCCTCCTCTTCATCCCTCTGCCCTCGAGTGTCCACAGGGGTGTCAGCCCCCAGCGGTTGCTCCCGTCTGTCCCGCTGACCACCAGGCCACGCGGCGACACGAACACTGATGGGATGTGACAGCTCTCTCATTATTTAAAGTCAGAGGAGCTCCCCGCTCGCTTGTCTGTGTGTGTCTGTTTGGCTGTGTTTTCCGAGGGCCAGTGCGTATGGAAAAGGAGCGGGCTAATGAAGGAGTGTGTGATTGGAAGCCAGAGAACCATATCAGTGCATAGGAGACACTGATGGTCTTGTTTAGCCACAGAGCTCCTCTTCATTGGAGCCGGGTAAATTGGAGGAATGGAGTTTTTATGCTTCGATGAGTTGGACATAATAACAGAGTGAGTCGGGTGGCTGTAAGTTTAAAATGAGAATTGTAAGGCGTGGAGATGGTCCTTAGTGGCATTGTTGGTGTGGAACCCTGTACTGTTTTCACACATATGTAATTTATCTGGCAATTATACAGTATCAGCACTTTGTCCAAACATACCTATAGCTTTTTGGGGCGAGTGGGTGTAAAAAAGAAAAAGAAAAAGCAATACAAGCTGTGGTTGATAGTTGGGATAGTGGGGTGTGACAATATATATCGATTTTGCGATAATTATATTATGATATTTTGCGGGACGATACTATACCGATACTTCTTATTCCGATATCGATACTTTGGATGACGCCATGCATATTAATGAGGCCAATAATGATCAAGAATAGCTGGCGTTTACGATTTAGAATGTGATGATGTCGTAATGGCAGGTGGAGGGGAGGGGCCAATACAACTCTATGGGAGAAATACAGTTGTTGTAGGAACTCTCCAACATGAAAATGAGTGATTGGATTCACAAACCCGCCACATTGTTTTTTTATGTCTGAGAGTCCTTCCTATTGGCCAACATTACACTCATATTCTTGAATATTGTCACCATTTTTGGATGCCTTTATGTGAAAATATTTGGACATTAGTTTATACATGCTGACAGAGAAGACGATGAACTTTGAGACCGTTTTTGTTCCATGTGGATCCTCCCAGTAACGACTGAGATACTAACCAAAAACCAAGACAACAAATCTGCAATTCACCAGTTAACAGTCAGGTTTTATTTAGTCACTTATTTGAAGAAAAAAGGGGTACAAAGCACATTAAAACAAATGTAAATTATGAATAATATGCAATATATTAAAATTGCATGTTTCTCAAAAAATACGTAATGTATCATAGGTTAATTGTGTGCAATATATCGTTTTTTTGGTGAGGTTATCATTATCGTGAGCCGTATCATATCGAATTGTGAGGTACCCAGAGGTTCCCACCCCAGTGTATTTCCATGTAGAGTATATTTCAGTTTGTCACCATAGAGTACACTGTCAAAACAAAAACCCCAGTCCAGCCGGCTGAAGAACAGCTGGCTGTGGCAGCATTTCACAACTCAACACGACAGAAGAGTGGCCATGACAGTAGGGGGGGAAAAAAAATGGAAAAGCCTAGGTATGGTTGAAAGGCAAAATTAAAGAAAAAAAGAAGGGCATAAGCGACCCATTTGTGAATCTGAATAGATGAAATATATTTCACATAACAGGTCGGCTGACCGCGTTGTGCACGTGTGAGACCACATGAAAAGAAAATAGGACAATGGGGGGGTCGACTTCATAAAATTAAGAACTACAGTGGGACAAGGTCAGGGCAATATTAGGGCTTTAGCGAGACTGCATCTAAATCGGGCGCTACTTCAAGAAATTATGAGAGACTCGATCAGCTCAGCAGCGCCTCCTGCTGGCAGCTGGGTGGACATATAGGGGGGATAACTAAAAACCTGTGGAGCCGCTGGCCTCCTGTCCAGCCCTGGCTTCATGACGCTTTGTGAAAAAAAATTAAATTAAGCTCTTATAAGATGTTTGTATCCACATTTATTCAGATTCAGCCACACCTGTTAACTCCCGCCATCGCAAAGAAACATCACAACGCTTGTATCTTCACATTTCCAACAAACACAGATCAAATTGAGTCAAAGGGGTAAAGGAAGCAAACATTTGTCCGTCAAATTAATAATTCAGATATTATTTGGTTAAGTTAGACTCCAGACAGCGAGGTTTAACGGGCGTATTGACCGGTTGAACACTCGTGCTAGCCCGCTGCAGTTTCCCCAAACTCACGCTACATCAGTTTCTTCACTCGCTTTACAAACACGTCCAAAACTGATGTTCCTCACCTTAAAGTTACTGGTCAGGCCCTTTGTACCGATGAAGACAGGGAAACAGGCTGTCCACCTGCCGAGGACCGCGAAAAGTCCTGCTCATGTGATAATCCGTGAAAAACTCCGGAGACACGATGCACGAGTGTTCTTGTGCTTCGGTTTTGTCAAATCTGTCCGTCCAACGATAATCCTCCAGTATTCTCACTTTAGCAGTTTTTCACCGGTTTACAGAGACGTGTTTACATTTCAGGATTTCATTTAATGGAAAATAAGGCGCGGGTCATATTTAATTGTTTGGCCTCGGGGAGCCTATTGAAAAGGTCCAGTCTCAACTAGTAAATGTAAAGTCAATGAAAATTCACGTTGTGAAAGTGGAGGGGACCAAACCACCACTTTTCAAAAGTGGGGGGAGGACACGTCCCCATCACAATGAATGGTTCCGACGCCCATGCACATAGGACATATGATTAATCCTCCAAAAACAGAAGCAAAGTTCAAAGAATATTTGGATTATCACATAGATTTTTGTGGTGCTTGATAAGACCTCCATCGATGCAAGCAGCACGCGGCTTAGATTGTTTTAAAACATGAGTTAACGATTTTACAGTATACTTCGTGAGAGTAACAATGAATTTGATATACTACAGGGGAAAAGTTAGGGATATTTGAGAAGAGGGCTGAGTCGACAGGTCAGAGTCAATATCAGATGCCCTTTCTGACGCCATTTCGTCAATGGATCCAGGTTTGACTCAAATCTACTCTACTTACTGACTGCAAAACTAAATTCACCAGCAAAACCCATTCTTACACATCGTCCGATCCAGAGATGTCCATGTGATCTTTGCAATTGTCACTTTAAATCTCTTGAGATTATAATCAAACTTTGCAGCTCAAGTGTCCTTAATTATGCACCATTATCTTGTGGGTGACTGCGGTAATGTGGGGTCTGTTTTGCTAGTACAAAAACATGATGAAGCTCATTCATCACTGAAACACTAAAATGCCATTACATGGGGAGCGTTTAGTGTAGAAACTAAGTAGTTATTCTTAATTGGAAATACAGCACAGAAGAGTCATATTCAGTGCTTTCAAATGAATTGTGAACAACAGCCTGGACGCGGGAGCCCATTTTCTTGCTGGTTTTACTCTTTTTACTCATCTTAGTTAGGCCTATCATTTATTTTCTGCTCTCGCCGCATTGTTTCCAGGTGAGGAGTGAATTATGGGTTGCCAAATGGCTTAATGGCCCACAGGAGGCGCCGCTTATCGACTCCTGCCTCACATGAGTAACCTAGCAACGCCAATTGTTCATATTGTTCACACTGTTCACCAACTGTTGCCAATTTAACTAGAGCATTCATGTCAGTGGTTATGGGTGGTGCAGGACACGAGGTCACTGAGTATTACCACTGATGGGACAACGGGTAAGCAGATCAGTCCAGGGCTTTGGGAATTATATTTCACAATCCCTGTAGAGAAACATGACGTCTGACCAGGGGCGGCTCCTCGTTGACTAGAAAGGGAAGCTGAACTTCCCCTAAAATGTAATTAACAAAATACTGTATTATTAAAAGGCTCTTTGCAAAAGAATTGGTAGCCTACATATTTCCCATAAACTGTCACAGTCTTTAAGAATCTTGACCAAAAATCCAACCATAG
Organism: Proterorhinus semilunaris; assembly: GCA_021464625.1. NCBI lineage: Eukaryota > Metazoa > Chordata > Actinopteri > Gobiiformes > Gobiidae > Proterorhinus > Proterorhinus semilunaris. Next base: position 9,706,564 of record CM038349.1, read on the forward strand.
TTCATGTGTTCCCATCTCTACACGCATGAATAAGAGTCTGTATCTCCCTCCTTTTCGAGGCGGCGTGTGAAAGGTGCCCGTGCAGCAGCCTCACTCAAAGCAGGACGTAGGTTAAACAACAGTCAGGCAGATCGTGGCACTGGGATCAGCTTCTGTGCTTTTCAAGTTTCTGATTAGCCCACTCTTTATTTGATAAAAGTTGGCCTCATATTCACAGAAAACGATCAAAATGAAATAGAAATAGAAAAAAGCGGAGCTCTAATGGAGCATGTGATGCGAAGCGGGACATCGTAACGCGGAAATACGCAAAGTCATTGACCTTTCTTTCACATGTGCTGCAACTGTAACAAAAGCAACATAAAAACAGAATCTCAGACGTCCTCCAGAGGCTCCTGATTAAAGTTTATGAACTTTGTGCAGCCTAGAGTGTGTTCTTTGCACAGTCCAGTCAGGACCAAGCTGCAGGCACTGAGTGCACAGGCCAGGGGGGAACCAGAGGAGGGGGCTCAGTGGGCAAACAGCCGCGCATTATGATCGCGCGTGCAGGATGTCCTCAGTTTTAAAACTTTAGCAAGCCGATTTTCAGTCATTCCGCAGCCGTTTCTAAAAGTCTAAAAAGTGTTTCGAAGCTCAGAGGTAGGACTTTCTCTTTCTGTTCCTCTGGGCTGTAGCCCTCAGAGAGCGGCTGCGTGCACTCTCTCTCTCTGCAGTCCGAGAGGGAGGGAGAAGGACGTTCGGGTCCAAAGTTTGGATCCAAGGTTCGGGTCCGGGCGGGTTGGCGCGTGGGTCCGGATGCTCTAGTTGAATAGTGAATGGCTTTCCCAGTGCCCGCACCTCTGCCCCCACACTCCCTACCACACAAAAGGGCAGGAATCAGGAGGACACAAAGTCAGAGCGAGCTGCTACTGCTGTCTGACAGAGCTGTTATTTTCTAACAAAACAAACAAAAAAATCCTACTTAATTTGATACAGTAAATAATATAATCCTAAGTGATACTAGCTAGATGATGATTATTGGGGAACAGATTAAGAACTAGCAAAAGAGACTTCAGCCTTTCGCTACTGCATTGTCTTGTTTTTTTCCACTACGCTCTGCGATACAACAGCGAGGGCGATGGAGAGATACCATGTGCTGCCAGGTCCATAACAGGGCGGATTTTTAGAGGGTCTCCACGGGTCTGTTTTGGCAGTGTTATTTCATATTAAGACAAACAGAACAATTCTTGTAGTGAGATAACGGGTACCATCGACCGAGCACAGAGGTCCAAAAATATAGCAAAATACATTAGCAATTATGTGTGTCTGTTTTGGACGGTTTTTGAGAAACCTACGGGTGGATCATCACGAGCTTCCCCCCTTTCACAGATATACAGCCTCCACTGCCTCTGACCCATCCTTGAATCCTGCTACGACAACCTGTAAAGAGCAGTGGGCAGCTGCAGTGCGGCACCCAGGGAGCCATCCCAGGTCCAGGAATTGAACCTTCATCCCCTTGAGAGCACTAACTACTCATCCACTGTGCCACCCAAAAGTAATAAATCATGAAAACCTACGCACGTATTGTACTCGTATTGGCATTTCACTCATTTCAGATGGGACAAAATGAATAGTATTCTCTCGTATCAATATTGACTCATTTGCATTGCATTACATACACAATGTGGAAAGAACATGTATGTTGACTGTTCAATTACTTATAATTATTTATTTTACAACACAGTGATGTATTCCCGGGGAAAACCTGATTTCAGTACCATGGAAGTGCATTCTGGCTTTCCACTTTCGATCTTTCAGGCCCTGTCCGTGGTCTTAGTCACTGCCTCCAGACTGGTGGCATTATGGTGGAGCTGAATGTGGGAATGATTGTGGATTTTTTTGGAGAGTAACAGCCCCACTGTTCCTCCTCACCCCGACAGACTCTGCCTGGATACTCATTAAAGTCGTGTCGCGTGTCCACCAGGAGCCCAGATCTGTGTCTTGATCCACCACACACTGGCTCTCTGTTGTGTTGTCCTTCATATATTCTCACTCTCAGCACTCGCAGCTCAAACAACCATCATTTGACTCCTGACTTCCCTCTGGCCGCTGACCACACAGCCCAATAAGACCTAATAAATACAGCTCACATACACACCAGCGCTTGGAGCCGCGGTTCCATTTACCGTACCAGTGTAGCTCTCAGATGCCTGGGGCCAAAGAGCTAAATTGTAGTGACCCTGAGTGAGCCTACGCAAACCCATGGAAAGAGGAAGGAGGGAGGGAGAGGAGGAAATGAAAGATGGGATCAAACAGCCGAGACTAACACTCCGCCGTGTCAACACATAGCCACATGATACGCCCAGCCGCACTCTGCTACTCCTGCACTTTTGGAAGAGGCTGTCTATAAAATGTGACTTTAACTTGTGGCTAACCAGCACTTTTCGAAAGATATATATTACGATCGAAAAACTTTGAAACACAAATTGTTTCACGGAAAGTCGAGGGGAGAAAGGCTCATTATGAAGAAAAACATGGTCAAAAAGCAAATCGATGTTTAAAGCATAGCTGGAGGGATGAACATGTCACGTTGTCCATAAAAGTTACCATTGTTGGTATTGTTCATTTACCTTGCATTGTTGGTATACATTTTGTTACAATGTAATAATTATTGTTGCCTGCGGTAACGCCACCATGATATAACATTTGTATAATAATCCTTGAACAAAGTAACAGTGAAGCTGAATGCTCTGAATGGGGAACTGGGGGTGGGATTAAATAAGTTATCTTCCTCCCACTCCCTTTCAGGTAGAAATGGATCATCTTGTTTACATACTGTATATTCTTTCTTGTGTTGCCCATTGCCTGAAATAAATGAAATTAAATGAATGAAAGTTGTAAGTTATGAAAATCAATTTGCTGTGCCCCATTATTTATCTATCGTTTTTTTTTCTCTCTCTCTCTTGTGGACCCCTTGGATCATTCAGTGGTTGTCCGTGTACCTCCTACCTTAAAAAGAAAAGGAAAAAAAAAGGAAGGAAAATTGTACACAAATTGATATGATACTGAGGATGGTAATGACAACTGGGATGTAGCAAGATCACGGAGTACAGTATGTGCCTGTTTTAACATAAAACTAGTGACTTTAGATAATGTAAGCAATGTTTGGCATTGGTAACAAGCTGAAAGAAATGTATTAATGATCGCCTTTGGTTACTTGTTTGTACTAGACACCGTACATGAAACAATTGTCTGGCTCTGCCATATTCCCTGTCCATTCCACGCACAGGGCGGTGAGTCTGGTCACGGAGCAGCTGGAGCAGTTTGAAGGGGCGGGCCTAACTAAATAAACCAATCAGCAACTTGTTTACTGTGTATGTCCAGACCCACCTTCTTTCACGCAGAAAAGAAGTGGGTGTGCTTTATTAGGCTAATGAAACTGGGGAAACTGTGGCTACAAATGTAGCTCACCACCATCAGCATGGAGTGAATGAACCCCCTCCCTTTCATGTGTGAAGTGCTTTGGGTGTGACTTGTGTCATATGAAAACCGCTATACAAATAAGATTCCTTTCCTAAAATAGACGCTTTTGGAGTGTAACATCAAAATATGATGCTGCTAATTGTCTGATTGATATTGTAATTACATTTGGATATCTCTACCATGATCAGATACTGCAAGTGTCAATTTATTTTGCTGTTGTTCTTTATTGTTGTTTTGTTCCTTGTACTTTTTATTGTATTGATTTCGAGGGTGGGCGCTCATAAGCTTTTTGCTTCTGCCCACTCCTTTTGAGCAGAATGTTAACTGCTTTTTTTTTTTTTTTTTAAATATGAAATTGTTCAAAGTACCCCCTGCTAGGTCGACAAGTACCCCCCGGTTGGGAAACACTGAGCTAGACTACAAGCTCGTCTTATTCTTTACAAAGACATAGCCTGGGGCCTGGTGGGTTAGCCAATCAGAGAAACGTATATGGCCAACATGGCGGCTTAACCGAGTGCAAAAATATAAAAGAAAATAACAAATATGAGTAGCTCTGAAGATTGAAAAAAAACAGCGCCCTCTTCTGCAAAATCGACAGGCGAACAACCAAACTCTTTTAATTACGGGTATAGAAGTCGTGGGGCTTGTTCAGAGTGATACCGGATCTTCTGCAATTGACAGATGTGTGACAAATTTGCATCTGTGATCAGAGTGATGAAAAGACTTGAACAAATGATAGGCTGAGAGCATCAGAAAGCTGAAGTGTCTGAAAACCTGAACAGGCACAGTAACAATTGAACAGATCGAAGAAACAAGTCCACGTAACGGTTTGAGCCTCCTTGCGGTCGTCTGCCCTTTCCTTTAGTGGCATGTGCCTTCGTCACCTCCACTTCTGCTTCCCTCCGCTGCGTTACATAGTGGTGAGTGGCGGCGAGTGTAAACCCCTCCTGAGGCTGTAATACTCTGCGGACTGTTTCGGACCATGGCCCTGTGTCTGTCTCCATTCATAACAGTGGACCACCTGCGGGCTGCTGCTCCCTGACAGTGTGAAATTAAAGGAGGAAATCCGCCAGCAGCAAATCTATATGAGGAAACACAGCCAGGGCCACGACTGCGCTGTCTGAAGGTGCAGCTTAACAATGGGGGGGAAATTCTTGAAGTGCAGGGTGAACGATTACAGTGCAGTAAACGTATCGTATCAGTTGTATGAGTTCGTACACATAAGCGGTTAAGAGAAAGTCATTTATATACGTATTGTATCTCGCCTTAGTCAATGTCCAACAGTCACATGGATTTCAAGGTTAGCTGATTTTCATCACTAAAATATTGATTAACAGCAAGAGTTGAACACATTTAATATTCTGTGAGGGCCACCAGCTCTATAGGCCTGTGAGCCAGTCGGGAAGAGGGGTCAGCCTGTACCCACAGTTTTTAAGCAAGTAAGTAAGTGCTTTATTTGTCATTGTACAACAACATTGTGTTCAGGTGTTGGGTTAGTCCTGAGCCGCTGCAACTGAGCCGAGCCGCCACTGGGAAACCGGAGCACCCGGAGGAAACCTGGCTGGCCGCCTTCAGTGCTCCTCTGATCCTCTGAAATGGTGCAGCGCCTCCTGGGTTTGTCCCTGTTTCAGAGCGTGGTGTCCTGCACTGGTCAGCTCCGCCTCCTCCTTCCTCTCCCTCCTGCGCAGCTCCCTCCGCACCACAACAGTCTTTCACCATCTTCTGGGAAGAGCTTATCCGTTTTTTGTTGTATTCTCCAGTGAATGCCCATTAGCCAGAACAATAGTAGGGACAGAACGCTTATGTGGCTTAGCTGTGAGCCTTGCCCAGATACCTCCCTGTTTGTCCCTTTTTTGTTTCCTGTATGGCCTCCTGTGACGCCTCCACTGTGCTGCAGGTGTGGATGGCTCTTGGTGCCTCTTCAGTGTTTCAGAAGAAAATAATTGTACATCTCAAGTTGCTCCTCCTTTTCTTTGTGTGTGTCCCTCTGATTGGTGCTGGTTGCCCCTCCACCGATTGACTGCTCAACGGGACGGCATTTACTGTAAGTCGAGTGGGGACACCTGGTCGCTGCGGCTCCACTCCGTCTTAGAGGCGCCACCCCAATAGACTCTCCTTCATTCATTCATATTATTGTTCTTCTCTCTCTCTCGCTCTGTATTGTAAATATTGTAAATAAACAAGATGTCTTATGTCCTGTCGTGGCAATTGCCTGTATTACGCAGACACTTTTTAAAGGAGAAAATCATGCAAAATCAACTTTTCCAAGTTTTTTTTTTACTCTGTTCCCTCACAGAACTTGGAATACCTGCAGTATTTTGCTTTGTCGTCCTGTTTACTTTCCGACTTGTATACTTTGTGGACACTGATGGAACACAAAACTGTTTTCCACGTTTTAAAAGCCCATAATCCACCACAGGACCTGTTCTGATCAGTTGTCCACTCAAAGTCAGAAGGAAGATTTCCTTTCCTCCCAAAGTGCATTCATCTCGGCACCATGGAATTCTGCGCCTGCATTTTGCAAAAACTGAACATACCCACTGCTGCCAATGGCAACGGAGTTGGTGCTTTTAATTCAGGTCTTTCATATCACTCTGCACGCAGTAGTAGAGGACACTATCTCTGTCCCCGTCCCTGCGAGAGAAGTTGGGGGAATCGCTCGTGAAGTTAACGGGAGTCCGACTTTCAACTTACCCAGAGATTCACCCCCATTCCTCCTCCCCAACTGCACCTTCAACTAAGTAGCTAGGCTAGCAATAAGTAGCTAGCCGTGCTGCTACTAGTCTAGCCACATGGCCTGGAATCAACAATTGTGGCCAAGCAACGCACAAACTTATGGGAACTATGCCACGGAAATCATTAAATAACAGTTGGCAAATAGCCATATAATAAGCGGGATAATGTATATAATGCCGGTCATTATCGGGAAAATATGTACCTTCAGGACAAGTCCAGTTCGCCCTGAAGGTACATATTTCCCCGATAATGACCAGCATTCTATATATTACCCCTTACGTAGATATTATTTTAAATATATATATTTTTTATTATCATCATCCTCAGTGTTTATATAATACATGTTTTGTATGTATACCAAGTTCAAGCGAAATCCAAAATGGGTTCTCAGTGCGTTCATAGTAGCTGTTCATTGCATCTAGAATTCACAGCCTTATCTATACAACCCGTAAACTTTAATGGGGCTGACCAGAATCCCAGTGCTGTATATCAATATTAACTGGGGAGGCAATCATCTTAGTATTGACAAATCGTTTATTCAGAGAGCAGCAGCTGGTTGTGTTTGTTTTTGTTTGTTAGTGTTGTTTGTCGTTTTTGGTCAAGTTGTACATGTCTGAAAAGCGCTTTCAGTCATTTACACACTGCAGATGTCAATCAAAAATAGTGTTGTTGTTGTGTTTTATCGTATGCATGTTGCTCTTCCGGTTCACAATACTTAATAGTGAATGGATTATTGTTCAATGTGTTTTTCTGTGTGTGTCATTTGATTAATTGCTTCTACATGAGATTAATGTTTACTGTAAGAACGGGTTTCTCTCAATGCAAATCGATGTGTTAGATGTGTTCAGAGTTGTGATTGTGTGCAGTGTCCAAATTCTGCCTCATGTTCACTTTTTGAATGACATACGCTATATGTGAAAAACGTGTTCAAATGAGCGGACCTATGTGCGTAATATGTTCCAGATTTTGACGAGTCCTGTTATTGAGAAGTGATGCCATTCGGTGGTTGGGTGCAGTCAATGGATTTTTAGTGAATTTTCATTTGAGAAAAACTACTTTCAGCTCCTCTCCGTTACACACCCATGACCATTATTTATTTACTCTTCTTGCAGTTTCTTTTCACACATACCAGAGAGTGAATGTATAATGTTTTTCTTTAATAATTGTTGGAAAAAAAATTGACCTATTGATGACCCTTCATGCCCAGTTAACTACAAAGCATCCGTCAAAACCCACGGGGACGTGAACGCAAACTTCAAAAGGAAACAAAAAAAAATCGATTGATGTCCTGCGGCCACAATGCCCTTTGACCTCTGCTTTATATCCAAATCTATCTCTCCGCAAAAAGAAAAGACACAAATCTCATAGAAATTGCGAGAAGTCGGCGCGAATGTTACAGGGTTAATCAACTCTGTGAGAAAAAAACTGTTTTAATTCATGGGCAGCCTGCCTACACCTTCAGGTTGGAGCAGCTGCTTTTTTTAAAATATAAAATAACTTAATAATAACCCGTTCATTACACAGGGGAAATGTGCACATCCCACACAGAAAGAGCCAGTCCAGTTCGGGAATCGAACCCAGGACATTGTTGCTCACTGATGTGAGAATCTTAACCTCACTGTGTATCCCACCTGTTCTGTTGCCTTTTACCTGCGTTAGAGCAGTCTCACAGGCTCAGGAAGACTATATCCCAGGTTCTAAATGCATACAACTGAAATGTGGCCTCGCTGTCTTTAGTCCTGTCTCTGGGAAGCAGCAGAAAACCCCTCCCGGAGGTTTTCAGAGTATGTTAGTACAGTGCCTTGCGAAAGTATTCAGCCCCCTTGAACTTTTCGACCTTTTGCCACATTTCAGGCTTAAAACATAAAGATATAAAACTGTATTTTTTGTGAAGAAACAACAAGTGGGACACGATCATGAAGTGAAACGAAATTTATTGGATATTTCAAACATTTTTAACAAATAAACAACTGAAAAATTGGGCATACAAAATTATCCAGCCCTTTTACTTTCAGTGCAGCAAACTCTCTCCAGAAGTTCAGTGAGGATCTCTGAATGATCCAATGTTGACCTAAATGACTAATGATAATAAATAGAAGCCACCTGTGTGTAAACAAGTCTCCGTATAAATGCACCTGCTCTGTGATAGTCTCAGAGGTCAGTTTAAAGCGCAGAGAGCATCATGAAGAACAAGGAACACACCAGGCAGGTCCGAGATACTGTTGTGGAGAAGTTTAAAGCCGGATTTGGATACAAAAAGATTTCCCAAGCGTTAAACATCCCAAGGAGCACTGTGCAAGCGATAATATTGAAATGGAAGGAGTATCAGACCACTGCAAACCTACAAAGACCCGGACGTCCCTCTAAACTTTCAGCTCATACAAGGAGAAAACTGATCAGAGATGCTGCCAAGAGGCCCATGATCACTCTGGATGAACTGCAGAAATGTACAGCTGAGGTGGGAGACTCTGTCCATAGGACAACAATCAGTCGTATACTGCACAACTCTGGCCTTTATGGAAGAGTGGCAAGAAGAAAGCCATTTCTTAAAGATATCCATAAAAAGTGTTGTTTAAAGTTTGCCACAAGCCACCTAGGAGACGCACCAAACATGTGGAAGAAGGTGCTCTGGTCAGATGAAACCAAAATCGAACTTTTTGGCGACAATGCAAAACGTTATGTTTGGCGTAAAAGCAACACAGCTCATCACCCTGAACACACCATCCCCACTGTCAAACATGGTGGTGGCAGCATCATGGTTTGGGCCTGCTTTTCTTCAGCAGGGACAGGGAAGATGGTTCAAATTGATGGGAAGATGGATGGAGCCAAATACAGGACCATTCCGGAAGAAAACCTGATGGAGTCTGCAAAAGACCTGAGACTGGGACGGAGATTTGTCTTCCAACAAGACAATGATCCAAAACATAAAGCAAAATCTACAATAGAGTGGTTCACAAATAAACATATCCAGGTGTTAGAATGGCCAAGTCAAAGTCCAGACCTGAATCCAATCGAAAATCTGTGGAAAGAACTGAAAACTGTTGTTCACAAACGCTGTCCATCCAACTTCACTGAGCTCGAGCTGTTTTGCAAGGAGGAATGGGCAAATATTTCAGTCTCTCAATGTGCAAAACTGATAGAGACATACCCCAAGTGACTTACAGCAGTAATCGCAGCAAAAGGTGGCGCTACAAGTTATTAACTTAAGGGGGCTGAATAATTTTGCACGCCTAATTTTTCAGTTGTTTATTTGTTAAAATGTTTTGACATATCCAATAAATTTCGTTTCACTTCATGATTGTGTCCCACTTGTTGTTGGTTCTTCACAAAAAATTACAGTTTTATATTTTTATGTTTGAAGCCTGAAATGTGGCAAAAGGTCGAAAAGTTCAAGGGGACCGAATACTTTCGCAAGGCACTGTATGTTAGTTAGTGCCAGGCCAGAGAGAGACTTCAAGTATGTCACAACTCAAAGGCTATCCATCCATTTTAAACAAACTTGAGCCCAATTAGGAATAAAACTGTACCTTATGCAAACCTCATTTTTACTTTTACTGCTTGCTAACTTCCTTACGCCCATTCTTGCACAAGTGACTGTGATCCCAGGGAATGTAGAACTAATGAAAATCTACAGCTCCATTTAAAGCAAATAGTTTGATTCCACCTCCCGCGGATATTTGTCACAATTTTTTAATCAGGCAGTAGATATGTGCACGAAGTGACAGGCTCCAGCTCAATGTACCCCGCAGTGAATATAGTACAAATAAAGCTGTTGGGAAAAACACTTTTCTAACAGCTTTAATCACCCCCTGCCTTCACGCTTCACCTGATCACCAGTGAACATTTGGAGCCTGGCTGGTCGTAGCTATGAAAGCTCCTCTGGTGCCTTGAGAACATGCAATGAAGTCCTTCATTCTGGGACATGCAAAAACAAAGCTCGGTTTTGAGCAACAGCTACATCGAGCAGCAAAAGTAATAGTGAGTCTAATAGCTCCCGCAGTAATAGTTCTCTTCTGACTGTACTTTTACTCTTCTTAAATTAACTTTTACTCCAGTCACTCCACCATATTTTTTTTTTTTTCAACACAGCTGCAGTGATAAACTGTGAGGCTGTGACAATTACTGGTATGATCCATCCCCAGCCTACCAGCCAGCGCTCGCAGATCAATAATAATTTATCGGTAACTTTCTTTTTTTCTCTCTCGCTCTTCTTCTTCTCCTGGTGTGAGAGACAAGGTGCCAAAATTGTGTGTGTGTGTGTGTGTGTGTGTGTGTGTGTGTGGCCTTGGAAGTTGATTAAAAACAGGTGCAGTGACAATGGCATTCAAAGTGATGGAAGCGCATGTGTGCGTGTGTGTGTGTGTGTGTGTGTGTGTGTGTGCGTGTGCGTGGGTGTGTGCATTAGCGTGCGTTTGTGCGTACATAGTGTGTGTGCTTTGTCGATGCGGCGCTATTGATTGTTGATCATAATTCTCGCTGCAGAGTCCGGGGCTCTCCATCACAACAATTCGCTGGAGTCCGCATTGACTTATGGCTTGCAAACTTGTGTCTGCGCTAACATGCTCTAAATAACAAAATGGAGGCCGCTGATAGATGGATATTGGGAGAGATGGAGTAGAAAAGAGAAGAAATCCATTCTATGGAAGTCCAATGGAGCAGCCCGAAGAAACACAATGTCAGCGGGAGATAGAGAAGCCACATCTGTATTCAAGAGCCACTACATCAGAGGTACTTTGAATTCATTTCGAAGCTTCATGCACATATGGCGTAAACCTTGTCAGCACTGTGTAAAGTACTTACAATATATAAAGTATTTGCAATAATTTCATTAATTACAGCTGCAGTGATAGCAGTAGTTCAAAGTAGAAAGCAAGGTCAGATTTAAAGGTTGTGTTTATGTTTTTCTGATCTTGTTTTGGGAGTACTAGCGCTTAGTTAGGTACAGAGTTAAACGTATTTCATCCACTCTTACTCTATTATGCAATAAACTATTTAGGAAACTGTAGCTTTGCTCCAACACAATGTATTGCCCAGCGAAGGTTTAACTGTCCTATGCTCAGGCTTTCCCTTGCATTCTAGCGCCCTCCGTTGACCATTTTGAGAACTGCACGGATGAAACAGCAGAATTTACAACCGCCCCACTGACAGTGCCTCATTCCCCCCCTCCTCTCGCGCTCCCTTCCACATATCCTACACGTATGTATCGGGACGAGTGGGGAGAGAGAGAGAGGCAGAGAGAGAGAGAGAGAGAGAGAGAGAGAGAGAGAGAGAGAGAGGGAGGCATCTCTATGGCATTGCAAAGGAAATGCAAGCGATTTTATTATTACACACACTATCAGCCCCGAGGCTCTTCCCAGACATTATGGCAGTTTGTTATAATGGATACAGGAAGAAGAGGAGAGAAAGAGGTGCGTGTCAGAGCGTATAAGTGACAACAACAAATGAAGGATTCAGACAGCAAAGTCAGACAGTTAACACAGGCTGACACCTGAAGAGGCTAACAGGGAGACAGTTTGTGGTGGTGGACCGATTGAGACGCATGCACTAAAATGTAACAATCTAACAAGGGGGGGGGGGGGGGGAGGTAGACAGTTCAATAGATGACGTAACACATTCGTCGCGGCCTTTGTTTTTGAATTGTCTGCAACGTCACGAGATTAATTTTTTCCACCAAGATCTCGTATGGATGATCGGAAAGTCAGACACAAAGCCTGTTTTTTTAACACATCCCAACGATTCTCAATCCCGTTAAGATCCGGACTCTGTGATGGCCCGTCCGTGTGTGAAAATGATGCCTCTGACCTTGTAATCTCGGAATATGCCGTCAGAGAAAAAAACCCCTCCATTAATGGAATAACTTGGTCCTTTGATGTATTCAAAGAAGTCAACAGACCTCATGATGTGATGATGTCTCTAGACCTGAGCAACTGCAGCGACCCCCCAGATACAGGTTACCATTGAATTCGTAGTGTTGTCAATCAAGGCCACTTTGATTTGCAGTTTTGAAAGACTTTTGGACTGGAATCAAAGTTTCCAATACACTAAGGTTGCATTTGATTATAAGATGGGGCAACATTTGCTTTAGTTGGAAATAAGAGATTTCACAAGAGTGTCAAAGCAAAACAGTGGTTGTCATAAAATATCAGTAACAAGAGGCTTCTTTATTCTAAAATTGACCTCATGTATAGTTGTGCATATATTGTGATATTACCCGCCGTATTTTGTAAACCAAAGTATACCATTTGGTCCATAGTGCAAAGAGATCCTTGTTTAGCTTTTCCTTATACTGTATTCAAATGTGTTTCTCTTTGGCACCAGTTTGCGCACCTCAGACTTAGATCAAACAGGCATGCTGACAAATGGGAAGGCTAAGACGACAAAATGAATCCGGAGCCCGTAAGTGTTCCTCTATGGTCAACATACATGTAATCCAGAGCCACCTGCTAGGCTCACACTATGTGGGCTGCCAGAGAGACACACAGCGCCATATCTCCGCTTTCTCCATAGTAGCCGTCACAAGTTGCCATCTATAGGCAAAACTGTACGTGCAAACAAGCCCAGTATGAGAATATGAGATTACTTGTTGCCATGTGACTGGCGCAGTACAACAAAAGGTCACACTGTCAGGGAAACAGGCCCGGCCTGCAGAGCTCGGGTGGTCTAGTCTTGAGAATAACAAAGATTCAAATGCCCGGCCTTGTTGGAGACTACAGTGTGTCGGGGCGTGTGTGTGTGTTATTGACCGAGGGGCAACAACCAGTGCTTAGAAGCAAAGCTAGTGTGCAGCAACGTGGAAGTGTAATAACTTTGGACAACTACTGTTTCCTAGAAACACAGAATTTAAAACTCCAATCAGGGCTGAAACAAGTTGATTCATAACAACTAATCAATTATTGAAATACTCAGGAAATGTATACGTCAACACTTTAGCTTCATGGAGTTTAAAGCAGTACTAAGTAACTCTTGCCCCTAGAGGCCATAAGCGCAACTGCAGGTGTTGTAGCAAGTTACGATTTTTGAACTTATTAAATGTCTTGGAGAGTAAATACTACGCTGACAGAAAAGGCGAAGGGAGAGAGGGATGTTGACATAATAGGGCCAGTTATACAATGGAAATATTTTTTGAGGGGAAATATTTTTTTCCCCTCAAACTTGGCTGTAAATACTGTTTAAATAGCGCTAGCCCGCAGTTAGCTTTGCCCGTTAGCCTGTTAGCTTCTTCTTCGTGGTTCTATTAGTGTGTAATGGTTGTTCCGACCCGGTGGCAGGCAAGTTGCAAGCATGGTTTTCTGGCCAGAGACACAAGGGGGAGATGAAAGACCCTCCAATCATCCCATTAACAGTTGTATTACCCCCAGACAGTGGCGGCTGGTCCATTATGGGCGGTGGGGCGCCGCCCCTCCTATCAATTTTTGCAAATACAAAAAAAAAAAAAGTTTTAAGAATCATGACTTTCTAATGTACATGTGTTTTATACATTGGAGGAAGGGGGAGCGGAGGGGAAGGAGCGTGTCATTTTGTCTGCTAGCTTCATTATGTGCCGTAACAGCGTCATAAATGTGTAGTTTACATTAAAACAGTAATTACAGTAGCGCTGTTCCTCGCCTGGGGCGGCAGGAACAGCGCCCCAGCAATCTAACCAATGGCGTTCTGATAGGGTCTAAAAACGTCACTACATATCATTAATTCAACCAATCAGAGACGCGCAATGTTAAATCTCCGATGGGCGCTGAGGCCGAGCGCCCATCGGAGATTTAACATTGCGCGTCTCTAACATGTGAAAACCGAGGACGCGTCGACTGTAAACAAAACGCGAGCAGCAGCTCTGAGCTCACGGCTCATCGGAGGAAAAACTTCTCATTTGAGAGACGGGAGAATCTTCGTGTTGTTTCCTGAGAGGACGTGAAAGGATTTTTTCCAACTTATGGACTTTGACAACTTTCTTCAGTCAGAAGTGACGTCTAAACGGACTTTACTGGAGGTAGCATTACGATGCTAACTAGCTCGTCTGCTTTAGCTACTGCTTGTTTATTTCACACTTTGGGACAACCCTCGCTGACTTGGACAGTTATGTCCCAGGACGTGGACATTTGATGGAGAGAAGATTCAGAACCGTGAGGAGCTACGACAGAAGAGGGAACGTCATTCATTCATTGAGTGAAACAGAGGTGGAGCTCCAGGTGCTACGAGGAGGACTCTCATCTAAACACGTGAGTCACACAGTTATTTCTGACAAGGGCGTAGGTTTGGTGTCAATGTTGGTGGGGACACTCCACAAAAAGCTTTTTCTCCACGTCCCAATTTACTTTAATATATACATGTATTTTTTTTTTTTTTTTTTATACACCTCCTGCCTTTGTTCTGTTGGTACAAAACACAAATCAGTGGTGCAAAACAAAAATATGTATAGTGACTATCTTTACACAAAAATGTCATTTCATCAGAAAAAAGATTTTCCAAAAGCATAAATTCATTCCATGCTTCTTTATTTTTTAGTTTAATAAAACTAAATAAGTTTAGTTTTGATTATATTCTGCATAAAATAATAATCTAAATGCCCCTAAAAGATACCTTTCTTTTTGAAGTTAAAAACAATGTTTATAAGTATCTTTTAAAATATAATTGAAGGTAGGCATAGGCAACAGCCCCCCCTGGTTTTCACATCACCAGCCGCCACTGCCCCCAGAGGGGGCTAACTACCACCAAAGGATTTATTAAGGTAAACACGTTACTTAGTACTGCTTTAAATAAAAAATATATATATATATATATACACACATAAAAGTGAGCACAATGAATCCGGGCTCCGACAGTATTGGCACGTTAATATATTTTATTCATATTAATCTTGCAATATGCACGTGCCATCAGGGAAGTATACATTAATTAATGGAATAACCTGGTCATTTAGGATCAGGGGCGGAGTGGGAATGAAAAACGGCCCCGGACTCTGACCAGCCTGGCCCAAATTAGCGTAAATGCGACACTTCCACAAAGACATATTTTAAGGAGAAAACTGAGAGGCCAGACCGGTGGCCCTGGAGCCAGTGGCCCTTCTGTGCTCTTCCAGAATAGACATAATAGGGCCAGTCCGCCCCCGTTCAGGATGTTCAGGTCGTCTGCTGATCTCATTCTTTGGGCTCATAGTGTTGCTGAACCTAGACCTGACAAACTGCAACAACCCCAGATCATAACAGTTAGGCAAATCAATGTGGCTTTTTTTGGGGGTGTTTTTCTTTTCTTTTTTTTAATGCATTAGTCTGATGTCTTGGAGCATGGTTGTCAGGGTCCAGTCACCTGCAAAATAACTCCTGTGGACATTTTTCCACCAAAAATGGGTAAATCATGCATATTTTGATAAATTGTTAAGTGCTTCACAGCTTCTCTGGAGAATTCAGTGTGAATATAAAAACAGCTCAGTTAATGAGGTATTCCATTAACAGGAACACAATAATCACCTTTTATTCATCTGTGACTTTTTCTTCTTGCTCAAAACACTTATATTAAAAGGAGATGTAACAAGACCAGCAGACGTATTTGCAATGATTCTTCAAGGTTCTTCATAGGACATTTAAAATACCTTTTTATTTGTACATTTCCTTGATTGACAAAAGTAGAAGTCCTTTTCTTGTCCACAGTTTAAACTCCCTGGCATCCACAATGTGCGCCTCTAATCTCTGCCTAAATGCTATTTCATAATGTCTTCCTTAAGTGCTGCCAAACCAAGTCCATAGTAGATGCAATTTGTTGTTTGTCAAAAAAAAGGCTCCAAACAATCCCAAAGCTTTTCACACTCGGCTGGCTGCATTGATGCATCATTAACCGGGCATGTACTGCGTTGCCAACAGCGCGGCGATCGATTAACACGCTCCACATGTAAAAGGAGGGACAGGTGGTGATGGAGAGCGCGCGGGAACGTGTAGAACAGCGTTTAATTTAGCAACGTGCACGTGGGAATATACGTGCCATTATTTGACCAATTTCCCCATCATTTCAAAATCTACTTCTAAATAAACCGGCTAAAGATCAAACAATACTACATGATAAAAGCAAATAGTAACACTTTATATGACGAGGTGCTCGGTAAGTATTAAGGTAAGTAATAAAGTATTAATAAGCATAGTTAAAGGCACACTGCGTAACATTTTGGACTATACTGTTGCGATCAGTACAAAACATGCAGATGATGACCAGCTCGACACAGACTGCAGTGGGTAATCGAAGAATGGATTTGGATGGGAACCTGACCTGTTTGAATCTGAAATGCTGCAGACTTTAGTCGACATCTCCATGGAAACGAGCTGGAGACGTACCCACTCCCGGTAAAGTTGTGTCATGTCTTAGGAGAGCTGAGCCGCTCACATCCAAATCACGTGTTTATTTGAGGTATTTTTCAATGCTGAAAATATCTGTCATAAAATATAAGCTTGTATTTCAATGTTATTTTTTGTGTAAAATTCTACACGGTGTGGCTTTAAGAAACTATGTATAACATGCTTGTACAAAATATGAATCATTATCATACTATTATCTATTACTTCTAGTAGGCCACTAATGCTATGCTTGTAAAGATATTCCAATGAGGTTCATTAGGTCTTCTAAAATGATGGCAATATGTTCCTATAGCCAGACCTGTGTATTTCAGCTACTACTGCAGCCTTCCTCAGACGTGTCACTGTGTCTGGTCAGCCGTTTTAAACAGATTTTTGGCTCTGTCTTCCTGCTTGTAGTAGCAGCCTGACAGCGCCATCTACTGTAACATGTATTTTACGGTATCAGCTTTTACCGTCGAGACTAAAGTACTTACAACAAAGATGCAAGTTATGTTTTTACTTGGCATCATATTTCTTCGAGACACTTAACTCTAACAGCTACGTTATAGTTTATTAATACCGCCTTTGCTCTGCCCGATCCCGTCAGACCTTGGAAGCTAAGCAGGGAAGGGCCTGGTCGGTACTTGGATGGGAGACCGTTTGGTAACACCAGGAAGCCTTGTGAATGTAGTGAATGAGTGGTTGGTTGGTGGTGGTGGTCGGAGGGGCCGATGGCGCCGACGCTTCCGTCAGTCTACCCCAGGGCAGCTGTGGCTATAATAGTAGCTTACTACCACCAAGTATGGAGTGAATGAATAGTGCAATTATTATTATTAATCTTTTTTTGTGCCCACAGCCAATTTCTCCCTTCACCTGCGCTATTTCTGCACACTCAGATTCGTCCCACACCCTCCTTGTACCCCATGTGCTCCCCTTTGCCCCTCGACCCCTTGTTGCCTCTCCTTCCCTCCATCCTTCTTTAATGTCTTCCCTCCTCATCTGCCCTACCCCTGCTCCATCCGTTCTTATGCCACAGTGTATCATGGTTAATTAGCCAGTAGTGGATTTAAACCCTCATTAGTGTTTCAGCAGACCCAACGGATGCCTTCGTTCTTATTCCGAAAGTGTCTCCGCTCCCCCCGCACTCAAGTCAGGATAAGCTGGCCCTCTATTGGCCACGCTGAACTTTAACTCTCCCCCCGTTTGCTTTGATGAGAAGTTTGGCGTTTTCCTTCTTTTTTTTTTGTTTTTCCCCGGCCAAGGAAGAGGGGACATGTGCCAGTTTGCATCTGTGCTTGATAAAGTGCCAGGGAAAAAAAGTTTTTTTAAAAAGGGAATGAATAATGCCACTTTGAAGTCGGGGACCCATATTGTTATCCGCCAGTGCCGTATGCATCACATTAACATATGGTGGCACACATAAACTACCTCATTTGCAACTTTACTGGGTCTCTCATTAAAGCAAGAATATGGGATGGAGTTGATCCAAATAACGCAATAGGTTACGCTGTGGTATGAAAAGGGAAGTAGATTTAAAACTGAGCCTTCCTTGAAAGTTAGAGTCTGAGACAGCTTTTTGTTTTTATTTTCATGTGGATGTCTAAGTGCGTTTCCATCACTGGATTTTAATGCACATTTTGTTGTGTTTTGCATAAGTATGATTGAAACACCGAATGTCGCAACTAAAAGCCTTAATTAATGCGCATTTTGGAAGATGGAAACAGATTTTTCGCATGAAGTTTGACGTAAGCGAATGAAAAGAACAGGTGAATGTTAAGTTAACAACAGAGCATATGGACCAAGTTAGCCGACTAAAAATTTGGCTAGAGATGCAGACGGTCCTGATTTCAGGGCGCCAATAGGCGAGATTGAACCCTTCGCGTAGGACCAGGGTGGGCTTGTTTGAAAGCTTGGAATTGCTAGTTTCCAACACTAAAGACCGTAGGTCTCTATCTATTTCTGTTCCAAAGTGATGTAGGCGAAAATAGGCAAAGTTGTAGGGCTCAAAAATTAAAGCACAATTCGGCGCCCCTCCAGCGGTCGCCTGGGTCGCCTATGCCTGGGGCCTATGACTGATTTTCAGTAGAAAGCGTAGGAAACACAGACTGGGATAGTATTCGTTTGTCCAGCATTCACGGTGCTGCGAGACTTCGGAGTAGTTGAGATACTTAGGCTGGGCTTTAGCGTGTAGGTCGCCGTAATTAACATTTATTCATGACATTACAAGTAAAAACAAGCTACAAATTCCGAGAAGGTAAAATTAATGTGGCCGAAAACAAAAAAATCATTTGCAAAAACTCGTTTATGGAAACAAGTGTAAATTTACTTTACATGTGCATTTTCTCTGATGGAAACGTAACTTATGTTTCTTGTTTCTTTTCTTGATCAAAGCAAAAATAAACATTTCGGCCAATTAGTCGAGTCACTGGACTAGACCAGTGGTTAAAGCGGCTGTCCTCGGCGGCGTGTATTCAAATCCAGGCTCTGACAATGTGCTTAATGTCTGTGCTGTGTCTTAATACAGCCAGGCCAAACGTAAACAGAACATAGTAAATGGTAACGCTGTAATTTGCCTGTGTCAAAATGTCACCAAAGGACGTGATAAGCAGGTCATGTATTACTGGTTCAGTTGTTCGAGTAGCAGAGGCTGTACCCGCATGAGTTCTTCAGAGGCAGGTCCTCGTGGGAGCCCTGTAATTTCGACTGTCTGTGCTCTGGCTGCTGTGGGTGTAGTGGCTGTGTGCCCCTTTTCTTGCCATTTTGCCTTTGGATTGTGTTTTTGCGCTGCCGAGCTTGTAAATGGCCTCTCCCTGTGAGACTGCACCTGCATTAGTCTGCCTGATAATTGTGATTAATTACAGTAACACACACACGCCTATGCACACTGGCAGAAACACACACACACACACGCACACAAATCACCTTTGGGAAACAATAAAAGGGGCTCCTATGCAAACGGTGCTGCTGTCCAGGACATCTCCCAGCATGAGCACTCAGAAACGTATTGGGGCTTAGATTAATTGTATCCAATTTATCTTCAATGTGTATATTCAAGCAACTGGACAGCTAATGCAATGGAGCGAATTCAGGCAGGGCAATTAGCGGAAATTGGTTTACCTGACCACAAGAATGCCTTTGGACCAAAATAATGTGCATTTTAGAGATACAATCACTCATTGTAAAGAAACATATCCATTAAGCCATGAAGTAGTTTGCATGGGGGTCAGATATGGGTCTAAAGCTTTGAAATAGAGTTAACAATCAATCATTACACATCAGTACGGTTTGATTCAAGAATATAGTCTTTGATCGGACAAAAAGACCGAAGATAGCATTTAGCCTCTCCCCCTCTCCGCTATGGGGCCAAACGGGGGTGACGTTAGAAGCGACAAAGTGCTTCCACGTTTCCCCTATTTAAATACGGTTACGTGAGTAGTTACATGGTCCAAGCATAGTCACACAAAATGATGTCGCATCGATTTTCTAAGCGCTTAAAAACGGGCACTATATTGTGAGGCGTAATAACATCTTAGGAGCGCTTCGACGTCCGCGCAGTAATATCTTCACTTTTGTGTAACTAGACTTGGATTGCGTAACTACTCACGTAACCGTATTTAAATAGAGGAAAACGTGGAAGAGCTCGGTCGCTTCACCCCCGTTTGGCCCCATAGAGGAGAGGAGGAGAGGCTAAATGCTAACAACATCTTCAGTGTTTTTTGCGTGACTGAGCGCACGCACAAAGACCAGACAGGTTACGCCTCAACTCGTCTAAGCTCAGGTAGGAACATATCTCAGTATGGAAAAAACGGTGGCCTGTTCCTTTAAACTCTCTAAACTTGGCTACGTCGCGCTAATTTTGCGCACTGTTTTATAGCCGGAAAAATATACAAACTTCTTTGTGACATAAACAGAATGTAGAAGCCATATACACCTCCGACCACACCTCATGAGGAGGGTTTTGTTTGGAATGAAGGAGGTTGAAAGCATGCAGGTCTTCCTCTTTGATACTCATATTTAAGTGCCCGGACAGAGGCAAGGCAGCAGCTTTGTGCACAAGATAGAGTCCACCGGATGGATTGGAGTGGACGCAGTACACCCAGCGCAAAGGCCCTGCTAAAGGCTGGACCGACACCTTGATGGAGCCTGGCCTCATTGAAGTTGTTGAGTGGATCCATTTGGATAAAGAAATTGGCTACTGTGTGAGTGACAATGACTACGTCTAGAAAAAATTCTAAATATTCCGTTACTGCTGGTCGCTTAGAAACTGAAGAAAATATTGCTGTTCTCTTGGTCAGAAGAGCAACATTGGTACAGAAAAATGCATTGGAAGAGCAAATAGGAATTATTAAAAGGAAAAAAGAAGAACTTGAAATTAAAATCAAGATAGCTGAGACCAAGGCTAGACTCACTGTATTGGCGTCTATCACTCGACCAAAATGTTGTTGCCTCATTACCACCTATATCTCCAGTCACTCCAGATGAAGATACAGGGGGCGGTGTGGACAACAACCTCTTCACGAGACTACTTCACACACCTGTGACTACATCACTCATGAGCCATCATCATCTTCAAGACAGGAACAGACTCTCATATTAGAAGATGCTGAGCATTCCTCCAAGATAATGGAACCCTCGGAGGCTGCCAACAGTGAGGGTATAGGGCCAAACACTGTTGACTCCCCATTGGTGCAGGGGTTTGGAGCCCCTCTGAGGAGTGCAGGACAGGGTAGGACAGGCCTCCAGGATTTTCTGACAGTAGCTGCCGTGGAAAGCGTTACTGAGGATAGAGGAAGCCAAAACGATCTGAAATTTGAGATCATGACCAAAAGTTACTTGGACGCCACCCTGAGTGATGTTACAGCTCACATTTTCATTTTGGACAATTCTTCTTGGCCTATTAACAACATGGACAAGTCTCCAGCTTTTTTCCTTCTGAAAATGCCCAGAGCTTTCAAGAGGAAGCGATGGAAAGTATAAGCTGTTAAATGAACATTGAAAGATGACAAAAGTGTGATTAGCAATGGCATATCTGAAATGTAACAGTTTGTGAATGTATTGTAAAGCACTGCATATAAATGTGATGCCCTAAAAAAAAAGGAAACTGGAAAATTGTTTATTCTGTAACATGGCTTATTTTTGCTAAAATGAGTAATTGTTGTAGCTTCTGCTGTAAACAATTAAGGGGCCGGTGTGTAGAAGCCATATACACCTCCGACCACTGTGTGGCATGGTAGGCTTTCATGTGTAGTTAAGTGGGCCAATTATGAGCACCAGGTGTTACAGAGTGTGGAGGTACTGTCTTTTGACCTTGTCAATGAAGGAAATGTATGGCAAATAAAGGACTTCTATGGGAGGAGGCACGCGTCAGAAACCCATTTACACTTTGTAATCAAGTGGCTTTGTGGCACAGGGCTACCTGGCAGCTACACAGAAATAAAAAGGCGACGAGACTCTCCGAGAAAACAATTCACTCGCCTGAGACTACTTTGAACAGGGTCCGGGGCATTTTGTTTACCATTTACGACTACACGTGCGCTACGAACATTATGTGCAGTTGTAGATGCTGCTCTTAACAGGTGAGACGGGGGCAGACAGGAGGAGACCTGAGCAGACCTGAATCGCCCTGACCCCCTCGAACAGCCAGCGTTTTGCTTATTCTGTAATGCTCTGCGAGAGTAGATCCAGTGAAGACCGAAGAACACATTTACCAACCTCGCCCTTCCGATAGTTGCGGATTCCGACCTGAACTCAATCTGTTTTGTGTTATTAAACCTGTCCCCATTCCTCCAAGGACATTTCATCTTGCACTTTGCATTGTTCAACTTTTTTTTGCCGCTCAGCAATATTTACAGTCTCGCCGACACGATGTTACAAATGGCCGTATCCCGGGTCGTTCTGCCGCGGAGAAATGTATGCACGGCCCTGACAGGTGCCTCTGAATTATAGGATCGATACAGAAATCCACAGACTGCGGGTGGCTGCCCTGTCATCGCTGTATGAGAGAGAACAAATAGAAAATGGCTGAATCTACGTCGATCTCCATGATGGATCGCGCATTAAATTGCACATTTGCAGCGTGATTTTGTGAAATGGGAGACGCCGTCTTCCTTCTTTGGTCCAAACTACTGCCTTATTGCATTTGCACTGGCTCTGATTATATCCACATTCAGCATTTAGAGGCTTGCAAAACCGTGAGCACCTTGTTTGTGAGAGTTTTGACAGGTTGACGGGTGAATACGCTTTACGCGCTTTTTCATAACTTCACGTGTCGGGCCGTAAATGAAACTGAAATTAAAATGGATTTCTTCCCAGATAAGCGTTTGTGTGCGAGCAATCTGTTATAAGCGACGCCTTGAGGACGCGCGTCTTCGCCATTATTAATTTGAGGAGCGTCAACCAGAGATTTCAGGAACTCAGTGGGGAACGTGTTGTACATGTTTTTTTCACTACTAGAGGAAAACGGAGCACTCAGAGGAACCCTAAGCAAACACGAGGAGAACATTTGAACCTGAAACAGAAACCCCGGACCAATGACAAGGGCAAAAAAACAAACACAGAATTTAAGGGGAGACACTGTAGGCAATTTTCAATGTTCAATTTGGTCTCTTAACGTGTAAACTTTCACCTGGAAACAAAAAAACTAACTAATCTTCACAATAACATGTTTAGTTATTGCCCTGATTCAAGATTTTGCAATAGATTTAATTGGGAAAATGTCATTTCAAGAGCCATTTTCTCAAAATCCATTTCTGTGCGACAACATCTCGACGTAGCACCTCCAGACTTCAACGTTTCCAGCCTTAGTCTGAACAAAAACAGCGTATTTTAAAACTGAACAAGCTTTCCAAAATCCCCTTTGAAAAAGTCTTTGCAACTTACTGCAAAACCTGGCTCGATCCATTATTGAAATGTTTGTCATTTTTGGTATAAAAGGCTTTTGTTTTTCATATGAAAACATAAAATGGCAAAAAGCTGCAATACTTTTTTTCTTCTCATCTTTATGCCAATAATCTACAGCTAAACTTTGAAATTGATTCACCTGTAGTCTCCCTTTAATGGGATTAATGGGAATGAGACAAACCAAGAGATGTGGTATATACATTGAAACCGTTTACCATTTAGCATATTGAAAAAATAAATAAATAGCAACTTCTTCTGTCAGAGGTGGAAAAAGTACCCACAAACTATTTTGACTTCACTTTTAGATTACACTTCAGCATAATTGAAAGCAGGTTAATTACTCTGTAGCACATGCCATTTTAGTCCAAAAAAACTAAATCACTTGGAAATCAATCACAAACACTGTATATCGTTTCCATGCAAACAATCAAACTCAAGGTAATTCATTTGACTTTTTATTATTCATTGAAGTGTTTGATGAATTATTATGACATTACATCAGCTAGCACCTCCATAAAAAGTGAAAAGCTGTTCTAAAATAAATTACTCTTCGATATGCAGGGGCTCAGTCAGGGCTGAAGATGAGTCTAACCAACCCCACAACCACGTCAGCGTCTTTTGAAGGAGGATTTGTCTTGACAAATGACTAACTGAGCCAATGTGTTTTTTGTGATTTTAACTTGGACACGTTGTCCGCCGCTGTTCACCATATTTGAATTACTCTTCGTGTTCTGCAATTGATTATGATTTGAATATCAAGTCCACCAGAGAATAATGGTGCATCATTCCAGGCAAAAAAAAAAAGTCATCTGCCAATGAAGGTCTTTGTGTCTCGTGAGCTTATCCTGAAACCTTGTCACAGAAGTTCTAACGTTTTACCTTAAAATTAAATCTGTGGAGTAAAACTTTGGTATAATGTTTTCTCTTCAACTTGTTTACTGCAGCAAAACATTGCCACTATATTTAAGAAAGTTACCCACTTCAGAAAGCCTTCCTAACATATATTCAGTTTTGTGGTATATCCCTCATAAAAACCTCCTGAAAAAGTCTGTGTTGTTGTTATAGGTATATTGATACAAAATGCCCCCAATTGAATTCCCACACCTTTTGGTATTGACGAAACGGGTAATTGATTTCTGTTTTATTTAGCTCTCTTACAAGTTATTGGTTTTGAGAGTAACCTTGCTGAGTTTAGTCCCCTTGGCAATAAATGGGTTGAAGACCGTACATTCAGTTTGCACGGCATTGCTTATGTTTCACCCTTAAAGGTGGTGTACTCAATTTATTTTCTTGTAGTAGAGTACATTTATTTTGCCACCATGGGTTTATATTGTAAAAGCAGCCTTTGTGAAAAAAAAACTAACTGTTAGTATCTAAATAAAGCACATTTGATCCGATTGCTAACACGGACATCAGAGTCTAAATCAGCACAGTTCACTTCTCAAGTCAATTAAAGATATTTGGTAATAATAAATAACACATCTTACACTTGGTCTAAAACATCTAAAAAACTAAATATCAACTGTGAACTCGTCCCATCCCCTCCTCCTGTTCTCCATCATTTAATGAAGAGTCAAAAAAAAGGGGGGAAACAACAGACCGAGCAGCTTGTGCGGCTGTGGTGAGTGCTTTTATTCCGCGATGAAAGGATTAAGCTTAGCAAGAGGTCGGAAGCAATTTCCTGGGTGCGTGCAGTGTTAGCAGCAGCTTTTCGGGAACGGGGGGAACTTTCTCTGAGCTGCCGCCGCAGTGCTGAGACCAGACACTGGGTAGGATTCAAAGATTAAGATGCATGACTGAAAAACAACTCCAGATATGCTTTAGAGAAGAGAACAACATTGCAACATGGTAAAAAGTCGATTTTACACAATAGAATAGAATAGAATAGAATAGAATAGAATAGATATGTATTTCCTAAGGTAGAAATTCATTGACTGACCAACACATAAAAACACAAGACTAGGACAATACAAACAGGGCTAGTAGAAAAAAATATATATATTACAGAGCAGTTCAGTCAATTTCTGTGGCGATTGTGTTTAGGTCGCTCCTTCATTCACAATTCTCACAGCACAAGGGACAAAAAGCTTCTGAGGGTTAAGAGGGCGAGCGGAGTCAGAGGCAATAGCTCGAGCTTTAGTCAGTGTACAGCTTACTCAAAGGTATCTGAGGCCTCTCCGTAATCTCAGAGCCCATTGACCCAATGTCAGGTGGAACGTCACAACACTCTCGACAATCTATTTGTACCCAGATTCTAGAATTTGTGGACTGGCCCCGACACTACTGAGGTACAGTCGCTGAGAGCACTTTCTGAACACCTTCTCGGCATTGCTTTGGAAGTTGATCTGGGCATCTAAAGTCGTGCAAAGGCTCTTGAAAGTGCTCACTGTCTCCACACTCGTGAATGTTGAACTTCATTTGTAAAAAAGACTGAATAAAACCGGCGATAATACGCTGCCTTGTGGACATCCAGTGGTCACAGTGAGCTCGTCTGATGTTTTGCTCTTGACTCAGACCCTCTGCGGGCGGCAGGAGAGGAACCCTCTGATCCACAGAATGAGTCCTGGATTGATGTTGAGGTCGGCCAGTCTCTTTAAAAGGAGGTGAATCTTCATTGAATTAAAAGCCGAGCTGAAATCTAAAAATAAGACCCTAGCATATTGCCTGAGAGAAATGTCTGGTGACAGTGTTAAGCAGAAGCATTAAGCGTTTGAAGGCCCTCCCCAATACCCTCCCTTTAAAGAACTAAGAAGGGCAAAAAAGTGTGGCCCCCAATTTCAACAACATAGCACAAACAAAAAAAACAAGAATTAACAAAAAACCTTCTTCCGTGCCGTGAGTCAGAGACAGCGACAGTACATCTGCACATTGCTGTTCTACAATGTGCATCATAAGACTTACAATAAGACAAAACATGCAGCCACCTTTCAAGTTTTCACTTTGGAACTTTATTAGAAATGAGGTGGAAAGAAGTGTTAACCTGTATTTAGTGAAGTTAAATAAGCACTACAGTAAAGTACAGATTTCCAAAAAAACAGCTCTGAAGTAGTACTTGAGCAAATGTACTTTGTTACTGACCACCTCTGCTCAATAGACCTTTTTCACACTTTAAAGTAAGTAAGTGCTTTATTGTCATTGTACAAGCGTACAACAAAATAGTGTCCAGGTGTTAGTCCTGAGCTGCTGCCGTGGATTTATGTGCCTGACTCTACATGTATTCATTCATTAATAACATTTTATGTTCTCGTTTGAATGTTTGAACTACCAGCTTCTCCAGGGTCATTTGCGTTACCGCACTGTATATATATATATTTTTTTTAACATTGTGTTGATCTCCACTTCTGCTCTTCAAAGTGGACGTTGGAACATAATCAGAATATGATGCATCTATTTCCTTCGCTGATTAACCTGCAAGAATAACAGTTATTATTATTACCTTAGTAAGAATAACCAACATCTTATACTGATTGAGAAACAAATGGTTATTTCAATACAATACTGTGTTTTCTAACAGGAAAAAAATATGCTAGTAAATGGTGAGGAGGCTCGAGCTAAAGCTAAGGAGAGTCTGGATCTATACAGGTGCTAAAACTAAAAACTCTAAGCATTGTTGAGAACATAGTCGAGTTATCTTTGTGATTCCTTTATCTAGGATAAATGTACAATTGACTCACAGAATGCAACAGCTAGTGACTTAGCACGACTTTGTTATTATGCACAATTAGCCATGTGGTCTATGGTCTTTTTTTTTTCTCCTAATACTGTCTCAAAAAATTATAGTTACGTGAGCCCAGTGAGAAAATGATTTGGAGGGAGGTGATAGATTGAGAAAAAGTATGTATTCGAGGTCACGTAGCCTGAAGCTAACAGCCTTAGCAGCTGCTGACACGAGCAAAACCGAGGCTAAAAACAAAAGCTAAACATCAAATACACATCTGAACTACAACTGCAAAACAGCTTTCAGACACTTGCCGGTACAACGAGTGAGCCATTACTTGAAGACATCTGTGGGCAGAGCCGTGGGAAGACATTTTAGTTCGGGGGTGCTAAGGAAAAAAAAAATTAGCCCAAAAACGCTTTTTCTGTGCATATTTCCTATGTTTTAATATTGCCTGCAGTTCGCAAACTACCCACCAGGGGGTGATGCAGCGCCCTCAGCACCCTGGGTTCCCACGGCCTTTGTCTGTGGGTGTGTTGAGCAGCCCATCTCACTGCCGCAGTTCAGGCTAGTAGTGTCCCTTTAGCCAGGCCAGTCCAAGAAAACATTCATATAACTAGAGCCCATTCTCACAGCCTGCCCACCCGACTGTGACTGCGCTGACCTCTTACCTCCTATCTCCGGTTGTCGTGAAAAAGGTCTATACAAAATGGACGACAGGTCCACTGCAGGTCACGGGGACAGTGTAAAACAGTGTGGTGCGCCTGATCCGATGAAGGGGCTGAGAGGGAGGGGTGTGAGCAGGCCGTCCCGCTGCAGTGAGGAGGCAGTGGTACCGGGCCAGACGCCAGCTGAGCTCTCTCATGTGTGACTCAGCTCTGTTCATTTGAGCCCTCGGCAGGACTCCACCCGCTACTGTAGGTGTTTGTGTGACACTGTCCCTAAGTGTGAGGTCCAGAGTGTGCTTCCCATTGCTGCGGACAGATTTGGAGGAAATGACCTGCAGTAGAAAAGGCATCAGCAGCAAAATCCCAGCACCTTCTCTGTTCGGTGTCATTATCCCTGTCTTTACCTCCATGGGGTCTTCCGATGTCCCGGTCACATCCATTTAGTACCTTATGTGCAGGGTGTCCATGTGTGTTGCTGCGATGGGTGCCGTGAGGAAGTTTGAATGAGGACAGAGATAGATGAAAAAGTAAAGGCATGCAATAAAACCAAAACAGATATAGCGTCGGGGTTAAAGTTGCAGCTTAAGCATTATGATAGACACCAGTTTTAAGGACAAGTTTCTAAATGTTCGTCCTGGCTCTTCACTCTTTATCACGCAATAGGAACCACACATATTTTTTTGAACTTTAGCCAAATAGGACTGATTGATACATTATTGGGATTGTCTATGACAGTCAGCCTTATGATCCCTGTTTGAATTCAGAGCTCTCTGAGGAATTACGGACCAAGAAAAAATGAGTAATAGTAATGTATAGGTGTCCTAAATATGAGCGATCGCTGTTATTGTTCACTGCCGCCATTTTGGTTGGATGTTTTGGTGAAAAGTAGGAAACAGCTGATGCATCCAGGTCTTTAACTGTTTTATTATTGATCTATTATAGCGCGAGGGAAGCAATGCCCTGTTTTTGCCTATATATAGAACTCTCATTATTTATTCAGAAGATTAAATTGCCTACCACAGCCTTCAGACGTGATGACATTGTGATCGCTCATATTAAAATTCATTAAGGTCCAATTTGAATTTGTTTTTAAATAGGCCCAAGTCGGGGATCATTTATGGTTATACTGTAGGGGGACAATAATAATAACTACTGTACTTTGAAAAGAATGCAATTAATTGAATAATTGAATATCACATGTTGTGTGGTACCTCGGGGCCACTGCCGGAGACGAGCATCGACAGCAGCGCATTGTGTGTGATGCTGAGGAGGTGATTGGCTGTGAGCTCCCATCTCTCCAGGACCTGTGTGGGTCGGATCACAGCTGACCCTTCTCACCCTGGACAAGGACCCCTCTCCTCTCAGGCAGGAGGCTACGGTCCATTCACACCCATACCTCCCGCCACAAGAACAGTTTCTTCTCCTCCGCCATCAGACTCATGAACAAAAAAAAAGACCCAATAGCTCTGCATCAAACTCAAATGTAATAACGTAATGTGATGTGATGTGTCCACACAGATCTGCTGCTAACACTTAATGCGCCTGCACATCTGGAAATACACTCTTGTTGTTCTATGTCAAATTGTTGTCTTTATCATATTTTATTTTAATCTTCTTTATGAGTGCCCTTATTGTTTTTTTTTTTATAACTGTTTATAGTTTATTATTTATCTTAGTTATATGTTATATGTTTTCATGTTGCACGATTGAACCGAAAAAAAAAAAAATCCTAGTTCGTGAGCCTGTTCACTAACGGCAACACAAAAAATTCTGATTGGTCCCTGAGATGCAGAATTCCTACATATTATTTACACAATGTTGCCACTGCAGTGCTGTGTTTCTCCTCTTTGCTCAGTACTGGTCGAGTCGTGCTTAGACATGGTTCAGTCCAGTTTTTTCGTTTTTTAGAAAAGGACCGAAACACAGAACGCCTATTTGCGGTTAACAATAAATTAAAAAATTCAGATTTCGAAAACTTTATTTAGCCCCAAGGGGCAATTGATTTGCATCTTCCCAGCCACACACTCATCCATCTCACAAATACAAAACACAGTAAATA
Organism: Proterorhinus semilunaris; assembly: GCA_021464625.1. Taxonomy (NCBI): domain Eukaryota; kingdom Metazoa; phylum Chordata; class Actinopteri; order Gobiiformes; family Gobiidae; genus Proterorhinus; species Proterorhinus semilunaris. The sequence continues at coordinate 9,736,357 of CM038349.1, forward strand.
ATACATGCAAATAAAATACCCGGAGCCATAATCTATAATTCTTGGCTATAAATCTTCAGCGAGCCACATTTGAGTAATTCTGGTTTAGTTAAAAGTTTCTATCCAAAGTACGAGTTCAGATGGCTTGGTGTGCGCATCCGGATGTGGGCCGGGGTCCGCTAAGCCGTGCCCCCTGAGGTCAGTGGAAAACCATAACCTTAATTGATACAAATAAAGCAGTCTCATGCAGCCTTGGAGAGGAACAATTGTTTAGGGGTTATTTGAGAAAATTACCTGCATAAGAAACATTTCCTCCAAACGGAACAAAACCTTTAATACAGCTATTTCCCAGTTCAAACAAGGGCAAGTCCTCTTCTCCCCCTTGAATAAATATCTTTGACACTGCCACAGCTGAAGGGTCACATGAGGCAGTGAACTACAGCTAGGAAATTAAATCCAGTTTGCTGTGTCTATGCAAAGGGAACATTTCGTCTTTCAACAGTTAGTAAAACGTAATTTTATTTCCATTTCATTCACTATATCTTCAGTTTCCGCAATCAACTTACTGCCATCCTTCTATTCTCATACATCCTCTGTATTTTTTTTTATTCCATATCATTGCTTCTGTACTGCTGTCCCCGGAGCCATTATCATTATCTTACCCAAGGATACAAGAACAGTATGCACTGATGAAGATTGAACCTTCCAACCTTCTAGTCAATTGGTCAGTGCTCTACCAACTGAGCTACAGCCGGCAGGTTTGATGCAGTTGTTTTGTAGGCTTTCAGACACAGTAAGAGTTGGCCCATAAGCTTGTATTTCTTCTGGAGTGAGGAGATTGGAGGGAGTGACAGCCCAGGGCCACATTTCAGCACTGAACTTAATAAAATTGCACTCCCTTCCATAGTGCCAGTGTACACCGCCACAATCAAGGGCAAAGCCCAGCCGCACATACACCCACACTCACTTTAGCGTTAGCAACAGCTGTACACATTAAGTCTCCTTCTGCATTGCATGACGTACTCGCCTGTGTGTAAAACCCGGGGAAACCCTGAGTGTATGTGAGCTACGTGGGATGCAAGCTCACCTTTTTTTTTTTTTGGATGACTTTCAAATATGGGTGCAAGTTGATAGAAATTTGGCTCCAAGTGTTTTTGGCAGCATTGCAGAAAATACCACAAGTCATAGCAGGGGAAAGATTGCTTGGCTCAGCTATTTTGCCTTCCTTGCTCCAAGGAAAAAAAATGCATAGTACGTTCAGTGAGTATAAATGGTATGGGTGTTGAATACTGAGCATGGATCTTGGTCAATGAAAGCTTGCACTTGCTTACTGTGGATATTTTTGGCTGGTGTGTGGTCCATGCAAACTCCTCACAGAAAGGCTCTCTTTTTTTCCATTACTTTCAGTTTTACTTCACGATTACACATTTCTTCGCTTTAGACTTTTGCGCAGCATTGTACCTCTTTACACTCTTGATCCTGCATTGTCTGAACCGTGGCTCCTTCCTCATAAAATATTTCTCTCCCCCACCTGCTATTCCGAGATGTAGTTGTAACTCGCTGACGTTTCAGAATAAGCCAGAGAGACCATGAAAGGCATACTAAACAGGATGAACTTCCTCTGACTCCCCGCTGCCACCGTAACCGCGAAAAAAGAGAGAGAAAAAAAAACGATTGATATTAATCTGGTGGGCCGATCGATGGGGAACAGCGCTGCGGTGCTCTCTGAAAATCAGAGTTTCGTTTACAACACGGAGAGAAAGAAAGAGAGGGAGAAGTGGGAGAAGGGCCAAGGAAGAATCATTTGGCACACGCCCAAAGATGTTTATGTTAATTGTGAAGTAGCCCCCGCAGTAAAAGGTGGACACTGTCCCATACCGATAATGAAATGGCATCAAATGGGAGCATTATAAATGGAGCTTTTAGTTGAAGGATTTTCAAAGAGCAGCAGAAACGTGGCTTTCTGTGCACTTTGCAAAAAGCTCAGAAAGGAGTGTAGAATACAAATGTCACAGTAGGGTGTGTGTGTGAGATTTAGTTTGAAGTACAGCAATTATGCCTCAACAAATTGTTTCCCTTACATTACGCTTGTGTGAAGAAAAAGATTCCCCCTGACTTATTGTGGTCTCTAGGAGTGTGACAATATATCGATTTTACGATATATCGCGATATTTTGTGGGACTATACAATACCTATACTTTTTATTCCGATATCGATACTTTTGATGACGTCATGCATATTAATAAGAAATGTCATGCATATTAATGAGGCAATAGTACTTTTCACAGTCAATAGAGGCCAATAATGATCAAGAATTCAGTCAGGACAGCAGGGGGCAGCACTAGTTATAAGCACTTGGACCAAACACTGTCACACAAATAAATTACTTGTAATAATAGTTTTTATAATTATAAAGAAGATTAATTTGGTGTTGATTTATTCCTTTTTAAATAGGACTGTGGTTTGTTTATTTAAATGTAAATGAAGTCACTGACAGATCTATAGACCCATTTTCAGTGAGTAAGTCAGGGATCATTAATAAAAGTGGTGCAAAGCATTATAGATGTATTATAGGTTATTTTTGTGCAATATATCGATTATCGCATTATCGGTGTATCGTGAGATAATCGTTATTTTAAACCATGTATCGCGTATCGTATCGAATCGTGAGGTACCCAGAGGTTCCCATCCCTAGTGGTCTCTATATCATAATGTGATATACCATCGCCGAGGTAGATTTTTATGCTTTGGGCATTCAGGCTTTTGATCTTGACACATCTTTCTTTCTCAGGAGCGTCTTTAAACACGTGTCTGACTTGCACAGCAATGAATGGGTCTATTGCCTTCAACAACTTCAGAAAGCCTTTGCATTGCATGTCAGAAAACCCCATTTGAAACTGTGATTTAGCAAAACATCAAAAATCTCATCTTGCAGCTACTCCACCAGGCTTGGCAGATCTCCCAGGGACTGACTTTAATCTTTACCTCACGTCCCTTTTTAACCAAAGAGGTCTCTGAAAAATCTCGACTACATTTTTCCCCCCTCCATTGTGATGACCCGCGGCTTATCTGCAGTTCAGCTGGCTCAATCTTTTAAAAAATGACATTATTTTACTGCTTAATATTGGCTACTCATAACAGCACCAGCCGCGTATCAAAAGCATTCACACACCAAATGAACTCCTCACTTCTTGGACTGCAGGACGGCTGTAATAAAAACAACCAAAAAAAAAAAACAAGTATTGATCGCAGCAGAGATCTTTGAAACAGAGCGTCTGATAATGGGATCTCTTGAAGTTCCACTTCAGTGGAACGGCTTCCAGCAGCTTTACGGCCAACACTTTTGCACTTATTTTTTCGACTCTTGTCTTGCTAAAATTATGTGCCAGGCCTGCAGGAAAACTCACCGCCTTTTTCCACACAGAATTCCACCTGAAAGTGTGCGCTTTTGAATTGAGGCGATACAGCCGGAGAAGTCCATTTCCTCGTCTCAAAATGCAGGCTTCTGTCATCTCTTCGGGCAAGACACTTAACTCGCTTCCCCTCCACTGTTGGTGGGTTTGTGGATTTGGTGCTGGTTGAACTGGATGTTGGTGAAGTTGACAGGGTGCCCCCGGAAGATTTTGGTCTGACCTGACATTGATGTTTGACTGATCACACCAATCACAGGGCTATAAATAAAGATTTTTTTGCGACAGGGCTCTGGACTCCACGGACATGCAGTGGGTGGGACCGAGCTGCTTTGAGACGGGACACATCTGGGAAGCAAAACTTTTGTAAAATAAGGTGCATTATGCAACTTTTAGCGTGAACAAAAAAGTTTACATGTGTGGGTACTTGACCTTGTAGTGATTCAGCGGCTGTATGAGTGGTCAACATGGCGCCTCCAGGATCGATTGTTTGTACGTTTTTTTTCTGCTGACCCTCTCACCAGAAAACCTACTAAATAATTGATCCTGGAGCGTCCTAGAGACCACTGTGATCGAAAGTATATGCGCCATATGCTGACCACTCATACAGCCGCTGGGTCTCTAGGCCAAATACCCACAAATATCAACCCTTTTCACATAAAAAAGTTGCATAATGCACCTTTAAAGCAGTACTAAGTAACGTGTTTACCTTAATAAATCTTTTTCGTAGTCCCCGTGGTGTCTCTGGCCAGAAAACTACAATTGCAACTTGACTGCCACCGAGTCGGAGCCACCAATACACACTAATGGAATCACGAAGAAGAAGCTAACAGGCTAACGGGCGAAGCTAACTGCGGGCTAGCACCACTTAAACAGTATATACAGTCAAGTTTAAGTGAAAACAAAGTATCTCCATTGTGTAATTGGATATAAATACAATATCCCTCACTCCCTTTGTCTTTTCTGTCAGCGTTGTATTTACTCTCACGGACAATTAATGAGTAAAAAACCGTAACATGCTACGACACCTGGCGCTTATGGCCTCTAGGGGCATGAGCTACTTAGTACTGCTTTAAGTAATTTGATTGCACATAAAATAAGATATGCCTTTATTGATCTCACAAAGGAGAAATTCACTCGTTAAATCAGCTCTCAAGAAACACTCAGGGTGTACCAAAAGACAGGAAATGTGCAATCAATGAAATAGTAAATAAAGGAATCTTATGTACAAAATTAAAGCAGTCTATAAAAAATATCAGCTGTGCAAATTCTTTCAGTCTTAGGGCAGGTGAAGTGACGTTGATGCAGAGATTAAAATGACCCTTATTTTATTGCACGTCGTTTGCACCTTTAATTCAGTCAGAGCTGATAACAATAACGATAATAACAATTCCATATATGATGACACTCTTCCATGAAAGGCACAACAAATACAAAATACAAAACAAGAAAAATCAAGTAGATTGCACTTAGAATCAGAATTGGTTTTATTGCCATTGTCAGTGTCTCACCAACAGGGATTTCCCTCGGTGCAATCGTGCAACATGAACCATAACATTTGGTTGAGATAAATAATAAACTATTGGTTGTTTTCAGGTTCTAGAATGGGATGATGCCCATGTGGGGTCATATCTAAAAATAACATTTATGAATTACAAAACTGATCATTAATATCAGTCACTGGGTGCATGATCTCTCTGTACAACACCAAACATTTCCTCGAAAACAAATTGTAATTTAAAATTTTAAAAATTGCATATATTATACACACCTCTGTATAATATAATAGGCCTTTAGAACGCTGTGATGTCACCTGAAACCCAGCAATAAGTACTTTAAAACTGTCAAACTATGAGGACATGCATAAAGTAGATTATAGAATATGATGAAAAACAACAATATGACACAGAACAGCAGCGTGACTGGCTCCACAACAGAAAACGTGAACCACATGAACCCGCTGGGTGTAAATGGGGAAATGAGTGTACCATGCGCACATTTGTTATCAAGTGCAGGCTTTGACACAAGGGAATAGAGGGCAGAGGATGGACTGAGTCATCCTAACACATAGACAAAAGTTCTACAAGGTTCTATCTTGTCCTAAAACAACCCCTCAAAAGGTATCAAGTGTGTTTCCTGTTGCAAACATATAGAACTATTAGACAATCTTAAGACACTCGTGGTTTAGTGTGCTCAAAGCTGCTGAACTGAGGAAACGTAATGAAACACTATAGTGGTACCAGTGACACAAGCGCTTACAATTGGAAGCCTATTATTGTCTGTCAAACATTTCTGAAAGACCACTTTGTACATTGTGAGGTGAGAGTGCTAGAATGCATCATTGCCCTGGCAGCAAGACAGTAGTGTGTGTACTAATTCTCGGGTTTGGTTTGTCATGTATTGGGTAATTCACAGCATCCAGCAGATTGAGATGAAGACAGGTTGATTACAAACATACTCAACTCACAGAAGGAAATTGAAAAAGGTGGTATCCATCTTAGTTGTTATTTTTGTTTTGTTTTCTAAAGTCTGTGCAGTTCAAGTCATAAATTAGGCCTGTCATTCTCACTTCTAATTTCATCACGTACATATATGAAGTACAAATAAATCCTCCTCCATACACAGCCTTATTAATAGCAATCATCTGCACACACCTCTTGCTTCCAATCATCATTATCAAGTAATGTGCAAAGACAGGAGCAGTGACCCCTTTCCGTCTGCAACTCACACATCAGGCTTATTTAGTCCAAGCCTTACAGTGCTTAGTTTACCCCGTCTCACTATGTTTTATTACACACTATTTACCAAACAGTGCGTGGAGACAGATCCAGCCCAACGTGTTTATTCAGTCAAAAGATTTCCCTGGACACTAAGGAGCCGCCGAACTGGAGTTAATTGAATCCGGGCCTAATCCGAGTGTTCCTCATTCCCCCAGTCTCCAGACAGGGCCATGTGAAATCCCAATGGGGAGCTGCAGGTTTAAGTGGTGTTCAATATTTACATAAAGAAGATATTAATGCATGTCTTTTTTCTTGGCAAAGGGTCATGGAGTCACGGTCACGGAGTTAGCAGCACTGCGACTCAAAGTGCAGCGCTCTACGGCCGCAGCTATAGCCCTGAGTTTGATTCAGCATCACACTGTGTGGGCTCATACTGACACTGATCGGCTTCAGCATGTATGCCGTTCGGTTTTCTTATAAACTGTGACTCACATTGAGTCCAGTTTTTTGTATAGTGTGGAGCCCTCAAAAGACCACGACTCCATGGGGTTTCATTTGAAATACTGATAAATAAATCTGTAAAAAAGACAGTTTGAACCCCAATTTCACTGTCAGAATTCCATTTCATCCACTCCATGCCTGCTTCTTTGTGCTGCTGCCCTCAGAAATCGACATTATCGAAATACAGCAATAGTTCGCGGGTGAAACTTTGCAAACTAGGACCAGTTTGTGGCTGATTTTATTCTGAAATTCAACGGGTTTCCTTCCCTGGCTGGTGTCTGACTTCTGGTTCGGTTTGTGTAATTCCCTGGGCTTCGTTAGAGAGTTCTTCGGCCTTCTGGCAAAAATAGACTCCTCGTGGATTCTTTATGTTGTGCCACTTGTGCCGAGGTAACCATAGCTGCTCTGCATGGAGCTAATGTTAGCCTTTAACATTGATTTTAATGAATTGCTTTACCAGCAACTGAGTCAGGTCAGGGTCGACATCAACTACATCTCTAGAGCGGAACATACGTAAGCAAAAAGGAATCGGATGAATTAGCGAAGGGCATGTGTTGTTGTCGCGGGGTTATTAGCGGTTCTGCATTATTTTCAAACATGGTTATGAATCACAAAAGTTGCCTTCCACAGATTTGAACAAAGCTCTTGGCTCTCCCATGCGCTATTCGGAGATTGTTATTGAGGGGACTTCCGCGTCCAAAGAGTGACACTGCTCGCAAACTACACGGATCTGATTGCAGGGATGCGTTTGGGTTTGGCAGCAGCGGCAAACGAGGGCGTCCTGCCCAGACTGATATCCCCATGTATAAAGAATACAGAGGGGTATCATTTGGACATGCCAGGCTTCCACATTCGAGCCCTGCCCCATTGTTGAGAACCAGCCAATTCATTTGCCACAGTCCGGGTTGGGTTGAGGACCACACTTCTTCTCTTCCACGTTTTTTAATTTTAAAAGCCATCAGTTTGTTTTCATAGGCCTTAACCCCAGGTCTTATATACAGTATCATTGGAATCCACCAGGAGAGCTGTAACCTTGCCTAGCCTGGTGAGACCAGAATGACTCCCCTCTATATTTGTTTTACACAGAGGAGAATCAGTCTGGACACCCCGCCCCTGTTGGCAGCATCAGACAATTCAAACGAGCCCGGGCAATCAGATTTGTTTATTTGCATCACGTGTTGTTCACGAGCAGCGTCACTCACGGGACGTGGAAATCCCCTCAATAGCAAATCTACGAACGCCGCGCAACAGACAGAAAGAGCGTGTCTCCAATCGGAGCTAAATGACCAAAAACACATCGACAGTAGGTGAGTTTCGTGATACATAATCCTGCGCAAATATTAACATTTAACCTTTGTTATTTACTGCTTTTTTAAGCTCACTCGGTAAAACATTGCAGGCAGAACAATGGAGTCCGCGTGCAGCAAGCCGTGCATGTTTTATTTTCGCATGTTGCGGTCAAGCGTAACAGGACAGGCGGTCGCAGGCACATCTTTACCAGTCTTGTTTATATGTTACTAGTAGCGAACAATAATTGGTTATTAGTAACATACAATAACCAATTATATGTTGGTTATTATATGTTTTTGCACATGGGGTGATGAAGCGGAGATGACACCACAGCCCTGGGTCGGGGCTGAGAGACGGAGCTGGGAGCGTGTCACCAAAAGCCCCACGCTGAGTCGGCACCAATGATCTGCACAGACACAGTGTTCTGTTCTATTTGCCCTTTAAATGAGACATAGCAATTCATTTTAAACGGTACATTTTGTTCAATCAAGTTCAGTCGTCAGAAACATATCTGGAGCAGAGTTTTCAGTCCATTCGCGCAATCCCCTCTGCCTCGGTCTGGCTCTCACCTTTATGATATTTTTTGAAAATGATTATTCCATCAAAACGCTCATCACCTCCTCAGTGCATAGTGGCATTATGTAAAGCATGCAGCTGATTAGTATAGTACGCGTTGTCCTGCCTGTCTGTCTAATTAATGCACTGTATCCGGGCCCAATAATAATCTCCTGTCTTCCTCTGACTTGTTTACACACTCATCATGTATAACGTTTTTTTTTTTCTCTTAGGCCTGCCAACGTCAGAGTGCCGAGGATGATTCAAGGTGATATCGTAAGAATTGTCACACATTATTTCACAGACAAACATCCTCTCGTCTGCCTCCAAATAAATAATTCATCGTGACCATGCCTGAGAGATGCAGCGGTGGCAAACATGCCTGGGCCGGCGCTGGTCACTTGTGTATCCGTGCATGGTGATACCTGTCATTGGCACAGGCAGTAAAGCGCCACCTCGCCCTGGCAACGGCTTCCACACGGATGGGATTTTTGTTGGCGAGTGGCACTGAATGTGCTCTAAGTGAATTCTCCGGATAACTGCGGGTCGGCGGATCTGAAATGGAGCCGTGCCGACAGTCTGGTGCCGTGAGACAGGGCTCTTGATGTGTAAATGCACGGGGCAGAGTAAGGGATCGGGTCCAACTTCATGAGATTCAAATTAAAAGAAGTCAAAATGGTTCATTAGCGACTGCCTTTGTTAATCGTGTTAAAACTGCTCTCCGAACCGCATTCAAAAGTTGTCCTGAAGCCGCACGAGGGGCTGTCCTTTTTACCTGGCATGAAACAGCAACACTAATCAACACTAATGGCTATCATTGTACACCATGTTACGCCTTTCAAAAGGATTCGTTCAAAGATCAAGTATCACTACTGAGCTTGTAAAAACAAGAACCTTATTTTGATTTGATTCATGCCGCTGTTGGAACTTGTGTGCTAATGTTCGCGTAGGTTCTCAGTCGTACAGGAGTTGTCCATCTTCAATGAAGGTTCTCGAGTCGTCTTCTGTACTCTGTAGTTGAAGTGTCGAACGTTTCGCCTCTCATCCAAAAGGCTTCGTCAGCGCACTAAAGTTCAGCTGAGCCCACAGTCCAGATAAAGACTATGGGGAGGAGTTTCGCTAGGCTAAGTCCCTCCCCTCTATTTACAACTATTCTCACCTGATAAGTAATGGTAATGGTTTAAGAGTCTTTGTTGTTCTACGCCTTAACGGCCAACATGAGTTTCAGTCTGAACGGTCCTAATCTCAGTAGTACTGGGAACAACAAAGACTCTTAACCAATGGCCGCTGGCTGCTCTGCTTTACAACCGCAACACTGGAGCCCGCCATTGCTGTAGTACCTCCATATAGCCGCTAGTCTCCCAATGAAAAGCATTGGTCTTTAGACACGTGACAAACAACTTTAACGCCTGGTTTCTATTTTTTAAACACTTTCTACGGCTACATATTCTTCCTGAGATAACGCTGGGTTAGTCACAATTAAAGAAACCAGGTTGGTTTTCTAAATTTTATTTTATTTTTTTATCTCGTACTAATGAGGGTCGGACTGTTAGCATTGGAGCTGCGCGAGCTACACGTCAGGCTAGGGCGAGTCTACAGTGAAGATCCCGCCCTTGTTCCCTTATTAGGAATATGCTTCGTCAGAGCTGGGGAGGAGGAGTCTGTAAATCCGCCATGATTTCCCCCTCGAACGTGGTCATAGTGGTAAACGGGGAGGAGTGAGTAATGACGGTTTATTAATAATATGTCTATGCTCTTAACCCACAAAGATGCTTACCTACAGGTGAGAATAGCTGTAAATATAGGGGAGGGACTTAGCCTAGCGAAACTCCTCCCCATGGTCTTCATCGGGACTGCGAGCTCAACTGAACTTTAGTGCGCTGACGAAGCCCTTTGGATGAGAGGCGAAACGTTCGACACTTCAACTAGTACAGAAGACGACCCAAGAACCTTCATTGAAGATATGCTAATGTTCGTACAAATCTGAAATGGCTCAGAAAGGCTTGAAGAAAATGTAATTTCCAGCTGAACATGGGCTGGATTGGATTAGAGTCAAGAGCCACGGCAAATCAACAAACCCCTTTTGTAAGTAATTAAGAAATGATAAAGAAATTGGCTTAAACTAAGACCCGAGACAATCAGTGTAAGTGTCAAGAGGATTTCCATGAGCTCAAATTTTGCAACAGTCCATTTTGCAGTACAAGGAGAGTCTGAGCCTTCCCAAGCAACCATGTGGTGGTATATACAGGGCCGTCGACAGTGGGGCGTGGGCGAGGCCCGTATAGGAACTCATTATCTTTAAAAAAAAAGTAAAAAAGGAAATGGGCAGGTAATGGGACCCATGAAACTCCGGCAAGTCTGTTGGTATATGCGCTTCTCCTACTTCCTTTTGAGAGTTGTTTTTAGTTTCAGTATATATATATATATATTTTTTCATGGAGCTTTCATAGCCCAACTGTCTCAGAGTTTCCTCTTTTTACTTTGTGATCATTTTCCACTAGATTCATGTCATGAATAATAACAAGGTTATGCATTTGGCGACAGTATTGGATGTCGTTTATTCAACTGTTCAAGGTTTTTTTTTTACATCAAAATGAATTGATTTCAGAGTCAAGAGAAAAAAGCTTTTGTGAAAAAGAATATTTACAGAGGAACATAACACCAGCTAAAACCAATATTAAGTAAAAAAAAATCCACTGTTTTCAGCTTGGCAACATCAGTCTTAAAGTAAATCTCTCAAATAGTCCTGTGAATTTAATTACTGAAACTTAATAGCGCTTACACATCTGTGCATGTAATGTGGTGTTATTAGGATTGGTAGATTCCTGCTCAGAGCGGTCTGTGGCTCGAAGATCTACCATCCTGCTTTGAAATACTCACAATCCTTAATCTCAAGGCAACAATAAGAAAATGTTACAGCATGTGATCCAGGCCCGTTGATGCTCAGAATATTTAAAGGTAGTGTGCCTCTGGGCTGGACTCCATATTTCATTATGCAGGCGCCGCACAGTTACGGGGCGGCGGGAGAGAGGGGGGGGGGGGGGGGTCTTCATGTATGCAACCCCTGAGACCTATCTGCTTCAGCGCACATGGCCCTTCAATAATTCACGGCGCGACGCGACACAGATTTAGGTTTTCCGCTGAAAAATGAGCACAGTTGTGGAGGTGCAGCTTTTTTTCTTTTTTTTTACCTGTCGGCTCTTCAGAAGCCCACCTTCTGCTTCTCAGCTCAATAAAAGATAAAACACTTCTGGGAGGCTGCGGCGCCAGAAAGCAAAGCGTTTCATATGTGTAGGGCGTTATTGAAGGCAGAGTGCGTCTCTCTAATCTAACATTTAAAACATGTCGATGCATTGATTTGGTAACTGAGCGGTTAAGTCGCGCTCCGTTGACCTCTTGCTTAATGGAGACTGACTGTATTATTTTCTTACACCGAATTGGGGCCGGGCGATATGACGATATCAGACCGTCTCACGATCTCCAGAGCTGACGATCTGTCATTTTTGTGGGATCGTTTCATCACGGTTCTAAGCACTTCTGCACAGTTGACGCTTTTCACTGTCAGTGACGTAAACCCAGGTAAACCCAACTTTCTGTCGGACACTAATGCGGACGTTTGGCAGCGAGCCGCTCCTCAACAATCACATACAAGACCAGGCTCCTCAATCTGGAGCTTTAAACCCAGCGTTCTGTCTCTATTTCAGCCGTGTTTATGTCTGCTCAGTGTGTGTTTATTTATTTACCTGCGACACGTGTGAAGAAGCGAGTGTGTCCTTCGTCCTTACAGTTCTGTAGGCGCCGCTTCCTTCTCATGTGTTTAATTTAAATCCTGGACCGTGTTCACAAATGCGCTGTTTATCCATGTCTTTGAAAATATAAGACTTGTCCAACTTTGGTGAATTACTTGGTCAAGTAATAACTGATGGTAACTATTTCCTTCCGGTTATCCTTTTACACAATAAAAGACACAGTATGTTATTGCTTCAGTAAGACTCTTATTGTGAAAGGGTCAGACAGCATGACGTCATGAGAGAGACGTCTCAGAAAAGATGCCAAACAGCAGACACGAACAACAAGCCTCTACCACACTTAGTGTTACTATTTTACTTTTATTGTCTGGAGTTTTATTGTGTATAGAATTAGTTTGCTGTAGTTCTAAGTCTAGTCTAAGTTCCAAGTCTATTTTTGCTTTGTTGATTATCACAAAGTTGAATAAATTAGTGTATTAATTCAATATTTTTCTCCTTCAGTGTGTAATTTTAGTTACTATAAGAAAATCGTGATAACATCGAAATCGGGAGTTTATAATTCAAAAAATCGTGATATTCTATTTTTGTCATATTGCCCACCCCTACACCGAATCGAGTTGCTTTGCCAGTGAAAGACGTATCATTATTGATTCATCCTCTACCTAATTTCCCAGGTTTGTGCTTGAGGTTTCAGCCCAGGAACGCGTCATCGATGAACGGCAGCTGGAGAACATATATCCAGGGATAGCTCAAACGAAACAGAAAATGGATTTGCATGATTCCCGAGGGGCACAAGTGCGACATGAGTAGCTTCAATTTCCCCAACACCCATACCTCCCTATTGTCTTTGCCGATGCCTTTTACACCTGTGGAACTGTGTTGTTGTTGTTGTTTTTTGAACGTGACTTGCGTGAGTGTGTGTGTGTGTGTGTGTGTGTGTGAGCGACGACACCGGAGAGACAGTCCCCTGATTGAACAGCTGTCAGCGCTGGCTCTGTGTGTACCAACCAGATGGGGGAAACACGGGGGTCAATGGCACCGACACATTGCCACCAGATGAGCGAGCCGCACGATCCATAACATATCACACGTGCACACACACACGCACACACACACGCATGCACACACATACAGTATATAACGAGGCAAGCCCCCAGTGGTGTGTCAACAGATGGAGTTTGAGCACCGATAACGCCACCGCACTGTTAAAAAAAAAAAAAACACTCCATTGTTCTCCATCGCACCGCCGGAATGAATAACGAGGAGCGGGCTTATTGAGAAATATGACAATTTTAATGACGACACAAATCCCTGAATCAATCCTCAAATTGGTTTCACCGTCCAATCTATAATTGAATCACCGCGGGACAAGAGGATTGTTATTTGATACAGCGTTCATTTGGGTTTCATATTGAGAGCCGCTGACCCGCGCGCGTGTGTGGCATATTGTTCTTCACAACATTTACATATAGTGTCGTTTTACAAAATGGAGCGTGTCTATTGAAAAGCGCTCCAAAACCAACGCTAAATGCAATGTCTGGGTTTAAATAAGCTTTCTTTTTTTCTTTTGGCGTGTAAAATGCTTAGCTAATGGCCCAGAACCACTTTGTTCTGTGGCTCCACTTCACTTAAGGATTGACAGATGCGTTTGAGCTGGAAATGGCGCTCCTCGATTGTTCACGCGGGAGCTCGATGCTGGTTCTCAGCTTATTTTCCCGGCAAATATTTGGCCAATTTGTGTATTTTCTGGCGCATGTGTCCATTCTTTGTTGTATGACTGATCAAACATTTGAAAGGCTCCGGCGATGTTAGCGTGCCACGAGAATGCCACATTCTGTTTGCGGAACAAAAAAAAAACACCAAAACAAATGTGCCCATGAATCCGTGACAACACAGAAGGTGACACGTTATTCCGTTCACAAACCCCTTTGTAAGCCCTTTCATCGAGCTCTCAGCTGCATTTGTCTGCTCTTTTTCATAAAATCTGGTGTAGTGATGGCTCTTTTTTCCATTCAGTTGCTCATTTTAGCTGCAGGAACCCAAATTGATACCACATATTAAAATAATATAAAGCTTACTTTGTGCCCCATTATAGCTCATATGTCCAGCTAAAAATGTTAAGCTGTTTCTTATGTTGGTTCAGTCTACAACTAATAGTGTAACTAATGGGAATTGTGGGAATGATTGGTAAAATTAATTTTGTATTAATCACCTCAATGCCACTTGATTGTTATATAGGCGGCTGCATATATGAAAAAAAAACACCTAACCCCAAAAAAATTGCTACAAAAGGTTTTTCAATGGTTTTCTGTAGTATCAGGTGTGCTTATTAACATACTAAAAGTCTACCAAAATCTGACCACTGGAAAGGTGTAATTTCCAAGATGGCGTCCAAGATGGTCGCCAAATCCTTAAAATGCCCATTACTCCTTTATTATTCGTCCTAGACAAGTCATTTCTGTGTCTAACCCCATGTTTTGGGTGTCTAGGAATCCAATAAGCTTGTTCAAATTGTAGTGACATGATTGCATAATTGTTAAATAGAAATGGTGGACAAATACTCTATGCATTAATATTAGCGAGGTTGTCACGGAAACGGCACAAATTTTCCCAGAGGCTTAGAGGGACATGGATGGGCTCATTTTAAAGCCCCAACCCTGTTCTTCCCAACGCAATAAAGAATAAGTCTCTACGACATTTACTCCCAGAGATATTGGCTAAAGTCTGCGAGGTGAGCGACCATGTCAGTCCTGACATGGTAGACCTGGAACGGTTTTAACCTCTCTGTTATCTCAGCATATTAGCAATTAGCATATTTACATTATAGTGAAATGATTGCAATTAGAAAGTGATTACAAATCTCTTATTTATTTTTGAAAAGAATGCCTTTGAATTTGCACTAGATTTACAAATAGTTATTGTCACACTCGTCCTCCCATAAAGGTTGATTATGTGGATTGTCACAATTTTCCACTTGACATGGTCCACAAGCAGATGTGCATGGTAGTCCATATCCTCTGCAACTACACTGTGGTGTTCGGCAGTTGTGCTATTACAGTGGGCTATCTGCAGGAGACTTATCAGGGCAGCAGTTTTATCGGTAAGAACTTGCACAAACCGACTGTCCTCCAGTTTCCATCCCCAATCCACCGCATTCATGTCACTCCCCTTTCCAATCCACATTATCAATACGCTCTGAGCAAATGATATTAAGTTGAGAACTCGGTATGAGGGATAGGTTGTGGGGTAACAAATGATTTGGTGGAAATGATTTTCTTGCTAAAAAGGTTATAGCACAAAGAGGCTAGTGAATCAGTACTGTTGCCACCAAACACAGATTGAGAACCATATGTTTACATACACTTCTTAGGTCAAAATTATTTATCATTTCTATTCATCAAACTCCAGAGGAATGAGAGATAGAATTTTCTCAAATTTTTTTTAATCACTTTTTACAGTCAGACGTTTACATACACTAAGATTATTAAACCTTTAAAAAGTTTAAAGCCCAGATGATGATGTCATGACCTTGGAAGCTCAAGTCTGGTTCATCCTTGGGTGTAATTTACAGACACTTGAAGGTTCAGGTTCATTGGTTCAAACAATGATGGAAATGACCAGTCATCATACCAGAAAGAAGGCGGGTTCTGTGTCCCAGAGATGAACGTGCTGTGTCTGAAATGTGAAGATCAACCCAAGAACAAATGCAAAAGACCTGGTGAAGATGCTGAACCTGGTAAGAGTTTGTCATTATCCAGAGTGAAACAAGTCCTGTACCGACATGGGCTGAGAGGGAACTCTGCCAGGAAGAAGCTCTGACTCCAAAAGAAACATCAAAAAGCCAGATTGGAGTTTGCAAATAAAAAAAGGATAAAGATTTACATTTTTGGAGACATGTCCTGTGGTCTGACGGAAAAAAATAAAGTAAATTTTGGGCATAATGACCATGGTCACGTTTGGAGGAAAAAGGGTGAATCTTGCAGCCTGACAACACCGTCCCAACTGTGAAATACGGGGGTGTCAGTATCAGGCTTGTTTTGGGGTTGTTTTGCTGCGGGAGGGACTGGTGCACTTCACAAAATAGATGACATCATGAAGGAATCACTTTAATGTTACGTGTTTAGAAAGCTTTTTAAACAAAATGTATTGCTACGTTATGCTTAAAAATCCACATGACTGATGAGTCACATTGGTCACATGTTGGTCTGGCCCCTGAATGCATGGAATGTCAGGAATATTATGATGTGTAGAGACTGGATGGGTACATTTAACAGACGATTTTTGTAATTTGTAATTATGTATTTTGTTTGCTTCTGCACTTTGATTGTATGTTGTATATTTTAATTGTGGGTCCCTGTCCTTAAGCTTTGCGCTTCTTGGGATTCCCTTTTGCAAAACGAACCTCAATATCAACAAAACTGAACGATATAAATTGTCACGTTTTGTAAATAATATAAAAACTATGTGGAAAAATTGTACGAACATCTCAAGAGCCAGGAAGTTAAAGCTTGGGCGCAGATGGGTCTTTCAACTAGACAATGACCCAAAGCCAAGCTGCCAAACTGGTTACAAAGTGACTTAAGGAAAACAAAGTCAATGTTTTCAAGTGGTCATCACAAAGTCCTGATCTCAGTCCAGTTGAAAATGTATGGGCAGAGCTGAAAAGGCATAGGCACGCAAGGCGGCCCACAAATGTTTCTCAGTTACACCACTTCTGTTTGGAGGAATGGACCAAAACTCATCTAACTATTGTGAGAAGCTTGTGGAGGGAAAACCAAAACGTTTGACCCAAGTCAAAGTCACAGTTTAAAAGCAATTCTACCAAATATTAATGAAATCTATGTAAACGTTTGGTTTTGTAATAAGTAATTAAAAAAATTGTAGAAAATTCTATCGCTCATTCTTCTGGAACACTATAAATCTGGGAAGTTGTGAAAGCAACAGCAACTGAGAACACAAGTCACTCCCCAGGACTTGTTTCATCTCGCTGATGTTGTATATCTCAGGAACTGTGGATTTGTCCGAACGAAAATAGAGATCCCAATTGTTCATCTCAGCATAGTAGAGAAGAAGAATGAGTAAGTCTGTATCTTCACCTATCAAGGTCGTGGGCTGATGTTGTGACACCTTGATTGCAGCCTTCACGATGTCCACGTCTGCATCTCCTGATGCATTGATAACACTGCAGTCCTTCTTCTGCTGTTCCTCAGTCACAAGATCAATAAGTCCTTGTTTGTTAGAAGGTGTGGAAAGGAAATCATCTTTTTCCACAAACTCAGTTTTTGCATTGAAAGACCTTCACTGTGGCCATCACAAACTACGGTTGCTTTACCATAATGACGTATCAAGCAAAGAAGATCATAAATGTCATTTGCTCAGAGTGTATTACCAGATCATGGTGTGGATATGAAAGGGTATGGACATGAATGTGGTGGATTGGGGATGGAAATTTGAGGACAATTGGTTCGTGTCTAGCCTGGTCTCACCATACCCTCGTACCCATTTCATACAAAGGGTCTTCTTCTTGTGGATCTTCACAATTGAGCTCCGTTTTCAGGTGGGAGGGGTGAACTCCTTTTCGGTCACTGAGATCAGACCCAGACGGACATGTATGGAAATGATAATTGACCGGACTTTGCGCATGGCTAAGGCCAGGCTAGTTCGTGCCAGTTCTTACCGATAAAACTGCTGCCCTGATAAGTCTCCTGCAGATAGCCCACTGTAATAGCACAACTGCCGAACACCACAGTGTAGTTGCAGAGGATATGGACTACCATGCACATCTGCTTGTGGACCATGTCAAGTGGAAAATTGTGACAATCCACATAATCAACCTTTATGGGAGGACAAGTGTGACAATTACTATTTGTAAATCTAGTGCAAATTCAAAGGCATTCTTTTCAAAAATAAATAAGAGATTTGTAATCACTTTCTAATTGCAATCATTTCACTATAATGTAAATATGCTAATTGCTAATATGCTGAGATAACAGAGAGGTTAAAACCGTTCCAGGTCTACCATGTCAGGACTGACATGGTCGCTCACCTCGCAGACTTTAGCCAATATCTCTGGGAGTAAATGTCGTAGAGACTTATTCTTTATTGCGTTGGGAAGAACAGGGTTGGGGCTTTAAAATGAGCCCATCCATGTCCCTCTAAGCCTCTGGGAAAATTTGTGCCGTTTCCGTGACAACCTCGCTAATATTAATGCATAGAGTATTTGTCCACCATTTCTATTTAACAATTATGCAATCATGTCACTACAATTTGAACAAGCTTATTGGATTCCTAGACACCCAAAACATGGGGTTAGACACAGAAATGACTTGTCTAGGACGAATAATAAAGGAGTAATGGGCATTTTAAGGATTTGGCGAATTCTTGGACGCCATCTTGGAAATTACACCTTTCCAGTGGTCAGATTTTGGTAGACTTTTAGTATGTTAATAAGCACACCCGATACTACAGAAAACCATTGAAAAACCTTTTGTAGCAATTTTTTTGGGGTCAAACCATATTTGCAGCCGACTAATAATCCAGAAAATAACCCATAACCTCTTAACCCCCCATCATAACTGAGCACATTTTCTCCAAATCTAAAAGCTTCTCGACTGGAGCTGGCGGCCTATAGGCCAGTGTAACGCCTCAATTGAAAGCTAAGACCCACCGTGACTTTTTTGGTTGCGTTGTTGCTACGTTTTTTTTGTCCCATTTGTGTCCCATTTTGTGACGTGTCATTTTTGTTTGGGGGAACTTGTCGTGTTTTTGTCCATTTTTGTTGTTGCTTTCTTCATCACTTTTTTTTCCCTGCTTTTTTTTTGTCACTTTTTATTCTACACATTTTCGGTCGTATTTTCATCGCCGTTCTGACACTCCGTTCAAGAAGCTTTCAGATCTGGGTAAAGCCAAACCGGAGGAAACGTAACCGGCTCAGGTGGGAGTCAAGAGGTTAAACACAAAGGACACAGGTCTATGTTAAGGTCTATTGTGACCTTCCCACTTCAGGTCAAGAGGTCACGCGACTTTTCAAGAGCAGCCGAGCTCTGTCGGGGCCAAACGCCACAGTGGCGACCCACTGCCGGACGGTGCGGACTTCCAGCCAAACCACAGGCGAATATTTGCAGTGCGTAACGAGGCTCGGCCAAACCCCTCCACCGCAACGTGATGACAAAGATTATCTCTATAATTGGGTAAATTATCTAAATGGAGTGGGTTGTCTCTACGTCTCACACTGGTAATAAGACTGCAGAGCTTCGTGTAGAGCCACATCTGTCATCCGTAATAGACAAATTGAGTCTCGGGAATCGGGTTGGGGCGCCTCCCTGAGTGTGCGTCCCAGACTTCCCATCGCACAAGACACTCTTTGTGTGCAGCAATATTGTGCAACACGACATATTATTTGGATCATTCCCATTTGAGGTTTTAACTCGGAAGCGGAATCCTGTTTTTAAAGTTACATCCTATGTTAAGTGGCGTCAACTATTTACCCATTTACCCAACACATTTACAACAATATATTGCGGCACCGTCGGTGTCCCACGAGTGTCAATAATCCACAGCTGAAGACGTGTTCTACTCCAGCAGATATGACATTGCTAAGGTTTATAACTGCTGTGCTTATTTCCCTTGGGTGACACGATTTCAGCTGGCAGCCGGTGAATGTGAAACGGATAATTGAAAGATTTTGGAAACAATGACAGTGTTACTGCAGCTGTGAGATGAGTTAAAAGAAACCACTGTTGAAAAGATGAGACCGCTCAAAAGTCGGCCTGGTCTTATACAACCCGGTGTCCATGGCCACTCAATTTGCGAAATCCGAAGCTAATTTTCTCAAACTGGTGAGCAAAACCACATTTAAAATAAAGTTACATGATTATATTCGTAGTGCTTTAGGCTCGAATGTCGTGGGTTCAATCCCCACCTGGACGGGCGTGTTCTCCCTGTGTCTGCGTAGGTTTCCTCCGGTTACTCTGGTTTCCCTGACCACTAAAAACATGTACAAAAGGTTAATCCCGACCATTAACGTGGCTCCACATCTGGAGATGGGTCCCCGAGTGTCGGCTTACGCTGACTGCTCTCTGCTCCTACTGGTGACGGGTCGGTCGCAAAAGGGTCGGTACAAAGAGCCGGCTCTTTTATGTGAGCGATGATTAGCCGAGTCTCACCCGCGAGCCGCTTTTATTTTACAGTATTTTTCTAAGGTTGCATGTTTATCAGGCTCCACATGCACCGCTCTCCGCTACATTCGAGAAAAACTGAGAAATGCAAAGAGTAAATGAGTAAAGAGAATGGGATCGGGGAGAGAGGGAGAGAGGAGAACTCTGCAGTCGAAGCCCGTCCGCGAGGAATGAACCTGCTGTTTACACACAATGAAGATCTCTACAAACTTCAACTAATCCACAAATGTAGTCAGCGCATCCCTAACTTTCAGCCACTTCTTATTTGAGAAAGATCCGCCTCATATTTTCAGTTTTATATGTAGCAGAGTGGGGGTGATACTAAAAATAAATGTTTATAAGCATAACTGGGAAAATACCTTTTACCACAAGTCTAAGGCACACGGGTAAGTCAAGATGGACAGGGCGATTGATTTACAAAAAGTTGATAATTTACCCTTTAAATTAAAGCTTTTACTTAGTTCCATTTTCACATTAGCGTCCAGTTAGTTTGGTGGCAGACAGAAGAGTCCGTAGGCTGTGAATTCTACCTTGTAGTTTGTACAAACCGAACGCTCCCCAGCCACGTTCGGCAACACGCAGAAAGCAGCAGCAGTTGTTGTCACATTTCCATTAGTTGGGAAGAAGAAAAGGGAGGTACGGTGGTGCCACCAGGACCTAAGTAGCGACGCAAGACACTACGAGGCACAGTCCAGCTTTACGCCCTCAGACCAGCGCCAGCGAGGATAGTTGACTACATTGGCAGAGCTGACACAGGCAGCAGAGGGACTGGGGAGAAGCTATGGGAGAATGATTTTGACTGTAAATAAAAGAGTACATACATGAAACTAATGGCAGCTTTAAAAGTGTATGTTGCTATAATTAACAATGGCTCTACCACCTCGAAAAATCAACTTTGATTCATGAAGACAACAACACAGACCACAATTGCTGGGTTGCAGGTTCTAGAATGTGATGTTGTCACCGGGCCCAGCGGGTCCGGTGACCCTATTAACCCTATTAACCCTATTAACAGCATTACACTTTCACAAGTCGCAGCTCAAAAGAAAATGTATGAATTACAAAAAATATCATTATTATCAGTCACTGGGTCCAAGAGCTCTCTGTACAAGACCAAAAATGTCCTCAAAAACAAAATAAATTTTCCTCCATATAATCGTATTGGCTTTTAGAATGCTGTAATGTCACCTGCAACCCAGCAATAAGCCAATATCACATTATTATTGCAATGGATAAAATAAATGATAGTTGTTGTTTCATGCAGGGAGCAGTAGAAAGGCTCATTTAACAAGCCATGAATCAAAATCTCTCCTATATTTAAAGTGTATATATAAAAAAAGAGCCTTTTGGGAGCCAAAAGAGCCGGCTCTTTTTGGTGAGCCGATCCAAATGATCCGGTTCACCAAAAAGAGCTGAAAATCCCATCACTAGCTCCTACAGGTCGCCCCAGCGGCAGTGAGGATGGGTCAAAGCAGAAAATTTGCCGAATTTCTCCACATAGATCAATAAAGTATACCTTAACTTAATTAAATTAAATTAAAATAAGTAAACATGTACACTAGGATTGATAATCAATACATAAATAGATATATACATATATATATATACACTGTATTATGGTGTTATTCTGTAAGATAATTGCTTATTGGAATGAAAGATTATTTGTGTATCACTTTTCACTTGACACAAGTCACTGAAAGCGCTTCACATAGATACATCTTATCTGGCAACACAGTGGGTGTGTATGTATAAGCTCGCATGATTCCAGTCTGAATCATCCTTAACATTTTTAGTCACCATGTTTGTTTACACAGGCATTTTCCGGACTTTTTAATCCACTGGTCTATAATGGCCATCAGAACATGCCTTGATAGTCTCGGACAACATATATATTTGTAATGAATAGGAAAGCATGTAGTCTAGGCTTTAGCCAGGCTAAATGTGAACAATATAGGCAGTACCAGGAGGCAAGTGGATTCAATCGCAAAACACACAGTACACACACCACCCCAAGGACGTTATGAAGGGTTCAGCCAAGTTCTGAACACAGCCTTGGCCCATAGTTGCACCTTCGGCATGCCATGAATAAGGAATAAATTCTCTCTTGGTGCCATCAAATAATAACACAGTACTCAAACGCAGCCAAGCGTACAATCAACCACCCACTCACCCTCACACAAGCCGTGAACTGATGACACCTAGAAGGGAAAGAATGGTGAGTGAAAACGACCCGGGCAAAACAAATTTGCTTCTGAAGGAAGAGCGAAAAGGTCCCGAGAAAAACACTGAATTCCAAAAAGACATGGCATCTTATTGAACTGGACATTTTCTATGTTTATTGGTGTATTTGGTCGGGACAGTGCATGTTAGTGAACACACCACACCCGGATTGTCGTCATGCGCTAATTTGCATCTGCTGTCCCACACGCGCCCACACTCTCTCGTTCATCCTGGCCTATTGTACATGTTGTGAGTGGTAGGAGAAACCGCAGTACCCGAAGGAAGCCCACACAGACACGGGGAGAACATGCAAACTCCACACAGAAAGGCCCCGTCCAGGTGGGAATCGAACCTGGGACCTTGTAGCTTTGAGGCACGAGCGCTAACCACTGTGCCACCGTGGCTTTAAACTAGTGTGGGCCTTTCTGTGTGGCGTGTTTTTCTGTGTCTGAGTGTGTTTCATATGTTTTTCCCGTTGCATATCTTTGCACACACTACCATTCTTTTTATTTACCTGTTTATTATTGCATGGATTTAGCATTCATCTGTAAAGATAGGGATTGTAATGGCAATGTCATGCTATGGGAAAATGTTCTTATGTTTGTTATGGCAGCAATGTCTATGGCCCTCGTATTTCAGAGCCACCATGCGACCCAATTAACTACCCCACATTAACAAATACTTGACTATACTAACAAATACATTTAAACATTGCCCATGGAATTTGATGCAGTATGACGGCACAAACCCACTCTGCATGGGCTCAAAGAAAGACTACTAAAAAAGCTGTATGGATTTGCTACACTGTGTTTTTGTCATCCATCTATTGTGATTTATCTACTGATGGTTCAAATATAAATATGACCTAAAAGCTAACTTGGCATTAACCTGGGATGACGCTGAATGTGTTACGTCCAGACTTTATTTTTCAAGTCCCAAATGAAACCTGTCAATGGACAACCCCACTACAGCGAGCAGATCATTAGTTATTGATACGATCTGTCTGGGCCACTTTGCCACTTTGAAGCCAGACTTGTTTAATGTGGTCTCTATATTAAAAATAACTGTGGGCAAGTGAAGGAAACATAACAGATACTCGTGTCCTCATCTCCCCTTCAGCTCCTCCCTCTCCCGTCTCACTGCCCCTGTCCTGTTGATGGGGTGTATTGTTAACTATTGATCGGGGGGTTGAGCCCCGCCAGGAGAAAGGAGAAAAGGACAGAGACAGAATAAGACCAAACCAGGACCAGCCAACTCAGAGGAAGCCAGCCGTCTGTCTGGGCACGCCGCAGATGTTTGCGACACAGCGCCATGGCGAAATAAAACCGCACTCCACAGACAGGAGTCCAGGGCGCAGCGAGAGCCATGGAAAATCAGTCTCTTTCACACGGGTTGCTATTGGCAGGAGGCTGGACAAGCCCATCACTTACCTTGTCATTGATGTATTGTTATTGTCAATGGAAGGGCATGTGTGTATACAGCAACTTTTCAAAGCTCTTTTCTATTTTAAAAGGGCCTATATCATGCTTTTTTAGATCTTCAACTACAGGCACATATGGTTAATATTTTGTCTTTGGAAGAATGAAATACTGATTTACAGTGGGAGGAAAAAAGTATGTGAACCCTTTTGAATTTCTTACAGTATATTTCTGCCTAAATTGGTCATAAAATGTGGTCTGATCTAAAATCACACGAATAAGTAAACGGTGTCTGCTTAAAGGAGCTCATGCAAATTCGACTTTTTGGAGCTTTTAACCATCTTGTTACGCTATTTCCTTCTCAAAAACACTCCCAGAGCGGTTCTTGGCTTCATTCATGCAGTTCTAAGTAATCTTCCTGAATCCTGTTCTCTGAGCAGCTGCTCCGCCCTCTCCTGGAAACAACCCAGTCTCTTCAGTAAAACGTACCCGGGGTACGCTTTTACAATATGGAATTACGTACCAGTAATACGTATTTTTGCTAAATTACGTTGCTTATTTATGTTTTACAAATTCATTCAGATAACACAGCCATTCCCAAAGTCTGGGACATCGCGGCCCTCTTATTGAACAGAAAATCTCTCAGGGAACCCCAAACCATTAAAGTTTACTCCATTCATAGGAATGTGTTATTATTTTACGGCTAAAATTACATAAAAAGTAACATCTAGGAATGACAGTAGGCCAAATACTGGTTTAAAATAGTGCATTTCTTCAAATCAATGTATTTTTCCTTTCAAAGTGAACTTTTTTCTTTGTACTTGTTTTGTGGAGAAGTTTTGGGGGGCCCCCCTGTAGAGGCTCTGAGGCCCCCCAGGGGGCCTTGGACCCCACTTTGGGAACCACTCAGATAACACATAGCGCATTCACGCGGAAGCCTACGGAGCTTGCCGAGTGTTTTCCGAAGTTCTCCGAAATCTCCGGCCTTGTTTTTACCTTTCGCTGTCTTCGTGGGGCGAGTACTCCATTACACGTCCCACAAATGTGCAGCTACCGCTCTACCATGCTCTGGTTTGAGTGCATGAGCCGATAAACTCCTGCCGGGTCTTTGCGGAGCTTGTACCGGGGAAAAGTGCCTCCTCGTCAGGCTGGAGTCCCATGGAGGCTCGGCCCGCATTTTTCCCGCTTCTTCCGTAATAGTCCTTTGGGTGAAAGTGATGCCAAGCGTCCACGATGATATAAATGTCCTTAGGTTTGCCTCGCTCAGCCATTTAAGGTTAAAAACAAGCATTTATTGATTATAATTTTGACATAGGCGCGTAATGACCAGCTGTTTTGATTGACACCCGCGTCAACCAATGACACACATTCAAAATTGTGACATCACTAAGAAGGCGGGCAGAACACGTAAACCTGTACTCCTGATTGGCTGTGTCAATCAATGTTCGTATTGCAAAATATTAATATTAGTCTTATTTAGTGAATTATTTATTTACTAGTATGTTTTATTAAGTTATCAGTATTATGTGTTCTTTCCTTACAGTCTGTGCATGAAAAAATATATTACTGAAACAAATAATTTTATCTGGATCATAAGACTTAATGAATTTTTATGTGACCAATGTTTCTTAACATGAGTAAAATTAAGAATAAAACAATGGGATGGATACAGGAATAGTTTAGGCTCCACAGTTTTGACGTCTGATGCTTCAGCCTGAAGAGACTCTGCTATGGTGTGAAGTGGGCACATGTCTTCATCGTCTATATAGTACAAATGCAATTTATAACAGTTCTTGCTTATGTTTGGACATGATCAATATAAAATATACATTTGAAAATAGAATATAAAGTCATAAAAAGCACTTAGACAAATTACTATCTGTATATCTAATGTAAAGAAATATGATTTGGTTTCACCCGTTTTCCAATCTGAAATCATTCCCCCAGTTAAGTTCTCAAGTACCCCCATGGGTCCCCATACTCCTGGTTGGGAAACGCTGGCCTAAATAAAGCCCAGTGGGCCACTCTTAAATGCACCCAGTTGAATCTTTTTACTGCACTACTGCACTCTTTGCGCCATATACACTAAATTTGGCCCTTGATGAAAAAAGCTTGGACATGCCTGAGTTACAGGCTACACACAACCATATGAAACGCCAAACTAAGCTTCTCCGTTTCTACAGCCGGGCCATTCATGTCGCCTGCTTCGTCAGCCGGTCCCCCGCAGTCCCTCTGAGGCAACGTCCAAGACATAAGCTCCAGGAAAGTAATACGAGTAGCCGCGAAAGTTCTCAAAGCAGGGCTGGGAAAACGTCAAATCCAAATGACCGCACTTCCTGGAGGAGGCGGGTTGTCCAAACTTACGCCATCATGTTCAGTTGAGTCTTTCTTTCTCCTTATACTGTACATTATTCGTAGACCCATGTTGTGCTGTTTATATCAATATTAAGCTGTGTGTTCTGTGCTCCCCTTTTTTTTGTATCACACTTCTTCACGATAACAGGAGTAAAAAGAGGGTGTGAACCCGCTGTCGGTGTATGGTGGCTGTTTAGTTGTGTGGTGTGTTGCTGCGATAACAGATGGAGCTCTGTGCTAATTGGGCAGGGATCAGTAGGGGAGTTTTGGAACGCGCGTGACCCAGGGACGGGCTGCTGCCTCTGGGTTGGCGCGCTCAAAGCCCTGGCTCAGCTGCGGTGCTGACCAGGCTCCTTTCCCCCCTCGCCTCCTGTGCTCAGCCGGTTCAGAGAAAACCCGCTCTGACCCTCACAACACGACTGTTTATCAGCGGCTCTCGTGCCCGCCCCATTTGTTCACTTGTTTCCTTTGAGCTGTGCCCATCAGCTTGGCCCTTTCAACACTCCCAGCTTTTATAGACTGTTGGCTTGTAAAGTCTGGTTATGAGCTTGTATCTGCGCTTTATATTGGCAGAACCAGAACTGTTTTGTTTTTTTGTGTTTGCTTTGTAGACACTTTATTTACAGCTCCATTGAATTAAATGTCAAGGTAAATGGTAGATAATATAATGCAATATGTTCTATCTTTTGCTTTGTTCATTGCGGAAAGAAGTAGAGGCAGAAGGTATAACTTTGTTTTCCACTTGCAGAACCAAGAAAGAAAACACAGAGAAAGAGAGAGAGAGAATAAGCCTGCTAACTAAGTCTTGTTAGACAATCTCACAATATTGGCTGTGTTTGTTCAAACTGTTTTGTTCGTCTTCCTAGAGTGATAAAAGACAGGAAATGATTTTCAAAGAAAACAAAAAGTGCTGTCAAGTGTAGTAAAAAGATTGACACAAGTTTGTTTCCCCCCACAGTGATCAAACCCACACCTTCTTCAACACCCCTTTGACGTACTCATCTAAGAGCCTGACTGAACTCCCACACTAAAGTTCAGATCAATGGGCAAGGAAAGCGCTTCTCTTTGTTCCTCATGGCGGGTAGCTGACACTGCTGCAATACCACCCCCTGGTGGCCAGGGGCGACTCCAAAAGAAATGTTTTAAAATGGATTTCCAATGGAGACTTTACACATCCCAAACACAGCTTAAGCCTGGAGCCTGGCTCCAAAGAGTTTTATTTTTTACTAACAATCGCTGTGACAACGCTGGGCAAGGGATCATATTTTTAACCACGCTGTTGTTCTGGAGAATTAAAAAGTTTGAGCCTGAGGTTTTGATTGACAGGCTCTGGAGCACTGTGGAGGGTTTTTGTCGATTGGATACAAAATGTGATTATACTTTTTTTTTTATGAAATAGAGGAGTTGTCCCACCGTTCAGTCTTTTTCCTCCTACGACTGTAAAGAAAATTATGTCAAATTAACAATGAATCTTTTGACATAATTTCCTCCAGCCGGCAGTATAAAATAATGTGTGCAAAGGAAATGTTTATTTTGCGAGTTAGAATCCTTCAAATTTCCCGTGCGTGTTTTCCTTGCACCTGTTGATCTCCATTTACAAGCGTGTGCTGTTGTAAACACCATAACCCCTCAGAGCTGTACATAATTCAAGACACAGGTTGCAGTCATGCCTCTGAGGGGGGCAGATTAAATGTCCTACTTGTTTAGTTAAGGGGAACCGCTGACATTTGTAATTTAGGTTAGAGCAGCAGGCTGGGCTCACAACACAATCCTGACATGCTCACACTACAAGGCGGCTGTCACTGAATGTCTGTATAATTCATGCAAGTCAAGATTAATTGAGCCAGAATGTTCTCAGCGGGACCGGCTCGGGCCTAAAGGACAAACGTAAATGTCTTTAAACTGAAGACGCCTTGATCCCTTTATACCGTTATGTGAAGCTGAGCAGGCCAATAAGGAAATCCTTGGAAGGAGCATTTAGAGATGTATTTATTTACTAAAGCAAGTAACGTTGTCTGTGTAAGTTCTCAGTCGTACAGGAGTTGTCCATCTTCAATGAAGGTACTTCATTCATCTTCTGTACTCAGTTCGAAGACTTCAACTACTGAGTACAGAAGATGAATCAAGTACCTTCATTGAAGATAAAGCAAGTAACATTATTAGGGCAGGATTAACACGTCACCTGGAGGGTAAAACTAACACAAATATTGTTCATTAAAAACATACCTGGAGTAGTATTTCACTTGAATATTCCTGTTTTCTTCTCCGATCTGTGCTTCCTGGTTTATATTGCATCAAAGTAAAAACAAACTCCATTTCTAAAGCTCATAATCGTACATTGCAAAGGAAGTGAGTTCATCGTTACGCCATACTACAGAGTATGTTTGTTTCAATAAGTGATGCCCACAGATGCCTGCTGAGAAGTTTCCAGTATCGTGACAAGCTTTGGCCTTTTATATAAGAGATCCTTTCCAATTACAAAACCGGAAATATCAATGCTAGGGAGTCCCAAAAATGTATGTTTTAAGCCTCAATTATGCGTAATATCCCCTATAAAGTATATCTGCTTGTGTACAAGTCCTCACAAAGCTCAGTGCAAAGGTACATCGCTGATTTGTTAGTGTCACAGGTTTGCGTTTCTGAGATATTTAGTTGTGTGGTGTAATTAATGATAAAGCCAGGTTAAAGGAACAGGCCACCGTTTTTCCACACTGAGATATGTTCTTACCTGAGCTTAGCGACCACGATCTTCCACGGGCACAAAGACCAGACAGGTGCGCATCAACTCGTCTAAGCTCAGGTACGAACATATCTCAGTATGGAAAACCGGTGGTCTGTTCCTTTAAAAAGGATTAAAATACAATTTAATCCATCCATCCATTTTCTTCCACTTGTCCATTGCCGGGTCGTGGGGGCAGCTGATGGAGCTGCCCAAATCACATTGCACCAGCCCCTATGGCTCCTCCTGCAGGTGGTGGGTCCACAGAAGGTACAATGTAATGTACAAGTTAAACGTCCGGTTAAAAACATACATTAAAAGGCATAAATAGGGTGTGCGTTAAGGTGCTAGTCAATCTGGTGGTCTCTAGGAAGGGGGGGTCCGGCCCGTGCCTCCCGGCTCTGGCACTCCTGTCTCCTCTCTCTCTTCCGTCTGTCTTTTTCTTCTTCTTTTTGAGCTTTTAATGGTGGGTGTCACTCAACTTAAACGGTGCATTTCCGCCCCCGACTGTATCGGAGTGTGAACCAGAACTTAACCCGTTATCCTAAGTGCTATTTATAAAAAAAAAAACACTCAATTCTCCCTATAATTTTGGATTCCTTAAGAGATTTAAATCACTTTTTCCCTTTAACTTTGGTCAAAACATTTTTGTTTGATACAGTGAAGGAGGGCGTTGTCCACAGACTCCACCTCGTTACAGTGCTCACATATTCCTATTCCACATATTTCGTGCCTGTTGATGAGATGTAAGGATTTATTTAGCCGTGGCGTGTGTGCCCCATCTTCAGCCGCGTAATGACCCTCTGCTCCTTGTTAGTCCCTGTGGCGCCCATGTAAATGTCTCCCAGTATTTGCTCTATGCCAAGCCACCTGCCATTCTGCCTTCATATTTCTTTTAACCGATGACTTTGCCTCTTCTTCACTAAAAAGGAATGTGTCTTTTTCCTCTCGCTTACGCCTTTTCACTCTTGGCCGCGCGCCACAGCACAGGTGCGCCGATTCTGCTCGGTGGGGATTGGGCGACAAAAGTCAGGTGGTGGGTGGCAGCCAGTTACAAATAAAACCATGCAATTAAAACCTTCTAAATAAAACCATGGACATAAAAACACTAAATGGCACCATCTCCCCATGTGGAACTTTTCTGGTTAAAGGGATATTTAAGGATTTTTGACACAGGGCCTCATTTCCTAGTTATCCAGAGTGTTGTTGATTTCTGAGATATATTTGTTTAATTCATGCAGTTTGGAGAGTTTAGTGGTTTCTTTTACGGTAACAGCTTGCCTGCATTAAAAACAGTCTGACCACGAAACTGATACTGCTTAAATACAAATTATTTTAAATGCAAAATGGTTCAAATGATTCTATCGACACAGACATTTATATCGTTATTGTTACAAGTGAATGGCCTCGGGTGCACTGTGGAGGGGGTCAGACTGTTTTTAATGCAGGCTAGCTGTTACCGTAGGAAAGCGCTAGCCCAGCGCCACTAGACTCTTCAAATATAAGGACTGCATGAATTAGAAAACAAAAAAAAATCTCCAGAAATCAACAACACTCTGGATAACTAGGAAATGAGGCCCTATGTCAAAAATCATGAAATATCCCTTTAAATAAAAGTCCAATATGACAACTGAGAGAATTGTATCGGCATTCTTTTATATATATATATATATATATATATATATATATATATATATATATATATATATATATATATTTTGTTCAGGATTGTATTCTCCTTTTATTTAGCTGAATGTGTGCTGTCCTTGAGCTGCTGTTGCGTTTCCTTAAAAAAAACACTTATGCATGGACAACAAATATTTGTAATGTAATTCTAACCTTTATTTATCTTTAAACGTATGTATATGTGTTTGCTCTTTCTCCCACTCATGCTTTGCATATGAAATAATTGTGTACTTAGACTAGTGGTGTAAGAGAGCTTCATGACCTTACTGGTTCATATGCAGCTTTTATGCTTGTGTTGGTGTGGGTAATGTCCACTGCGCTCTCCAAAACAAAAACAACAGCACAGTATAAGCAGTGAGTTTTGTGTTATTCTTAAGGTGGGCCAAGATATCAAATAAAATAGCTCTCTTCAGTTTGTAAGTTAGTGAGTTAGTGTTAGTACACAGATAAGTACAGAATATCACTTGACTTAACCCATCCTTCCGTGTTTTAGTGGGAGGATACCATTTAGGGGTTGAGCTTCGTGACACACTGCAAACAGGTTACAGAACCCTTGGTCTGATGATGTTTTTAACCTTGTGTGGATCTCTGTCAGACCGAGGGCAGTCTTTGCCTGCAGCGGTGTAGCAGGTAGTGCCTAAAGCAGGTTTAGAAATACGCTTAACAAAGCGGGAGCGCCCTGTTCACAACCTTACAGAAGAGCTGTGGGGGGACATAACCTGACATTCTTGTCAAGAGATGACACGAACAGAGCTGTGCATGATCTCTGTGAAGGTTAAATGATGTTACAGAAAACAGTCTCTCATGGGGAAATCATTATATATTTTTATTTCTGTTTATTTATTTTTAATGTACTAAGATGTATTTGGTGGAGTTTAATTTGCATAAGTGCAATATTGGAGCGTAGTAATCTCTCATGACAAAAGTCAAGCTCGTAATTAAGAAAAATATTGACTAAACAATGTGGGCGGTTTTAAAAACAACATGGAAACAGTGCAGACCTTGAGCACCTATGGAGCTAAAGACATCCCTAGTGACCAATTAGAAAACTCAGTAAACTTCTCCAGTGGCATTGGTGGGAAACACTTTCATTAATAATGTGTGTAATGCAAAGGGTAAACAGGAAATCATTGATGATTTAAAGACTCAAACTGGGGTGAGATGTGGTTCAGCATCTTAAGAAAAGGGTTTCCACATAAAAAAAATTGAAATATGAGTTTTCCAGTTTTGTCAATACGCAATTTTAAAACGTTTGACATTGATACATGGAGAGTGGGTAATTTGCCGTTTTAGACGCAATTACTACTGTAGTTGCTCTGATACCATAACAGCACACCCGAATATGCTGCAGGATTTGACATATAACACAGAAGTACTAATCATTTAAATGGAGGGAATTAAAAGCACTTTGTTCATCATGAACAGGGATGCACCGATCCGATACTGGTATCGGATATCAAAGCCAATAGCGAGAAAAATACGATATCGGGTATCGGATACAAATATCCGATGCTGAAGTTTATCCAGTTTTGGCTCTCAACGGCGTAAAAACATCATTTGAAAGCTAAGAACCTGGAGAATTGCTGAGTTAGTTTCAACCTCCGTAAACGCATTTTTGACCGGCGAGCAAAATTCCGCGGTTAGCATCAGTATGCTACAGCTAGCGCTAATGAAAATTAATTAAGGCTGGGACAGAAACTAACATAGAAATACCTAAAGTAGCCGAATAAAATAAAATCAGCTACTGCTGAAGCCAAGTGTTTGTATTTTAGTTTAAGAAATAACTGATCTAACACATTTGTCATGAATAGTGTAGTTTAGTTAAGTTTAATATATGTGAGCAGTATACTTTCTGCCTAAAAGGAGTGGGCTGATGATCAGATCACGTCATGCGAGTTGTTTATAATAATGTAAACTAAAGCCTGTCATATACACAAGGATAATTAGTGTAGAAAATTCCAGTGGTCCTTGTTAAATGTTTATCCAAGAGTTTATCAATAGATATAATTGATAATTGATCTGACAATAAAATATGACTGTATTGATCTTAAAATGGAGAAAAGAGTCAATTAAATTTTTCACTCAGAGAAAGACACTTTTTAGAAAGTGGTATCGGTAAATATCGGGTATGGGCAAATACTCAAAACCCAGTATCGGTATCGGTAGCAAAAATGCTGGATCGGTGCATCTCTAATCATGACCTTTTTTATAGGGGAAAAATAAAACATGCATATTACTGTGAGCAGGCTCACCTCTCCTTATACCCTTTACTTTGCAGCAACATCTCTATGAGGATGATCAACAATCAGATGTATACATTATACATTAGGTTTTTTTTTTTTTACAAATGCTTTATTCTGGGCCTATCTCACCGGCCTGAAGACTAGTTGGAGACTCGAGTTGCTGCTGGTCACGGAGGTCTCTTTGAGATCTTGGTATCACGCAACCGTATTTAAATAGGGGAAACGTGGAAGAGCTTGGCCCCATAGAGGAGAGGAGGAGAGGCTAAATGCTAACAACATCTTTGGTCTTTTTACGTGACTGAGCGCACGCACAAAGACCAGACAGGTTACGCATCAAGTCGTCTAAGCTCAGGTAAGAACATATCTCAGTGTGGAAAAACAGTGGCCTGTTCCTTTAAATAAACAACATGAATCAAAAAAGAAATCAATGAATACATGTGTTGCTATTGATGTGTGCAAGTGTTTAGTTGATAATACAGTAAACACCATTCACTGAGCAACCCAATTTATTTCTAGAAAAAAAAAAAGACCCCCATGACAAAAGCTTGAGCATAATTTATTCTCTCTTACTGTCAGAGCGCTGGGCTTGTGATCGCTCTTCTGAACACAAAGTTCTTTGCGAACAGGTGTGGAAACGCAATGGTTGAACATACTTTAGAGCAGGGGTCACCAACGTTGAGACTTTCTCTAAGGTGTAAAACACTTCATTTTCTTGAATCTGATTCTTAAAAATACAATTATTTCTGTTCTTGTGACTCAGTACGACTTTAAAATAAAGCAATTGATATGAGGTCAATATCCTATAAGTAAACAGTGTGCGTTTAAGTCTTTAGGATTTGTTTTTAACTGGTAGCTCTCGAACAACGCAATGGTCTTGAAGTAGCCCTCGGCTGAAAAAAGGTCGGCGACCCCTGCTTTAGTGAGTAGTTTGGTGTGCAGTGTTTTTTTTTTTTTTTTTTACAAACAATAAAAGAACACATACTTGTGTTGGTCCAAGAGCATCGCTTACTTCACTAAAGCATTTTAACATCCACATTCTTCACTGGGATGAGTGTATAGGTATGTTCCAGGGAGCAATAGTGTTAGTTCACCGTCAGTAAAAAAGGTTTTACAATTAAAAAGCTTTTTGTCCGCTTCAAGGACGGGAAATAAGTTAAGAGTTCTGTACTTTGTGAATTCAGTCCTAGTAATGAGAATATTGTGCCGTGTCTGCGTCAGAATGAAACAGTGTCCAATTAATTGAGGAAAACTTGTGATCGGTTTGTGATCTGAGAAAGTACAGAGCAACGTCAGCTCGGGAGAAGGAGGCGGTATGGAGGATTACTCAAATAACTGTGGATTAAAACACATACGCTCGCTTGACTAGAGAACAAGGCCAGTTGAGGATTTTATCGGACCGTTAAGTGTTAATGCAGCCTGTTAAACGCAAAGACTCTGCTCATGTATCTGGCCTGAAGTGAAGCACGGAAGTACATTTATCTTGGCAGATACGGACATAAAAGTCAACACTCTGGATGGCCCCCCAGTCCCAGAGAGGAGAGCGGCGCTTCAATACTTCATATCATTTAAAAACACAGTTAGCGCTCTTCACTTCTTTCCTATTAGACGCTCCTTTGCACATGTGTGTCATTGTGGCGCTCAGCTAAGTTCATCGACTCCTGTGAAATCTGTGTCTGTGATTTTGCCCCCAAACTCCCAGACCTGTACAGCGCAAGACATGGGTGATTAGACTAGTGTAAAAATTATGACGGTTTGTGTGTTTAATGCAATGGGAACATTCCCTGTAGCCGCTGCGTGTGGAGCGAACATGCACACTTCACTCTCCAGGGGAAAAGTGCATCCATGTGTGGGCACTGTGCTGTGTCTATGAAGCTTAAAGTCTGCAGTAAATATGGAAAGAGTACTGAATATTTCACCATTTACTCTGCCTTCCCCTCATAAATCATTGTTAAAGGGTCGTTTTCCTTCATTGCTGCCGCGTGTGGGTTTTGCTGTCATTTTGTGTTGGAATAAAATCCGTTGTGTTTGTGTAATGAGCTTACTATGTATGTTAGTCATGTGACTGTAGGAGCATGCCATGTGGTCAGCAAAGTCAAGAATACAATCACCATGTATTAATAGAGCAGGGAGATATGGCCTAAAATCTGTATCACGATATATAAAAAAGAAATATCACGATAACGATATTTGACGATATAATTGACAATTCATACATTACTTCAAAATCCCAGCCATACGCCTATGGGGAAGATTAATTCAGTGATATTTAATTATTTCTTTTTTTTTTTTACATCATACCAATTTACTCATACATATGATCTACTCAAGCAGTTTGACTTTTTAAGCACCCGTCCCCGTGTTCTACAGTCAGTGTTTATGCTGCTCTGATGGAGCTGAGCGTAACATAAATGATATCGCGTCCACAACGATATATAAAAAATGATATTGCGCTGATGATATGCAATACAATATGGCCCACCCCTAATTAATAATATATTTTTTTTAAAGTTAACTCAATTGAAATTACTCTTTTTTTTCCGAAAATTCTCTGGTATCTGTGTTTCAGTATTTCAGTTCCTCCGCCTGTGCTCCTCATTGAGAGACAACCACACACAAGTGACGACAAAATGGCAACTTCCAACCACAATAAATTAACAAAGGGAATACAGGCGCTCGTCATATAATTAGAATATCATGAAACAGTTCATGTATTTCTGTAATTCAACTTAAAATGCAAAACTAATAAATGATACAGACTCATTACATGCAAAGTGAAATTATGTTTGATGATTATGGCTTACAGTCCATTGTCAGAATATTCAAATTTTATGAGATTTTTAATTGGTTTTTTTTTACAAGCTGAGCCATAATCATCCAAATTATAACAAATAAAGACTATACATATCTCACTTTGCATGTAATGAGTCTGTCATATATTAGCAGTTTAAGTTGAATAAGAGAAGTGAATGCACTTTTTCATGATATTCTAATTACATGACGATGCCTGTATTTGTACAATTCTACCATGTTACCTCCCAAACATGAATCCGAGTTATAGCATATGTGATTTTTGTTGTTTTAATCATTTTTTGAGGCGCTGTCAAAATGCTCAACTTTTCTCCATTCATCAGTAAAACAATATTATTCAGTGACTAAGAAGAGGTTCGAGACACATTTCTTTAGGGACAACAGCCCATATATTTTTTTTTTCCCTTAAGTAAAACTGAATAAACAAAAACATTTACAATTAGCAAGTATCTCCATCTCATTAGGACACACCTGCAATTTAGATAGACCTGCATAATGCGATATCCTGATTCATCTCTATGCATCTCACGCCGCCACTCTGTTTAGCGGGCTGTCAGACATGGCCAGGGTCAGAGCCTATGAGACTCAAAGAGCTGCTGGTTTGTATGTAGCAGAGAGATAGGGGAAGTGAATGAGGTCCGGGGGGACATGGGCGAACTGTACAGACAGGCGCCCCCACGTGAGAGGATTAGCAATGGCTTGAACATTCGGGAACGGCTCAGGCAGACAGACCAACCACGGGGCCCTCGAAACATGGAGCGAGTGAATGCCAAGGAGGAAATCATCTCGTTCTATACCCCAAAGTCACGGCTTTTCTGTTGGTCGTACCAGACCCAGAGAGGTGCCCTGAGTCCCAACCATGGAGTTGTTAGTAAGCACAGGGTGTTTTCAGTCCAGACACCCCCAAAGCACCGCAGGTCATCATAACAAGGCTGTCCCCCACTTATCCTCCCCTAAGAAACTTTGTTTATTCCATATGGGTTGCACTGCATTAGCCTTTAGGCCTTGCAGCATAAAGTTTAAGAATATTCTCTGTGTGCTGTTTGAACTTATAAAGTCAAGTTATTTGACGACGGCATGCTTTGTATTCATGGTTATTCTCAAACTGAATAATAGATTTCTATGTAAATTAAATTTTACTTTGATAATGTCCATCCATCCATCCATCCATTTTCTTCCACTTGTCCGTTGCCGGGTCGTGGGGGCAGCTGTTGGAGCTGCCCAAATCACATTGCACCAGCCCCTATGGCTCCTCCTGCAGGTGGTGGGTCCACAGAAGGACGGCCTCATGGTTCTAACCGGGCCTGTTGGTCTCTCATAAGGGGCTTCTGAAACACTCTTCGTCTGACCCGTCACCTAGGACCTGTTTGCCATGGGAGACCCTACCAGGGGCACGAAGCCCCCGACCACAGAGCTCCAGGATCATTCGGGCGCTCAAACCCCTCCACCACGTTGAGGTGGCGGTTCCAGGAGGGGTCTTTGATAATGTCAAAATCTCAATCCCAGTCCTTTGAATTGATTATAACTTGATTTTTATTTTTTTTAACAGAGAGGATGGAAAACCTAGTGCCACTTTTTGTTTCATATGAATATCTACAAGTAATTACATGATATTAGCCATAATAGTCCGGTCCACTATGTTTAGATGTCCACTGTTGTGGGTTTTTGGTGGAGAGTATTAAAAATATATATATTTTTGTAAAATTGTGCAATTATACCGTTTTCCCATTAGAGTAGATGTGGAGTTCTGGTCATCAATAAGGCAACACCGTGAACAATATGACAAGGGTTGCATTGACTGTTTTGATAGAAGCGACCAAATGGAATTTTCTGCCAAATTTCATACATTTCCGCCAAAGTAAGTTTTTTACTTCCCATATAAATGTTGGTGCCATGCCATTGGTCCGACAACCCATGAGTCCGACGTCTCATTATTCCGAAAATTGACCATTGAGCAGAGGTGCCATTAGGCCGACATCTCCATTGTGTTGTGGATTAGAGAGCCATATACAACCATTGGCCCTAACTTTAAGGTCAGTGGACTCTTGTCTGAACCTAATTTTATTTTAGTGGTTGGTCGGACCCATAAATTTGATCGAATGTTATTGTATTTTTCTTACATATCAGAGCAAATGGAAACATGATTTTTCTGATTGCTTATTTCGCAAAGTTTTCAAAAATGTATAGCTTTAATGCTCTCCACAAAAATCCGGCAGACTTCGACACGAAACCATGAACACCTTATTGCTTTTCTTATTTGTTTCGTGAGTAAAAAATACCTAATTTAAGTGTCTCCTCGTGACCGCGTAACTCTTGACTCTGACTTTTGGGGTTGGAACTACAAACACAGTGTTATGAGTGACCGTAACAATAATGTCACATCGAGGTTTGATACACAGCAGCGGGATATTTCATGCATCGCTTCTCTTTTTTAAACCTGCTTTTGACTGGCCGCTATCAACCCACAGCACAAAAGGTACGGTACTGGCTGTGCAATGCTATAGCGGCCATTCATGCTTCAAAAAAAAAATCATCATAATAGGCGCAACGGAGACAATGTGGCTGGCAAAAGTGAGGGCTATAGAACAACAGCCATGTGCCTGTGCCGCGGTACTGTGAACCGGCCAGAGCGGGACCAATGTGAGCAGGAGAGATGGATATTGGAAAATAATACATAAATATCACCCCTTGTCGGAAAGATTAGAAAAGCAATATCCCATGGAAAAAATGTCATGCGCGGCTGCTGTGGAGAGAGGCAGAGCAGCTGTGGAAGTGGTGGGGGAGATTAGGAAATAGAGTAGAGGATAGAGCTGAAAGCAGGTGCATGTGGTGTTGGCCAGTGGGGACAAGGTAGATTGAACTGAAAAGAAAAAAAGAAAAATACAAAGGATATCGTGGCTAATTCTGGAGTGTGTTTAACTGAAGGCTGAGCACAGACGAAACCATTTCTTCAGTCTTAAAAGATGTTGGGGTTCACACACGACCAGTGTTAATTTTGACAAGATATTTTAATTTAGTTTTAGTCTTAGTCTTTTGACGAAAATGTAATTCAATTTTAGTCGAGATTTAGTGCAACGCAGTTCAGTGCTGCAGGTACGAGTCTTCAACTTGTCAAAAAAGGGAGATGGACGTCAGCCCCGAGACGGAGGAGACAGCGGAGAGAATAAGAAGTCCGACTCTAAACACAGTAAGTGCTGCTAAACTCTGTTTGTGGTTGAAATGTAGCTGGAAAGGTGGTTCAAATGAACTTATAATGTGCTGTTTGGCGTGGTCTGGGGGGAAGCTACGGCATTTTGTGTATCCACTTTTGGTACAGTAAAATCACCCACGCTTCTCCTGTGCGTCCAAAATCAGACTTAAAAACCATGTGTGGTTTCCTGTGGCTGAGGTTTTGTCGCGTCTTTCTGCTGCTCACATTACACGATTCGAACGCGAGTCCACACACTACGAAACACGACTCTGCGTCACTGCCCTTGACTGGTCAAGACTCGGCGTGACTGAGAATTATCGCAAAATTGGGCATGAAAATCATGTAGTGTGGACTGCTGAGCTGGTACAGCACTAAGCAAACTCATCCACTTTCAGGACATTCAGAATAGATACAAAAGTGTGATTGATTGCGAGTTAACCATGACATTCATGAGATTAATCGCGATTTAATATTTTAATGACAGCCCTAATATTTGTATAATAATGTGTGCACCAGCCCCTATGGCGCCCCCTGCAGGTGGTGGGTCCACAGAAGGACGGCCTCATGGTTCTAACCGGGCCTGTTGGTCTCTCATAAGGGGCTTCTGAACCGCTCTCTGTCTGACCCGTCACCTAGGACCTGTTTGCCATGGGAGACCCAACCAGGGGAACCAAGCCCCCGACAACGTAGCTCCTAGGATCATTCGAGTGCTCAAACCCCTTCCAGGAGGGGGCCCCAGTGAAACAGCTAAGGCCTTTTTATACTTCGGCGGCCGGTCCCGCCCACCGCAACCCCGTCCGCTTGACGCAAGCCAGAATCGTTTTCTCTTCTGCGTTCATCTTGTAATGTGTATTTGAAGGGGAGACATACAGGCAAACACATTTTTTTCAGTTTTCAGGTTTTGAGCCAAATTGGTCTCTGAACATATAAACTTTCACCTCGAAATAAAAATTATACCTAATCTTCACAATAACATATTTAAATATTGCACTGATTCAATGTTTCTCAATAGATTTATATGGGAAATCGTAATTTCAAGGGCTATTTCAAGGCATTTTTGTCTCATCGGGGCAACAACATCTCGACGTCAGTAGCTTCTACAGACTTCACATTTTCCAGCCTTGGATTGAACAATATTTGAAAGATTTTTCAGAGGGATATTTTAATATCTAATTCCTAGCCTGATTTATTGAGTTTTGAATGTTTAAAAACAAGGCGAAATTTAAATTTTTACAAATTTAGATACAGATACAAGATTTCCAAAATCCCCTCTGAAAAAGTCTTTGTAACTAATATATCAACAAAATAAAACCATACATTTGAATCTGGCTCAATCCATTATTCAGTTTTTCGGAAAAATGCAACATTTTGGGTATTTTTAGGCATAAAACACCGTATTTTTATATGAACACATAAAATGACAGAAAACGTGCCATACATTTTTTCTTTTCTATTCATGCCAGTAGTCTACAGCAGACGTTTCAAATCGATATCTTTAAATAAATAAAAAAATCCCTATTTACCTGCAGTGTCTCGCCTTAAACAAACTTTGTAATAACATGAAAAGTGAAAACACAAAAGCACTAAGTCAAGCAATATATTCATGAAAAATAACTTGAAAGAGGGAGATTGAAGGAGTTTGTTGTGTCTTACGAAAGGATTAACCAAAGGCAGGAGGGAGGAAAGCGAGATTTTCGTCAAGTGTCAGAAAAAGCTAGAAAAACGATTCCACTAAAGCGTAAGCAAAGAGGTTTTTATTAATGTATTTTTTTTCTTTCTTTTTTTTTTGCAGTGAACACATGTGATGCACCAACAAAAACTGCTACATACTTTGTTTTGTTTTTGTTTTTTCACTTCCCTTTCTGTCTATTTCATACAAACTTTTATTTTATTTTATTTGTTTTTTTCTCACACACAGTCAACAAGAGAAAGCACTATTTCGTTCCTTCCTTCGCCACCTAAAATCCACCCAGTTGTTTGTGCTCTGTATCTGTCCGGGAGGTACACCAGTATGAAAAAAACAACAGTAAAAAAGAAAAAATCAAGTAAATTCTCACCTCCCCATCAATAAAACATTAGCCGCTCTAAACTTCTCCTGGAACCTGGCGCCAAGTGTGCTAAACAAATGGAAATTCATATTGCATGAGCGCAGCACCCGCCACAGCTCCCCGTCTGTGCGAAGTCGTGTGCGTACCAGGGAGCGTGTTCCTGTCGTCGGGTCATTGTTTACCAGTTGACATTTCCATTTAATTTCTTGTTGGACTCCGATGAAATGACAATCAGTGGCAGAGATTGCTTTTGTAGTGGTAAATAATGTGGAAATGGCGGCAGTCGGTGGGGAGCTCTTATAACAGCAGGGGCCTGTGGGAGATGGCTCGTTTAGCCGCAGCCAAAAACATTTTGTTTCACTGTGCGTTCAGCAGACTGGCGAGATGAACAACGGCAATGTGGGCTTTGCTTAAGAGGAGGTATGTTCCGTTCCAAATTAAATGTTGTCAAATTTGTTTTTTTCTTGGGTGCAGATGTGAAAGATTATGCTATTGCAGCGCTAGACATGTTTTACCAAGAGAAGGGTGACACTTAAAGGCACTATACCTGATTTCTTTCTGAAAATAACTCTCTCAACAAACTTTTAGACTGTGGTACATCCCAAAGTGGAAAAAGTAATTTACTCAGTAGAGAGTTTGTACGTTGCATTGGTAACAGAAACCTTGCTAATGGTCTCCAAGTTGTGCCACACTCCACTTTATTTTCAGTGCTCGTGTTTGTACAATAAACCATGCCCCTTCTCTCCTCGCAGTCTGATATTTTGTTTTGTATGGTGGAATATTCACAGTGTTTATGACACCGCGGTTGACTGGACGATGCCTTCCATTCCTTACCTCATACATTTCCTCTGCCCCACACCTTTCCCGCCTGACTGTTTTGCTCCTGTTTACACCAAAAATACAAAGTGTGATCTTCATGCATTGGAGGTTATCAATGCTCCGCTTTTTTGCAAGCAGCTTAAACGAGTCTGCGCTGAATAGTCTCGAAGCTGAACAAGAGAATCGTGTTTCTCAATGTGAAGCTGCAAAAATCTAAATCGTAAACACATGGGGATTCCGGATTATTTCAGCATGAACACTCGTCTCCTGTTGCACTGGACCGGCTACATCAGCGATAACCTGCTCTGACTGCCGCTGCTGAGTTTCAGAACATATCGTCTGGCGGCATCGCCTGGAGTTATGTGGGGTATTCAGAAACAGGCTCTGTGTGCCCTTGTGAAAATATGTCTGAAATGTCTACGGTAGATAGACCGTGTTCCAATAATTGGGTTTATGTTGTACGTTGAGGTCATGATTATACAGTAGTCTGTAAAGTTCAACGATGTTTGATATGCTCCAGCCACCCACAATCTCCTCTGATGTCTTCTAAACTGCGTAAGGCAAGGCAAGGCAAGTTTATTTGTAGAGCACAATTCATACACAAGGCAATTCAAAGTGCTTCACAGTTGCATAAAATTACAAGACAACAGATCAAATCAATCATTAAAACATCCAACATAAAAATTTATCAATGACAGTAAAAGGCAAGAGTGCAGATAAAATACTTTCAGTTTTCATATGCTCGAGTAAAAAGAGCTGTTTTCAGCCTGGATTTGAACATTGTCAGAGTTGAGGCCTGTCTCACATCCTCATGAAGACTGTTCCAGATTTTAGCTGCATGAAACTGAAACGCAGCCTCACCGTGTTTAGTCCTGACTCTGGGAACCACCAGGAGACCCCTCCCTGAAGTTCTCAGGGCCCGAGATGGTTCATACGGCTCTAACATGTCAGAGATGTACTTTGGTGCTAAACCATGAAAAGACTTGTACACAAGCAGAGCTGTTTTAAATTCTATTCTCTGAGTGACAGGAAGCCAGTGCAGAGACCGGAGCACTGGACTAATATGGTCATATTTCCTGGTTCTTGTCAGGACTCGAGCAGCAGCGTTCTGGATGTTCTGCAGCTGTCTAACAGCTCGTTTAGAAAGGCCAGTGAGCAGCCGTTACAGTCGTCTAACCTGCTGGAGACAAATGCATGGATGAGTGTCTCCAAGTCTGGTTTTGACACTATTGCGTAGCTAAATTTGACCGTCTGTCATTTTGGCAAAGTTAGGAATTACTGTTGTGATTTACTCATTATTAATAGCATATTTCACCGTAGGTAAAAATAGATCGCTGCAAAGCATCATGAGGATAAGGATAAACTTCATTGACCCATAGGGGAATTGGTCTTGGACCTTCCATGCTGTGGTTCATACAATAACAATATATGACAGTGCATTAAAATCCATACAAAAGGACAATAATGATTTCTACAGTGGAATATGGCTGTACAGTACACATGATCACAGTACAACAGAATGTGTTAAACATTAAGGCAAAAAGACCCGGACACAAAGATAGACAAACATTGTTTCTCCGAGTAAAAACTCATATTCATTAAAGAGCACATGAGAAGGTTCTTTGAGAATGTTTTTTTGCCTGTGCCAGAGCCGAGGATTCAAAAAGTGTTTGTAAAGAAGGATACTCTTTCCTGCCAGTAATCTTCATGGCAGTTCGGACCAGTTTCTCAATTTTGGTTTTACACAGGACAGCACGAGGGCCAAACCAGGCAACCATGTTGTATCTGATTAGGCTTTCCAGAGCAGCATTATAAAACCAAGACATTATTCTTGTGCTCACGTCAAACATTCAGTTTTCTTAAAAAATGAATCCTCAAGAATCCTGAGACAATTTGCGACACAGAAAATCTACATGCACATTCCACTTGAGTAGGTTGACAACATAAACACCAAGATATTTGAAGGACTCAACGTGTTCTATTTGGCTGCCCCCAATAAAGATCAGTTCATGTGACATAAGTCTTTTGGGGTCAAAGACCATCTCTTTGGTTTTACAAACGTCAAGTGGTGCTCCACGCACGAGTAATGGAAAGAGTCCATTTCATCCAAGTACATGGGTTGTAAAGCAAGTCAAACAAACGCTCATTTTGCATGGGTGTCTATGGCCTGAGATAGTCAGTCTTCAAATGTTTTCTGCAACAAAAGGAGTTCAAACAACAAGGAACTAAGCACAACACCGTAGGTGGCGGCATGCACCCATAGATATGTTTGGTTCGCAGTCCACGATTAAGTTGAAAGAAGAAGAAGGAACTCAACGCTGCTGTTGGATCTTGTGCAAATCGGACTCTAGATATCCAGACCGGTTGCTGGAGGGAACATTTTGCATGCAGAGTCCGCTAAGTGACAACAAAATCATGTATGATAGCATGTCACCTGAATGTAAGTCGGCACACACGTGCGGCTTGTGTGTGTAGCTTTGTAACGTGAACTGTAGAGTTGGCTATTGGAGACATGCATGTTACAACCATTCAATCGCATAATTGTCAATGTTTTGTTTTTCTTTGTTTAATGGGAAGAGAAAGCCAAAGAGAGTATTGCAAGATCGTGAGTTGTTTTTCCAGATCAGGTGATAACTAATATGCTTCTCGCATAAATAAAATATATGTTTTGCACTTTTAACATTCAAGACAACTCACTTTTCCGTCCTACCAATTTTCAGCTTACCACCGTACCTATGCTCTTTCATGGTGTTTGGCTCCATCCCATAAGAATCCCAGTCTATAAAGGGGAACTTGATAAATTGAATGTGTTGTATATGCACCAATACACCTTCAGATCGCACTCACGTTGAC
Organism: Proterorhinus semilunaris; assembly: GCA_021464625.1. Classification (NCBI taxonomy): domain Eukaryota; kingdom Metazoa; phylum Chordata; class Actinopteri; order Gobiiformes; family Gobiidae; genus Proterorhinus; species Proterorhinus semilunaris. Next base: position 9,781,097 of record CM038349.1, read on the forward strand.
TTCTGAAAGCTCATTATCCCATCACACCCTCCTCTTCATCTGACAGGCGCGCTTTCTTCTTTCTGCTCCCCTCAATCATCACCTAGTCTCTCCATCTTCCTGTACTTCTCTGCATATTGGAACAAGAACAGTCATAAAAATGCACTCTGTGCTTCTTATCAAGCTGTGATTATGCGGCCAGTGGTTTTACAGGTCACGATGTTCGCTTTCCTCCCACGCTAGTGTAACACTTTTTTACCTGTGCAAACATATGGCTATGGAAAGAGAATTCGTTTTTTTCCTCCTCAACATGGCCTTGCAGGTGCTGGGGGAGCCTTTTTATTTTAACTTGAAAAGAGTCCGGGGTGATCTCATGGGGTGATGAGACACAAGAGAGAACTTCCTGGCGCGGTTGTCATGGTGAGGGCTTTGAACTCCGATTGGTTGAAGGCATGCCCCGGGGCGTTCTAAGGGACACCGCTGGACTGTGGCACAGAAAGTGACAGTGGACCAACTTGGAGGAGAGCATCAAAGCGTACCGAAACAGTGGAGATTTTCAGATTGTCAGTTTATACAATTGTTAAGTAACATTCGGCAAGTTACTTGGGTTCTTCGAGAGTCCAGTTTAGTTTAGTGGGAAACTTCTGTTATCAAAAAAGTATATATTCACAGTTAGTTGGTGTGCTGTTATGGCCCTAAGCTTGGGCAAAGTTAACATGAATTTGAGGAACCGAAGTGCCATGTAAGCAACGCAGTAATAACTCTCACAAACACCAGCGTAACTGCACTTGCCCTTGAGATGCCTTTACTGGAACCTTGGCAACGAAAGCTTCAACAAGAGAACAATATTCTAACTTTTCCCACAGTGTTAGTAATAGATCAGCCACTGTAATGTGACAAGGACATGAAGTTAATTGGCGTGACAGAAAGGAAAAGCTCAGAAGAATACAGGTTCAGAAGAAGGCAGATGTTTCATAGTCATATTTTTAGTCAAGAATTAATCGTATCTTCCTTAAAGTAGTGTGCAGTAAGTTACTCTTCAGTCTTTGCGGCCATGAGTTTGAGTTATATAGAGACCCTTCTATCCTGTTTATAGTTTATAATGATATATTTATTTCATTTCATACCAGTACGGTAATGTTCATTACCAGCACATTATACAGCATTGGAGTATTTACCTTTCAGGTTTAGAAAGCCCTTTTTATTGAAGCAGCTTGTTCTTGTTGCATTGTGTATAGCGTTGTAGGCTGCAGGGTTAGTGGCTAAACACTTAACTGTTTTCTTGAGTAACGGTGAATAAAAAGTTAGAAAGCATGCTAAGCGTTATAGTCTGTTTATTTTATTGTTTACTGTTTATACTTGTGTTCCCACAAAGCCCTTGGTAGTCACTGTATACAAGATACCACGATTCACTATTTAAATGTTTTTTCACATTTCCTGCCTATTTGCACGCCTTGAGTGTTTCTGAGAGCTCAATGTAACAAGTGAATTTCTCCATCGTGAGATCAATAAAGGCTATCTTATCTTATCTTCGCTCATGGCCACATATCTTTGATTCTCCGACAATGCAGCTCTAGTATGAGGCTCTGGTTTAATCTATTCTTTATCCAGGTGCTTTCAACAGGTCTTTAGTTAGAGGTGGTGTCTGATTTTTCTATAGCTTTCCTGGTTGTGTGGCTAAATCTGATATTTAGTGGAGTGCAGCAATGCATATCTACATGGCTAAGTCTGGATGAGTGACTGACTGCAGCACTCTGACAGGCCAATATACAGCAATGCATTTATGGATTTTAGCTCCAGGGCAGCTGTGGGCCTTCGCAAAATCACTCGGTTCCAGTTATCCGTGTCTGCGCCTTCTGCTCTCATCACACTTCCCTCAGCTCTCGAGGAACTTCCGCTAATCACAGGTCACCTTTGACCCTGACCAGATCACTCTTGATGTCACAAACCTAGTATCTGCAAGTCGATGGTTCGTTTTAAAAGTGCCTGTTCCGTGTTGCTAGATGCTGTGGGGTATTTCAGCAACTGTGGGTCTTGGGTGGCGTTCAATTAAGACGGAAAGGCATTTTAGTTAGGGAAAGAGTAAGTATCGTGTTAGAAATGTTTTGTGGGAAGAAGATGAGGAGAATCTAAAGGCAGGGGCGGACTGGCCATACGTCCATTCTGGGAGAGCACAGAAGGGCCACTGGCTCTAGGGGCACAGGTCAGGCCTCTCAATTTTCTGTTTAACCTCTTAACCGGGCTTTACCCAAATCTAAAAGCTCAAAAGAAAAGCATCAAAATTGCATTGGAAACGGAACAAAAATGTGATGAAAAAGCAATGGAAAACCAACAAAAAAAGCAAACTGGAGAAAATGCACTTGGTTAAGGCGGGTAGTAGGGGTTAAAACATGTATTTTTGGAAGTTTTGCCTTCACGCTAATTTGGGCCAGGCTGGTCAGAGTCCAGGGCCATTTTTTCAGTCCCAGTCCGACCCTGTCGAAAGGAAAAAGGAAAAATATACCATGCAAAGAAATGTCAGGATTGAACCTCCACACTGCTCACCACTCCGCCTCTTTGCACCTAATAGACAAATAATTGATGTTTACTCTCCATCAAAGGAAACACACTTTAGGTTCCTCCACACAAACTCTGGAAATAACAAGCACCTTCCATAAAACATTTGCTTGGTTTGGTGTTGAATTTTACATCCGGCTCATCAAATGCAACGAGGAGAGCAAAGCTTGACATGACCTCCTATGTGAAGCACACCTCAAAAAGCATTTCCTAAAAAAAAAAATCATAATAAAAACAAAAAAAGGGTATTCGGGCCTGACAGGAGTGATGGTTATGGGAAATAAAAATGCACATATTCAACACTTGTGCTTTGGGGAGCTTTTACTGTTTCCAGCCATGGTGCAATTTGAGGATCGCAGGAAGAACAAAAAAGGTAAACACACGTCAGTCAGTCTGAGCAGGCTCCGAGGCAACCGGTGCATGACAGAGAGCAAACGCACTGTGTTTTTATGTGTGGGCAACGGCTTTGTATTTGCAGAAGAATTGGGATTGGAGCTAAGTCTGAGGATGTGGTTACTGCAGGGTATCCTTTTTTTTTTTTTTTTTTTTCATAATCGTGTTTAAATACGTGTACATCTGCTGTAGCACATTTGAATATATTCAAAATGTGACAATACATTGCATTGTGAAAAATAAACGTTTAAAGGGGAATCATTTTCTTTTTTGAGCTGGAGTGTGGTTAACAAAAGAGAAAAGAAAGAATGATCTGAAGAAGGCTCTGCCGAAACGTTATCTTTGATTAATAAACATACCTTTGGACATTGGCTACTTGAGTGTGCAATGTCAATTCGAGGAACTGAACTGACATTGCACAATCGATTGACAATTGAGGATCATTTCAGTTCCTCGATTGTCAATTCGAGGAATGCCATGAAACCAATGCAGTAATAACTCCCACAAATAACAGCAAAACTTGCCCTTGAGATGCCTTTACTGGAACTTTGGCAAAGAAAGCTTCAACAAGGGAACAATAATCTAACTTTCCCACATTCTTAGTCATTGAGTAGCCACTCTGGTGTGTAATGTGACAAGGACATGAAGTTAATTGGCGTGATGGAAAGGAAAAGTTAAAATGTTTCCAAGAATTAATTACATTTTGCTTAAAGTAGTGAGCAGTAAATTACTCTTCAGTCTTTGTGGTCATGAGTTTGAGTTATATAGAGAATTCATTTCATATCATACTAGTACAGCAATGTTCATTATACATTTTTCATATAGTAAAGCCAACCAAGAAACCAACCCAGGCATCGGCAATAGTTGTCCCCACCAACTTCATGTGCAGATCCTCTCATTATGGGGTCTTTTACAAAGGCCTCAGACAGATGTGGTTACTTGAGGCTTGGAGAGAGGCAGATCGGACACACTTTTTGTTCCGTGTTGATTAGAAACATATTTGCGGAGATCGTCCCATTTTTGGAACTGTCTGTTTGTGGAGCCTGTATAATTACATGCGCGCATTTATGTATTTTCAGGAAACACAGTTTGTCTGTTTCAGTACGCTTAATTAGATCAGTTTTCGTAACTTAGCGTGTTCCTTGGTCTCTTGGGTGCAGCAGTGAGGGAAGGGGCCACATGGGGATAGACTGGATCAGAAATACATTTTAATTGTAATTTAACTTAATCTAAATTGACTTTATAAATATGTTGGTGGCGTAGGTTTGATGTCCAACCAATGCCCTTGAAACCCGGGACCTTCTTGCTGGTGATACATTTTGTCAATGAAATGTCTTAATTTAATTCATGGAAATCCTGTCCATATGGTAATTAAGGTAATAAATTTGCTAACTCCAGTTTCAACGCCTTCTTTCAGCGATACTGCTGAAAGAAGGTGTTGAAACTGAGGCAAATAGTTAAATCAGGACCTGCCAGCTTAATGCACTTTTTATCTGTCTAAACCCATGAAAGCTACTGAGGTTTGATAGACTGACAGAAATGAATGACAGATCTGATTACGGCCATCACTCCACCTGGACAGATCTTCCCACCACTGCACACCGATTTATATATTTATGTCACTCAAGCCGTTAGATCTTTGGGTCCTAAAGGTCCCAAAGCCCATTTTTTCGACCCTTGGGGAGACCTGGCTTTGTAGGTTAAAGCCCCCAGACTGTGGCATAACTTGCCCTTGTACCTCTATGTGGCTAAAACAACTGAAGACCCTGTTATTCAGGAAAGCATTTGGTTGATGACGACGTGTAAACAAGAAGCAACTTTCCTAACAGCGCCATTTTCTTTGCCCTTTTCCACGAACTGCATTTGTATTTTTTGTGTTCCACATTGTTTAACTGGATACTTTTGTGCATCTTTGCTGTGTTCTTGTGAGGTTCAGTGGATTTTTTTTCCTGCAGAGTCCGTACCACGCATGAAGGACCCACCTTTTTTTTAAAGTAAACAAGCAGCTATAGCCTATGAGCTAGAGACATTTGAGACATTTCTTCATGTAAAACACTGAAGAGGCACCAAGAGCCCCCCACATCTGCAGCACAGTGGAGGCGACACAAGAGGCGCTACAGGAAACAAAAAAGAAATGAAAAAGCTGACCAGTGCAGGACACCACGCTCTGAAACAGGGACAAACCCAGGAGGTGGTGCACCATTTCATAGGAGCACTGAAGGCATTACTCCAGTTTTCTCCTACCTCCAAAAACATGCTGGTCCGGTTGGCCCACAATGGCGCTGCACTCAGCCACGGCGGCTCAGGACTATCCCCACACCTGAACACTTACTTACTCATTTTAGCTTGTGTCATTTATTTATTATATTGTTTTCTCTTTCCCCTCTCGTTTTGTCCAGCACGTGTGATTGTTTTACCTGTGAAAAGCATTTACTTACTTAGCCTACTTACTCATTCAAGAGCCTACACAACTATGCACAGACCATAATCCATCATCTGTATGATATGTAACAATTTCACCAAATTCAAAACAAATTAATCTCAAGAATAGCTGTAAACAAAGTAGAAGGTGTTATGCTATCAATTGTGTAACGGGGACATATCATTTACATTGCCGGCAAAACTATATTAATATTCAAACACAACAACATATTTTATTTTCAGCAGCATAAACCTTGCATTTGAACTGCAGCACTGCAAACAATACCACATAGTAAAAGTCACACGTTTGAAAGTACTTTAGGAGAGCGTTGACGAGGCTGTGCTCTTCCCTGTCGACGCTAACGGGCGCGTGTCGTCTGAAAGGGATTTTCCGCCACATTGAAACTCCCTCCCGCACTTGATTAAATCCGCCGCATGCTCCAAGGATCCAGGTGCCACATACTGTAGCGGCTTCCCATCTGCACTGTCTAATTTGAAAAGCCCTCAGCCATCACGCCAATGCAACACAATGTGGGTGCTCCGCGCGCAATCACGCATAACCAACACCGCGCGCCAGCCAAACACATCGACGCGTTTGGTGCAACTCGGTTCATTTTGCCCCTTGACAAAGTTTATGGGGTGATTGTGACTAATGTGTTTTTAATTGCAATGCGGTGTCAGACATCATGATTGTTTCAGTAATTCAATTCACCAATTATAATGAAATTTATGAAGAGGTGAATGGCGCATCTCAGTAAAAGCCAAAGCGCTCATGGAAGAGTCATGTTAATGGGGATATAATTATGAAACGCTGAGATCGTCGTTGTGCTGCAGATAGGCCCGGGCAATATGAATATATATAAAAACAAACAAACTGAGATCTGATCCCCGTGACAATCCGCTTTTTTTGGTGATATCGTTGTAACGTGATTCAGTGTATGTTTGTTTTTTTACGTTTAATGCTCAAATACAGACACTTCACTGCTCTTGCATCACGGTCTTGTCAAGCACGGAGTAATGGGGATATGGGAATTACAGTGTAGTGTAATTCCGATATGAAATGTGAGCTTTCAGAAGAAGCGGGTGTCTTGTAGGCAAGACGCCATACTGTACATATGGCCCAATCCCAGTTCTTTTTTTTAATCTCCCTTAGCCCTCGCCCTTCTCCTGCACTTTAAAACCGGGGACTGAGGGAAGGCCTGAAAGACAGCCCAAAGAAATGGGAATTGCATTTACAACAAGCAAGCAAGCAAGGTGAGGAGCTCAGTTACCCGGGAGGAGCTCGGACTCGAGCCGCTACTCCTCCATGTCGAAAGGAGCCAGCTGAGGTGGCTAGGGCATCTGTTCCGGATGCCTCCTGGTCGCCTCCCTCGGGAGGTGCTCCGGGTATGTCCCACTGGGAGGAGGCCTCGTGGAAGGCCCAGGACACGCTGATGGGACTATGTCTCCGAGCTGGCCTGGTGTCGTCTCGGGGTTCCCCCGGAACGGCTGGAGGAGGTGTGCGTCTGGGCATCTCTGCTGAGACTGCTGCCCCCGCGACCCGGCCCCGGATAAAGCGGAAGAAAATGGATGGATGGATGGAACAAGCAAAGTCATGGATGAGATGATCTAGTTTTCCTGATTTTGGGTCAATACTTCAATGAGTTCATCAGTCACAGGCTGGTCACAGAAACCATATGCTGCCGCTGATCTGCTGAGTGTGAGAAGGAGCATATAGTAGTGAATCAGGCCAGGAGAGGTAAGAGGGACCAAGGCAGTTCAGTCTCTGTCCTCTCCCCCTGCTCGATTTCTTTCTTTGGAGGACAAGATCAGCAAAGAAATGCCACCGTTTGTGAGCATGGGAAACACGTGTGTATAGTTTGCTCAAATGGAATTTAAAAGTAGGCAACACAAACACAATTATGTGACGTGTTTTCAGCGAATTTAGTAAGAAAAGAATATGGACAAACATCAGCCCCGTGACGGCGGAGAGAGCTAGCTGAATTGTCCGAACACAGTATGTCCCGCTAAACTCCGCGGTTGAAATATAGCCGGAAAAAGTTGTTCTGGTGAACTTCTGGTGATATAATAATTGGCGTGGTCTGCGTGGGGCTGGCTGTGGCCATTAATTAGTTGTTTGAAGGTGGTAGCTGATGTATTTCTCAGTGTGTATTCTGCTTTATTATTGGCCGCTGCTGTCCGTGGGTTCACTTTTGGGACAGTAATAAAAATCACCCACGCTTTCCCTGTGCCTCCGAAATCGGCCTTAAAATTCAAACATGTTTCAATTACTGCGACTGGGGTTCAGTTGCGTCTTTCTGCGCGAGTCCAGTCGTTGACCCCCCCCCACCCCCCCACCGCCACACTACGAGACACGACTCTCTAAACAATAGTGTGTTCTCAGATTAGGCCGTAGCCCTAGCTTCAAAACAGTGAATGTGCCAAAGGGAGGGGAGAATTGAGATTGGCCCTAAATGCACCTGGATTAAAATTGTAATCCGGGCCGTATTGCTCACCTCTAGCCGCTGGTGGAAAGGTTTATCTGCATACCAATGAGTACTCCAAGGTAAGTGAACTCAGCAAGCACATTCCATGATTGAGTAAAATGAAGACCGTTAAAATTACACACTTCAAAGCTGGTAGCATTAATATATGTATGAAAGCTATGGAAGCACTGAATAACACGTGAATAGTTAATGCCGTATTGATGCGTGTATAAAAAAGCTTGAGTGGTCTCTATCTTTCTAGGTGTCAACATTCACTTCAGCAGCATTTTACCTTGACAACACTTAGCTGAATGTCAGAGCTAGATGGTAAGACGCTTCCCTTTAAGTTGAGCCGGTACAGAACTTGTGGAGCTGAGCTGGTCCAACCAAATTTGGAAATCTCTTTTTTTTTCGGCTCTTACGGCCTAGCTGTCTTGAACCAAGGGATTATGTGATTTATTATTTCTTCTCACCGACACATTTATGCTTCTGAAAGAAAAAGGGGCAACATTGTCAAAATGATCGCTGTCTCCAAAGCCCTTGCATATTTTCCATCACATTCCTGACGTTTCTGAAAGCATTCTGTCCATGGGTCATGAAGCAGGAATCAAACCACACTGGAAAAATACCATCTCAAATGAGATTCATGAAATAATAAGTGTTTGAATAAAGGTTCTTTATGTTGAATTTTGGTTGGTTTGAACTGATCTAAGATAAGATAAAAAAAATGCTAATTCCAGGGCCGCTGCGTGTAATTTTGGTGCCCTAAGCAGAAATCATTCATGGTGCCCGACCACCCCACCTCAAAAAAAGGGGAGGAGTGGTACTTCATTAAAATTAATCCCATGCTTGAAACAACATCAATAATATGTGTATAATATATATTTTTTAAAGTTTAGATAGATAGTTGGATAGATAGAGTTTAATAGTTGGTGCCCCCTCCCCCAGAACCTAAGTTTCTCTGCCCCACCCCTACCAGAGAACACGACAGGGCACAAGTGTTTTGTCAGGACATCTGAACTGAAGTCTGCGGCAAATGTACTGCGTTTGTACGAGTGGGCCGTGCGTGAAGAGATTACCACGTGCGTTTTGTCATACACATAACTCTTCTTTGTCATCTTGCTCATTGAATGAAAACGGCGGCGCAAATACTGTACAATGTCGTTCAGTCACATTGGCCTGAATGTGGGGCCCCTTGGAGACGTGGTGCCCTGCCACACCGCGTATAGGTAGCGGCGGCACTGGCTAGTGCCAATGGAACAAATTCCCTTTTGAATTTAAACTTTTTCACTTGAAAGGATACAAAATAATCTGAATTAAGACAAAAAAGTACTTGTTCCATTGGCAATAAGAGGTTTTCTATGATCTAAGACCAAATTAAATCTACTCAAACTTTAGATTTAGTCTCTTAATTCGAATAGATTTATATCATTTCTGTTTTAAGATGATTATTCTTATTCCAACTGAGCTACCCCAATATACAAAAAGGTATTTGATTTGACCCAGACGGGGAAACTTTCATAAATTGTAAGTAAGTAAGTAAGATCACATATCCAAATTTCAAACATTTGCTCGGAACTTGCACAATGTGACCTTAACAGCCCTGCCCTCGCCGCCACTGTACCCTGTTGACTGACAGCTGACTCTATTTGGAACTGATTTGAAAAGGCAAACAGTTGTATTCCCCGAATGTGCCCGCGCCCCGGTGATCAATACCCTCCCTGATTAACTGGCATTGGCTTAAGTGCGTTTGACTCCTGCCCTCCAAGGTCAGAGCGGGGCCACATTATGAAGACATCCTTCAGACTGTGGCGCCCCGGAGGTCTGCGTGGTGACAGGTCGACTGCACCAGGGCTCACGGGAGGTGTCGCATCGATCCGGCCACAGACAGACAAATTCAGATAAAAACTCTAAACAAGACAAAATGACTGGAGCAAATCACGAAGGGCACAAAGCGTCGACGGTAATCAATGCACCAGTAAGATCATCATTTACATTTGAATGTTTACGAGACAGAGACGGAAATAACCAACACGCATCTTTTTTGGTCCAAAAGGCACGCCATTAGAGCAGAGTACAAATCTATTTTGGGAGGGTGCAAAGAGGGATTATCACATTTCTGAGGGGAGAAAGTCACAGAGCATGACACCAGAAAAGACCTGATAGAGATTAGGACACTGCCCTGGGCGCCACTCTGATGGTGCTGTGCATGAGGTGGAATCAAGAAGTTATATGAATAAATATGCCATATAGGGTGCATACAATTATGGTTATCACAACAGCAGCAAATATAATATCTTTGGCTGCACTATCGCTTTAAAGCTATCTTACATTTGACAATTATCAAGTTTTGTGATGACTTCTAATGTATATACAGTATATACCTATGATGATATATATGATATCCGCCTCCCTCGGCAGGTGTTCCAGGCATGTCCTATTGGGAGGAGGCCTCGTGGAAGGCTCAGGACACGCTGGAGGGACTATGTCTCTGAGCTGGTCTGGTGTCGCCTCAGGGTCATAGTCTCAAGTGGCTGGCATAGTGTACAGGAACATCTGTGTAGAGTATGGGCTGGAAACCCCAAGGTCAAAGTGGGAAACACCTCCAAAGGTGGTAGAGAATGACCGAGCTAAGTTCCTGTGGGACTTCCAGATACAGACGGACAGAATGGTAATGGCAAACCAACCGGGGCAGTGACCCCCAAACTGGAGGAGTGGCTACAACAGATCCCAGGAAGTACATCAGACATCTCGGTCCAGAAAAGTGCAGTTCTAGGAACAGTTTCCAGGCCTCGAGGAAAAAGATATATACAATTTTATATATATATATATATATATATATATATATATATATTTCAATACCATAAACAAAAGCACAGCAATCAGCAAATCCATCACTGAAATGACAGGATGTTGATGTGGGATGGCCTCCCTGCAATCAAGTACCAAAGACTCTTGCCCAGGGATGCAACCTATGCAGTTGGATCAGATTTGAACCGACAACCCTCATGTGGCTGGCAAACGCTTAATCCCACCGTCTTACTATGTCAGAATCAAAATGTCAGCAAGGATTTCCATATTCAACACAGTTTCACATGTTTTCTCCCGTATCATTCAGCCCCAGAATACTGTAGGGCTATATGACAGAATGTAACGTTCAGGGGCTGTATCTTGTCCTTACTCTTCCTGAAGAAACCTTTCAGCTGTCCATCAGATCGTATTGTCATTGCTGACATGTCATGAGCTGCCTCATATTGTTTGACAACTCAGTGGCGTCGCCTGATGATGCAACCGCCACATGGTGAACACAGATGTCAAATGTACTTACAGCTTATGGAAGGCGCAGCGCTGTCATAATGTACTACTATGATATATTGTCTGTCAGTGTGTCCCAAAGTGGAGGTTGGGACCCCCGGGGGGTTGTGGGACACTGAAGTGGGGATGATTATTATTAATTATTATATCATCATGACATTGAATCTGATGTATTTATGATAGAAAACAGCATATTTGTTTGTAAAATTATGCCAAATATCAAAACAGAGTATCCAAACTAAAGTTTTTAAATGTTTTACACCGTAAATTATTATAAATGCTAATTGAATTTTACAGAAGAAGGTCCCGAGTGATTGGAGCCTGAAAGGTTTGGGAACCTCGGCTGTATCACTGTTGAATGAGGAGGTGTGGGGAAATGAGAAGGCTTTGAACTGTGAATCAAAGTATCAGAGCATACTACGCTGTCACGACAGCTGCACATTTGGTAGAGCGGGTCGCCTCATGATCGGAAGGTCAGGGGGTTGAATCCCAGCTCCTGAAGATGCACACTGTCGTTATGTCGTCGGGCAAGACACTTCACCCACCTGGCCTCCAGTGTCTGCGTACATTGGTGTATGAATGAGTGTGTGAATGAGTGACTGGTTCCTTACTGTAAAGCGCTTTGGGCCTAATTAAAGTATAGTAAAGCCCTATACACAGTAAGTTGGGACATTTATCATTTATTACAAATGTAAGAAAATAAGCTATTATCACCCCTGTAATGGAAAGCCTTAAAATCTTTTAGAGCATATTCCCTGCCTTTCCCTATGGGGACAATAAAGTGCACCTTAACCTTTCAAGTTTAATTGATCTGATCCATTCCAGACTTCAACATGTACTAATACATAATATTGGCTATGGAAACTGAACACTGTATGCATAGCTATTAAAAGGAGAGGAAAAGCTGTATACCACTGTCCCTTTACACCTCCACCTGCTTGTTGGATACTTACAAGGTATTCTTTAATGAGAGAGCCGGTGCCGGTGCTTGTGAAATGATTTGAATTTCAAATGCATGAGGTGATTATGCCAGTGAATTAGCCCTGTGACTTATTGTCGAATAATTTACCTCCGTCAGGCAGAATGGAGACGGCTAATGTCTTCGGAGACCTCTGGGAGGACTGCTGGAATGTGTGGGTATCAGGGGGGGCATGAGAAGGGCAGTAGTCTTATATAATAGCAGAGGCATTAGCAAAGTACCTTTTGTTTAGACCAGTCAATGAGCATTGGAGAGCCCGGATGGATGTGCGAGCTGCAGGAATGGCATTGCATAGAAGATGAACAGGACGACTGGGGCAGAATCAATGGAGGGGGGGGGGGGGGGTAATTGCCTGGCAGACAGGAATGGATGGATGCAGGAAGAAAGCAACGGCATAGCATGCAGAACAGACGCGTGAGCAAATGAAAAGGGAAACCAGACAAAGAGGTCCGACACGCAGAGAAGAGACATGGTGGTGCACTAAAGCAACGCTCCAAGTTCAAAGAGAGGCGTGGAGGTTGGATACGTAGGAGAGGGAACCAAAGGGGCACATAAGAGAGAGAGGTGTATGTGTAGTTATAGCCATGAAAGACTGGGAGGGGATCATAAGGTTATTTTTCTCTGTACGTCTGCAGTGCATATTTGCGTGAGCTTATGAAAAACATTTTAAAAAGGACTCAAAACAAACAGCAAATTCCACAAAATTGCCCCCCAAAAAAAAAAAAAAATCCCCTGCTGATTATAAACTCGAATTCAAAGCTGCCTAACTTTGAATACGGTAATCAAACACACGCACGCACGCACAATTCAGCGTCTGATCATCTCCTATGATCAATTTCTGAATTGTCTGATGTTGCAGTTACTGTAATAAGGAGAAAACAGAGCTTCCCCCGACCAAAGTAGCGGCCCACTCTCCCACAGTATATTATGTTCCGCTGTCGGCCCAATTATTTGCGATTAATCATTTGAGTGATGTGGCAAACATGTTTCTGCATACAAGCAAATAATGGATCAATCAGGGACAGGAGAGGGATCATTTAGAAACACGGTGGAAGCCATAAATTATCTGTGATCGGATAACGCATGATTGATGTTCTCGGTACATAGGCCTAATGTGATTCATCAGGGTTTGATATGTAATTGGTCTTTATGCTGGGGATAAATTAGAAGGACGTCGCTGGCTATGGGACGTCCACGCCAGGGTGGTATTGGAAGGTTAGCACAGAGGTTAAAGCTATATGTCGATTTTTGGATATCCAAGTTCAGCGTAAAAAAAAAAAAAAAAAACGTTTGATTGAATTACGATCCCAGGGAAATGCTGCGTGAGTAAAAACAGGTGCATGAGACCAGGAAACACAATGCTCGCAGTGTTTCAATACATGAAAAAATGAGCCTATTGCAAATCAATATCTATTAAGCAAAGTTGATCAGATTCCATGGCTTCTGTTACCGCCTAATCTGCTGGTATTTTCACTTTCTGACCATGTATGCGTCGCGTATATCAAGGCAAATGTAGACGTTCGTCGATGTACTGTAGATCATCGTCCAGGAAGTATTCATCGTAGTGAAGCTTTTAAATCGCCGGCTGGACAGGGTTGTGGTTGAGGACGTTTCGCTTCTAATCACAGAAACTTCTTCTTAGCTCTTGTGGTCAGAACCTAACCCAGTCTAGGCGACGATTTAAGCCTCACTACGGCACTGTGCTGCCACTACTAACTCAGAGTTATAGCAAAGCTAAGTGATTGATTTCTATTACTTAATGTCTGTGCAAGTTCTCAGTCATACAGGAGTTGTCCATCTTCAATGAAGGTACTTGATTCATCTTCTGTACTCAGTAGTTGATGTCTTAATGTTTTTTTTCTAGTGCTAGGCAAGGCAAGGCAAGTTTATTTGTAGAGCACAATTCATACACAAGGCAATTCAAAGTGCTTCACAGTTGCATAAAATTACAAGAAAACAGATCAAATCAATCATTAAAACATCCAACATAAAAAATTATCAATGACAGTAAAAGGCAAGAGTGCAGATAAAATACTTTCAGTTTTCATATGCTCGGGTAAAAAGAGCTGTTTTCAGCCTGGATTTGAACATTGTCAGAGTTGAGGCCTGTCTCACATCCTCATGAAGACTGTTCCAGATTTTAGCTGCATGAAACTGAAACGCAGCCTCACCGCAGCTACAGTCTTTATCGAAGGTACCAGTGATGGTATTCAAAGCTTTAACTGCAGGTCTTGTCAACTTCTTTTATGTGTTTTGTCCTAAATTTGGTTCGTCCTCATTTAGGGCGTATGTACACCATGTTAAGGCGTGATGTTTTTGTTATAGACATGGATTAGACTTGGTTCCATGACAGGACCTAGTAGTAAATACAGTGACAAACCTCAAATGGTCTGGGGAGGCCTTTGCACTTTATGAAACTTTACATCACAGTTTTCTCGTAATGATTCTACTCTTTCTAATACCCTTACGACCTCCTTTATATCAATATAGGCAGATCGCTAAATAACCTGCACCGGCGTGACGGCATCTATTTATAGAAGACATGATTCAAGCTAAAGCTCGCCCTCCGTCCTACAAGGAGTTGGCCGGTTTTGGATATTGTGTCTCTTCAATCATTAATCAACAGCCTCCACTCCATAACTTTATTCTTGAGTCAGCAGTGTCCTTGCTCTGCCCTCCTCCCTCTCAGTGGTCCACTTTATGCCTATGCCTCGCTGTCTCTCCCTCATATCAGCGTTTAGCCCAAGTACCATCATACAGTCAAATACCCCCATACAGTTAAATACCACCATACAGTCAAGTACCATCATACAGTCAAATACCACCATACAGTCAAATACCCCCATACAGTCAAGTACCATCATACAGTCAAATACCACCATACAGCCAAGTACCCCCATACAGTCAAATACCCCCATACAGTCAAATACCACCATACAGTTAAATACCACCATACAGTCAAATACCCCCATACAGTCAAATACCACCATACAGTCAAATACCACCATACAGTCAAGTACCATCATACAGTCAAATACCCCCATACAGTCAAATACCCCCATACAGTCAAATACCACCATACAGTCAAATACCCCCATACAGTCAAATACCACCATACAGTCAAATACCCCCATACAGTCAAGTACCACCATACAGTCAAATACCACCATACAGTCAAATACCCCCATACAGTCAAATACCACCAGTCAAATACCATCATACAGTCAAATACCACCAGTCAAATACCATCATACAGTCAAATACCCCCATACAGTCAAAAACCATCATACAGTCAAATACCACTAGTCAAATACCACCATACAGTCAAATACCATCATACAGTCAAATACCATCATACAGTCAAATACCATCATACAGTCAAATACCCCCCGGCTCCCGCTGCTTCGCCCCCAATACCTGGACGTTGTCAAAGGTGTTGTCCAGAGAACAATGCAAATTTAGTCACATGTCTTTAGTTTCATTTGTAAGCATTGGGTGAACTGTGGTCTTGGCTCACATTTACGAGATGCATAAATGAATCATGAGCACGTTTGAATGCACTTTGATTCTATGTTTCATGCCTCTAGAGTAGACTAGCAGAACGGAAAACTATTGTACCCTTTTAATTTAATCATTTGCTTGTTGACTTTGGCCTTTCGCGACATTCGTCCATTTGGGATTGACAGGACAGAGCCAAAAAGCAATCCCAATTACATTCACAGTTGACTTGTTGACGTTCTTGTAGAAAGCTTTGCACAGATTTCAACATAAACCTGTCATGGTTGGAAGTCGTAATGAGGAAAATAAACCCAAAAGGCAGGACTGCAAAAAAAAAAAAAAAAGAACTGGTGATATTGAATAACTAAAGAAATCCAAAATGCCAACAAAATCCAGAGAGATGATGAACTGGTGAAACAAAAAAACTCAAAGGCACTGGGGCTGACAATGAACCGACTAAAGGACTTGGGAAACACAGAGGTATAAATGCTGCCTTCATTGTGCGCTTGTAATTATGGTGGAAAATTGCACATGAACGCCACTTCATCTGTTTTTTTTCCACTGGGAAACTGGGAGATGATTTTGATGCCTGAGCTCCTGAGATGAGATAACCTTTGACCTTTCAACACAACAGGGAGCAGTGATGATACATGTGTATGTCTTTTAGCTGACTGTTGTGAAGCCGACATTTAGCTATTTAGCTAATATCGTCTCTTTTTCCACACTTGTCTTTGTATAAAGCCAAACTTTCTCTTTTGTTGATCAAAGCAGATGCAAAGTTGCAGAAGTCCAGCGGTTTGTAGACGACTCTCTCACGTGAATGTATTTGTTTATAGTGTATTCGTGTGTTGTTGTTTTTTTTAAACGTTTCACATGAATGGGTGAGAGGTTCCTTGCTGTAAAGCGCTTTGAGTGCCTAATGTAGGTGGAAAAGCGCTATATAAGTTTTTACCATTTACCTCGGGGGCAGCATTAGTACATGAGGAACAGGGGTAACACATCAGGGCGGGGCGGGGGAATGTACGCAGGCACGAGGGTAAAACGTGTCAAAATAAAACACAGGACTAGACCAGAGACGGGGGCACAAACCAAAAACGGGGACAGGAAAGCAGATCACGAAAAAGCCAAAAGAGTTTGTGCTCAAAAGAATAGGTTAAACCAACAAACTACATTTCCCTTTCTCTCGTGTCTCCTCTCAGCGAGCTGCTCCATCCGGCGTGTTTTATTAATTAAACCGGCATTTTCTTCACTTTATTTACTTTTTAAATGCCAAAACTTATGTATAACTAAACTTATATTATAACTTATAGAATCTATTAACTTTCAATAAATGTACCAGCTCAAAGAAAAAGACGGACATTTAATTTGAAGATATTTATTAATAAAAAATCACGTCTGAGATAAGCATTAATAGGGCATCATTATCACCATTTTCATCTTTTGGGAACGGATACAGAGAGGGAATGACAGCTAATTGCAGAGCAGTGAATACATCTCTGCAATGTCTGTCATAAAAAAAAAATGTTGCTTTACTGCGCGTTCTCATAAGAGTCTTGACATTTTGAGAAGTGGGTTGTCGTCATGCCTGTGTGGAGCTTTTATGCCATACCACCCCGGGTTTTAGTAGCCCTTGCACTGTAAAAAGGGCAGTAAGCTTTGAAGTCCTATATCCTATTGGTCCACCTGTGCCCCATCTTACCTTTCAATTCATCCCCCGGTTCTCCGCTGAACACCTGAATTCTCCACGTATTTTAACCCCCTTTCCTTTAAAAAAAAACATCTATATTTGAACCCTTTGTTAAAATCGCATCAAAATAACAAGAAACGAGAAAAAAGGAAGAGAAAAAAAAAAAAAGGAACCATGCTCTGTAATTTCAAATACCACAGTGCCCCCAAGTGGTTGGCAACGTCAAAACACCCGTCCGTGTGCATAGGTCCTTTACATGCAGAGGAGCTCTGAATGGGAGAGCAGCATACAAAGAAGATCAGTGGTGTGAAATGCAGGAGTTACATCAAGGAAGAGAAATAAATACAGATACAGTATTTAAAAATTGAGAAAAAAAAATAGAAAAAGGCTGAATCAACAACTGCCCGTGAAAGGTCGTGGACGTCAACTCTTAAGAGTCGGCGTCAATATATCGCCAGTTTATGTTTATGTTTATGTTTATTCACCTGGTGTTGTTCATTCTCAGCGAAGGGATTATTCGTGGAGCGTGGTGCTTTTTTCCTCTCCTCCTTCAAAAGCGGCGCTTACAATTAGCATACGTTTCAAGTTAATTCTTCTTCAAGTCCAATCAGCAATTATCATGTCATGGCCGTTTCCATGGTTTTATAATCTATGAACTGCCATATTTATGACAGGGGGAGCATTAAATCTGAGCTGCTGCTTTTAGCCCGTTCCCCTGTTCCTCTGTGGCTGCCATTGGGGAGCCCCAACTCCGCTCCCGGACTCTGCCAACACACGGCGCCGCATGTTTCTTGAAAAGCTGAGGGCTAAATGAGCCTCGGCGTAAAAGTGCATGGAGTGCCTGCAGGAAGTGGCGCTATAAGTGAAGCGCTCAAGAGGTTTATGTGCGACTCACTTTCCTCACGGATCCCTTGGCTTAACCCTGCGACGCCTCTGGTTTCTGTCTGTCAACCACAAACATGAACGGATCCATAGTTACAAATGAGGCCAGGGCGGATTATCTGCGATGCATCATTACTGCATCATTAGGACGAGATGCAAGCGCGGCCGGAGGGAGGGGTGCGGCGGTAGAAGACCGATGCATTGTGGGGGAAAGGATCAATCCGAAGGGGACGAGAGTGATTGCTTACCCTGCCGCTCGAACATGCACTTCATGGTGTATTTATTTTTCATACAAGATGCCCTTCCTGGGGGGGGTAACCTTGTCCACGGGGTGAGGACCAGTACTACTCTCATAAGACTTGTAATGGAACACATGAAGCCACTGTTTTAAAAGATGGACATCATGGATTGCTATGCAGCCGTGCATCATAAGGCTCTCAACCACCCAGTATGTCCGTCTAAAAGGAGAGAAGAATTAGATAAAAGATCTAATTCTTTTAGGGATGTGTTGTTCATGACAGGATCTTCTTGATTTGTTTTATTTATTTTTTTATTCTACCCAGAAATCAATAAACAAAAACAATAATCATCCCAACAATGGTCTAAACATGATTCGTCTTACGGTCGCAGACTCTCTTTATTAGTCGCAGGATTTTATTCACAAACATGTTTTTTCAAAGCTTTGTAATTTTAGATGATTTCAATCAACAAAAGTGTGTGTTTTATTGATCGCGTCTTAAAGCAGACCTAAGTAGCTCATGCCCCTAGAGGCCATAAGCGCCACTGCAGGTGTCGTAGCATGTGGCGTTTTTTTTTTACCCAATAATTGTCCGTGAGAGTAAATACTACGCTGACAAAGGGAGAGTTGGATATTGTTCCACAACCCAATTAGACAATGTAGATGTTTGTTTTTTGTTTTTTTCACACAAACTTGGCTGTAAATACTGCTAAAGTGGCGCTAGCCCGCTTGTTAGCGTCTTCTTCGTGATTCTATTAGTGTGTATTGCACCTCCGACCCGGTGCAGGGAAAGTTGCAAGTGTGGTTTTCTGGCCAGAGACACCAGAGGGGGGTTGGAAGATCCCCCAATCACCCCATTAACACTTGCATTACCCCCCAGAGGGACTACGGAAAGGATTTATTAAGGTAAGTTCTTTAAATACTGTGAGTCATCTCACTGGCGTTATGCAAAATGTATATCAAAAAGAGCCAGTCCTTTTGAACGGCTCTTTGAAATGAAACGAAAAAAATCCCGATCATCACTACTGGCTTCTCGGGAGGACGAGCGCGCAACTTGGGCGGGGCCCACGTCTGATCTGATTCCACAGGATTTGCATCGAGAGTTCTCCAAAGCCTATCCGTGTAGTACGTTTGAAGAAAAAATGTTGATTTGCCTGCCTTCAGTGCAGGAAAATCATTGCAGCTTTTAGGAGAAAAAAAAAATAAAAAATACCTTGTCAACACTTTATACGTTCAATACAAACAATTAGTCGCCTTGAAAAGACACGGCCTGTCAATGGAGCTTGCCGCCTACTGTAACTCCGTAACTGCCTCTGTGCGCCTCGGCTCGCTCCCCTCCGAGGAGACCCTACTGCGCCTTGATTGGACGCGTGCGAGGAGCGGGCATGATTGTTCCCAACTGCAGGAGAGGGGAGCCCGTTCCGTGATGAGGGAGGGGTGGGGGGGGGGGCACTTCACTTCACCCACTGCCTTCACTCTCCCCTCTCTCTGTCTGTTTGTTGTGCTCCACCTCCCTGGGCTCTTGAAGTGCATTAATCAGTCAAGCCACAGCGCCGTAGCTATTACTCATCTGACCAGAATGAGGGCGGGCGAGAGAGAAAGCGGCGCGTGCAGCAACGGCGACGCCACACGGAAATAAGTGCGCTGTGTGTTCATCCGCCTCGTAATGAGCTTTTGCGTGTCTTTATTCCAGTAGTTCTCAACGTGTGACGCAGGTGGTCATTGTGTATCTCTTATTTGGTTGACCAATTAACCCCCACATGAACCGGGCAAATTTTTTTCTCCCGTTTGGCATCGCCCGAATCTGAAAGCAATAAAAAGAAGTGGTAAAAAGGGTGACAAAAATCGTACCGATAACGCGATAAAAAAATAATTAAAAAAAAGCGACAAAAGCAAGAGTGACGAAAAGGCAACAGAAAATGACAAAATTAGATGGAGAAGTGATGAAAAACACGATGAAAAAGCAACAAAACAAAAATGCGCCCAAAAAAGTAATGATAAAAGGAGAAGAATACAACAAAAACACTTCCAAAAGAGCGGCAAAAACGTGCTGGAAAAGCCACAAAAGCACAACCTGAATTATTTTATTTTTTTTTTTAAAGCGACAAAAACACGACCACAGGGTGATGAAAAAGCGACGAAAAATCAACAAGAAAACCCACGACAAAAAGGTGGCAAAAACGCGTACAAAATTGCAACCGCGCAGCAAAGGGGAGATTACTGCGCGGACGTCGAAGTGCTCCTAAGGTGCTATTACGCCTCGCAATATAGTTCCCCTTTTTATCCGCTTAGAAAAATCGACATGTTTCATTTTGTGTAACTAGACTTGGATCGTGATTGTATTTAAATAGGAGCGACCAAACTCTTCCACGTTTTCCCTAACTCCACCCCCGTTTGGCCCCCTAGAGGAGAGGAGGAGCGGCTACACGCTGACAACACCTATCAGGAGGCATCAGGTTCCTTTGGTCAAAATCGAACCACGTTTATTCCGGTCCAGTCCCGATATATCTTCAGCTTAAATCTATGTTTGGTGCCGGTTTCTTCCCCGTTTGATAATTCTTATTTTAGTTCACTGATACTTTGACTCCCGAAGACTCGAGGCTGTTTGCCGCTGTACCCAATCTCCCATTGCAGCAAAACCATCTATTTATAGCCTGGACCACTCGTGCACACAAACAACGGCCTAATCACATATCCATCCCCCCATCAATCTTACCCGTTTTCCCTTTCGCCTCGCCCCCCCCCCCCCCCCCCCCCTCCCCCCATTCATCCGTCTGCCATCTCGCAATCTTTCCATATCATGAATTTGGTCCTCTGATTATTTTTGTTTCCTTTTTTTTTCCCGTGCCCCGACAATACTCACAAAGTGGGGAGGCGGTGTGTAGTGCCAGCGCCGCAGCTGTAGGGAGCGAGATGTAATTTAGCAAACTTGGAGCTTGCACTTTGAATCCTAATTAGGCGTTGTCGTCAAACTGATGAAGCCGAAGAAAGGTCGGGGATACTGTAAAAGTGAAACCCTCACGTTCTCGGGGAGGGAAATTGCCAACGGGACAGATGGCGCTGTGAGCATTTCTTGTCAACGCTATTTAAAGGTTATTGTACAGGCGGCGTGCTATCAGAGATACGGCCATTGCAAGTTTTATGGTCACCTTTTAGTGCTTCGACCCGCCGCGTCAATGTGTGTGTGTGTGTGTGTGTGTGTCTTCACCGCTTTCCACACACCTAACAAGGCGTTGGGAAGGCAAGCCATGCCCGGGGTCACCGAGGTTAATGCAAGTGACTTAAAACTGTACACGCCGACACACACACACACATAGGGGGAGGAAGCATACAATTACCAGCCGAGTGAGAGCACGGCGAGTTCACTTAACAGCTTTTGATATTCAGATGTGGTCGGCAACAAGATTCTCACCAAAAAAAAAAAAAAAATAAATAAATAAATAAAAACGTGTGAAAAAAAATTAATAAAAAATAAACGGCATTGACAGCAGAAAAAAAGACTGGCATTTACATTTCATTAATTTGACTGACACTGTTATTCCGAGCAAACTTAATTGGGAGTGCAAAGGCGGAATTTGAGAAGCTGAGAAATCCCAAGAGCACAAGCAGAATGGATAATGCGAAAGCGCAGGGAGTGGACGGACGTTCTGTGATCGGCGGTGACGGGCAGGGGAGCCGGCGTGGACGGAGGCTGCTTCGTCAGGTTGACAACACTTTAGTCTTTATTTGTGTTTTGTGTGTCCAAATATCGCCATTTGATCTCAAGCCTGGACAAACGGAGTGGTGTCTGTAATTAAGACGCATCGGTGAAAAATGGATTAAGAATGGGAGAACAAAAAAAGAGGGTTAGAGGTGGCAGGATGGAAATTGTTTGAGTTCTGGAACTTCCAATCTGCGACATCGGCTCCTCCGACCACCTTGTCCACTATGGAGGACCGTGGCTGCCATAACAATAAATAAATATATAAAAAAATAAATATATAAATAAATAAATAAAATAAAGATAACATTTACTAAATAAATATATATATATTTGTATTTATTCCTGTATCTTTGTATTTATTTATTTATTTTTGTATTTATTTATTTATTTCTGTATTTATGTCTGTATTTCTCCTAATGTCTGCAAATCATGGGGTGGGTCTGGATGCCGCTGCTATAAGGTGATTGGTTAATCTTTCTCCATGCACACATGCCTTGTCCAGCATAGACATAAAATAAATAAATACAAAAATAAATACAAAAATAAATATATAAATAAATAAATAAATGCACTTATTACAATAAATGCATGCATTTCTTTGCAAATCTTATCTTTATTTTTTATTATTTTTTTAATATATATATTTATTTATTTATTGTTTTAGCAGCCACGGTCCTCCACAGTCCACACATAGCTGGGCATTTATGAATCCGCAATACATAACAAAAACAGCATCCACACCAAACCGCATATATGCGTAAGTACATTAATTGTTCAAATCTGAGCACATTCAGAATTTTTTTGGCAGCTGTATAAAGAAATTTGCCGTTATAGCTTTACGGACCTGCCCAACAATTGTGAGACACCATATGCCTTGACAAACAAAATGCATTTAGCTGTTTTTTTAATCTTCCATCAGATAAATAGTACAGCGCGCAAGCAACTTTTTTTGACTATATTGTCCGGTCTCACCGTTTCCTTCGACGACTTCATCTCAGAGTTCCAGCAGACGTTTGTCCCGGTCTGACCCAAAACCGCTGTTGCCGTCTTCGGCGAACCTGTTGGATTGTGGGATGGTTATTTGGCGTAAAGTAGCCGACTGTAAAGTGTAAATCAGTACTTGAGCTAGCCAAAAGCACCTGCACAATCGTTAAAACAAACACAGTTTTCCAATCCAATCCAATTTATTTATAACGCACTAATAAAAACAACAGAGTTGACCAAAGTGCCGTACAAAAATAAAAAATATAAAATACAATCAAATATACACATATACAGTGGCATAAGAGGACGATTTGAACAGTAAAAGTCAACTTCCGAACTAGTTAAATGCCAAAGAGAAAAAATGCGTCTTAAGGCGTGATTTAAAAACAGGAAGGGAGTCAGCCTGTCTAATACACAGAAGCAGCTCATTCCACAGTTTGGGACCAACCACAGAAAAAGCTCGGTCTCCTCTGAGTTTGCGGTGGGTCCGAGGAACCATAAGCAGCGATTGGTCCACCGATCGTAGCGAACGTGTCGGGGAGTATGACACGAGCAGGTCGGACAGATAACGCGGAGCAAGACCTTTGAGGCATTTAAACACAAATAAAAGAATTGTAAAATCAATTCTGTATTTGATTGGAAGCCAGTGAAGGGAAGACAAAACAGGTGAAATGTGATCATGCTTTCGTGAGCCAGTTAAAAGACGCGCTGCGGCGTTCTGAACCAGCTGCAGGCGTGCAAGCGAGGACTGACTAATGCCGGTGTACAGAGCGTTACAGTAGTCCAGCCGTGTCGTAACAAAAGCATGAATCAAAATTTCAAAGTGGTGACTAGAAAGTGAGGACTTTATTTTTGCAAGCTGCCTCAGATGGAGGCAGCAAACTGGCATCCGTGCTGTTTCTAATGTACACCACAGATGGACATATATAAACTCCGGTTATTTGTGTCCACACTCAAACGCATAACTGGAGTATTCCTAAATCTTCACTTTGACCAGAGGTTTCAGAAACCTTCAATTTTAGGAATTTTTGTTTATGTTTGTGTGGATCCAAATCGTAGGAAAATATCTTCGTTTTTTAAGATTCCCTGCGACATGTGTGGACAAGGCTGCGCTCATACATCACGGACGTGTCTCACCCTGGGATACAATAGTCTGTACCGGCGAAAGCCTGGATTTGAGCTGCCGATCGTCAGATCATAAGACAACCCGCTCTACTGTGTGAGCTACTGTCCCCCCCCCCCCCCTCTCCCCCCAGGCAAGGTTGGTGATGTGTCTTCGCCCTACAGACACCGTGGCGGTATGCATCAGTCAAAGCTACGATCAAACTGTGGACCAGTGGATCCGTGGAGGAACACTCGAGCCACTGTGGCCCAAATGATTCCCTCCAGAGTCTGGCCACGCTGGTGGATATGTACAGCTATGGATACCCTCAATTTTACTGTCACTCTGGGCAGCTTAATTAGAGCGCAACAAGGGGGGGAAAAAAAGAAAGAAATCATGAAGTAACAAACACGGGGGTTGCCAGTGGAAAGCAAAAGGCGGAGACCAAAGAGTGAATTGAAATTCAGTGGAGTTTGAATGGCCAGTGGTGGCAGACAGAGGAGCTGGTGTGTGGACGCCGACAGGGCCAGCAGCCAGGATTTAGTATTCTGTGAGAGGCGCCCGCGGAGGCTCTGCATAAGGGGGATAACATGAGCAGACCAGGCCAGGCAGACAAGGGGCTTCTGGATGAGCTGGACAGGGCAAGTACAGGACAGCAGAACTCAGTATGAACATACGGTCTCCAGTGGGGGGAGTACTTATATTTGTACGGGCTGGCGGTGTCATGACGAGGGAAAGCCGGGGGCAACAGAAGTGTAACTCAAGCTAATATAACATAGGATCCGTCTCATGTAGAAGAACACTATTTTTTTCACAATATTTAGGCGTTAACACTTTATTTGAGCACTCACTTATTAACAGCTAACTAAGTGCTAATTAGTGTACCTATGGATAGTTAATTTGCTCTTAATTGTACTTATTATTGTTTTATTTTAGTGAAGTAATTTAATGAAATGTTGGGCAGAAAAGTTATTTTAATTTGACTTTTTAAGCTGCTGACAGGAAGTGACATAACAACTGTCCAGGGACTACAGATGAAAAATAGCCCTTAGGCTAATTCTGGCATATTTACATGTATAATGTATATTAATATACACTGTCCCTATAATAAATTTTAATAAAAAATAATAATATTTGCCTTTATTCTGCATGACCTAATTCAACATCTTACTAGCTACTAACTAATACTTTCCCACATTCGTTTAGAAAGGGGAATGCATTTTCAGATACAAATACTTAATAATTAGGAGGCAACTGGACATAAATTCGACTGTGTATGTTTTTATAGTATTTACCAGTTACTTGCCGATCAGGGTTAGGGTTAGGAATGGCAAATGTGATGTAAGTTGTGTTTCACTCACTCACAGATCTTACACATAGTTTTAGAAACTAGAAGGTCTTGGCTTTCAAATTACTCATCACACTGGCATATAGGCTGCAAGCTCTCCTGTCAATACGCTTTGAGATTTGGACACACATAATTGCTAACCACATCTTTGGTCTTTTTGTGTGACTGAGCGCACGCGTAAAGACCAGACAGGTACGCATCAACTCGTCTAAGCTCAGGTAAGAACGTACAAAACGGCGGCTTATTCCTTTAAGTAAATGCAAGCAGGTGGTGAAGACGTTTGAAAGAGGGTGTTTTTTTAAGAGGAAAATAAAACCTCGAAGTGGAAGTACCCTTTATGTTTAATACATACAATTTGGCACACACCTCAGTATACTCAAAAATCTTGTTGACGATTAAATGTTCCAACGGAAAAAAAACGCATCAAATTTAGAACCCATTTATCCCGAGTGTTTCTTCGTCGCTGCGTGTTTTGTCTGTCCGGGCTGTAAATAGATTTGTTTTCGTGAACAAATTAGAGCTGCCCCTTCAAACCGGTGCTCGGCTAAAAAGAGTGAGGAAATTAATAAATAACCATTGCCTTCAGGACAGCTCTGCTCACCGTTTCCCGTTTTTTGAACGCACAAAAATAGTGGCTATAGCCCAAGGGATAAACTTGACATATTTGTTTTTTCCTTAAATGAATGATTTCCCGCACACGTGGCGTCGGGCTCACGATTGTTTGCGAGACTGTGATTGAGATGAAAATGCCAGGACGCCCGATTCCTCAGTTTACATTTTGTTTTGTTATTTTTATTCATCTTTGAACTCTGGCGGCCCCCTGCTGCTCTCAGTCCCACGAGACGCAGCGCTGCACTGTCAGACGGTCACGACTGTCTTTGTAGAGTTTGACTGATGTGGAACTCTGTGTTTATTTAAAATCCGTCTGTACGAGCGGACTCTGTTGGCATGTATGGATATATAGTTACTTTCAGAGTTTTCTGCCAGTGCCCCCATGGATCGCAAACTAAACTTTCAGCAAAGGACGCGATGCATAATGCAAACAAAAGTGAAGTCTTTGTCTTTTGATAAGCCACAAGGCCATCTTGATAGGACACTATCAATAAGTAAAGCCAAACAAACAAACACACGCACATACACATCGGTGCAGTGAGCTACATTGACCATTGTAGCTGCTTTTTTTTGTTCTTTTTTTTTTTGCTCAGCTCGTCTGTGGCAGGTAGTAAGTATGTCTGACAATTATGAGGCTGAACTTTAGTGGACTCACATGATGCACAGTATATGATCGAACAAACCAAACTAACAATTTGTCCGCCCTCCAAATTTTCAACCCACACTCCTGACCCGGGAGCCGTTGCACACATGAAGTGTCGGTTTGTGAACTTTACTTCCAGTAGTTCTCGACATTTCTGGTCTTTTCATTGACACATTAACATATTCTGGATCAGCCAATTTGAGGGTTGTTGAAAGTTTCTGTAACTGGTTCGGGGATGGCTTCTCTGACACGATCAATGACCCACGACTGTGGGTTCACTCAGATCACTGCCACGGCTTTCAGGCAAAATAAAAATATGCCCCGAAAGCCGAGTGAAGGGAAACCACTGAGCAACACTTAAACATCGATTTGCATCCGATGTCCATCCAGACGCAACATCCTAATATGCACGCTTTTATAGTCTTATAGTTTACAGTTTTTACAGTTTATTATTTATCTAAGTTATGTGTTATATGTCCTTCTGTGGACCCATCACCTGCAGGGGGCACCATAGGGGCTGGTGCAATGCGATTTGGGCAACTCCAACAGCTGCCCCCACGACCGGACGGACAAGTGGAAGAAAATGGATGGATGGATGTGTTATATGTTTTATGTCTCATGTTGCACGATTGAAACGAACAAAACAAATCCTAGTTGTGAACCTGTTCACTAACAATGGCCATTAAAACAATTCTATGATTCCGATGGCCTGGAAGATCAATATTACAATGTTGTGTTCGAGTCTAGCTAAAATTATCGTATTATTAAATAGCATCGATCAGACAATCAAACATCAAATGTATAACCACCAATTGAATGCGTGCCCATGTGATACAGCAGCCATTTGGCGTCCTCGTCGGTGGGTAATTATTGAGAGCTATGTAATTATATGACAGGAAGAGCAAATGTCAATGCTGTTATTTTTACTCACTTGGTGGTTATGAAGCCTCCTTGTGCAGTTAATGAGATCCTGCGTACAACACAAAGTCACCAGCAAAGACTTGGCTGCCAATAGTTGCAGTGCATTTTTAGTACTGCAAAGGTCAAATACTATGAGTCGGTAAGTTCAGATACAAAAAAAAAACAATCGCTGCAATGCATCTTTATTTTTGACACCATTATGATACAATAGGATGGGAGGTGAGCGCGTCAGTGGGTCCAAAATAGTAGATTCAAGTTCAGGTGCTCTTCGAGGACAACGACAGAGAGAACATGGCAAAAAGACAAAGGAATGTCCGAGGCACTCTGAATGGTAAGATAAAAATCCTTTAATGAGCAAGGGACGCCAACGCGTTTCGACCTAGTACGGTCTTCATCAGGGCAAGTAATTAAAACTATTAACTATTATGATACTATTAGGAATTAAAGTGCATATGACACCATTTATATTTAAGATTATGCTAATAAATGTACCCATCTATTTTTGTGACGTTTATAGTTTCACTTCCTTATTAGACACTGACAGGAAGTGACATAGACAGAGGCAAACCATTTTAAACGGTTGCCGTGCCAACCATGGTATGCCAACGGGAAAGTAGTGAGTTAAACCGCTATGGAACGTTACCTCTATCTATGTCACTTCCTGTCAGCAGCTTAAAAATTCAAATACAAATCCCTTACATTAATTTGCTGCTTAATTGAAATAAAGTGACATTTATTATTTACAACTGATGTTATCCATCTAAATAAGTCATATTTTCAAGAGCGACAAATTTATTTAGAGAACAAACTTCCAAATTACATATTTTTTTCTCCGAGCTTATTAACTGAACATTGGACAAGTAATCCAACCCAAAAAGGCATCATGCTAGAAACATCACGTCGGGAGCAAAGTTTCACTGAAGGATTCTCAAGTGTTCATCACGGTAGATGTTTTTGTCTTGAGGCTAATGGATAACGCTTGATACAAATTAGAATCGCACCAAGATTTTGAGCGAGCCTGCTCAGAAAATGATCAGCCTCTCTTTAGTATAAATACTTTGTAGTCCATAATGAACACAGATGGTTGCACCAGTCCAGTGTTTACATTCAACGTAAGGTTTTTAACACGTAGCCAGTGAATGTCCATCAGTGACTCGCTGTCCATTTTCTTGAACTATGTATTGAGGCCGCTTCTCCCTAATGGGGAACCAGAGAGGAAGAACAATGGGTTCGGGAAAATTCACTCGGAAGTCACGTACCATTCAAGCGCGGGGAGCCCCTACTGGTCACACAAGTTTGTCTTCGTAATAAAGAAATTCATTCATATGTCTGTTCTTTTTAAAGGATTCACCGTAGGTTTGTTACAATAAACTAAAATGATTTGTCCCCGTTGAGGTCAAATCTGTTTTATGTTCATCATATCAGTGTTTTGAATGTTACCATGAAACGTGAACCAGAAGACTATTGAGGGACTGTTTAAAGTGCATATGACAGATTAGAAACAATTACTTGCTAAAACACAGTTGACACGATTATATTTAAAGCAGTACTAAGTAACTTGTTTACCTGAAAAGTATTGGGATGATTGGGGGGTCTTTCATCTCCCCCTGGTGTCTCTGGCCAGAAAACCACACTTGCAACTACGCTGCCTCCGGCTCGGAGCAGCAATACACACTAATGGAATCACAAAGAAGAAGCTAACAGGCTAACGGGCAAAGCTAACTGCGGGCTAGCACCACTTAAACAGTATTTACAGCCAAGTTTGAGTGACAAAAAGATATTACCATTGTGTAAATTGGATGTACAATATCCTTCTGTCCCTTTGTCTTTTCTGTCAGCGTAGTATTTACTCTCACGGACAATTAATGAGTAAAAACACGCAACATGCTACGACACCTGCAGTGGCGCTTACGGCCTCTAGGGGCATGAGTTACTTAGTACTGCTTTAAGATTTTGCTAAAGATTTTACCCAGCTTTCTTTAGTTTGACCATTTCTGTCATGTATATAGTTTCAATTCCTTATTGGACACTGACAGGAAGTGACATAGAGGCAAACCATTTTAAACTGTTGCCGTGCCGACCTGTTTTGTCAATGGGAAATGAGTGCGTCAAACTGCTTTAGAACTTTGCCTCTACCTACGTCCGTTCCTGTCAGTGGCTTAACAAATCAAATAAGTTGATTTGCAGTTCATGCACTTTAAGCACATCAACCACTCACTATTGAAGTAACCGTATGGATGATCAACCTTTCCACGGCTCTGTCTGCATAATGACAGACAACTGCTGCTCACCCCAATATACTCCGCTTCCAGATACGTCTCTGCACTAGTACTTCATTTCCTGTGCCCACATTTTGGTGCACAATTTCCAAATTTAGAAAATGCTCAAATATTCATATTTCTTTTTTGTGTGTGTGATAAACGCGTGTTATTTATTCCGACTGTTCCTGTTTGTCAAAGCCACATCAGAGAGAGTGATTTGTGGTTAACCCTGCTTACTTGGAGACTGTATAAATAATTAGCTGTGCATGTTTTAGCACTCGGGCAGTGTTATGGACAGAAAAGCGGTGCCTCGGCGCCTCCGCAAACTGCATCGCATTACTTCGCTTTTTTACTTCGACTCTGGCATATATTTGTACCTCTGCCAAGTCTCTCTCACGCACACACAATGAGTGACCTTGCCTCCCCGGGGAACGGCCATGTTTAATTGTTCATCAGCACTTTCCTCGCCACTCTGCAGGCAGGGAATTAAAGTGGAGGAGCAAAGGGATGGAAAGTAGTAGGGAGGAGGAGAGGAGAGAAGCGAGCTCCCGGGGGGGAGAGTGAACTAAGGGAAGAAGACAGGAAGGCACTCCTGAATCAAATTGTAGATTTAGCAAAAATAAGTCACCCATGGTCTTGCCAGGTTACTTAATTCAAATGTTTTAAGACTAAATCGCCAAGGAGCAATGCCGTATTTATTTGCAAAGCAAGACAATGCCTTCTCACTTCTTTGTTTGATAAGTCTCCACAAGTCCAATACAGCTGATGCATAAAAGATCGATTCTCACCTTGTTGTTCACATTTTCTAAATTAAAGTACTTCAGTTTTTATATTCTATTAGACATTTTGGTCATGGATAGGGATGGGTATCGTTAAGGATTTACCGTCATTGCTCTAACTCTTTATTTTGGGTATTTGTGAATGAAGAAAAGTGTCTGTTGTTACGTTTCGCTTTTTTAGCGGCTGCAGCTCAAGGGGGGGGGTTCTGAGAATAAGCAAGATTTGAATGTTTAACATCGCGTGTCTTTCCCATGACAGAAGAGGGCCTTTTTTTTTGTGCTTATTTGTGCGCATGTGATTAGCGCGGCACCGCAGTTAAGAAGACCGTTAAGGCCGGGGCCGTTATGATACCGGGTTTCGGTACCCATCCCGTTATGGATATATATGAATATTACGTTCCCTTAGAGTGATAAGGTTCTATATGACATCAAATTTAGTAATCCCATATCCCAATCATATTCTTGTTCAGTGACTTTAAACCTATCTCAGAAGTACTAAATTTTTCCCATGGTGGTATAATCCCAGCTCTGATCATTGCATTCTCTTCTTGTGTCCTTGGGCAAGATCATTTGTAATACCCAATCAGCAGTGTGCGACTCTGTTATTGGTAATGGCTGTTAAGCTATTTCTTCATTTTACTTGTTAAACTGCCAGTTGACTTTTTGTTGGCCTACATTATAAAATATTTAGGCCCCACTGTCAAAATTGTACACATAAAACAACACATGTTTTAAATGATAAATAAATCATTAATAGTTTGGGTTACAAGCCTTTGAAAGTTGAGTTCACTTGCTAGTTTGTACAGTGTCGGGCATGTATTAAATGCTGTTGGGAGCAGATGGACAAACAGTCAGGAAACACATTCTCCAACTCAATCAGCTCTGGCATGATGAGCACTCTGAGAATAAAACCCATAAGCTCACTGAGTAATTGTCCTATACGTCTAGTTATAGTGCAATAAGAGAGTTGTAACATTGATGTATGGTTAACAATATGGGGAGTAACAGGGGAATGATGTGCTATTTAAACCTCCATCAATCGTTATGAAACATTCAACTACTGTTTTATTGGTAAATATATCGGTCCCTGCGCTCTGGTGTGTGTATGCCGACTGATCATGAACAAGATGACTGTGATGGGTGGAGTGAAACCCGCTGATTTATCATATGTTCTTTATCCATAACTTCTCCTGCGGCCATTTTTTAATCTCCTTTTCAATTCATTATTTTGCCTTCCTCCTCCATTGTTTTCTTCTCTTGATGGGTGATTGCAATTTACCAGTTGTAAGGGGTTTCCTCGGTAATCCACTCTACAACAGCATCTTATATTACCTATCAGGGTCCTTTATAGAAGCAGTACTAGAGGCCTAGAGCGCCACTGCAGGCGATAATTTTTACTAATTATCCATGAGAGTAAATACTACGCTGACAGAAAAGACAAAGGGAGAGAGGGATATTGTACATCCAATTACACAATGGAGAGGTATTTTTTTCACTCAAACTTGGCTGTAATACTGTTTAAGTGACGCTAGCCCGCAGTTAGCTTGGCCTGTTAGCCTGTTAGCTCCTTCTTCATGATTCCATTAGTGTGTATTGGGGTCTGCAATTGTGGTTTTCTGGCCAGAGACACCAGGGGGAGATGAAAGACCCCCCAATCATCCCATTAACACTTGTATTACCCCCTGGGACTACGGAAAGTTTTTAAGGTAAACAAGTTACTTAGTACTGCTTTAAGCTGGGGAAAAAACTTAAATTTAGTGATATCAATTTGAAACTTCTGCTGTAGATTACTGATATAAATATGAGAAAAAAAATGTGTTGCACGTTTTCTGTAATTTTATATAATAAGGCATTTTTTGCCTAAAAATTGTCAAAAGTGCCTACTGTATTATTTTGTTTTCAGAGGGGATTTGTAATATTGTGATTAGTTTTTGAATAAGCTATTCATAAGCGAATCAAAAAAATCTATTTAAAAATGGCCTTGTTTTTTTATGTTCAAAGCTGAATAAATCAAGCTAGGAATTAGATAATACAAAATCCCTCTGAAAAACCTTCAAAAAATGGTTACGTCCAAGACTGGAGACTTTGGAGTCTGTAGGAGCTGCTAAAGTGGTGAGGTCGTTGCATGAGTTGAGAAAAAACCCTTCACATTTTGAGAAAAGCGGCCCTGACGTTTTGTAACATGTGCGCATACGGTCTTCCGTACGGGTGGCAAAAATGGGATATTTGGATTATAGCGTCATCTGGGGCTCCAAATATGTTAATATTTGTGAATGAATGCGCGAGAGAAAGCCGGCTTTGCGAAGAGCTGTTGTAGCTACTTCCGGGATGACTCCACCTGGCTGGCCACAAAACATCATCCAATAAGCATCGTACGTGTCTTTTTTTTTTAATTCTTTGACATAAAAACTAAGATGTTAAAAATGTCCAAAGTCTATATTTTCACATGCCGTGTCTCACCTTAAAGTATGCTGGGATTTGAAGGCACAGTGGCATAGTGGTTGATATGTGGATTAGAGAGCCATATACAACCACTGGCCCCAACATTAAGGTCAGTGGACTCTTGAACCGAATTTTATTTTTCAACCCCTACTCAATGGGACATTTTCAGAATAATGTGGTTGGCACAATCACCTTAACTGAAGATCCTGGGTTTCAATAACAAAGTGTCGTGAGCCATTGAAACCTGGGTCAAATGAACTAATATCGGTAAGATGAGGTGCACTTCATAGTCCTTGTAGATATATTATCCTCTGCATTAGCCACATTCTTCAAAGGAGCTTTTAGCAGGAGTGGGCAACGCATAGGGACCCATCTCACGATTTTTAGGTTTTTTTTTCTTTTTCGATCAGGCTGTACCCACGCACAGGGAGTAAATGCAAACTTCAGAAAGGTCCTACGCAGTCTGAGAAAGAAACCCAGGATAACCACTCAGATGTCCCAGGTAATGTTTCACACACACACACACACACACACATTTCAGTTTTCCATTAGGTCTTTGTGTGCGTGTGGCGGTAGGGAGGGGCGTAAATAAAGTTTTGATTGATTGATTAAATAATAGGCTCTTTCGACTGACCAAATAGACTGTGATAAGTGAAGTGGTACCAGTTGATTTATTCCAGTCTACCTCCATTTATTTTACTCAACTTCTCTGGGGGCCATTTTCTTATTTTTTACTCCTTATTTTCTTTCTCTTTCCCCCTCATCCCTCTTTGGTCCCCCTCGATCGCTCTCTCCTCGCTCTCGCCGTGCGGCGCAGATAGTGATGAGGCAGCAGCAGTGGCCATGCTCTGGTGCTTTAGCTAATGGAAGTCTGAGTCTCGACAAGGCCTCGCAGTGTCGTCCAGTGCGCCGTGGTCCTATCTCATCATCTGTGTGCCCGTTTGTGTGGAAGTGTGTGCGGTGCACTGCCCAAAGGCATTTCAGGGGCCGATAGGTGAAAGCAAATTAAACATGACGCAAATCTGAGCCATTAATAGAATCTGGTTTGCATCACTTGGGGATGCTTAACTGATATAAAAAAAAAAAACGTCCTCATTATCTCTTCACCTTTTTATCAAACATGTATTCAATTTATTTATTTCAATATTGTTATTCAACAAATTGGCAGTGACAATAGAATACAAAAGATTCTTATGTATCTTCAGACAACGTCACCATTACGTCTCTTTAAGCTCTCCTTGGTATCCGACAGGTCTCGGAGCCATTGCAGGGATGTCACAGAAGCGTCTCACAGGTTACGGAGAAATCCGTGTCCGCGATGTCCCAACAACTGCTTGAGACCACGCGGTGACCACGCAGAGACTTGAAACTCCGCTAAAATCGAACCTGTTTTCACCAAGACTCCCTGGCAACTCGCCTTATCGTGGAGACATCTCCGAGACCAGCGGCGACTTGAGTTGTCAACAGGTCGCCCACTAGTCTCCAGGCCGGTGCGATAGGCCCTTTAGCCTCCACCAGGCTTCTGCAAGGTGGCGTGCTGGGTAATCGGGAGAGTCGGGACGTTTCCCGGTGGGCCGCTCGGTTGCGGTGCTTTTGGGCCAATAGAATAAAATATGAATTAATAACAGACTCACGATTGTGCTATTCCAGGCCTTAAAGACTTTAACCGGGCTGCAGCAGGAGCCTGGGCTGCTCCTCCAGATATAAACTAAGTAACACAAGCGTAATTGTCGGGTAAATATATCAAAATAACAACTGATGAAAATCTGAAAAAAAAATTCCATCAAACATTTCTTTCTGGCAGGGAGATACCATTTGACGTTGAACTAACTGAACACCCCTCCGCTTTAGTTCAAGTTGGTGCAGTCCAATCCAGCGGAGACAAGTGTCCGCGTGAGTTAAGAGGGAAAAGGCAGTGAAAGGTAGAAAAGTGGACAAATAAATATTTATATCTACATAACTTGGTGCTGATAGTGGAGTTGTATCAGGCTCAGCAGCCCATGTGAAAAGAGAAAGCAGTAGAAAAGTGTGAAGGCCTCCCGTACCTGAGACCTGTGCACTCCCACTGAGCTATACTTCTGTACGAAACTGGGCCGGTCTTCTCTAAAATCCCGGGCAGAAATTAGGTCCCAGCACGCCACTGCTTTTGCAACAATTATCTTCTAATCCGCAGCAGAAACACCATGTCACGACCTCTTTTTGTTTCACACATTTCTGTGAGCACAGCATTTACTTCACATAAAAATAGGTTTTACTTTACTACAAATATATAAAATGGGTACAGTACCTTTAACAGCTCATGAAAAAAACTGTGTCGGGAGAGCCAACGCAGGTGACAGCTGTGACATCTGCATACCCTTTGCTGGAATTTAGCTCCATCAATTTCAGGGATATGCATCTTTCTCCCAGCCAATTTCTTGTTAAATCCACTTCAATTTCTGCTGGAAAAAAGGCTAAAAGCCCCAAATTATAACCTAAGACCTATAATCAGTAAGTCTACTTATCCGCAGCTTATCAGCCGAGTATAAGATTTTCAGATGATTACTCTCTTTTAAACTACATTTCTTCTTTGCACTCTATCACCGTCTTCAAAGTTACACATTTCTAAAAATGCAATAAAACCGCAGAAACATTCAGTAGGTTGTATTGAAGACATAAGGACTTAGCATCAACTAAAATATATCTGTTTTTCACCCTTTGCTATTCTAATCTTTGCCTATGACAAAGTGTTAGTTAATTGTATCTATTCATTTTGCATTAACGCTAAATTCTGCCAAAATATCCTATATTTTCCATCAGTTGCGGTTCTTGGACTCGGAACTACTTTTGTTACTGCTCTGGCACTCATTACTTATTTTCCCCGTGGGTCTGGTTAGTTCTTGTGTAAAAATGAGGCTAAAGTTGCATCAGAAAACCTTTTGAAACAGTGGTTGAGCCAATGAATGTCAGACAAGTTTACAAAGCATCAAATTGCATGGAAGAAGCCATTCTCAATACAGCAAGCTTAGCCGAGTATTCTATTTAAAATCTTTCACTTTTTTGTACTCATTATATAGATAGTGACATTTCTCCCATACAATGCTTAAAATCTACATCTAATGACTTTGAGCCACAAATACCCCTCCCATCGAATACTAGAGGGGAGGGGTAGTCTAATCCTCCAAGCACAAAGTGCACACACTATCGCAGTTACAATCACGCCTCGATGTGAAATGATCAAAGTGTGAGAAATTCACATGCAAGGAGGCACAAACCATACCCGACTCATTTAATAAAATGAATGCCTATTTAATGTAAAGCACCACTTTAAAACTTTGTATTCAATAAAACTGTATGTTCTCTTTTCAAACCTTCAGAGCCTTACATTCACACGTCTATCCAACGCCAAGCAACATATTATTGCATTGAAAAAAAAGTTATCATTACTGGGGAAGGAAGAGGAAGGCAATGTATTCCTATAGAGCTTTCATGCAAACCCAGCAAAGCACTTTGTAGGGGATCATGGTAACACTTTAGGATAACTACACCTTATTTAGCCTTAATAAATGGTGAAATAACACTTAATTCATCATGAACAATGAATTAGTGAAGTTTGTTTATAAACACTTAATGACTACTTAATGAATAAGGGAAGAACTATTCATTGTGAGTTAGGCATTAAAGGTGCATTATGCAACTTTTTATGTTGAAAAAACAGTAGATATTTGTGCATAATTGACCTTGTAGTGACCCAGCGGCTGTATGAGTGGTTACCATGGCGCCTTAACTTTCCATCACAGTGGTCTCTAGGACGCTCCAGGATCAATTATTTGGAAGGCTTTCGAGGCCGACGGACCGATCTCACCAGAAAACCTACAAAACAATTGATCCTAGAGCGTTGTAGAGACCACCGTTACTACAAGGTAAAATAAGTACAAATATATTTTAAAAAAAATCCACATAAAAAGTTAAAAAGTTGCCTAATGCAGCTTTAAGCAGTTATTAAGTGTCATTCACACTTAACTAATTTATTGTTCATAATTAATTAAGTGTTAATGCATAATGTATTAAGGCTAAATAAGGTGCATTT
Organism: Proterorhinus semilunaris; assembly: GCA_021464625.1. Taxonomy (NCBI): domain Eukaryota; kingdom Metazoa; phylum Chordata; class Actinopteri; order Gobiiformes; family Gobiidae; genus Proterorhinus; species Proterorhinus semilunaris. Next base: position 9,818,374 of record CM038349.1, read on the forward strand.
ATTATAAAGTGTTGCCGGGATCATTTCTTCATTCACTCCATGTTTGGTGGTGGCAAGGCACATTATGAAGCCACAGCTGCCCTGCCATTTTCATATAGACAGGGCGGGAGAATGGCAGCGTACAACTGTCAAAGCCGGACTAGAATCTCTGACTGTGTCGATTTGTGGATAAATGCTCTACCCACTGAGCCAGATGTCCCAAACTTTCCGCCTTAGCTTCAGAGCTAAGACGAAATCAGGCATTTCTCAAGGACGTGGCTGCTTTTTTATCTAGGACAATTTTTTAACCCACACTTAATACAGCATGGAGAACGTTTATAGGACAACGCAATTCCACAGCTTTGACCTTATCTCATAAGAAGTCGTTTTATAAATGGTTTGCCTTCACCATCTGTAGTGCCACTATTACTCAGCAAACAGACAGTAGCTGCATGACCCAGGTGTGAGTAAAATGAATAGGTGCCTCTGTTGCAGAATGTGAAAATGTGTTACAATTTTTTTTTAAATTCAAGTCAAAGGAGTTTGGGCATCACAAAAATAGGAATACAATCGGAACAAAACAATGTCAAAATCCGGACCAAACGTGGGATTCAAAGTGGATTAAACCTGAAGCTTTTTTCATGGATTCTCTGTTGACTGTTTGCTTTTGCATATTTACACGTAAAAAAATACATTAAGTTAGGGGGCAACAGTGGCCCAGATAGTAGAGCGGGTCGTCTTGTGACCGGAGGGTCGGGGGTTCGAATCCCGCAGGTGCACACTGTTGTTGTGTCCTTGGGCAAGGCACCTCACCCACCTTGCCTCCAGTGTCTGCGCACATTGGCGTATGAAGGAAACACATTAAAAGTACAGAGCACCAACATTAAAGAAATGAAACAAAACAATAAACAAGACAATGTAAAGTTCAGGCAAATGAAGTATCCAGGCAAACATAATTATTATTATATTAGTTAAGCAGGTCAATCGATAAATCAATCTTTATTTATATAGCGCTTTTCATACATTTCATGTAACGCAAAGTGCTTTACAGATTTAAAAACATTCTCTCACACCCACCTCCTCCCACAAATACAAACACATTGTCGTATTCACACTCTCCCCACCCACCTCCCCAGAGACACACCTCACAAGCACATCACGCACACTCAAGGTAAAGCAATGGACGCAGTGGACATAAGGGATAAGGCTGAGGTAAGGCTGGGTACAGATAAACCAGGTAAGGAAACGCCATCCCCGGAGCCGTCTGCATCGGGCGCGAAGGGTCCGTGAAGGTTCATAAGGTAAAAGCATTTCTGAAAGATAAGAAGGACCGAGACCGACATTTAAAAACCATTAAAAGAACCTTAAAATCGATCCTGCAACACACGGGGAGCCAATGCAGCGACTCTAAAACCGGTGTAATGTGGTCCCGCCTCCTGGTCTTCGTCAGGACACGAGCTGCTGAATTTTGTAAAAGTTGTAAACCTGAGATACTCTGTTTGGGAAGACCAGAAAGCAGGGCATTACAGTAGTCAATACGACTGGTGATAAAAGCATGCATGAGCGTCTCCGTGTTGGCCCGAGAGAGAATGGGGCGGACTCTGGCTATGTTCTTTAGATGGTAAAAAACAATCTTTGTGATATTCTTAATGTGTGGAATTAAAGTCAGCTCAGAGTCAAACATTTCTTCACCTGTGAGGAAGGATTAAAAGACAATGACTGTAGTTTGGGTAAAAGTTTCTCTATCTGGGCCTCAAGACCGATGACTAAAACTAAAACACATTTTTCTACCCCCTCTGCTCGAATGGTAAAGTAAACTGTATAATAAATGTATTTTTTTTTTTAAATACAAATAGATCAATTGCAAACCTTATTGTCATTGCCAGCCAGAAAAAAAAAAAACTGCCATAATGATTTATTATTTTCCCCACAAAACAAACAAGCTTGACGGCAGTACTAGCAATTCTGACATCAAAGCTCACTTCAGTAAAAGCATTTTCACTATTGTCAAACACATTTTAAGAATACACCCATCAAATTGAAATTAATTTAGTTTTGTTATTGAAGTGGTTACATTTATCTCAGAACCCTTTCACACATGAGACACCAAATAGATTTACGGCCCTGTTGTTATTCCTCGAGTGTCTCAAAGTAAACAAATCTGAGAGGAAAAAAAGAAGAAGAAGATCTTCAGTTTTTCATCTAAAAAGTTTTATTTTCAGCCGGCTTTGATTCCCTCCCCTCCTTGGATCTCCGTTTCTAGATTGTTTACTTCTCACATTGCCTGCAGCGCTATCTTCCACCCTGGACTTATACATGTGGATGCATGTAAATTTGGAGTTCAGGGGGAAGGGGAAGCTCTTCAAAAAAGGTTGAAGTTTTCTAATATTTTCCTTAAGTCTCAAATGGCTTGAAAAAAGAGAGGCGCGCAGGTAGTTTAATTAACGCCTCTTTTTTCTCAGTGAAGTTGATTGACATGCAAATGAATGTGAGGCTTCAGGGGAGTGAGCGAAGTGTGTGCGGAACAAGAAGAGAAGGTTCGGGAGTACAAAGAAAAATGCACAAAGTAAAGATGACTTGATGGTAATTGCATGAGATCTTGACACATACAGAGCCAAGTATGGGCTCGACGGAGGGTTTCGAGATGTGCCTGTGGAAGGGGGAGCGTAAGCGCAAGCAGAACATGCAAACTCCACATAGAAAGGTGTACCCTGTGGTCTAAGGATCAATTCGAAAAGTCACTGCGGTTACATGGCGAAGGGAAAGTCGAATCTCTCACCGCTTAGTCTAATCAAATTGGATTGCGTGCTGTCCCTAGCCTGGAAGCTAAATGTCAGGCTGTCAAAAAAAAAACACCAACATATCGTCAGAAAACATCATGTTAGCTGCTTCTAATGGACGACGGCCATTGTTCAACAAATACGCGCACTGCTATTGAAACGAGGATGGGAGGAGAGCTAACTTTTGTGGCTGCATCAGCGCGGAGAATGTGTGTTGGGCTGGCTCTGCCTTATGACCACAACACCGGAGGCCGCCATTGCTGTAGTACCTCCATATAGCCGCTAGTCTCCCATTGGAAAGCATTGGACTTTAGACACGTTAAAAAACAACTTTAACGCCTGGTTTCTATAGGAGTACTTCGAGGATCTCCTCAATCCCACTGTCACGTCTTCCGATGAGGAGGCAGAGGCTGGGGACTCGGCGGGGGGCTCATCCATCACCCAGGCTGAAGTCACCGAGGTGGTTAGAAAGCTCCTCGGTGGCAGGGCCCCGGGGGTGGATGAGATTCGTCCCGAGTACCTTAAGTCTCTGGATGTTGTAGGGCTGTCTTGGCTGACACGTCTCTGCAACATTGCGTGGCGGTTGGGGACAGTGCCTCTGGATTGGCAGACCGGGGTGGTGGTCCCCCTCTTCAAGAAGGGGGATCGGAGAGTGTGCTCCAATTACAGAGGGATCACACTTCTCAGCCTCCCTGGTAAGGTCTATTCCAGGGTGCTGGAGAGGAGGATCCGGCCAATAGTCGAACCTCGGATTCAGGAGGAACAATGCGGTTTTCGTCCTGGTCGTGGAACACTGGACCAGCTCTATACCCTTCATCGGGTGCTCGAGGGTTTGTGGGAGTTCGCCCAACCAGTCCACATGTGCTTTGTGGACCTGGAGAAAGCGTTCGACCGTGTCCCTCGTGGTGCCCTGTGGGGGGTGCTCCGGGAGTATGGGGTCCGGGGCCCTCTACTAAGGGCTGTCCGTTCCCTGTATGACCGTAGCAGGAGCTTGGTTCGCATTGCCGGCAGTAAGTCAGACCTGTTCCCGGTGCGTGTTGGGCTCCGCCAGGGCTGCCCTTTGTCACCGGTTCTGTTCATAACTTTTATGGACAGAATTTCTAGGCGCAGCCAGGGGCCGGAGGGTGTCCGGTTTGGGAACCTCAGAATCTCATCTCTGCTTTTTGCAGATGATGTTGTTCTGTTGGCTTCATCAAATCAGGACCTTCAGCACGCACTGGGGCGGTTTGCAGCCGAGTGTGAAGCGGCCGGGATGAGGATCAGCACCTCCAAATCTGAGGCCATGGTTCTCGACCGGAAAAAGGTGGCTTCCCCGCTTCAGGTCGGTGGGGTGTCCTTGCCTCAAGTGGAGGAGTTCAAGTATCTCGGGGTCCTGTTCACGAGTGAGGGACGGATGGAGCGTGAGATCGGTAGACGGATCGGTGCGGCGTCAGCAGTGATGCGGTCGCTGTATCGGACTGTTGTGGTGAAGAGGGAGCTGAGTCAGGGGGCGAAGCTCTCGATTTACCGATCGATCTACGTTCCCACCCTCACCTATGGTCATGAGATCTGGGTAATGACCGAAAGGACAAGATCGCGAATACAAGCGGCCGAAATGAGTTTCCTTCGCAGGGTGGCTGGGCGCACCCTCCGAGATCGGGTGAGGAGCTCAGTTACCCGGGAGGAGCTCGGACTCGAGCCGCTACTCCTCCACGTCGAAAGGAGCCAGCTGAGGTGGCTAGGGCATCTGTTCCGGATGCCTCCTGGTCGCCTCCCTCGTGAGGTGTTCCAGGCATGTCCTATTGGGAGGAGGCCTCGTGGAAGGCCCAGGACACGCTGGTGGGACTATGTCTCCGAGCTGGCCTGGTGTCGCCTCGGGGTCCCCCCAGAACAGCTGGAGGAGGTGTGCGTGGATCGGGAAGTCTGGGCATCTCTGCTGAGACTGCTGCCCCCGCGACCCGGCCCCGGATAAAGCGGAAGAAAATGGATGGATGGATGGATGGATGGTTTCTATTTTTTTTAAAACTTTCTACGGCTACATATTCCTCCTGAGATAACGCTGTTTTTTTTTTTTTAGAAATCTCGTACTTAATGAGGGTCGGACTGTTAGCATTGGAGCTGCGCGAGCTACACGTCACGCGAGGGCCGAGTCTACAGTGAAGATCCCGCCCTCATGCCCTTTTTAGGAACATGCTTCATCAGAGCGGGGGAGGAGGAGTCTGTAAATCCGCCACGATTTCCCCCTCGAATGTGGTCATTGTGGAAAACGGGGAGGAGCGAAGAGGAGTTGTCTATTCTTTTTAACGGTCTATGGTTGGGCCATTAGGAACAGCTAAGATTAGCTCTGATCAATCACATGGAAACAAAACATAAGCACCAATAAAGTCACTAAAACCACCAGCTACATATAAATCTGCCTTTTAAGCTGTACTTGTTGAATTTATAGTTTATTACACATTTCTCTTCCACAAACAGCCATAGCCCATCATTGCATAGTGTCATATATATCGTTAGCCATTAGCCGCAGAGTGCTAATCGGCCTCTTTATTAGTGTTATAGGTGGATTTGAGTTTAATCACTGGGGGAAACACTGGTGTAAACTCTGGGTGTTTAATTAAAGATCCGTAGGACATCACAGTTAACCCCTAAATCAGTTTGGTCTGAAAGCACCTTGGGCTAAACGGAGCTAACTGGGCTAGCTCTTTGCTAAAAACAACATAGTCATCAACCCCCTGCCCCCTGCTGGTCGGGAGTTGTGCCGCTCCCCTGCTGCTGCCAAAGGACATTCGGCTCTGTGGCTGTCATGTAGACTGGGACACGGCTGGTTTGACAGGTTTTGGGGAATAACGGATAAGAGTTGAATCTTTCCCCTTGTCGGATTAGACTTTACATGTAAACGTAGTGAGTATGTTGTGTTCCTTGTCCTCTCCAGCTCGTTTTCCTTTCTCCCTGCTCGCCCTCCTTTCGTTCGTGTTGCCTTCTTTGTCAGTTCTTGGGCGGTTCCTCTGTCTTCCACCTGCTGAGCTCCGCGCCTGCCTCTCAGTCGGGACTCGACTAAAATGCCAGCAGATCTCTGTTCCAGTGCCAGACCGTCCCGTCACTCATGCGGTGTACGCTCGGGTGTACTTTCTTTATTTTGAAACTTCTTGCAAACTTATGTATGTAATGTAGCGTGTGTGAAACATTTTCCCTTTGCTGGTATGCTCTGTGTGTGGTACGTCTCCAAAGTCCATTACTACGACTAAATTAACTGGACTGAGGGGCTTTTAGTCGCTAATTAAACTTCCTTTGTTACATTAATAAGCTGTCGCACAAGACGGAACAAAATTAGATTTTTTTTGGCACAAAAACGGCTTATATAGTTATTCATTTGACTGAGAGGGAGTTTTAACTATCAGGCTAAAGAGAAACCGTGTATTTCCTTTACAAAAGCTAATTATTGTTACAATTAAGACATGCAAGCTTGTTGTCACCGCAAAGTGGCAAACAAACTATGTTTATATCAATATGTTTTTTTTTACTTTGATGCACAGTACAAATAAGTTTGGAATGGAAAATCTTTTAGTTGTTAGCCTAGCTTAATGTACAAGGACACTGTCAAGTGCTGGTGTTGTAATGAAGCAGAAATCATCTAAAAGCAAATCCAAAGAATACAATTTGTTCACCTCATCTACTTCAAAATGCCTTAATATGTGACAAAGGTCCCTCCGTAAATTCACTGAAAACATCCACAGCAGAAATGTTCAGATGCAATTAAGAACAAATAGACTCGGGCACTGCTTGAGTCACGGACCGTTTGCATGTTCTCCCGTGGGTGTGCACCTATTCCCACCTATACGCAAGCTATTAGGTAAATTCAATCTTGTTAGTTAAAACAAGACATCTGGATTCACGAGACTGAATCAACCACAGGGATTATTGACAATTTACGCCGTGCTATTAAGTAAGGCAAATAACAAGCCGGTGATGGCTTTAATTTGGTCGCGGCCAAGTGGTCAAACTTCATAAAAAAAAAAAGCCTAACGGGATATAGTCAATTGGAAAAACACACAAGTATGTGGAGCATAAGAGGCTAAAAGAATTTCTGCACACATTTGGAGAAAACTGGCCAGTGAAGCAAGGCAAATCCTCCTTTAAACAACAAAAAAGTACATTTTGAAAATAACTCATCTACATGTATGCTCCCAGCTTTTTGGTACCATTTTTTTTTTCACTGTTACTGTCCCTTTTATGTGAACACGGCATGAAGATGGGCTGTTTTCTTCTGTGCTGTCATGGATAAACAGCTTCAGTCAGAAGTAAATAGGATGGCAATACCCAGCCGCACAGGGATAACTCAAATAGGATTCAATATGAGAAAACATCAAAGGTGACAGGTTAGACGAAGAGCTGTCGAAGAGGCCCCTTTGTGATGAGAAACCAACAATGCCGGTTGCGTCGCCCATAATTGGGAGCGCCTGGTGCTGACTGGGAAAGAGCATTGTCGGGCCGTCCTCCCATGGACCCACCACCTGCACGATAGGAGGAAGGAGATGGATGGATCGACTCAATATTGACAGAGGAATTGAGGGGATTTTCTCTGACCCAAATGGCACATGCTAATCCTGTCCATGCTGTTTCTGAGGCTGGTGGTCTGTTTACTGTGCCAGCAGGGGCTTGTACCACCATCTCCCTGTAGCTTCAGCTGAGATACTCTGCTTAGATACGCAAATAGTGTGCTGCATGCAGCGCAAGAGCACATGAGATACAAGTTAATAAAAGAGTAAAAGAAGTAACCCCCGGCTCACACTGAATCCGGTTAACGCCAGGTACGGCGTCCGCCAACTTAGAAAGTCATTAAAACCAATGTAGCACACTCACACCGCTCTGCGAAGTCCGGCTCCGGCTACCGAGGCCATCCGGCGGCAACGGAAAGAATCCGCAAGAAGTCTATCTTTGCCGGATACCGGAGCCCCCAACGGATCAAGCTGACGAAAAACACGCGCCAAACAGGAAGTCAGGTCTCCGGTGTATTTCGGTGTATTTCAAAATAAAATCTGTCCGCTTACTACTTAGTTGGTCTCGTTTACGACCTGTAAACGTGTGTAACGTTGTAAATGTAAACATTTCTCCCCTACCAGTGACACGGGGGCATTAGTGTGTGGAAAGCATCCACTTCACTGGGGAGAGTCGTTGTTCTGGCAAATACGGCTTTTGTTACAAAAACTATATGGGGCTACTTATGACGTGACCTCGCACCAAGAGGGAAACTCACGTGCGCTTCTGTTCTCACGAGGGCCGTTTCTGTGCCTGGCGCCGGAGCTGGCCACAGTGTCAGCCGGACTCAATGTGAGTGGTAGTTTGGGGGGAAACCCGTCACCTAGGACCTGTCGGGAGCCCCCGACAACAGAGCTCCCAGGATCATTCGGGTGCTCAAACCCCTCCACCACGTTAAGGTGGCGGTTCTAGGAGGAAGTAAGAATACACGACTAATAAAAAGATGTCCACGTTTTCTTCCCGTGGAGCCGTAAATGCTGGTAAAACACTGGCCTGTTGCTGTTTGCACTGTTGAATACTCGCAGGGTGAGACGATTATGAGATCGCTGTGGAGGGATGACGTCGCTTGACTTGTTTGGCAGAGCTTGGCACTGCAAGGAATCAAAAGTGCAGTTCACTATCACTACCATGACCGGCAGCACACACACAGGTTTGAACGGCTTTAGTCCATGTAGGAATCGATAACGTAAGAACGGCCGATAATGTAATAACTTTGCCCAGTTTCAAAATGTAATAAGCTGATAACGTAAAATAACAGGACAATCACGTAATAACTCTGTTGGGCCAATAAAACGTAATGACGCTTTAATACAATACAATCCATTACTTGTATAGCACATTTAAACAAAAACGTTTCTGCAGCACATAAGATCATAAAAACAATAAACAGACACAATATTAATTAGCTCTACCCCAAAAATAAAGATTAAAAATAAAACAAGAGAATACACTAAAACTCACATAACACAATAAATAGTACGTAAAAACCATAAATATAAATAAAGTAGATAAAACAATAAAATAAAAAATAAAAAAACAACAAAGCGGGTGAAGTGCCTTGCCCAAGGACACGGCGACATCATGCACTTGCAAGGGTTGGAACCGGCAACAAACAAAAAGCAGTAAAATACGGAAGCTGATGAAAAAACCAGCACACACACACACACAAAAACTATGTTCAATGTGTTTGTTTTTTAAATGAATTCAAACTGAGGCGTTATTTACATACTGGCTGAATTTATTACATGTGTGCCTAACGATTTCCATCTCGTCAGGCCAATAAAGTGCAATGGACAATACTCTTACAACCTCATACAGTTTATCAGTATGGAAGCCTTGCAGAAGTAAATATTTCTGTATGTTTTATCGACATCTTCAGGGGGTTTTAACTTTTGATCTTTAAAACCTTGACTTTCAATTGCCTTTTTGCATTAGTCATGTGACCTTTCCCCTAGTTGCCCAACAGCAAAACATTACACCGCGCTCAGACGGATGAGAAGAGATGGGATGGAAGGTTTATGTGAGCGAAAGCCTTTATCCTCACATGATGCAATAGCAGCTCTGGTCTTAGTCATGAGCCTCTGGAGACGACTGTTCAACGCACTCGGTCTTACGCACTTTGTCAAACATAGATTATAGAAGACTGCACTCATCACAAGGGGCTTTGTTTACTCCATTAACACTCAGGTGGAATATAAAAACAGTGGTGCGGCTTTCATTAGTTTCATTCCTCACCACAGAGGAGGATGTAAAGTATCATTTATGGAACAAAAAAATAGTCAGTTTAAATGTGAAAACTGATGGTGTTCAAATCATAGTTTATGATTATTTGATGTATACTGTTTGAATCAAGTGTAAAGTCAACGTACAGAGACATTCGGGCATGCGATGAATAAAAATGTGGTTGGTAAAAGTCTTGTGTAGTGTCAGGTCATGGCATGAAAAGAGAAATATTGTTTCATCTGTGGAAAAAGCTTTGAATCGTGTTGATAGCGGGTATCCTTCTTCACAGAACATTCACCAAAATACACGAGAGCCAGCGGTCCAAGTAGTTCATTAAATGAAAATAAACAGACCTTCAACAGGAATAATGCGCTGCCGACACCTTTTCAAAACACCGATACAACTTTATTTTCACTTCGCAGCCTTTATAGTCGTGAAGTACAACGTATTACATTTATCCTCAGAATGCAGTGGAGTGAAAGTAATATATTCTCAAGAGAAATACTACTCAAGCAAAGTACACGTCCTTAAAGTGCATATGACAGGTTTACATGCTCTTTGAAAATATGACTTATTTAAATTGATGACATTATGTTGGAATTCATAAATATAATTTTATTTTAGTGAAGTAATTTAATGAAATATTGGGCAGACATGTTAGGAGTCCAGTGCCTCCCATCATTGTGTTTTGCCCCACCCTCTTGTCCCTGTCTGTTTGGAGCTGGGCGGAGTCATCACACCCTGGAGCTTGCAGCCACTCGGCACACCTGCAACTCATCGCCGCTCACCTCCAGTAGTGGAAGCCTCTTCAGTCCTCCACTCTCTGCCAGATCGTCCGTTACCTTACGTGGTACCTACTTTGGCTTTTGAAATTTTTGTGACCTTAATCTTTGAAAGAACCTTTTTTGACTCTCTTCTGTGCAGTTCTCCGTCCGGCTCCAGACTCACCTCCAGTTACCGCCACTGCCCTGTACCCTGTACCTCCGGTCCTGTTTTCATCTCTGCCTGTTTTTTTGGAATAAATCAGTTAAACCCTTTTTGGAGTCTGTCCTTAGAGTCAGTCTGGTCCTGTCGTTACAACAAGACAAGTTATTTTAATTTGACTTTTTAAGCTGCTGACAGGAAGTGACATAACTGTCCAGGGACTACAGATGAAATATAGCCCTTAGGCTAATTCTGGCATATTTACATGTATAAAGTATATTAATATGCACTGTACCTATAATAAATACATACATAAATAAATAAAGCAACATAAATAGAGGTAAAGTTCCATTGCAGTTTGACCCATTTCCCATTGACTTAGCATGGTCGGCAAGGCAACGGTTTTAAAACGTTTGCCTCCATCTATGTCACTTCCTGTCAGTGTCCAATAAGGAAGTGAAACTATAAACATCACAAAAAAGTGTCAAACTGAAAAAAAGCTGGGTATTTGTTTTTCTTAAATATAATTGTGTTAAATATGTTAACACAACTTGTGTCTAATGTGTCTGTAGCGGCCAGAATGCCTGCCTGGCCTCTAGGTGTCACTGTGGCTGATTCCTCCTCATGCTACCTGCCCTGGCCCTATTTAAGCCTGGCAATTAGTGGTGCCAGGTGTTGCAAAGTGAGGAGGAACAGTCTTTTGACCGTGCTGAGCTCAAGTAAATAAAGTACTATTTTGAAGATTACTGGGCTTATTCTTTTGGAACACGCGTCTGAAACCCTTCAAACTTTGCATCCTAGTGGGTTCGTGTGGCACAGGGCCACACGGCCTCTACATTAGTCAAAAGACTCCTCGTTAGGTTACAACAGACAACAAGGTGGGGAGCTGGAGCTGTCCATCGCCGCAGTGTTTGGGTTGCTACAGGAAAAGTGGCCTTGATTTGGATCACGCGCGGCGCTGGATCTTTTGATTTGCTGCAGTGGACAAGCCGTGCAGAAGGTTGGGACGAGGATTGCCATTTCGAGTCATTCTCCGCTGGATTTGGACACTGATTGCTGTAAGCTGTTATTGCGCGGTTAAATGCAAGGAAGTGCAAATGTGTTCATGTTAAAACTGTTGGACTTTCAAAGGAACTCTTGCAAACACAAAGCGTGCTGTATATTTCAGTTTAAATGTACAAATGTCTGCGATGAACAATTTCCAAAGGGAAAGTGGTTTAAAATCAACTATCGCTGCTCAATTAAAAGTTGAAAGTGAAATAGCAGCACTTTTGGTCCGAAAGTCTGCGTTTGAAGAGAAATATGCATTGGAAGAACAATTGGCAAAAATCAGAAGAAGAAAGGAACAACTGGATCTTGAAATAAAGATAGCAGATGCTAAACTTGCCTTATTAAATGCTACAAAAAAGAGTAAGAGGCCCAAGTCCAGTTCAAAGGAATTAAAGAAACCAACTGTGGAACTACCTGATCAACACGCCCCTGTGGTATGTGAAGATACAGGGGCCGGGACAGGTGACCCCTCTACTGTTGCAGAGACAATGCTACACACATCAATTACATCTGAGCAGACATTTCATGTAACTTCATGTCAAGAGGAACAAATGACCATCTCAATCTCCAGTGAAGCTGAATCCTCTGATTTGTTGGATTCCCCAGATGTGGTCAACAGCGCAGGCACAGGGCCGAATGCAGTTAACACCCTATTGGAAAAGGGTTTAGGAGGCCCTCTGGGGAAAGAGCAGGGAAGGATAAGTCTCCCTGTGTTAGTTTTGGTGGACAGAGGGAAGAGGAAGAGACTGGCGATGGCTGATGGAGGGCCATTGTACATGGACATGATGAGAGCTGCTTGTGAGTTATCTGACACGGATGACACTTTTTGGTTGTTGCAAGGTCTGGACAAAGTGGAAGGCCTTTTCTATTTAAAACAACCATAGGCATTCAAGAGGAAACGTTGGAAAGCATAATGTTTTTACCTTTTTGAATGTATGTATAAGTGACTGAATTTTACATTGCTATCACTGGTCGGAAGCACTAACATGTTTGAAATTGTTGTTCTCGATAGTTAAAAAAAAAAGAAAAAATCTGAAATGTTTTAATGATTTATTATTGTTTGTAATTGTTCTGGCTTGAGCAGACAATTAAGGGGCCGGTGTGTAGCGGCCAGAATGCCTGCCTGGCCTCTAGGTGTCACTGTGGCTGATTCCTCCTCATGCTACCTGCCCTGGCCCTATTTAAGCCTGGCAATTAGTGGTGCCAGGTGTTGCAAAGTGAGGAGGAACAGTCTTTTGACCGTGCTGAGCTCAAGTAAATAAAGTACTATTTTGAAGATTACTGGGCTTATTCTTTTGGAACACGCGTCTGAAACCCTTCAAACTTTGCATCCTAGTGGGTTCGTGTGGCACAGGGCCACACGGCCTCTACAGTGTCCTATGCATTTTACTGACTGACTAACACCCAGACCAGCTGCAGTCATGAGATTATGTGTTTTTTTAAATCCCTTTACACATTTTCTTCTCTTTGCCCCTTTTTGTACTTTATTTGCGTTATTGTAAATAGAAATACTAACGCTAAGTTGTCCACAAAATACTCTAAAAATCCCGATTTAAGCATAATACAACCACAAGTGTCCGTCATCGGAGAACATGTTTTGGTTTGATAATAAAGTTGTCTTTAGAGATTCCTCTTGTATGTTTTGAGACGCGCGGTACATGTTTCACCGGCGCAGCTGAGGGTGTCTTGGACTGACACGGAAATCACTGCATCACTTTAAGACTGTCAATCAAACCGGGCTTCAATAGAACGACGCGTTGAGTGACATTTAGTGCAGTGTACGTGGATGCGCACGCCACTGCGACTGTTGTGAAGTGTGGGAGATTTATTATGCGTGTTATCATCTTTTCATTTCCGCTCGCTGCCTGTTTTGAAAGTCAAAGAGAAGCAGATGCCCTCGCCCTAAGTCATAACTGCTGTGTGTGTGTGTGTGTCTGTGTGTGTTCGTGTGTGCCAATCTACAGTAACGTCCTATTCTAAACAAGGTCTATCTCTTCCCATGTCCCTCTCATCCTTATTTCCTGTTTTTCTTCATATCAACTGTGTATCGAGGGTGATATTGTATTATTTCCCCAGTATTGGAGCGGGGCTTGTTCATCTATACCTGACTCCTGGTGGACACTGGATATATTTCCGATACAGTCTTTATTATCCCCTCCTGGAACCGCCACCTTAACGTGGTGGAGGGGTTTGAGCGCCCGTATGATCCTGGGAGCTCTGTGGTCGGGGGCTTCGTGCCCCTGGTAGGGTCTCCTATGGCAAACAGGTCCTAGGTGTCGGGTCAGACAAAGAGCGGTTCAGAAGCCCCTTATGAGAGACCAACAGGCCCGGTTAGAACCATGAGGCCGTCCTTCTGTGGGCCCACCACCTGCAGGAGGAGCCATAGGGGCTGGTGCAATGTGATTTGGGAAGCTCCAACGGCTGCCCCCACGACAAAAAAGTGGAGGAAAATGGATAGATGGACAATCAACATTTTTTACAGAGCCCACACAAACGCTCATGCATGTGTGCTGGTGCCTAAAGATTGAAGATGCTATGGGAAAGAGGAAGATTCTGTAAAATATATATGTGTAGAGTGCCTTGTAGATGCCCTCACCTCAGAGGTCGAGTTGCCTGAAGGAACAAACTCAAAGGGAACAGTGACACATGTAGAGCTCGAGTGGGTTTCAAAGTGGATTTCATGATCAAGACCGGGCTCAAGGCACCGTCGTATCAAATGAGTGTGGGCGAAGACAGGAGTCCGTAGATGCAACATACAGCGGAGAGGCCGCTGTAGAGAGTAGTCCATACATTAAACAGGATATTGCAGCTCATCTTTTATCAGAGCACAGGGACAGGGATTACAGCATGATCACTGTGCATACACAAAAATCCACCATCTGTACATGATAAAAACGGCAGTGGTGACATGTTAGACGCCCACACTCCTCAGTCTCCTCTCGCAGCAAGCCTAAACAATCGCCACATTTAATACATGATATAGACGAAACACAGGGTAATGTGTAATTAACGATATTTTCTGAATTTGTTGAGCGCTTGAACAGACATTTGATCTATTTTGAGTGCAATCATATCCCTCAAAATGATCTGGGAGATCGAAGCATTCATGCTGGGGGCTGGATTTGGCCCCAGGGCGGGACACCGCCTAACCCGCAGTAATGGGTGAAAAGCTTGACGCTCTTGACTCATTGAAACATGGATGTCTTTATGTAGTTCATTCAACACAGTATTCCGCCCCCAAAAAGAAGTTCCTTATGTCTTATTATCTGTTGTTTTAGATCTCTGGATGCCCTTCACACAGCCATGCAGTATTTTGTTGTATGTTTGAGTTCATCCGATAAGACACAGCTGTTGTTGGATGGGCACTTATGGCACTTCGACCACTGTTCCATGTTTACAGCAGAGCGTTTATGGCTGGTGTCATGATCGAAGCTATCACTATAGGCCAAAGGGCTCACACAGACACCAGCACCTTCATCACAAGCTGCGTGTTGTGTCTTTTACTTGTCTTTCGCTGTCATGCAACGTGAACGCGGCAATAGATAAGGAAAATCGATTGGTTCCCCGGTGCGTCCGCTGTTGATCCCATCCTGATTGGGTGTCCTGACCCGTGCTTAAGTCACTCATATCATGTAGCCCGGATCCATTATTGTATCGGGTTACACGTGTGGAAACTGACAGAAGCCGTAATAAAGATGTCAGTCATGATGTTGAGCAAAGCAATTGATTCAAGCAAGCCACTGTCCCACATTGTCTAAGAAGTAATCCATTAGATCTAGCTGTTATTACCTATGAATACAGATCACCACCTCTATCACAACTTTGATGTCTTTTTCTTGCACTTATGATATCATTCAGTGCTAGGAATCACCTCTGGTATTTATTATTGAAAATAGGTCTTTGTGATCTTCAGCTTGGTGTGGAAGACACCGGAGCAAGTGGGAATTGATACCTCTCAGAAAGTACAAAGCAATAGTTACAAGCGCATTCACAACCACTCGAGGGATCATGATCATGAATAAGTAAAATGCTTGGGTTTTACATTTTGCACACTTTTTCAGGTAATAAACCGCATAAAAGATTATATCCCTCAACACCTGCTCTGTTTGGTTGTGTGCTCGTGCGCCTGACATTTTTCTATCACACAATTGTTTTTAGCAATTTGAGCTACATCTCGGGACAGACATTGCTCCTTACCTGGTACCAGTCCTCTGCTCTTGCTCCCTTGGACAATTTCAATCAATACTGACCACAGCCAACTGGAAAAAGGAGCTGAAGAGTTGGAAAGCAAACCCCCGGAAATGTTCAGCCACCGTTTAATAGGTTAGATAGCTTCTCTCATTGTTCTTCTAAAAAACATGTGATAGAGTTCAGGACGGAATCTTTTAAATTCATGATATCCATGTCTGTGGTTACTGTTAAACATCCCAAACTCTATTAACAAGTAACGGATATATTATGTTTTAAGGTCATGCTTTTTAATGTTCATTTCTTAATACAAAGCAAATGGCTTCCAGGTTTTGATTCATTGAGAAGTGAAGCAATTGGAAATGCAAAACAAGGATTGTGTTATAGTAGATGCATAGAGTAACTTGCCCACAGAAATGACTAAAACCAGTCTGGAGAAAGGGGACTTGACAATGGAGTAGGAAGTGCGAAGGGGTACCGACTAAACTTGCAACGTTAATGAAACATACAGGATATGTTTTTAAAGATATCAAATTATAGCACTGTTCAAAAGCACAACACATTAAATTTCATACAAAACCTTAAGTCAGTGGTCATAAAGTTATGTTACATATATTTTCTTGACCATGGCCTCGTTTACTCCATGCCTATATTAGTCAGTGTGGTCAGGTTCCCTTCAGACTTCAAACACCCCGACATAGACAGAGGAGCCGAGGGACTGCAGTGGACCACATCTGAGCCTCCCACCCACGACCTGTGAGGATTAACACGGGGTCACATACAAGGCAACAGGATCCTGCAGCCCCAGAATAGATCTGACAATGGGCTTGGCGCATGTTTGGTCCTGATCTAATGTTTTATTCAGTCCAGTTAGGGTCAACCCGGCCCACACGGTAATTACATGTTCTCTGAGGTGTAGGCTTTTACTACAGTAGAGAGGATGAGGGGGGTAAGCAGATGGCCCCTGACAGTGAGTAATTGCATGGTTGGATCTTAACAAGGTTCCATGTAGAACTTATATGCAACAAGACGAAATTTCATGTACAACTCAATGTGCCTCACAGTCGCACCAGACACCCAAACACAATAACAATGCATTAAAAAGCATTTAAAAACACAATTACATAAAAAATAAAATAAAATACATGAATTGCTTTAATGTGTGTACAGGTGACTCCCATTGTGACATTGGGCTATACAAAACCATTGATTGATTGATTGATTAAAATAGCCTGTTTTGCAGCTGATCAAAAGTTTAGGACCACTTGCCTTTAAAAGGCCAAATCTGTGCAAAAATGTGCATTCAGTTTCTGTCAGGTATTATCACTGTGAATAGGCAAAAAAGAAAAAAGAAATAGTTTAGAATATGATCGGGTGCTGCAAAAGTCAAGTGGAAGACCCCCCAAAAAATGTCACTAGCCTCTGGATCTAATTAGCTGTGTGTCAAGACACTGGCCAATCCTTGACCCAAATGGCCAATACTGCAGCCAACTGAGTGCAGTGCCTTGCTTAAGGACATAATAGCAGCTGGATTTGGACCAACCTTTTGATCTTTGACCCAAAGGACAAGAAGAACCACTGAACAGGACAGAAAGGCTACAGAGGCCAGAAGGAAGAGGATACATTTGCCCTATGGCTCCAGTGTTTCATGAAAACTTCAGAGAATATTTTAGCATCATACAGTAGAATACCAGAGTCCCAGCCACGCACAGAGCAGTGTGGTTTAGTCGATTCAGTGCAAAGAGCATTACATTGGAGAAACAAAACAACAGCTGCAGAATAAACTAGCACTGCAGAGAAAGTACAAGTCTGCAGCCCATCTCCATATTAATGCCATGAACCACTCATTTGATGACAGTGATGTTAAAATGTTAACTAAAGAAAAACAATGGTTTGAAAGAGAGGTCAAAGAAGCATTTTTTGTTAAGAAACAAAACCCTTCCATCAACAGAACTGGAGGACTACAGTATTCAGTGTGTCTCCCTTGTACAGCAGCCTCCTGGAGGGCTCAGTCATGCCAATGAGGCTGAGACACAATCCGGGGCAGATCAATAGACTGGTAACAAGCAGTGATCAGCTGAGAGTCGGTTCATTGAGACTGAGTCATTTACCAACAGGTTGAGAGTAGCCTTTGAATAACGAGGGGTGGGACTAGGACAAGCAAACCCCTCCCAGTGTGAGCCGAAAGCCTTACTGTCGCTAACGAAGCCTTTTGGATCAGAAGTGAAATGTTCGTTCAACCACAGAGCACAGACATTGACTCAAGGACCTTCACCGAGGACGGCCGACTCCTGCACGACTGAGAGCGTGCGCAGACAACACATCGACCGCAAATGAAGCTACAAGTTATTTCTCAAACCGGCACACATTTCTTCATTTTGTTTGCTTAGCGACGGCGGTAACAGAAGGCTGTGCGAAAAGATAGAGAGGAGAGAGTGAGAAGATGAGTGCAGCGCTGGATGAATGATGGCGAGCTGTGGAGTTTGTGCTGAGTGATTACAGCTCGCCTCGTGCTCGCGAGGGCTTTTCTCTGCCGCGCCGCAGCCTCCATCTATTTGTAAATCCATTCAAAGAGCCAATCATGTGCAATAATGGCACAACTTTTCTCCCTTAGATCGCACGCTTCGTTTAGTCATTTATAACGCTTAGAGCAGCCAATCAGTGGCACTTCACATCAATCTCACTCACTCTGATTGATACTATTTGAAGACAAGCGCTTAAGCTTCTATGCAAACACTTCCATGCAGTTGACTTTGGGGCTGCTGCATGCAAGGGGAAATCTCAACAAAGTGACTCAAAAATTTAAGATGCAAATGTGTTTTTTATGTTTTTGGCAACATGTTTTAATTTGGACTTTTTGACCCCAACATAGGGTGTTCATTACATAGTGTTGTGATTATTGTAAGTGCATGTGTATTACAAAACTTTATCACAATCAACAACAACAACAATTAGTCTTTGTAAAAGGGAAGCTTGGAAGCACTCCTTTAGCTTTTAAGCGGGGCAGGTACATGTTATTTGGGGCTCTTGGCATTGTTTATTTGGTCTTGGTGGTGATTTTGAAAGGAACTTATAGCATTACTTTTCTATCGAAGATAAAAGTTCTATGCTAAAGAAGCTTCAGCATCAGAACTTTGTTCCAATCCAGTAGAGACCGGTTTGCCTTGAAAATGGTACCATCCTTATTCTAAAAAGCTGACTTAGCATCTTGAGGTCAGAAGCAAACACTGAAACAACCCAGAAGATAGCTTGAGAACTTTTGTCTACAATGAAGAACTATTAGTACTCTTACTCACAGTTTTTCAACCCAAACCACAGGGTGGGGCATAGGAACTTCCTAAAACTTCCTAAAAGCCTCCATTGTCAATACACATATTGAAACGATTTTCAAAGTTTTGGTTCTCTCTTTCAAGTATGTTGGCCGGTACTTTGACAGTTTTGGATCAGATGTTATTATGCAGGTCATCCACAGTCTTTGGACAATCGTTATAAACTAGGGATTTGAGATAACCCACAGGAAATAATCACAGGCGAGTTTACGTCCCGGGGAAGGTCTCACTCCAAAAATCTGATGAAATAATTTTGTAGGGGTAAGTTCATCGGTATAGGCCATACCGCCTTTGCTCTGCCCGATCCCGTCAGATCTCAGAAGCTAAGCAGGGTCAGGCCTGGTTGGTACTTGGATGGGAGACTGTTTGGGAACACCAGGAAGCCTGGGTGAATGTAGTCTGTAAGTGAGTGGTTGGTGGTGGTCGGAGGTGCCGATGGCGCAGAATGGCAGCCTCACTTCCGTCGGTCTACCCCTTTGAGTGTCCAGAAAAGCGATATATAAAACCAATGCATCATTATCATTGTGAAGATGCAGCACAGACGGACAAACTCGTTTGAGATTTCCAAGTATTAGCTTCACAAGAAGGTCTACTTGTGTTACTAGTATATACATTTCGAAGTTCATCTTGACAGACATTAGAGATGTTATCTTTCCATGTTTCAGCCGCCATCTGCCAGCCATCCTCAGAATGTTCAAGTAATGTAATGGTTCTCGGCAATCCTTTCTTTCTTTTGGACACATTTCCCATTTCCCTGAAGGTCTCCACTCGCAATAGTATCTGAAACGAGCCGGAGACGTACCCACTCCTGGTAAAGTTACAGTCATGTTTTAGGAGAGCTGAGCCGCTCACAGCATTGAATTATGAAAATATCTGTCATGAAATAAATGCTTGTATTTCAATTTTATTTATTGGGTAAAATTCAACGCGTTGTGGCTTTAAGTTCACGACCCTCTTTTCAAATTCGGAAGTTCCCACGCCCCACCCTTTATATCACCCTTGAATCTCAAAGCATTGATTTTATATTTTAGTCACGCGACCCGGTCCTGTTTTGGGAGCTATTTTGAGGACGTTTTTCTAAGGATATTTTTAATCACTGTGGCAACGTTCCTCATTATCACCAATAGATAAGCACAATGGCAGCAAAGGGGATCATTTCAGTGAGCGATGTAAAATTCTCAGTTAATGTTTCTAAGCTTTTAATGCCCAATTATAGCGTAAGAGTGCGGTTAAATTAATTGGACATAATTAAGACTGAAGAGTTGCAACGTTAACAGAGGCACCATTCGGCTTTTAAATTGACTCCCGAGTTCTTTGTGCAACGTGTAATGACACTTCAGCACCTCTGGCTGATGAAAGGGGCCGAGACTTTGAACTGCCGCGCTATTCCCCCCCCGAAGAATTTAAACACAAAATATGATCCCACTTTCATTGTACTCGGAGGCGGTGGTCCAAGGTGAAAATGGTGTCGGGAGAGACGCCCGGCCTTGATCGATACAAGTGCAGTGCTTTTGGTTGTTAATTTTTATGTGACCAGACGGTGTAAAGAGAGCAGTGTCAGGACATGATGAGTTTTTGATAATGTCAGTTTTGTGTCTCGCTGATACAGCACGACCCAATCTCCGCGTCAAATTGCACCCTAGAGGGCTGAAGAAATCCACCGGGGTATGGGGAGCGGAGTGAAGAAAACAAAAGCCAAAATGTTACACAAACATCAGCTGCGATCAATTGTGAAGTTTAAACTCAGCTTTATGCTTTTTGGCATCGTAGAATAACTAACCGCTAATATATAATTTGTCATTTGTATTTATGCACTGAAAAGTCTCATCATTTGTTTACCTTCTTATATCATTTTGTCTTAACCTCTTAATCCACACCTGAACCGAGCACATTGTCTCCAGTTTGGCATTACCCGAATCTAAAAGCGTCTTGAAAGAAGCGACGGAAACGAGACGAAAACTGGATTGAAAATCAACCAAAAAGTTGCATAAAAAGCGCTGAAAAAAATATCACTTTAGATCAGTTTTGTAGGTCTTAGCTTTCAAATGGAGGCGTTACACTGGCCTCAAGGCTGTGAGCTCACCAGTCAAGAAGCTTTTGGATTTGGGTAAAGCCGAACTGGAGAAAATGCACTGGGTTAAATAATGGACGTTGCTGAATACTTGCCAAGAACATGGCGCTCTTCGTTCATATTGCATTCTCTGTAAACATTCATACAGAGATTTGTGACATAAAGTGGATGCTTTTCAGTCAGTGCATGTTGCCGATGGTCCATGGAGGAGACCCTCTCGTCAATGACATAAAGCAGAAGGCCATAATATATTTTTTTACCTAAAGGGGATTCTGGATAGTATGGAGTAACATTCACTTTGGGAATGGCCTGTGAAGTTTAGAAGATGAAGAACCCCCACTTGCCAAAAGAGTGTGAGCAAAACTTGTAAAAGTGAATGTGCATTTCCATATTCATCCCCTTAAGTGCACACCTTGCAGTCCGGAGTCTAATCATAAAGTACAGGCCTGGCCATTAATATGATTCTGTGTGCACTTCTACCACATGCATTATGGTCTTGAGGATGTGTGCAGGGACACTTGGAAAATTAACACAACAAGATGAATATGTCCAAGTTTCCGCCCGGTGATTTGTGCCTCGGATTCTGCAATACATCAAGTCCCGCTTCACAAATCATAAAAAGCAGCATCCTTTTAAAAGACCACTTCCAAGTGTTTCGCTCTGCTTTGAGCACTTTTGACCACAGAGGGTTTAAATTGTGGGCTTTATAGCGCCGGGAAAGCGACATCACTGTTATTTTATACAAGTGGCCGTAGCTCTTTATTGAAGTGACAAAATGGAACGGAGCGATATCCTTATAGTGCGATGGAAATTGTTTAAGATCAGCCCAAAAAAAAAAAAACATTGTCAATCACCCGATGAAGTATGGCGTACATGCCCAGAAGTGTGGAGCAAAGGCAGCGAATAAAGCGTCACGTTGGAAACTATACTTTACAATCTCAATGGCTAAATCCAGTTAGTATGTGATTTAATATTATGAGAGACCATTTCTTTAGCTGTATGTTAGACACAAGGTTTATGAGAAACAGGAACATCGGTGGCTTGATTTCAATCTAAGATGAATGAAGGATCGGTTGTTTCAAATGGTTTTCAATTGATGGGGAAAAAAATGCTTTTACCACGACAAAAAGATCGCAATATAGGATAGGAAGAGACCCATGGCGAAGAGCGTTAATGATTGGTGCCTTTCCTGTGCCAGTGGTGACCACATACAAAGATGAAATAGCAGCATGTTATCTACATATAAAAGACACCTCGGTGGGTGTTTTGCGAGAAGGCCAGAAAACCTTCACAGACTTGAACAAAGGCGTCCTGATTTCACCTTGTATTTAGTCAGCGATTCAGCTACAGTTGACTATTTGACATTTTCCCTTTGCTTATTGTTATCTATCCTTCAAGTGGACTTATCATTCATAATTGTGGCTTATAAATATGTTGGGAACATCAGCACTAATATTTGAATAGGATCAAAACTGTGAAATACTTCTCCAGGTATGTTTTTGACAAGAGAACGACATTGAAAAGTAGATTTTGCATGCTCTGTCCCCTTTAACTCACATATACTGTATATATCAACAGGTTGACCTCTCGTCTCCCCTGTGGGCCCTTGGAGCTGTCACACAGTACTGGAGCGTGTCCTTAACTCGGTTTTGTCATTCTGTCATTCTGTCTTCTCCCCTGCCATCCATCCATCTCTCGTTTCTCCCCCAGCTCCCGTGTCTGTCTGTCCCCTACGGGAATTGTCAAAGACCAAAGCATAGGCCCTCATCGTTCCCTCTGTCAGAGTCTGTGTGTGTGTGTGCGTGTGTGTGTGTGTGTGTGCCAGGCTTGGAGTAACAGGTTACCAGTCAGCAAGCACTTTCTTCTTTGCCGTTGTTTGTTCTTGCATCCCGTCACAGTTATTTTTATCACAGAATTAGTGTGTGCCCTAAAATTCACGCTTGATGTGGCCTGATGGACTTGTGTGGTGATTGGTGGGTGGCACGCAGAGCCAAATAGCCTTGCTTCACTTTTACACTTATTGGGGCCTTGTTAAGAATCACTTAAGGGCATATTACTTTTGAAAATATGACTTATTTAGATGGATAATATCTGTTGTAAGTAATAATTGTCATTTTTATTTCAATGAAGCAGTAATTTAATGAAGAAATGTTGAGCAGAGCAGTTATTTTTATTTTTAAGCTACTGACAGGAAGTGTGATAGATAGAGGTAAAGTTCCATTGCAGTCTGACTCACTCATTTCCCATTGGCATAACATGGTTGGCACGGCAACCGTTCAAAATGTGTATCTCTATCTACGTCACGAGTGAAACTATACACATCACAAAAATGGTCAAACTAAAGAAAACTGTGTCAAATGTTTAGCTAATTCCTAAATATAATTGTGTTCACTATGTTTTAGCAAAAATGGTGTCCAATGTGTCATGTGCACTTTAAGGTTGGCGTTGTTGCTTCACTGGGGTGATAATGACTCAGACTGTAGATCGGGTTGTCCAGTAACTGAGAGGTTGAAGGAAGACTTCTATCATTATTGTACAACGTTATTCCACATTTAACCTTAGCACTAAAATGACATGTTTTGTTTTGTTCTCTCTTGTGTAAATTCCCTTTGTACACGCAAGTTATGTTCTATGATGTATGCAGACATAACATTGTTAAGATATGTATTTGATATGTACAGCTAACCCATGTCTGTAACAAAAAACAACAACAATAAAGGAAATAATGAAAGAAAAGGGTAAGCGTTTGTGCGTGCGCTCAGTCACGATAAAAAGACCAAAGCAAGAGGATCTACAGGAAACAAGGAAGGGACAAACGAGGAGATGGTGAAAGACTGTTGTGGAGCGGAGGGAGCTGCAGGAGGAAGAGCTGACCAGTGCAGGACACTACGCTCTGAAAGAGGGACAAACCCAGGAGGCTATGCACCGTTTCAGAGGATCAGAGGAGTCAGCGAGAGAGGGCAGCCAGCCAGGTTTCTTCCGAGTGCTAAAGTTCCCCCGGACCTCCAAGGTCATGCGGGTCAGGTCGACACACAGTGGCAGCAGCTCAGGACTAACACCTGAACACTATTTCGTTGTACGCTTGTACAATGACAATAAAGCACTTACTTACTTACTTACTTACTTACCTACTACTTACTAGTTACACAAAATTAAACATGTCGATATTCTAAGCGGATAAAAAGGGGAACTATATTGTAAGGCGTAATAACACCTTGGGATCACTTCGACGTCCATGCAGTAATATCTTCACTTTACTGCGCGCACGTCGAAGTGGGGAAACGTGGAAGAGCTTGGTCGCTTCTAACTTCACCCCCGTTTGACCCCATAGAGGAGAGGAGGAGAGGCTAAATGCTACATGTTTACAGGGTATTGACTGACACAACAGTGCCACTATGCTAGGCGGATGCCAGTATGTAAGTTAGCAGGGAAAGAACCACTAGCCTCATCAGCCAAACTACACACTATTCAATACCGAGATGTGTAGCATGGGATTATTTACGCGAGTTCTGATGGCCGTGATTGACCGGTGGATTAACCAATCAGAGAAACATATCTGTCAAACAGTATTAAAAACAAACATGGCGGCTTTTCCGAGTGTGTGGAAATTGAAAATGAACTAATAAATATCAGGCAGCAGACTGAGAAAACAGTGACACCAAATTAAAAGGGGACACATTAAACTCTGTTAATTGCAGGCAGAAGAATGTGTTAAATTTGTTCAAATGTGTTCCCCTGTTTGGATTGACACTAAACTTGTCAGGGTTAATAAACCTGCTGTGTCCCAGACCTCGCTCCTTTGCACAGCCTCACTGTACTCTCAAAGCCAACGTGAATGGTCAGACTTGATCCTTACACCGAGGCCAGTCTCGCCTTCAGTACAGCACTCGCACATGTGAAACTGTGTGAGCGTGTGTGATGAATGGGTGGGTGCCAGGCGGTGTTCCCTCGGTGGCCTTGGATCAATCTGCTTATCTGTTAGCTGCCAGCACTGCCAGTGATTAACGGGCCGCTCTACACTCGGCCCATCCTTATTCATTACTGCACACGTCACACATGTGGCCACGGGCGCGCACACTCACTCACACACACGCACGTGGGCAAGACATCCTTTCCCATTATGCGCGGCGTCCAGATTGGGGACAGCTCAGTGTTGGGGTACGGGAAGAGAGATGGATGACATGATGGATTAACACTTTTATTTCACAAATACTTTTAAAAAAAAACTCATTGTTCTCTGTTACTGACTATCTTTACAAAGCTTTGTGACCTCCTTACCTCTCCAGACTGCGACAGGTCCCCAAACAGTTGACCTACTCAGGGCGGAAGTCTCCACGGGACGGCTTGACTTGCCCGTTTTGGAGACCCACGACACCACAAGTCTTGTCTATCTCATCGGAGCCCATCATGACGGACAGGAGCGGCCCAGAGGTGGGGTTAAGGACGGGTGAGGCTGTTACCGGTGGCGACGGGGGCGGTACCGTAACTCAACAAGACAGATGTGTCTTCTTAGAAATGCTGCTCCAGAGGCACTTACCATCCCAGAGGTGGAGAAGCCCTATTTTTAATCAACTCTCAGCTAAACTTGACTAAACCAATCTATTCAAAAACTTTTCTTTAAATTGCAGGTTGTGATCAGAGTGTCCCATTAGGAATTGCCCGAAGGAAGTTGCAGAGTCACGACGGTGTATATTTTTTGGCTCTGATTCTTCCATATGATAATGATGCAGTGTTTTGCTCACTCCCGAGAGGTCTCCAGGTAAGCCACTTCCAATTTCCCTCCAGCTCTTCGGAGGAGGATACCTGGCAGAACAGCTATGCAAAGTGAATTGTTAAGATCTAAATGCTCCTTTTATCACAACAGATGCCTATTTTCTTTGTTTGAGTAAAAAAAAAAAAAAAAAAAAAACACGCACAGATTCAGGCATGAGATGAAGCTTTGATTGCAGGTTCCCCCAGTGATGTACCTGAACGCGTTCATTGAACAAAAGTTCATGAATGCATTCATATTTTGGGCGAACATGAACTGAACACACTGCCTGATGAACAAAACTATGAACGCGTTGATTCTGGTGTCTGTGAAAGGCGGTGTTCCAGGCGAAAACCCAGGCGAAAAAGGATAGCGTCAAAACAGCGATATATTTAGCGTAAACACTGTCAACCTGGCAACAACCAGCGTCTCATCACACGCGAAACATCGAAGCAAAACAAAACAGCAGCATAGAGGCGACTGACAATGTAGCAGGTGGGAAGGACTCGTCATATGAACATTTTAAAAAGAGTTCTATGACAAGGTAAGGAAAACCCGCACCTGAGTCACGTCAACAGCCAACTTCAAAAGACATGTTGCACCCGGCTAGCCTCGCAAAGTATATGAAAGCACGTGCCAGTACGAGTACGAAATCAAAAGACAGTCAAAGTTGGGTTTTTTGTTACTTCATTGGGCAAACAAGCCGTTGAGGTTTTGAAATGTAAGTTAAAAAGGGCTAATATCATGCACTTTATTGCACTTTCAAGCTCAACCTTATTTCCTTGCTCCACCTGGTTCATACCTCCTTTTGTGTCAGTAGAATGTTCTGTTGGCTAGGCTGCCGTCCTGTTTTCCTGGGATCAGCCCTATGTTCCCCGGTACCTATGTTCCCCCACTTCTATTGATTAAGATTTGGCACCAGCCCACTATCCTTAAGGTTAGTGGCTAGGGCAGGGTCAGGGTTAAGCTGATATATGTATGACATTTCACTCTCATGACTTGTGATTGGTTGAAGTACCAACTCACCTACGGAGAAAAAAAAAATCACACCCGGGGAACATAGGTATGCACCCGTTTTTCTTGTATTCATTAAAAAAGACCATCCGACTAGCAAGTTTTCCCTCGTGTTTTTTTTTTTTTTGAATAATATTTTCACAACAGTATATTATACTGTTGTGAAAAGCTGCAGCTGCTACTGGTGTGGACTGGGGGAAATGCTGTTCCCTAAATGCTAATGTGAACCCTGGTTGGATAAGAATTCAAAATGTGTTATGAAGATGAATTCTAACACATAGGTTCATTGGTAAAACTGACTGACTGAAAATATTGCCTGTCTGTGGTTCTATACGGTTCAAAGGCCCGGCCACTAGGCGGTCGCATACGAGCACCGGCTTCCCTATACTGGACAATCTCACGTTCCTTGATATCGTACGGCCTATTAGTCCAAGGGGTTTTGGTCCAGCTACCCAGGATCTGTTTGCCATAATGATCCAGGCGACATATCTCCTAGGATCATGATATATTTTTGTTATTGTTCTTTTTTTGTTACTGATTGAAAAAAAAATCAATATATGTACGTAAAAGCATATAGACTCCCTATACTTCACATTGACTCATTTCCAATGATCTGTGCTTCTGAACTAACACAATTAAAGTTAGCGATTGTTTCTAGTGCAACTTGTAACACTTACTCCCACGTGCGCACCGCCACACACCAAGTTCCCGGTGCGCGTCAACTTCAGCCGTCTACCGCTGTGGCGCCACAAGCAGGAAGCCTAAAAAAAATGATGTGTGGGTGGAAGCGAGGAGGGAGCACAGGGTACTTTTAAATAGGCCTCATTTACCACGAGCCTCCAATTAAAAGCCCCGGCAGAGGAGACGGTTGGAAACAGGGATTACAGATTCCATCACCCAAATTCGTTCACGTTTTTGTGGCAGGCTAAAGATGATTTTATTTATTTTTTTCAACTTAAATATGCAAACACGCTCCGCAGATGAAGAACGACAGTGTCAACAGGATTACCATAGGCGGTTTTTTGGGGCTTTGCTCTTTCTTCCAGTCTCTCCTGTCTCCCGGTCTATTGTCTGTTTTTTTTTATGCACTCCCGCTGATTGGCGGGTCGTGTGTGCGACAGGGAGATGGACAGCGGAGATAGGAGAGCCCTCGCAGCTCGGCTTTGATCTTGTTTTTTTGGCAGGCGACTTCAGATGACCTCAGTGGCAGGTGCGTCTCTAGTGCTGTTACCGAGCCTCAATTTGCATCAGGAACCAGACAGCAGCAGCACGCCTCTCTCCTTATTTTAGATATATGTGCTGAAAACGGCGCTGAAATTGGTGCTTTCACGGTATGGGGTTCTATTTAGTAGCGCACTGACAAGTCCAAAAGGTTTTGAATATGTCTCGATGTTACTCAGCTGTGTTGTGTTTTTGCACTTGCAGGACCCCCCCCCCCCCCCCCACCCAAGGCTTGGTACATCATAACTGCGGTGTGGTGTGAATGTGTTGAAAGCTTGGATGTGTCCTGAGACATTAAAAGTAGAGATGACCGACTTGCATGCACTTTGATGTCCTGGGTCTCCAACTTGTTTTTCGCAGTAAGCTACTTTTCCATAACAAAATCATCAGAGAGCCTCTTGTGCTTCGAAAACACTTGTGTTGGACCCCAGGAAGAATAGCGACAGTTTGGCTGCGCTAATGGGGATCCTTTCAATAAAACATAAACATAACACATGCCACTGAGGAGGAGTTCACCTTGGTGATTTAGTAGCCTAGATGCAGTATTTCAAAAATATTAATGACAGTGACTCAAATGGCTTTTTAACGCACCTCATAAATAGGGAAAACAATCAAAAACCACTGACAGAACTATCTTAACCAACATTATTACAGTTGAAGCAGGTATGATAGAAATGAGAAACATGATACATTTGAAGATGATACTTTTGAGAATGCTATTATTGTCATATTATCATCACCATGATAACAATATGTATAATAAATATGTGCGCTAGTAATGTATGTGTGTATATCTATATATGTATATCTAAAACACTATGACTATTTAAGTAAATCAATAGAATGTTGACCAGAATGGTAATATAAGCAATGATTTTAAAAAAAAATAAGAGAAAATGATAAAACTAAATAAATACACTCCGAATTCACAAACTTTTCTATTTGTATTGTATTGTATTGTTGTGAACCTCGGATACAGGAAGAACAATGCGGTTTTCGTCCTGGTCGTGGAACACTGGACCAGCTCTATACACTTCATCAGGTGCTCGAGGGTTTGTGGGAGTTCGCCCAACCAGTCCACATGTGTTTTGAGGGTCTGGAGAAAGCGTTCGACCGTGCCCCTCGTGGTGCCCTGTGGGGGGTGCTCCGGGAGTATGGGGTCCGGGGCCCTCTGCTAAGGGCTGTCCGTTCCCTGTATGACCGCAGCAGGAGCTTGGTTCGCATTGCCGGCAGTAAGTCAGACCTGTTCCCGGTGCGTGTTGGGCTCCGCCAGGGCTGCCCTTTGTCACCGGTTCTGTTCGTTCTTTACCTTTATGGACAGAATTTCTAGGCGCAGCCCGGGGCTGGAGGGTGTCCGGTTTGGGAACCTCAGAATATCATCTCTGCTATTTGCAGACGATGTTGTTCTGTTGGCTTCATCAAATCAGGACCTTCAGCTGCACTGGGGCGGTTTGCAGCCGAGTGTGAAGCGGCCGGGATGAGGATCAGCACCTCCAAATCTGAGGCCATGGTTCTCTACCGGAAAAAGGAGTTCAAGTATCTCGGGGTCATGTTCACGAGTGAGGGACGGATGGAGCGTGAGATCGGTAGACGGATCAGTGCGGCGTCAGCAGTGATGCGGTCGCTGTATCGGACTGTTGTGGTGAAGAGGGAGCTGAGTCTGAGGCAAAGCTCTCGATTTACCGATCGATCTACGTTCCCACCCTCGCGTTAGGGTTAGAGTTAGGGTTAGGGTTAGAGGGTTAGGGTTAGAGGGTTAGGGTAGGGTTAGGGGTTGGGTTAGGGTAGAGTTAGGGTTAGGGTTAGGGTAGAGTTAGGGTTAGGGTAGGGTTAGGGTAGGGTTAGAGCATCAAGTTCTATTTTGCTTCCTGTAAACTCGTGATTACGTCTTGCGCTCCCGTTTGAGGAACAACAGCAGCAGAGCGGCTCATGCAGTGGCTTTGTGTGTCGGCAAATTGAGACTAATTGATTGCGTGATAAAACTGATTCACGCCGTTAAAATTGATTTGCGTTAACGTGTTAATAATGCGATATTTTGGACAGCACTCATTAAAAACCATTGACTTTCAGAGAAACAGGAGTACGGACTGGCGCGTACTGTGACCTTGGTAAAGACACTTCACCCAACTTTCTCGAGTGTGAATGTGTAGAGCGAGTGGATTATGCAGATTGGCAGCTTTGCTTCTGTCAGTCTACCCCAGGGCTGCTGTGGCTATAGGTGGCCTTCTGCCATTGATTGTGTGAAGTGAATGAATTATTCATGGTTGTAAAGCGACAGCCTGCATGAGCAAAGAATAGAGACTCTTTACTGATTTCAACCTATAATAGACATCTTGATATGCCATGGTCATGTTAAAGGTGCATTATGCATTACTACTTTTTATGCAAAGAACAAGTTGATATGTATTGTACGTAATTGACCTTGTAGTGACTTGGTGGCTGTATGAGTGGTCAGCATGGCGCCTTTACTTTCCATCACAGTGGTCTCTAGGACGCTCCAGGATCACTTGCTTGGAAGGTTTTCACTCCTGACAGACCCTCTCACTAGAAAACCTACAAAACAATTTAACCCGGAGCATTGTAGAGACCACTGTGACAAAGTGTCATACAGCCGATGGGTCACTACAAGGTCAAATACGTACAAAGAACTTTTGTTTCTGCATAAAAAGTTGCACAATTGCACCGTTAAGATATTTTTTTTGTCCTCATAGGGTTAGTTCCTCAACATTTAACACCTCCTACAAAGCAGCTGTGGAAACATCTGTGAAGCGCCTGAAAACCCTTCCCCGGCTTCTGCTTCTTGAGTGAGGTTCATCGCCGGGTGTGCCTATAGCTGGAGCGTTTGCCTTATGTGCCTGGTTCGTGATTGAAGGGGGAAACCAGTGCATCAGCGGGAAAAAGCAAACCAGACACGGGGAGGCTTCACGCAGAAAGACCCACCTGGCCCGAGAATCCAACCTGTGTGTGAAGTGTGTGCAGTTGTGTAGCCTATGTGATACGGTATGCGGGTATAAGCCGTATATAAACCATGAGATATCCTGCAGGATTGCCGTATGCTCACTACAAATTTAACAAAGATACGTATCAGTCATTAGCGCCTTGTGAAGTACGTTCCATTTTCTGCCACACTGAGCAATAATGGCTAACTTCCAATTGTCACTTGTACAGATTGGAGTTTTTGGAATCTATCTCTATCTCAGGCTACACTCAGTGCTCTCTGGATATGTGCTGTTCTATACCACCACTATTGAGCATGGGTTAATAATAGAGAGCTATTTAAGTATGTGACATGTACATTCATTTAGACACTTTCGATTTGCACATAGTCATAAGGTGTAAACATCGTAAGCAATGCTGCGATAAATTATTTACATATTCAGCGTGATCAAGACAAAGTGCCAAAATAAAACTGAACTACTTTCCTTGTAGCTTTGAAACATTCACATTACGCTGACAATTCAATTAATTGTTTTTCTCTTTTCTTTCTATTAGTCATCAATGGGACTTTCAGATCAAAAGCAACCCAAGTACTGTAAATATAACCATAGAGAACAACCTTTTCTAAATAAAATACAAAGAATTGTATGTTTCTTAAATATTACATTAAAATTGAAACTTTAATTCCGCCACTGGAAATTTCTTCTTTCTTGCTGTTCCTATAAATGCGAGAAAAGGTTACCATATGTAACGTTGTTTAAGTGTTGTTTAGGTTAAGTTGTTCTATTCCTTTTGCGCCTGTGGTCAGAATGTGACACTGTACCCAAGATAGAGTGGTCTTACACTGTATTTAGTTTAGTTTAGTTTATTTGTTTATTTGAGCAGTATACATTCTGCTCAAAAGGAGTAGGCTGAAGCAAAAAGCTTATGAGCGCCCACCCCCAAATTCAGTGCAATAAAAAAAGTACATTTCACACAATGGTACAGAAGGAACAACACATCAAAAAGACCTCATCCAAAGAGAATTTGATACATTTCAGCAGCTACATTAGCACAGACCAACTTACAAACGTACAAAAAATATTTGAACTGTTTATATAATTAATTGAAACGAAGCACAACTACAACAACGATCTCGTTTCATGTACGATGTCTAGCACAAAGCAAGGAAAAAAATTTGATCATTTATATATTTCTTTCAGATTGTTACCCGTAATTACCAAAAGTTACTTTTATGTTATAAAGGTACATTAATAGATATTATACTCCGAGATCTTGATACTTCCCAGTTACCATCCTCAGTATCATTTTAATTTGGGTTTAATCATCATCATCATTATAATTATTATAATAATAATAATAATTATTATATATTTATTTAATAAATATAAGACCCACGCTCCTCCTAGAACAGGGAACCCAAACTAACAACACCCTCCAATTCAAGTTGTCCCCTTTCTATAACAGGCTGTTCAGGTGAACAACCCTCATTTGTAAATAGGTGCATTGGCAGGTTTGGTTCCCTCTCCTAGGAGGGGTTTGGGTCTTATATAAGCTTGAGTACAGTGAGTACGAAACGTCCCCAGCTCAACCAAACTCAGTCCAGTCGACAATATAAGCTTCACTATGGTTCTTTCTCCATTCGTCTATTGTATTCAACCATTAAAAAAAAGCCGTGTCTTAACTTCAAGAGTTTCTACCTATCCTTAATTAGTATTTGACCTTTGTCAGTGTCAGTGCTCTGGAAGGAAAAATGAATAGGAGAGAGAAACTGGGTGAACCATTACGTTATTGAAGGCATTCATCTTGAGATAGACTCTCTACAAGAGCTGCCATGGAGAGAGTTTCTATCTGGGCCACTGGCCATGGTCTGATTGGAAAGCTAATTCAGAAATGGGGCAGTGGGGTCAGTTAGGACAGAGTGATTGTTGGTAACAACCTTCTTTTTTTTTTTTCTTAAACTGGAACGCTTGTGTTTTTTCTGCAAACCTTTAAGGGAAAAAAAAACATGCCTTAAAGTCCCACAAAATGAAAAACAAATTTACCATCACGGAATGAAGCTGCTGTAACTTGTACACTCTCAGAAACGCTCCAAGTGTGGGACATTGCATGAGCACACATTGATAATGAGGCGCGGGGGCAGAACAGAAAACTGGGACACACTGGTTTAATGGAGAAAGTGAAAAGTAGAACATTCAGGGACACATGGTAACCCTCAAAAAAAATGAGAACAATGATTGCGTTTGGTGTTGGACTGGCATATTGAGACTGTTTTCTTGTTCTTAGTTCAAACCATGGGCCTTGTTATTGTGGTCTCGAGCGTTGCAAATACTGGGCTGTATTTCAACTCTTCACGGCACACAGTTTAAAGTGGATTACATTAGGGCAACTGACAACTGAGGAAGACTAATATGCAAACCATACGAGCAAGATGATTTGGGGGATTTTAGAGGAAAACCACTGAGAGGAAAGCCATTTTTGCACAACTTCAAAGCTTTAAATCTGTATGTAAGAATTGTTTCGACGCTTAAATCACAAAACAGAACCTGCTGCAGTTGTTGCTCATCGCCCTCCAAACCTCCGTGCACTTTGACCGGCAGACTATGGGCCCGTCGTGGCCAGAGCAGAGGCCGTAGACGCCTCCATGTTTTCCCCTGCGAGGAAGGAACATTTCCTCTCCCCTGTCGCCGACCCAACATCCTCATCTCCCGGGCTTACCTCTTGCCCCTATACCCCCCCCCCCCCCTCCGCCGCTCTCACTAATACGCCTAACCTTTTCATTGTAGCCGCCCGGCACACAGGCCCAGCGCAGTTATTAACCTCCGCGGCACTGCCTCTGTCCAAGGGCCTAATTGCAGCCGATTCCGCGTTACATCTCACTCTAATACAGATTATACGTGCCATGAAAAGAGGACAAATTGCTCTCTCGATTCATTCAGATTACTCATTTGGTCCCAGCAGGATGTAAAGTTGTCGGAGCCTGGGCATACTGGGCAATATTCCCCTGAAATGAGCTTTTCTATTTCTATCTGTTGGAGATTTGTTTGTGTTCTCGGTTATTACATGTATTGGGTCTGTAATTAAAAGTTCAGAAGTACTTGCTCACAACCAAATATAACCTCTCCTACTTCTTTGCTACTGTCACTTCGACTACAACTGCTTTTTCCCTCGCGGATAATTTGCAGAAGACTTATTTTTCGTGGAGTGTAGACGTTGGGGCATCCCTGAAACCTGACAGTGTTGACAGGCTTATTTTTTCTGGCACAAAATCTGTAAGATGGACAGTACTCGCCACAACGTCTTTTAATAGTTTAATGGTTAGTAAAGAATTGTTCCAAGAACTCGTTTACATTGTTTTATGTTTAATTGTTTATTGTACATTTGCACAAATCAGTAAATACTTGCATTACAGAGGAGGAAGCATATTGTTTGCCAAAAAAAAGAAAGAAAAAAAAACAGTCTCCCTTAGTAGATTGAAGCTTTCCTAAATAGTAAGCTGACCTGTTATATTTGGTCAGTAGTATCATTTTCTGTTCACATTTTGCACTTTGCATGAATTGCATCTATACTGCTATACTATATGGATTTATGATTTATTTTGATTGAAGAGAATGTTTAATGAGAGCACTGAATTTATGCACATGTTCTTCTGCTGCTAACGTTAATAAAAGTGCCTTTGGGACCTTTTGTCACCGGTGGTTTTGACCAAGAACATGGCTTATTGGTATTAATTCACTGGAAAAATATTGAGACATATATCGTACCATTCAGCCCCAAAATATCGAGATATAATTTGTGTCCATATTGTGCAGCCCTAATTCCAACTCTAGTGCTATTTGGAACGTCTATTGTACTTCGTTTACTACTGCGAGGTCTTACTGCTACGGTACCACTATCATGATTGCACCAATATACCACTTCGAATGCACACATACTTGCACTTCTACTCCTGCTCCCATCACAGTCTCTTCTTGTTACCAAGGGACGTGAAGTTAAATTAGCTGAAAGGTATTAAACATGACACATTCCCTTGATGCGTGCGACTTGATTAGCCATTTGAGGAGCAACGAAGCGACGAAAGAACGAAAGGGAAAAAACAGACGAGGAAAATCACAAAAGAACAGGACATTTGAACGAAAGATGAAACTGAAATATTTTGTAAAACATGCAGAGCCCAGAAAATGAATGGAAGTTTGAATGAAAATGCCTTTGTTCTAGTGTTGCAGTTGGATGGTCACTGCTCACTGAAGAGGCAAAGAATTCCTTCATTATGTGTTCTCCTTAATTTGCTTTCATTGTACTGCTCTGTCAAATAAATGGCCCGGCTATATTTGTTGGGGAAATGGCTTTGAGCTTGTGGCAAGGAAGAAGAAGTTACACTGCGGACAATTGCCTTAATCCAAAGCTCCTTCTCTGTAAAGTGTTGGTGTACTGGGTAATCTTACACCATAACTGAAGAGTGAAATAAAGTTGGAATGAACGCAGTGAAAATATATTTAGAAAGGCTTAATCTTTTCTCATTAGTGGCTTGGCAAAACTTCACATACTTCACCCTCACTGTCTCAATGTTAAAAAGTAACAACATTACCGGCTCTTATAGATGTAATCAACAGTTTTAGTTGCTTCTCTGGCCTCTTGGTACTCTTTCAACAATACCAACTACATCCCTTTCAAATGGTCTCCCAAAGGGTTTGTGTATTTGGGTATTTTCATTACTCCTTCTTTTGACCAACTATACAAAGCCAATTTTGTGCCAATACATAGCAAAATTAAGCAGGATTTAGATCAACGGGCCTCTCTCCCTGTTTCTTGGCTAGGTCATATATCCCTGGTTAAAACAAATGTATTAGCTAGGCTTTTATACCCTATTCAAAAGATTCTGGTTCAATTCTCTAAAAGGGTGTTGCGCCGACCTTGGCTTAAGATGGCAGTATTGCATTTACGTTCAATGGGTGGCTTAGATATGCCCACTATCAAAATATACCAACTTTGTGCACATTTAAGATTTGTGAATGATTGGGTCAAAGGTACATCTTCAATATGGATGGATGCTGAAACGGCACTTTAAAAGAAATTGAAGCTTACTGCACAAATCCCATAACCATCAATACCCTAAAAGCATGGCGGTTGGTACGCCATCTTGAGGGCAGATCAAATATAACATCTATGTTCACTCCAATAATAAACAACCCGGCCTTTCCCTCGGGTTCTTTGGATCCTGGTTTAGCAAACATATTAAATCACTCATTGACCTTTTTTAAAACAATAGACTCATGTCATTTGAACAGCTTACTATCACTTACAACCTTTTTTTTCGCTTTCTGCAAATAAGACACTACATCACCAATAGTACAACTCTTAGTGAACAGACGGTCTGCTCCTGACACGCACAGGGTCAGGGGTGTGTGGGAGAAGGAACTGTATGTAGTGTTTTACAAGAATTGTTTCCAAACATTTCCCGTAGTGACCCCCAGCAGTGCCCAGTAGCGATACCATCATCAACAATTCATGCAAGCTATTCTACCAGTCAAAGCTCTATAAATACAATATAATACACTACACTCAGGACACACTAAGTTCATTTAGACACTTTAATTAACAAGAGTTTTATGCCTGATATAATATGTTACAAATAAATTGAAGTTGTTCGGCTGCTGCAGGCAAACGTCTCTGTCACAGTAAATGCCTAATTAAACCAGTAATGTTTGAAGCGAATACCATGAACTTAGAGAGAAGTATTAAAGGGGCTGAGATTAAAGGAAAAACGGGCAAGTATTGGCCAGAAATTCTAACTTTTTAAAAAGGAACACAGTAAAGGTCCAGTCCAATTTCACCACCAATGCCACCAAAGGCCAAACTGGTGGCTCAAATAATAGACCTTGCTTGAAGGACACGAAAAGCAGTGAAAAGCAATTCAAAGCCTAAAAGGACAAAATGTCCTGTCCTTTTGATTGAAAACTGATTTTTTTCATAGCTGCATTACTTAAGATATTCTCCCACAAGAAATGATACTATACAATATTTAATATTTTTAAATCAGAAAAGGTAATGGACCACACATGACATTTTTTATATTTTAATACTGTATGGATACATATTGGACTATCAAGGTACATGATTGTTTAAATCAGGCCGATAACAGTTTTTTATTTATTTATTATATATTAAAAAAAATATATAATAATCTTCTTCACCCCTCGCGAGCAGTCTCTTTTTCCTCTAAGCTCGGGTCCTCGGGCCTGGGAGCTTGAGGGTTCTGGCAGTACCTTTGCTGTTCCTAGTGCTGAACATTTCTGGACCGAGATGTCTGATGTCCTGGGATCTGCTGTGGCCACTCCTCCAGTTTGGGGGTCACTGCCCCGAGTGCCCCAATGACCACGGGCACCACTGTTGCCTTCACCCTCCAGACCTTCTCCAGCTCTTTTCTGACTCCCTGGTATTTCTCTAATTTCTCGTGTTCCTTTTTCCTTATGTGGAAGTCGCTTGGTATTGCTATGTCAACCACAATGGTTTTCCTCTGCTCTTTGTCCACCACCACAATGTCCGGTTGGTTCATTACCATTCTGTCCGTCTGCATCTGGAAGTCCCACAGGATCTTGGCTCAGTCATTCTCTACCACCTTTGGAGGTGTTTCCCACTTTGACCTTGGGGTTTCCAGCCCATACTCTGCACAGATGTTCCTGTACACTATAACAGCCACTTGGTTATGGTGCTCCATGTAAGCTTTCCCTGCTAGGATCTTACACCCTGCAGTTTAGTGCTGGATTGTCTCAGGGGCATCTTTGCACAGTCTACACCTGGGGTCTTGTCTGGTGTGATAGATCTGGGCCTCTATTGCTCTGGTGCTCAAGGCCTGGGCTTCAAAAGGCAGGGCGTATCCATCAGTTGAGCTATTTTCCAAAATCATTGGGATCAGCCATTGACAAACATATCAATCAGACCTCTATTAGAACAGGGGTCTCCAATCGTTTTTTCAGCTGCTTTTACATACCAAAACCATCAGAGAGCCACTTGTGACACTTGTGTAACTATGAGACTATGAGGAGGAGTTCACCCTGGAGAGTTTGTAGCAGAACAGAACAGAATTCAAGAAAATTACTTGAATTATATCCCTATGCTTTACTTAGTTTGCCTAATTGGGTCAAATTTGGTTCAACATGTTCAGAACAAGAAGAAACTACATCTAAAATGTGACTTATGTAGAAGCTACTGGTTGGAGATCCCCGTTTGAGACAGTGTAATTTTGGCAGGTTAGAGCTAAACAAAGTCTAAACTCTGAGCCATATTATGTTCAGGAAGGATCTGGAAGATTCATTGTAGCATAAGCATAAAAAAGTAGCTTTTGCTGCCACCATTCATACATAGAATTATCTTTAATTAGGATGATGTGCCACCTTCGAAACAGCATGTTAACTTTGCCGAGCTCCAAACATCCCCCTCACCTCACAGTGCACCCCAGCCCCCTCACCATGTAAACACTAGTCAGAAAATAAGTGGAAATGTTTATAGCAGCAGATGCTGCAGAAGCAGTACCAGTGTGCTAACTCAGTCAGTTAGCATTTACAAAAGATAGCGAACTGATAAACCAGCTGGCTGACCTGTTCTGCTGCTGAAATCCTCGTGAAATGTCCATGTCCTTTTGTCAAATAATTCAATATCTAAAGGAAACTGTCAGGTCATTTCTCTAATGACAGTGCACACACGATCAACAGGTTTATGAGGCATTCAAAGGGTGTGGGATACAAAACCTCTGCACTGTAAATTTAGTTCTAAATGAACAATTAATGTTCTAAATGTCAACTAACACTGGCATGAAGAGAGTTTAGTAAATAAATATCAGTATCAATATGCTTAAATATTTCTACAGATAAATGTGTGTAGCACACAAGACTATAGAGATTTCGCATCATCAGGGCAGCGTGTGGAGGGGAGTGATGGGCGGGGCTGAGAGGGGAGGCCAGATGAGGGAGAGGAAAGGGCAGAGTTTACTACTGACACCTACTGACAAACAAATCTGCTGCAATCTGTATAACTCTAATCCACATATGTCAGAGTCAAGGCCCGCGGGCCACATCCGGCCCGCGAGAAGGTTTTTTATGGCCCCTGGGATGATCTTGATTTATTATTAGAACCGGCCCGCAGACCGCAGCAAGCCGGC
Organism: Proterorhinus semilunaris; assembly: GCA_021464625.1. Taxonomy (NCBI): domain Eukaryota; kingdom Metazoa; phylum Chordata; class Actinopteri; order Gobiiformes; family Gobiidae; genus Proterorhinus; species Proterorhinus semilunaris. The sequence continues at coordinate 9,857,513 of CM038349.1, forward strand.
AGCCCGCAGATCTTTTACACGCACCAATACTACATTTCCCACAATGCAACGGTGACACACCGAGCAGTAGGCTGCTTCATTTCAATATTTATTGGCACAGCAGTCGTCAGCATCACAGTAAAATTAACTTTCAGATACCCATCAAAAATGGCAAAACGGAAGGTGGACACTGAGAACCGGGGGTTTCAAACAAGGTGGGAGTCGGAGTATATGTTCACGGAGGTAGCTGGAAAACCTGTGTGTCTTCTGTGTGGAGAAAGTGTTGCGGTACTGAAAGAGTATAATCTGAGACGACATTATGAAACGAAACACGCGGACAAAAACAAGAATATGGACATGGAACAAAGGCTACAAAAGGCAGAGGAATTAAAACGAGGCCTCTTTATCTGATCATATTGGAATATATTTGTTATGCTGCGTTTACACATAAGCACGATGCGTTACGAATGTCATTTTTCCGTCATTCGTGACGTTCGTGACGTGACTTAACGCATCTCAATGGGATTCTTAACAGAACGCATCAGTTCGTGTCACAAAGTCGGCCAATCCGCGCTCCAAGTCACGGACAGCACCTGGCGCTGCCGCTCCGCGGGGTGCTGAAAGTGTTCCTCCGACCTTTCTTCCTCCTGGGTCGTACCTGATGTTCGGGAGTTGGAGCCAGAAGAGCCCAATGACTCAGGGGAGAGCACGGCCTCTGCTCCGCCTCCAACCCGGTGGAAGAAGATCACTCCACATTCGCCCAATTCTTGACAGATTTCGGACAGAACGCGAATATTCCCAGTGACCCGTAACAGCGCGTGGCAGCGCGCAACACCACGCAGCAGCGCGGGACGCATATTCGCGACCGTGCGTAATAATTCGTGCCATTAATCGTAACGCGTAGTAACAGGTCGCAACAGTTAGTGGCGGCGCGTGAAACCTCGACCCCGAATCATCAAATTCGTGATCCTTGGCCACGAATGTGCATTTGTGGCATTCGTAACGCATCGTGCTTATGTGTAAACGCAGCATTAGGTTTTCAGTAGGTTCAATTAGGTTCACTAGACTATATGCGTCATTTAAAAATTTTTCAATGAACATTCGAACAGTCCGGCCCTCGGCTTGTAGCTAAATTTTTTATTTGGCCCTCCGTCCATTTGACTTTGACACCCCTGCTCTAATCGTTAAAAAGGTCCGAACTCCTGCCATATGGAAGTCTCACGTTGAGTGAGTACATCTGGTGATGGTTAGCGTTCCTCTGTAATGTTACCGTATCTATTACATTGACAGAAAGCTGACAATATAATTGTGTCCCTGGTGGGAGCTGACTGCTGGTGATTAGGTGGCAGCGAACAGTACTGTATGCAGATGGTGATGAGAAAGTGTAAGCCTCTCTGAGTCTTTATGGTTAAGTTCATGAATAAACATTTCACTAGATTTTCGCCGACATAATCAGCAGACGCAAACTGGTCCTCGGAGATTTCACTATTATGTTGTGTGATTAATTGCAGCACAACAGCATTTGGTGTCATTCACATCTTTATCTCAAGGTTACAGAGTGATAGGACAACACAGATAAGCCGACAGGCCAAACAAAACGATTAGCAATGTTGGGTATTCAGCTCAGCAAAGCTCGACTTATTAAGAGTCAAGTAAATGACGGATGTGGAAATTGTTATTTTCTTGTTAGCTCTGGCTTGGACTTTTTTGGTGCTGTAGTAAAATAAACAATGTTCTTTAAAACTCATATCATAAAAGTGCCTGGTGCAAAAACAATTGATTGATTGATGATATTATTGCCAATAGTGTTTCATAATTGCATAATCAACTGGTTATAATGTCAGACAGAGATACTACATCTAGACCTAACATGGCCTTTTCTGTCTGTCAGTCTGCCTGCTTGAGCAACACAGATCAGAGATGCAGAAATGTCACTTAACGTGGCATTAGCCGACACTTTTATCTGGCTCCCATCACGGATCCAGGGAGGGACTTTTAAAGAGACTTTTAAAGGCCTGGGAAGCAGGGTTTGCCTTTGAAATCACACCATCACTCATTTTTTATCAGCGCTAAACATGTAAAACACGTCTCAGGCTCAATGTCGGGGAAATGAAAAGAAGCGTCTGCGATTTCTGCAAATGTGAACTTTGAAAATTCCTCAGTTGAAAGGAGTGTAGAGTTTCATTAGATTTTTTTTTACATGATTCCAAATGTGTGGGGGGAGAAAAAAAACAGCTCTAGGCTCACACTGTCTAACACGGCTATTTATCTCCCTGTAACATCTCAACTTTGCAGAGTCACTCAATCAGAACTAAATCATCATTTTAAAAATCCACATTTGTGCTACCTTCATCGGTGTACTGTAACATTTTTCTGATTATACATTTCCTTGTGGTATAAAATGTAGAACTTTTCAGATTAGACGATATGTTTTTATTGCCCTGTGCATCAAAAGGGTGGCCCGATAAGGTTGTGGTGGTAGGCACGTGTACCTTTTCAGAATATTACTCTAGATGCGGTTCCAGCAGAGCTACGTCTAGATGGACTCTTGGAATCCAACAATCCATTTTCTTCCACTTGTCCGTTGCCAGGTCGTGGGGGCAGCTGTTGGAGCTGCCCAAATCACATAGCACCAGCCCCTATGGCTCCTCCTGCAGGTGGTGGGTCCACAGAAGGACGGCCTCATGGTACTAACCGGGCCTGTTGGTCTCTCATTAGGGGCGTCTGAACCGTCACCTAGGACCTGTTTGCCATGAGAGAAGGAATTGGAGTTGGAGAAGGAATAGCGAGAGAGTATTTCCATCGGTTGTCAGGTTTTGTGATTAGTTATAGCATTTAGATTCTTTGAGCATAGCTTTTTGTATTATAGATAATTGTGTAGTGTTATAGCGTTTTTGCTGAATTTAGTTTAGGATATTTGTTAGTATTGGTTTTAGAGTTCAATATTGTGTATGTAATTTTAATGTATATTGTTTATTGTACTGTATTGTACTACTGTGTTAGGATGGGGAGGAAGTGTAGCGTAAATATTATATATATATATATATATATATATATATTTATTATTTTGTTTTGTGCATTTTGCTGTAAGAAAAATAAAATAAAGCTTTGCAATACATATAATCATGTCTCTATACCTCGCACATACTCTGCTGAGGACACAGATACATCTCCCATGCTTATGTAGACTACAGCAAAAAGTCTACATTAAAATAGATCGGTAAATTCTGAAAGTAGCCAGCCAGGACAGTTACGTTCGGTCCCTTAGCTGCGATGCTAACATCAATCTTGCTCAATGCTAAGCCGCTAGCTTTGTAAATTACAAGAATCACTCTGATAAAATAACCCAGCGCCTCAGAGCAGTCTCGGGTACATGGCCTCTGTCTGTCACGATGCTTCTCTTGTGTAGAGAGAGCTGTAGAATTGTCCCAGTAGAACATGTTGCTAAACACGTTAGCTCGCTCGAACTCCATGCTCGGACTTTGTTTACGAGTAGCGCTACAGGTGCAGCGTCAAAGTCAGATGACTCAGGCCTGTCAATCACAGACCCAGACCCCTCCCACCTCCCCCACCTAGTAACACTATATATTTTATCTGGGCAAGAAACCAACACAAACAGGCCGACCTAACCTTAGAAGACACCCTTCCACTAAGCTATAGAGGCCACATTACTGATGGGTAGGTGGAGTAACCATGTTACCGTTTGCTCTATACATTTCTTTATCAAACTCTTATGACAAACTAAATTGAACTATTAAGTCTAATTTCATGTCTTTATACATTTGTTTTTGTTTACCTTTGCTGAGTTTGCTGAAATATTGACTTCATAAATTTGCTGTTTGCGGACCTTCCATGGCTGCCATGTATTTGATTAGGCGACATTGTGGTCCTTTTTCATGTGAACGCATATATGTATGATCTTATGCGTGTGTGTTGGCTCGGAGCCTTTATTGGTTGTTATATATACAGTTGAAGTATCAGCGTTGATCAGAATGAATGACTTTCTTTACTCAGACTGAGTTTTCTCAGCTACTGCAGGGTGTGCTCTTATTAGCTGCCTATGTTTGTTTTTTAAAATAGACATTTATATGTAACAACTTCACACCCATTCACCAGATCAGTTTGTTTCATTTAACATTTGTATCTCTGATAGATGTGCAGAAAAAGCAGAGGTGACAGTACGTCAAGCTGACTGCTAAGTGCTGTTTCTCACATAAAAGCAGATTAACATACTGTTTGTATTGTACTGTACATGTGTACATGTACTGTAAATGAAGTTGAAAAGTTTCACCAAAAAAAGCTCTGAATTTAAAGTACCTGTTCATACCACTGCTCTCACTCACCACTTATGTTGTTAAAAAAGTGAAAACCAGTTGTACAATTTGGTGAGACTTGGAGGGATGGACGCCAAAGTGTTCGAACGTGACCAGCGTACAACTAATGGGAAAAAAAGATAAATATGAGAAAAATCATTAATGTTTTTGGTGCACTTCAGGAAGCTTACAAATTGAGTTTTTCAATCAAATATTGGGTGGCTGAACCAGGCAGAAAATGAGAATGAGCTCTTTTGAGCTTCTATAAGTGGTGTCAGTGTTTTCTGCTGCAGTCCGGTTCACCTTCGCTGCGCTGCTCCCTGCCTCCATTAGGCCTGAATGGGCAGGGTCCTGATGGCTATTAACCCCATGAAGCAGCACAGGCACCATCGGAGTGCTCTAATTTTAATGAGGGCCTGTCCAATGACTGAATAACAATGAATTAAGAGACACCTTTGGAAAGCTATGTTTACATTGTTGTGTGCATTACAATGGAGATCACAGCTTATGAGTGATGCAAATCATTTAACGATTTAATGATAAATATTGTCTGAAGTAGGCAATTCCCAAAAGGCCAAAGGGGATTAAACGGCCTCTGAAGATTTGGGCCATTCTCACCTCTCTGCTGTTGGGAGTGACAATAGGGCTCATTTAGATCTCATTTGGATGAGCCATACCCCCTGTCAAACTCCCCCTCAAAGCAGTAAAGCACAGAGAGGGAGCACAAAGGTTATTGCTTCCACAACAAACCATTTTTTACCAGTTTCATTATGTGTATGTTTTATTTTTGGTTTCATTTATTGATCTCACCTCACAGCAGAAGGTTCTTATTGTTCTTTTTAATGTTTTAATATTAATTGATAAACTGTCACTGGCTTGAGAATGTGTTGTGTAACATCTGTAACTTTTATGTTAAAAAAATATTTTATATTAGGGCCAGGACTTTTTTTAAATTAATTCCAATTAATTAATTACAGTGCTTCACCAACAGTGGTGAAGCGCTGTGGGGGGCTGCTGACCTCGACTGGGGATGTGGTCGGGCGGTGGAAGGAGTACTTCGAGGATCTCCTCAATCCCACCGTTACGTCTTCCGATGAGGACGCAGAGGCTGGGGACTCGGAGGGGGGCTCGTCCATCACCCAAGTTGAAGTCACCAAGGTGGTTAGAAAGCTCCTTGGTGGCGGGGCTCCGGGGGTGGATGAGATTCGTCCCGAGTACCTTAAGTCTCTGGATGTTGTAGGGCTGTCTTGGTTGACACGCCTCTGCAACATCGCGTGGCGGTCGGGGACAGTGCCTCTGGATTGGCAGACCGGGGTGGTGGTCCCTCTCTTTAGGAAGGGGGATCGGAGGGTGTGCTCCAATTACAGAGGGATCACACTCCTCAACCTCCCTGGTAAGGTCTACTCCAGGGTGCTGGAGAGGAGGATCCGGCCGATAGTCGAACCTCGGATCCAGGAGGAACAAGGCGGTTTTCGTCCCGGTCGTGGAACACTGGACCAGCTCTATACCCTTCATCAGGTGCTCGAGGGTTTGTGGGAGTTCGCCCAACCAGTCCACATGTGCTTTGTGGATCTGGAGAAAGCGTTCGACCGTGTCCCTCGTGGTGCCCTGTGGGGGGTGCCCCGGGAGTATGGGGTCCGGGGCCCTCTGCTAAGGGCTGTCCATTCCCTGTATGATCGCAGCAGGAGCTTGGTTCTGTTGGCTTCATCAAATCAGGACCTTCAGCGCGCACTGGGCAAGGCAAGTTTATTTGTAGAGCACAATTCATACACAAGGCAATTCAAAGTGCTTTCACAGTTGCATAAAATTAAAAGAAAACAGATAAAATCAATCATTAAAACATCAACAGATAAATGTATCAATTACAGTAAAAGGCAAGAGCGCAGATAAAATACCAATGGGGCGGTTTGCAGCCGAGTGTGAAGCGGCCGGGATGAGGATCAGCACCTCCAAATCTCAGGCCATGGTTCTCCACCGGAAAAAGGTGGCTTCCCCGCTTCAGGTCGGTGGGGAGTCCTTGCCTCAAGTGGAGGAGTTCAAGATAGACGGATCGGTGCGGCGGTGATCAGCAGTGATGCGGTCGCTGAATCGGACTGTTGTGGTGAAGAGGGAGCTGAGTCACGGGGCAAAGCTCTCGATTTACCGATCGATCTACGTTCCCACCCTGACCTATGGTCATGAGATCTGGGTAATGACCGAAAGGACAAGATCGCGAATACAAGCGGCCAAAATGAGTTTCCTTCGCAGGGTGGCTGGGCGCACCCTTCGAGATCGGGTGAGGAGCTCAGTTACCCGGGAGGAGCTCGGAGTCGAGTCGCTGCTCCTCCGCGTTGAAAGGAGCCAGCTGAGGTGGCTAGGGCGTCTGTTCCGGATGCCTCCAGAAGTCTGGGCATCTCTGCTGAGACTGCTTCCCCCGCGACCCGGCCCAGGAGAAAGCGGAAGAAAATGGATGGATAATTAATTACATATGGTGAAATAAAAAAATATAGAATAATCAAAAGTTAAGCACACTTTATTTTGGCAGTACAGACACTTTTCAGTTTCCTTTTTCCTGCAAGACGTTGCTTAGAGACAGCGTAAACCTAAAAACTATTTTACTGTCAGACTTGTTTCACAAAGTTAAGGCGACATACTCGGGGCAAGACAAAATAAATCAAACTGCTGTTTGACTTGTTTGTCTTTGAAGTGTTTGAAATGATCGCACAGGCCTCACATCTCCACTTAAAATAAGTTCAAATGTAGGAAAATACAAAGAAGCTAAGTCTAAATATACCTCTAAACAAAATACAACCCCTAAATAAATGATGCTTAAATGCAATTAATTGAGATTAATTCATTACAAAGGCCATAATTAACACAATTACATTTTTTATTTTTTTTGTATTCTTGTTATTTAGAGTGAAACGAATATAGTGGTTCTTTGCCCCTTTCTCTACTTTTTAAAATAGTTTTTAGCTAATTATTTTTTCTTCATAGCGTTACATCTAAAACTCGATGGACAAATTACAGAAAGGGAGCTTGGAATGAACAGCACAAGTTTTAAGTTTGTCTTGCAAGTTTTCTTCCTGATTTCCCTAAAGATATAAAATGAGTTTGATCACCTGTCCTTTGTGTCCCAAGTTGAAAATCACATTTCTTTCATGAATTGGTTTTCCAACTACAATTTTGGATGACATTTTGATATTTCTTTTTTTATTTTTTAAGGTACTTCCAAAAACAAAGACACACTTTCTCGGTTAGACTCAATCGTCACTTATTTGCGAGAAGCAGCAAGGACGAGGGAGTCACAGGAACAGGGAGTAGAGTGTGAAGAGGCAGAAGCAAACACAGTGAGCGGTGATTTTCCACTGTCAGGAAAGATCAACGTCAGCACGGGACACGAAAACTGATGTGACACTTTGTGAAGGAGATATATAGGAGGATATGCTTGTTAGGAGGTGAGCGGGCCGCGTTGCTGTGCGTCTAAACACCGCCGACTCTCCCTCTGCTCTCGCCTCGTGACGGAGAGGGAAGGGCGCGACCCGGGCGTGCTCCTGCATCCATCACAGCCTCGTTCCCTCAGTCTGAGCAGCCGTCTGGATTTGACCTTAAACCTTTGAGCTCCCCCTCTCCAACGCTCCGCACCGAGGGCCAACGGGAGCCGACTCCACAAACAGAGGTCGGGCAGAAGCCTCTCCCGGTCGAGCGGTCATCTGAGATTCACACCTTTAGCCGCTTGACATTGCTGAATAATACACGGGTGAGTTGTCGATGAGGAAAACAGAGGCGTGAACATTAGGTGCTAATGGTCTGTGCTCTTCTCAGGGGGGGGGGGGGGGGGGGGGTGTACAAACAACTCCGGTCACAAATAATTCCATATTCAACTTTTCTTTTCTTTTCTTTTTTGTCTAAATGTGATTTACTACTGAAACAATTTGTACTAATCCACTTGTCACGCAGTAGAGCCTCTCCATCTGTTTATCTTTAACACACTGTCTTAAGTGTTAAATATATAGCCACATCATTATATAGAGTAATTAGTTTGGGAGGGTGTTGTTTATTTCCGTGTTGAGAGAAGAAAGTGTTTGGGGAGCGGAAATCCCAAAAAAAGCAATATTCCCCAAGGCATCGGCTGCTGCTAATTCTCAGGAAGGGCGAGGCGAAAGAAGTATAACTCTGTTAAGACATTTTCACTTTGTGGAAGGTCAAGGTCCATCCATCTTCTTCCACTTGTCCGTTGCCGGGTCGTGGGGGCAGTGAGAGCTGCCCAAATCCCATTGCACCAGCCCCTATGGCTCCTCCTGCAGGTTGTGGGTCCACAGAAGGACGGCCTCATGGTTCTAACCGGGCCTGTTGGTCTCTCATAAGGGGCTTCTGAACCGCTCTTTGTCTGACCCGTCACCTAGGACCTGTTTGCCCTGGGAAACCCTACCAGGGCCACGAAGCCCCCGACAACTTGGCTCCTAGGATCATTCGAGTGCTCAAACCCCTCCACCACGTTAAAGTGGCGGTTCCAGGAGGGGAAAGGTCAAGGTTTTTTTTTTTTTATTGTTGGTATTTTGTTGTTGTCCACTGTAAAGCACTTTGTGACCTCTGTCTCTGAAAAGCGCTATATAAATAAATAACGATTACTTACTTACTTACAAAACAATCAAGTGGTGAGTTGATGAATTGTAGCGTTGAGAGAAAGAGAACAAAAACTTAACCTTCTCCCATTTTTCCACCATTACTTGCTGAATAAATGCTGAATTCTGATTATGTGTTTTCTACTAAGTGAAGATACAGAGACAGAGAGGAGCAAAGCGGTTCAACAGCCTATACTTAAAAAACGGGTCATGTTAACCAGGAAGCTATGCTTGGTTTCATGCTACGTATGCTAACATTAGCAAAGCCATGCTAATGAGCGCTGTTTTACGCACACACTGAACAATCTGCTGTTAAATAAACTTCCATATGGACCCGATTTTGGCTTGACCTTATTGGTGTGTGATAAATAGCCCCCAAGAAAACGTGTGAAAAATAGCAACGCTCTTGAGATATCAGTTATGCCCCCTTGTATAACGCGTTTCCCTCTGTGTCTATACACAGATTTCTTTCTTTTTTTTTACATTAAAGGTGCATTATGGAACTTTTATGCGAAAAAGCAAACTTGATATGTGTGCGTGTAATTTACCTTTTTTGTGACCCAGTATGTGGCTGTATGTGTGATCAACAAGGCGCTTTTACGTTCTATCACGGCGGCCTCTCCAAGACTCCAGGATTGATTGTTTTTTTATATTTTCTGGTGAGAGGCTCCGTCAGCAGTGAAAACTTGCCAGAAACTCTAAGAACTATTGATTCTGCAGCAAAGTAAAGGCACTATGCTAACCACTGGGCCAGTAAAAGGTCAAATAGTCACTAATAACAAAACAAAACAAAAATGTAAAAAGTTCCATAATGCACTGGTCCCTGGTGGACAAAAGGAGAAAGCCCCCCCACCCCGGCAGGTCTCCTAAATAACTGCGTTGTATCATGTCATAAAACATACAGATATTTTTTCGACACGTATGTTATTTTAATTTGTACCAAAAAATACATCTAGTAGTGGTACACGGCATTTAGCAACATGTATTGCAATATCCAAAACACCTTCAGATATCCTCAAAAAAAAAAAACGTCCCTTTGAGAGGTTTGTGTTCCCTGCTTATATCTCGGGATCTCTCGGCAGCATCTCTAATCCGTTCCCCACCAAAATGAAACTTCCCCTCTCATTTCACTTTACACTTTTCAACTCCACTCCTCCATCTTGTTTTTTTTTTTCTTTTTGTTACCTTTGCTTCTCTTTTCCACTTCTCACCTCGACGCACCAATCGGCAGCCTTCCCCTCACACCCACCGGGGTTTCCATATTGCTCCTCTCTGCTTGTCTTTTGTCGACTTTATTTCGTTTCTCACTTGTAATGTCCTTGGTTTGATACCCCAAAACCTTCTCAGGAAGAAAAAGAAAAAAAAAAAAGAAGCAAACTGAATGAGATGAGTGAGTGAAGTGCAAAGAAACAATAACATCCTGGTTGTGTCTGGAAAAAAAAAAAGAACCTCTTATAGAGTGGGTGAGGGCGGTTTTATTCCGGCGCGTACGTGTTTACTGCCAGTGTATACTACAAGTGTGTCGTCTGGAAATTATGGCTGCCCTTGAGATAGGAGTCAACCTTTGAAGCTGCAAAGTGCCTCCATAAGCACCTCCTGAAGTGGCTAAAACTGTTCACTAGACTTTTTCCATTCCCCCAACTCAGCAAAGACCTAGATACTTAAACTTAGATGACAAGTATAGTTTGGGCTACAATCGACTTTAATGTTTTGTTGTGAGCCGGCAGTTTTCCCTTTTGAAGCTGTTGCTTTGATTGGGAAGAAAGCAGGAGGCCAACTTGTCTTGGGCGCAAAAGGTTATCCAAAAACCCAAAAGCTTAGCATCACTTGTAATGGAAAGCTTTTATAGTAACCATAAAAGATTCGTTGTGTTGGCGCTACTGCCCTGGGGCTAAGCAATGGAGATTGGGCGGCCCACACTTACAGCGTCTGCACCGCTATCGCCACGAGACGCTGATGTGGGTGAAGTATTGTTTAATGACCAATCAGTCAAACCTCTGGCACGTTGCTGACTCGGGAACACGACATCCTGCTCTCCTCCAACTGTCAAGGGCCTATATCATGCATTTCTTGAGATTGTGTCACGGTATGAAAATGTAACTTCATGGTTATTGTGACCAACATTATCACGGTTTTCGGTAATATCGTTTTTTTTTTATATATTTTTTTAAAGTATGTTCAATGTGGTCTGAGAAAAAAGAAATGTCCGAGGCACTCTGAGTGGAAAGATAAAAGTCCTTTAATGAGTAGGGGACGCCAACGTGTTTCGACCTGACACGGCCTTCATCAGGGCAAGTGATTTAAAAACAAACAGGTGCGTTAAATAGCTTAAAGGCATCACGTGAGGTAATCACGTGATGCTCCGTCAATACAGGGTAACCCCAAAATAGACATACAAATACCAATTACAGTGATGATTTAAAACAGGACATGGATCAGTCTAGAAACGTATAGAAAAAGGGCAATACATAATAAACAGCACAAAATATGTACAAAGGACCTTATGAAAAAAAGGTCCCTATAATATACAATATAGTTTGTATATTTTTTAAATTGGAATAAGGTAAGTATTTACTAGTAGGTGGATCCGGTATATTTCAAGATACTTTTATACTGACTTATAATTTAGTTCAACAATGGCCATTGTGTGCTAATCGAGAGTAATTTAATTTATTATAGTTTAGTTAATTTATAGAACTTGAATTTTTTGATTTTATAATTTTGTAAAACTTGTTAAAAAATGACAGCTGACTCGTTATAGAAAAAACAACCTCGTGAAAAAGTGTAGGAACAAATATCACAGTTTGTGTCCTTCCAGTGTGCTTTGCAGATTTGTCATCAGACAGTAATCACAGTTAAATTCATAATATTGCGGCGAGAGTGAATCTTTTGCAATCAGCCCCCGGGAGCCCCGTAATGGACTGTGCCATTTCAATATGGAGGTATCCGCGACACGTCTTATATGCTGGCTTTAGGCACTGCATTCTCCCTCAACCCAAAGTCCTCACATCATGGCTATAGAGCTGTGGGTGACGGGCACGCAGGTGAGTCATGAGGTTCAAAGTATCGCTGCCTTTAGCAAACACTTTTTTTTTCTTCTGCACGTTCTGCAAACAGGATAACTGTCTTCTATCAACTGTCCCTCTTAAGATACCCTGAATATGCCCAGACTTCAGACCTGGTCCTCTTTGAAGGCTCAGATGTCCTGAGCGCTGTCGTCTCCTCCTTCAGACATGACTCCAGCTTTGAGATTTTTTTTTTTTTTTTTTATTAAAACGGTAATTGTTATCAATATTTTTATCGGGGTTTACCGCTCCACCGGTAACAGTGACATCCCTAGTTAGTTCCACATTAAAACGTGTTTTGTTTCATTAAAGTTTTAATAGTCCTGCATATTTAGTCTGTGTCCCCCTTCCGCACCCAACACCACACGGAGGTTCGTGAGGCTCCTCTGTTGAACTTGTTCTGTGCATGTTCTCTGTTCCGAGCACAGATCCCCATCTTTGCCGGCAGCTGATGATTTCTGAAGTTTCATTTTTGCTCTGCTGCCGTTTACCAGAGCAAGAGAGGAAGAAGTGTGTCCTGTGATACCAACATGTATAACTGTGTTTGTAACTAGGAGTGTTTTCAGGGCACTTTTTTTTTTTTGAAGTTGTACTATGATACCAAGGCCAAGGCCCGGCGGCAATAAACAATACATTTGGTCTATCCAATATTACACAAACTACTACTGAGAGATCGTAGAATGTGTTGCTGTACTTGTAATGAGCCAAAGGTGCAGCTGAGTATTTGTGAAATTTCACATACAGGAAAACAATGCTGTATTATTCTCGCAAATGGATATTTTATCCCACATATGACACAATAGTCCACAGACTCTTTAAAGCATGTGTTTAAGATTGTCAAAACAAAAGACTCCCCTGAGCGTGGACACAGACAGAGCGGTAATGGTTATATCTTGCTTGCTTGACAGCTTTTGGCTGTGAAAAAGTAAACATGGCATAAAACCTACCAGCAATCAGGCAATTCCCAGTTAGAAACTGTATTTAAGGGGGGTCATTTGCACGCGATTCACAAAATGAGAAAAACATGGATGACCCGAGGAGTGACCCAGCCTTGTAAAGTAGGTGAGAGAAAGTTTTTCAAAATTGCTGGAATCAAAAACGGATGTAACTTGGAATAAAATAAAGAGAGAGACAATCAGTGAGGTTATAGTCTGACCAATATCTCCAAGAAAACCCACAATAGGAAAAACTTTTGTCGAAAAATCCTTCTTTATCTTAAATGTCAGTTTTGTTTTAATTATGCAGATATAGGCACTGAAGTATACGCGTATGTCAGAAACCCGCTGTCTGTATATGTAAATGTTTAACCTCTATATAGGTTGAAGTTTGTTGAATTTATAAAAGGCCAGCGAGTATTAAATCAATACAACCGCTTTTCTGTTGGCCCCGGTCAAATATACAATGGTGGTGTGACATCTTCACAAAACTATACACTGAACCCAACGCACAGAGGCCAACTTCTATACGTCTTTCGCTGCTACATTCTGGCTTCATCCAAGTGCGGACTGAACTCTGAACCCAAACTGAAAACAACAGTATATTTGTTCCTGTTGCACTCTGGGGGTACGTCGTAATGCGCCTTCATCCTCTCACCGTCCGCTCTCGCTTCCTCCGCGGATCGGTCCCGTCCTCGTGGCCGGGGTCTGACCTGGGGGCTCTCTCCTCGCCGCGTGCTGGGGCTCTGATTGGAAGCGCGGATAACTCCAAACCCCCCACTGTCATTTCACGCTGAAATCAGGAGCACGGACACGGAGAGGGTCAGCGCTGTGTCGCCCAATCTACTGTATGCGTGTCTGTCGGCGAGTGCGTGTGTGTGTGTGTGTGTGTGTGTGTGTGTGTGTGTGTGTGCGTGCTGTTGCGAGGAAGAATCCGTCCTTCATATTTCTGACTTTCTCCTTTTGAAAAAGTTGAGCGAACCTGTGCACTGGAAATCCCACTGGAATTTCGTATTAGTCGATTCATCGTCTTTTTTTTTAAAAGGCTTCATTTCTTGCAGAGGATGTTTTATAATGTGTTGGCTCATTTGCTGCCAATGTTATTATTGTAATGGAAAGCTAAATATTAGGGCTGGTACACTTTTGTCACGATCCGATATGTATTAGTTATGTATTAGTTCATGATAAGTAGGGCTGTTCCGAGACATGAGATGTTGACGTGAGTAAGGATTAAACAACTCGGAGCCGTGCATTAGACGGTTATCACGCACGACGCGAAGTGCAGAAAACCACAATTGCATCTTGACGGCCACCGGGTCGGAGCCACCAATACACACTAATTGAATCACGAAGAAGAAGCTAACAGGCTAACAGGCTAAGCTAACTGCGGGCTAGCGCCACTTAAACAGTATTTACAGCCAAGTTTGAGTGAAAAAAAAAGATCTCCATTGTGTAACTGGATGAACAATATCCCTCTGTCCCTTTGTCTTTTCTGTCCACGTAGTATTTACTCTCACGGACAATGAATGAGTAAAAAAACGCAACATGCAGTGGCGCTTATGGCCTCTAGGGGCATGAGTTACTTAGTACTGCTTTAACATGTTTAAACTCTGCCTAGTCCCTTTAAGGTAAACATATTACTTATCATTAGGCCCTATGTAAATGAATATTGTGGTTTGAATATTGTGGTGCTTAAAGGAATATTTAGCAATGTTTACATAATATATTGGTTTGCACTTTGATATAGATTTTCATTATAGTCAAACTGTTCTGTAAAAGGAAATATTTCTATCTTTATCTATCAGAATCTATATCTTTATTATTTATTACAAATGATTTCAAATATCGTCTCATCTCGTGGAACAGCCCTGCTTATCATAAACTTACTGTATCGCAATACGTATCGGATCGGCCCCTAGAACATCATGGTACGTATCGGATTGTGACAAAAGTGAATCGTCCCAGCCCTAATATAAGTAACAAGTTTACCTTAAAGCGTGTAGAAATAAACCCGTCACGTGTCCAAAGTTTATAAACCAAATGACATGTGTTGAAGTTCTAATAAAAGCGCGTCAACGCAAAATGTAGCAACGTGCTGTGTATCTGGTACTGGGAAAGACAAAGAAGTGCGTGATAAAAAACACAAGTACTGAAGGTATTTGCGATACGACCCGGTATTTTGGGTCCCACTCCTACTGAATATGCTCTCACGCCACGGTTTCCAAAGTGCAATAAAGGCACAATTCCAATCATTACTTAAAACAAAAAGGATGACAGTGTCTGTGCTGGGTTAGAATACGCATTTTCTCTTTCTAATATGCCAATTTTGTCTTTCTAAGATGTAGGGCTACGGCTATGGAAGAGTTGTAGTGTCACTAATTAACAACCATATTCTACATTAAGACAAAAGACAAAACAGAAACACATACTCACCTGCTTGGATGGATTTCAGGCTGTAAATAGCCACCACGTTTTCCTCCTCATGTAAAGTGTTTCCAAACAACCAAAGTAAATCTCTTCAATTCAATGTCTTTGTGTGCACGCCCCCTTCATCACCCACACATTTGCTCTCACTGTTGAACGAAGGGCTGAAACATTAGCGGAAACTAAAATTACAGAGGCTGACTCGAGTTTGGACTACGTTCTCCCCGTCACCTCTTGCTCCAGTTAATGCCAGAATTACAACAGTGTGTAAACTCCTCCCCCTCGCCGCCAGCAGCCATTTCCGCTGCTTTCATTGAAAACTCAAACTGTTGTCTCGTGCAATTTTCCTGTAAGTGCTTATAGATTAAAGTTTGTTTTTTTTTTCTCTGCCTTGTTCTTTCTACTGCCACTCAAACTTCAGCTCGGCGAATGGAATTTTATGACACGGCAACAATGATGGTTTCTATTGTGCTCGCCCTGATAGCTCCCATTGTCTACCTTTCCACTTTTCATCAGGAGGAAGCCTGCGACACTGGCTGGGATGGGATGGGAGGGGGGTGGGTCTATTACTGCCCAGGGGATTGCTGTCTTTTGTTCAACTACCTCTACGAGAGTTTTTTCTCTCTCCTTTCATACGGCGAGACGCCACAGGTAAAGAAGATTTCAGCCAAGCGTTCACACTACAATAGAGAACATTCCCTAATAACATTGTCTAATTGCGGATTTTTTTAAAGTGAGTACTTTGTCAACTTTATTCATACATTTTGAGATTTTTTTTTAGACTTAGAATAGAATAGAACAACCTTATTGCACAACGTTGGCAGAAATTTGACTTTGCTTGCTCACACATTCATTCAAGTACATTTGCCCAGAAATGATAATAAATACATAATACAGAGAAGTTTTCTTTCTTATAGTAGTGAGAGTAGTTTGATGCCTGACTGACTGATATTTGGATACAAATTGTATTTTACTCATGAAAACTGTATTAAAAAATATGACGTAAATAATATTTGTAATTCAGTGGAAACAGAATTTGAAGTCCACCTCCGTCCAAAACCCATGTTAAGATGTTTTCCAGTCCCAGCACAGTTGTACCAAGGACTCATGAATTGTGCTTCTGTGTTGGCTTTCCTTTGTGGATAACTCCATCTGTGACCTGTTCATTTTTCTCCACCTGCTTTTACTATATTTTACAAAGACCTGTCTTGGACCCAGCGCTATCTCTCGGCAAGGTCAAAATGATGTCTTACAATTGTTCTGCCTCTTTACAAGCCTGTGTTGACAAGATTCCCAAAACACACTGTAGTGATTATTCATTCGCTCCATATTCTGAGGTGGTCATTTACGATTGTAACAGCTGTCCTGGGGAAAACAGACGGAAGTGAGGCAGACAATCACTCACTCACACACACTCTCACACACACTCTCACTCGCTCGCTCACTCACTCACTCATTCTCACTCACACTCTCACTCACTCACACACTCATACTCACACACTCACTCATTCTCACTCACACTCTCTCACTCACTCACTCATTCTCACTCACACTCTCACTCACACACATTCTCACTCACTCACTCCCACTCACACTCTCACTCACTCACTCACTCACACTCTCTCACTCACTCACTCACTCTCACTCACTCACTCACTCACTCACTCACTCTCACACACACTCACTCACTCACTCATTCTCACTCACTCACTCACTCTCACTCACACACACTCACTCACTCTCACACACTCACTCACTCATTCTCACTCACACTCTCACTCACACACACTCACACACACTCTCACTCACTCACACTCTCACTCACTCACTCACTCACTCACACTCTCACTTGCTCACTCACTCACTCACACACACTCTCACTCACTCTCACTCACACACACACATACGTGGTTTTATGGTTTATGTTGACCTTTTGGAAAAACCAACCCTGGTGTGGTTTAAGAGGACTATGGTTTCCCAAGGTCCTAGAGAGATAAGCTCTGGATAGACTAACTGTAAAAAATCTGAAAAAAATTTAGGTCTATTTAACATCCTTGTATCAGCTACGGTTGTCTATACACAGCCACCGACCAGAAGGTGGTTCATGAGGACCAAAGATGAATTATGAGGACTTTAAACATAACTGAACCACAATTCCCCTATGAGAGACCAACAGGCCCGTTTGGAACCATGAGGCCGTCCTTCCGTGGACCCACCACCTGCAGGAGGAGCCATAGGGGACTGGTGCTATGTGATTTGGGCAGCTCCAACGGCTGCCTCCACGACCCGGCAACGGACAAGTGGGAGAAAATGGATGGATGGATGAACCACAATTAGAGGCTGGAAAAGTTTTAATGTTCTTCATACATACACTCCATGCTTATCCATCTTTTACCTTTAGTTGTCTTTTATGTGCTAGTCCACGATTTCTCACAAAGTCTCTTATATTCTGCAGTGTTCTCTGACTTAAGGCCATTTCTGCTTGCTTACACTGAGTTACTTCATTTTTTGTGGCCAGTTTTCCTCTCTTGATGTGTTTTTTAAAATGCCGCATTACAGCTGCTTCTTCAGTCTTTGACCATGCTCTTTTTGTCACTCTGCGTTTTGGTCCAGGTTGCTTTGCAGGCCTCTGTGCTGCCTCTGAAAAGGAAAATTAGGAATTAATTTAAACAAAACAATGTGAATAAGTCAGAGCAAGACTACTACAAGAGTAAACAGAAGAACTTGCCTTCAAAATCAGAGGTATCTCCATCAGCTATGTCGATCGGGTCATCATCTATAACCACAGTTGCCGCTTGTTTCTCAGCAGAGTCCCCCGAGTCACTGTGACTCTCCTCTTCGGCCTCATCTGCACTGATGGGAATTTCATCTAAAAACAAAAGGGGGATTCAATTCAATCAGCCCGCTCCTAAAGCCACCAGGCCTGGGAAAACTCACCAAGGCTGGGGCTAAGATCCCCAGCCGGCTCCTAAAGCTACCAGCCCCGCACCGACATCCACCACAATGACCCACCCTCTACTCCACTTACACTACCCGGCTCAGGGCACTCCTACCCCGGCCTACGTGCACACACTCGCCCCCCTGGCTCCTCTGGACCTCCTCTGACCAGCCTGCTCCTAAAGCTACCAGCTCCGCACCGACATCCACCACAATGACCCACCCTCTACTCCACTTACACTACCCGGCTCAGGGCACTCCTACCCCGGCCCTACATGCACACCCAGATAAGAGATACATTTAACAAACCTTCAAGTTCAATCTCCTCCAGCGTCTTTCCTTTTAGCGAGGAAATGGATCCCTTCTCCATTAAAAGCAATACTTTGGATATCTTTGCAAGTTGTGTTGTTGGAACAGGCAGTCTGTAGAATTCCCTGTGTACGCGGATATCATGTCCAAGGAAGTCTGCCACCTGATCCAGCTCATTCTCCTGGAGGTTTAAGACTTGAGATAGCGTGGCCACATGTTTCCTGAGACCCGTCGACCGGAGGTGCTCGGGGTACTTTGTGTCGCACTGTGTGGAGAAACGTCTCAGGCAGTCACTTCCTCTATAATGGGTTGGTGCTTTGGGTCGTGCAAATAAGAATGGGTTTGAGGGAGACACACCACATTCTTTCCTCTTATTTGTGAGTAGTGTAAGACCATTGACAACAGGTCGGGGGAGAAGAACTGCAACTTTTCTCCCTCTTTTACCCATAATTTCCACGCGACTTAGATACCGGCAGAGCTTCTTTTCTGTGTCCGATAAACCAAGGCTTACATCCGCATGAAGTTGTTGATTATCCCTCTCCAGAAAATGTTTCAGAGGCATTTTGGAAACCTCTCCAGCTCGCCGACGGTTGAACACAATGATTTGTGTGAGCAACACCATGGCAAGACGGGCATAAGTTTGAGCATCATCTGTTTCTTGCAGTTTGCTTGTGGCCTCTTCTGCTGCCTTTTCCAAAAACTTGTGAAGTTTCACAACATCTTCAGTGAATGGTAAGGTTAACGGTTTATTAAACTTGGCATCACTCAGTGTGTTAAGGGCATTGTGAGATACATATTCTTTCCACTTGGTACTGAGCAACTTCTTAAATGTTTCAGTATACTTCACCAGCTTCTCATCTTCTGCCATCAAGCCCCGGCAGTGGATGATGTCGCAGATCTTATTCAGTGTGTGGCCGAGTTTAAGAGCAAGGCTCGGGGTTTTGTACGAAAGATTGTCATCATTAAAACCTGCTACCTTTTTGACCGCTTGTACCACTTTCTCAAAGTTTGCAGGCCTAACAGCATCTTCCAGGGTCGGCACAGAGAAATCTGTCCGCAAGCACAGCAGCAGACGTCCCACTTCTCTCAGTTTTTGTCTTATGTATTCATACTTTGTTGTATCCTGTCCATGAATGTTGTAAAGTGACTGGGCAAACTGGAGAATACAGAAGTCATTTCGCACAACTGATCCAACTTCATCCACGTTCATAACACTGAGAAGCTTCCAAACCCCACCCGAGATTTGCGCACATAAGGCGGCATCCTGAGCTGATGCAGAGCCGAGGATCCTTCTCCTTCCAGACGTCTCTTCTTGGTTTGCATCTTCGGGTTTGTGAGGGCACCTGCGAGTATGCCTCCATAGTTCTTTGCGGAGAAACATGCCTTGACAATACATGCAGTGAATAAACTTTCCATCCAAAGCTTTTTTTTTGCATCGTCGCTTCACTTTCAATTGCCCTTTCCCACTTTGTAATACTGCTTGATTATGTAAAAAGTTCCCTTTATTCCTAATTTTTTCAATCCGTTTGTTGCGCTCCTTGACATCAGTAAGGGAAAAGACTTGTACAATCTCTGCATTGGTCTTGTGTGTTTTAAGATGTCTCGATATTTTCTTCTGGGGCTTACCGCAGACAAAGCAGTAATTTATGGAACTTGTCCGCTGTGGGTCTCCTCTTCGTGGACCATTCTCTGAATGCAACTCTGAGGTGTATGAAGAACTACCTTGCTGGCTGGTTCCTGGTGCACTAGAAGCAGGAGCAAGACTTGTATCCGACTTTTGTGTCAGCCATATATTTGGATGGGGGAGCTCATCTAAATCTTCATCACCCACATAGTCTGGGTCTGAGTCTGGGTTGTTTTTTTCTTGTGCCATCTCCTGCCTTTGGTCCTTCCCAGTGTCACTCTGAAAGATAAACAGACAATACTTGAACCTACAAAGAACCACCCAGGCTGGGGCTAAGTTCCACAGCCAGCTCCTAAACCCAATACCCCGGTCCCCAACTCATCAGGGCCGGGGAAAACTCACCAAGGCTGGGGCTAAGTTCCACAGCCTGCTCCTAAAGCTACCAGCCCCGCACCGACATCCACCACAATGACCCACCCTCTACTCCACTTACACTACCCGGCTCAGGGCACTCCTACCCCGGCCTACGTGCACACACTCGCCCCCCTGGCTCCTCTGGACCTCCTCTGACCAGCCTGCTCCTAAAGCTACCAGCTCCGCACCGACATCCACCACAATGACCCACCCTCTACTCCACTTACACTACCCGGCTCAGGGCACTCCTACCCCGGCCTACGTGCACACACTCGCCCCCCTGGCTCCTCTGGACCTCCTCTGACCAGCCTGCTCCTAAAGCTACCAGCTCCGCACCGACATCCACCACAATGACCCACCCTCTACTCCACTTACACTACCCGGCTCAGGGCACTCCTACCCCGGCCTACGTGCACACACTCGCCCCCCTGGCTCCTCTGGACCTCCTCTGACCAGCCTGCTCCTAAAGCTACCAGCTCCGCACCGACATCCACCACAATGACCCACCCTCTACTCCACTTACACTACCCGGCTCAGGGCACTCCTACCCCGGCCCTACTTGCACACACTCGCCCCCCTGACTCCTCTGGACCTCCGGGGACACACAGCCCACATCTCGGACCCACTCTTAAGCACCCCTCCTCGGACTACACCCCCCAACTCATCCAGGCCGGGGAAAACTCACCAAGGCTGGGGCTAAGTTCCACAGCCAGCTCCAAAACCCAATAGCCCGGTCCCCATATCATCCAGCCCGGGGATAAATCCTCCAGGCCGGGGCTAAGTTCCATTCAGAAAATACTTGATAACGTATATTTAACAAGGACTAGATACTTACCAATATATTTTCTTGTCTTCTTTGGAGTGAACTTTCTCTTGGTCCTTCTTCTTCGCATTACCATTAGATGTCTTCCGAAATCACTCAACATGCCCGGACACATATCCCGCACGTGTCCCCATAAAGAACCAATCACAATGGAGCCTTCAATACCGCCAGAGTAGGGTAGGGGGAGCACATCATACACTCCATACACAAGAAGTCAGGTTGGGGTATTATATGGACGTCAAATAAACTTTCAATTTATGGTCTTTAAAAGCTAAGAATTTAAAAAAACTTGATATGTGCATGATATATTATCATTGAGCATTAAAAGGACTTCAGAAAAACAATGAAATTATGCTCTTTATATGCTAAAAATTAAAATACAAAATCTTGGTTTATGAGGACCGTAGCATAGTCCTGCTAATCCCCTTAGGTTCTCGTAGTGCTGGTGAGTAGTCAGGTCAATTGGCTCCATAAACCATATATACAGACACACTCTCACTCACTCTCTCACACTCACACACACTCTCACTCACTCACTCACTCACACTCTCACTCACTCACACACACACACACTCTCACACACTCACACACACACTCACTCTCACTCACTCACACACACTCTCACTCACTCGCTCACTCATTCTCTCACTCACACACTCACTCTCACTCACTCACACACACACTCTCACTCACTCTCACTCACTCACTCACTCACTCGCTCACTCATTCTCTCACTCACTCACTCACTCACACTCTCACTCACTCACACACACACACACTCTCACTCACACACACTCTCACTCACACACACTCTCACTCACTCACTCACACTCACTCACACACACACTCTCACTCACTCACTCTCACACTTCACTCACTCACTCACTCACTCACTCACTCTCACTCACTCACTCATTCTCTCACTCACTCACACACTACTGTCACACAGGCAGTGGGTGAAGTGTTTGCTCAAGGACACAACGTCAGTCTGCACCGCACCAGGAGGAGCAAGGATTAGTTTGTGTCTCTGTGTTGTTGGGTCTAGTTTATAAGCTCAAGCCTCAAACTGTGCATGAACTGGCAATTTGCGAGTGGGGATAACCATCTTCCCAAACTGGCCCTGATAGCTAAAGCTCGTTCAGAAAGCAATCAGGCCGCAGCGCCATCCCTTTCTTGCCTTTCAATCACTCCCTCCATCTCTGATGTAATTTGTCATTAGCGCCTCAGAGAAACTTTTAATTGAGTCTCAACTGTTTGTGAGCAGGCGACAACTCCTTCCTCATCTCATTTGGCCTGTTTAGTTGTTTGGATGACTTCAAAGACAAAGGGGAGAATAACCTTTGTTTGTCATCGCCCGACTTCAAAAGCATGGAACTGTCATTATAAGTAAAACGTAACAATTTGCTCTTCTCATGCTGAGCAAACACACAATCCTTGAGCAGTCCCTTGGACCAGTGTGAGCGACCAGTGTGAACGACCAATGTGAGCGACCAATGTGAGCGACCTGCGCACTGTGGACATACCATTATGACCCTTAGCGGGGGGTGAGGTTGTTTTAAATTCACAGAGGCTTCCTTATATTCTAGTTTAATTTTAAAACCATATTTTGAGCTCCTTTTATTGTCAAAAAAAAAATAAAAAATATGTATATATTTATTTATTATTATTATTAAGTTATGATTATTGTGATGGTCTATTATCTCCATTTGCTGCAAGTTATTCCATTACATTAATTGTAACACATCTTAATGTACTAATTAACTCATTGGTTTAAAGGCAGACTAATCCTCTGGGGCCCCTTTCAACTTGGGCCCCCTGTACATTTGTCCGGTTTGCCCATCTCATTGTGACAGACCTGCCAAAATACATGTGGTTTGACATTTATAGTGGATTTATTACAATATTGATTTTAGCACAATTAAATGAATAATAAGCCAAACTATGTAATAAATGTTATCAAAATAACAAGCATAAAGTTTTCATCTTATTCACAGGTTGTATGAGGGGAGATGCTGAGCTGACAATGAAACTCCTCCAGCACCGTGAGGTCTGTTAATAAGGGCCTCTATCAGTTATTCTCTGGTCAGATTTTATTGTCAGACCACCACTGTAAACAAGAAATAGTTCATAATGTTTTACCTGATGAAATAAATGAAATAATATTTTGTGCGCTGCATAGATTTTCTGTGAGCAGTACGCAGCTTAGAGGGAACATCAGCCGCACCAACAATACATTTTACTTAATTCTGCTCAAATTTCTCCTATTGTAAATTGCACTGAATTGTGTATTTTAAATAGCTGGTGCTGGAAATTGGTACAACTATAATCATCTGTAAATATTTGGTCATATCAGGTATACGCCCGGACTAAACAACATGCAAACTATATAAGTCAGGACAAAGACTAAACCAAACCAGGTGTAAACCAGAACTAAACAACACATAAATAAGGCCAAAATGTTCTGATACAGAACTAAACAAGACTATTTTTAAAGAAAATGAGCGGCAGCACGATTTAAATTGCTTGGTGGGCCGCATCTGGCCCGTAGGCCGTGGTTTATTTCTTTACACTATCTCCCCATTAACATTTTGACTCTGGCTGCTTGTGCTTTTTTGACCCCCTGCATTTAATTTCAATGTTTAAAAAGACAAATCTCTAGGTGAACGTGCGAGTTCCAATGAAAGGTTATAACATATTTATGCATATTCAAAACCTTTTTAAGGAAGCAACAGTCATTAAAATGGATTTAGTGAGAGGTGGTTTGGGGTTGAGTGCATTGGAGGCCAGAGTTTGTGCGCTCCTCTTGACTGAGGTGTGTTGCATTGCATGTTATTCGTTTTAGACTTAATTTGTGGTTGAAGCTGACAGCGGTATTCAAGTTTAAGGACAAATAGTTGCTTCTTTTAGTTGAAAACCTTAATTACCGGTTACCTTGTACTTCTGTACGAGGGATGCTTCTCTGTTTGTTCAAATTAAAATCACCACTATTGTGTATTAGCGGCACAATAGTTGGTTTGTTAAATTTCTGTATATTTTTCCTCAAAGTACAAGGTTTCTAGGTTCAAGGCCTGGGTCAGATGGGGCTCTTCTGTGTGTAGTTTCAACCCAAACCATGCAGAGCACGAGTCCTCAAAATGCTCCTGACAGGTTGCCCTGAAGCACTAAGATTAGAGAGGACACATTTAGTGAAACAGTAAAGTACAATAAATAATGGATGTCTTAACAGGAAACCTTTTAATCTCTTTTTTTTTTTCCAGAGATTTTCTTGACTCCTCTCCTCATAACCTCGGGTCTGTCCGGCAAACAGCACAACATGGCGTTAGTTGTAAAGAAAGATGTAGTGCGTAGAGTGAAAAGTGTGTATATGTACATAGGTGAGAAAAATATACTATTAAAATGTGTAAATTGACACAGATTTGTTTATTTCAGAAAGAAAAAAAAGTGACTTCTGATGCAAAACCTACATTTGTCCAATGCAGTGTGAGCGCCTAAAGCAATGGACAACAGGCCAACCTTTAATAATGTGGTTATAGAGTCAAATGTGCAACTTGCATCTCGGGAACCATTTTGAATTTGAATTTATTTCCATTGTCTGAACTAACCGGTCAGGGACATTAGTCTAAAAAAGAAGAGAACTTTAACCACATTTTAACCAAGTTACCAACCGAGTTAACAAAGTTGTTCAGGCTGGACAACTGATGTGGGCATGTGCTAAATAATGAGCAGAGACTTGTAGTAGTCTGGCAATTAAGACACTCATACACAATCATACAGCGTTCTGACCTTAGTGTCATGGGTTCCAGACCTGGCTCAGACAATTTGCTGAATGTCACTCCCCACTCCTCGACTCCTTTCACCCTGAACTGTCCAGCCTAATAAAGCCTTCGGACCCAAGATCCTTATTTTATATCAATAATGTTCCAAACCAGAGATTCTCAACTGGGGCGGTGTTAGAGAATAAAATTAAATCGCTATGTATCATATTGGGTCACGCACTGAATGTTTTAGCTTACATATCAGTATGACGCACAACAGAGGGTATTTATCCCTCTTCATGTGGAAGCATAGGCAGACTTGAATGGTTAGACTAGCGCAATGTCTCGAGTTCATGTCTCCAGGTCCCGCACCGATGGTAAATAGACTTCTCCTGCATAACACATCCAAACGCTTGCCTATTATATCCTCCTATAATAATAATAGACAAGACAGTGTCTTTCAAGACACTCAAGGTCACCGTACAACAAAATACAAAGGAATTACAACATTAAAATCACAAAATCACAATGCATAATAAATAAAAGCCTAAAATACAGTGTATGGTGTAGAGTCTCGAGTAATGGTCTGTGTGGTTCGTATGTGTTGGGTAGGTGTTAGAGGATAACATTGAATCGCTATTTATCATACTGGGTCAAGCTGTAAAGTCGTACTGTCTCTGTCATAGCTTTGACTGTGGTGCTTAGGCACCTACTCTCAGCTACTGAATGCTTTGCCTGCGTATCAGTATGACGCTCTGAGAGGGTGGAAGCCTCCCTCTTCTGTGGAAGCATTGACATATCACTGTTAGCCCGGATTTCATTACAACTCAAACATTCAATTTCAACGTACATAGATATTTTAAGTTTGATTGTATAACGATAACATTTAAGCGCAGTCTACTAATTTTAAGTTGAATGAACTAGGAGTAACTTTAAGTTAAATGGGGTGGAATTTTTATGTTTTGGTCATGAGCCTCTTAAATTCCCGCTGCATTCATGTACTGTACATTTTAATTCTCAAAACATTGTAAAAGATGTTATCAACTAGGCAGAAATACTTTTTAAATTTACATCAGTGACTTTATCCCAAACTTGATATTATATCCAGCCATCCATCCATCCATCCTCTTCCACTTGTCCGTCCGCTGCCCAAATCACATTGCACCAGCCCCTATGGCTCCTCCTGCAGGTGGTGGGTCCACAGAAGGACGGCCTCATGGTTCTAACCGGGCCTGTTGGTCTCTCATAAGGGGCTTCTGAACCGCTCTTCGTCACCTAGGACCTGTTAGTTAGCGCTAACGTTAGCTCCAATGACTGTTAAAGCAGTGTGGGAAAAACTTTTCATTTGCTAACGTTAAACTGACGTGGTGTTAAGACACATTTGGCTGGCAGTGAAAAGCATTTTAACTGAGATTTTTCTCTTCTTAGATACACATAGCGTTAGTCCTGGTTGAGTCCTGGTTTAGACCTCGTTTTATACTTGGGGTTAGACTTGGTTCATTCCTGGATTCATCATCAACATTTGAAATTGTTAGAAAAATCTATTACTTACTGTTAAGTAAATTTGACCCTCCTGTATCTGTACTTATACTTTACAAAATGTAGTACTTCTTCCACCACTGCCTAGATCCCCCTATGTTGTGGCCGGTAGAAAAGGTTCCTTAAAAGGTTATTTGAAACTCACTTTCTATGCTGAATATATATTGTTTGTGTATTTTTTTTTTCACTCAAGTTTTCTGTGATTAATTGTTGGTACATCATCTGTCAAATATTGACTATGTTCATGTGACCAGGCTGTGATATTGCATGTGACCCTCTAGTCTTTGCTTCCACAGAGTAACATTAGTTTTTAAGAAGTGAAAGTCAAACAAATGTCATTATACAGTTGTATCACTGTCCAGAAGAGTCTTGAAATACAGATGGATGGTAATGGATTATCTAACATCTTCACATTTTCTTATGTTTTTTTTCTTCTTTGTAACTTTGTTGCAGGTTTCCAGAAAACTCTCAAATAAGACTTCTTTGAGGCACTTGACCGTGTCTCGCCAAACTTGATGGATATCTTCAGGAAGAAGAGGGGCCACAGTGGACAGCTTTTAACTGACCTTTGACGTCAGACAAAGGTACGCTGACTTGTCTACCTAAACTGTCTTGCCTCTCTATTATTCCCCCTTTCTTCTCATCTCATTACTTTTCACTACGCTCCCTTTTCAATTTCCTTCTCTTTTTTCCAACTCTTTCTACTTTGCTCTTTTCTTTTATCTCTCCTCTTCTGTCTTTCTATCCATTCCTCTCTACTTTCTGTCCAGGAAGTTTTTAATAAAGTAATTAAATTGTGGCGATTCTCTGGTATCTATTTAACCATATACAGTATGAGTGTACTTAGTTATGTCCACTATCTTCCAGACCACTGAGCCAACAGACATCAGGTGCCTTTGTCTTTGGGGGCGGCCAGTCGTCTTGGGGGATGAACCCTCAATGTTTTGTCTGACCCGTCACCTAGGACCTGTTTGCCATGGGAGACCCTACCAGGGGCACGAAGCCCCCGACCACAGAGCTCCCAGGATCATTCGGGCGCTCAAACCCCTCCACCACGTTAAGAGGGCGGTTCCAGGAGGGGCCGCTTATACCAGTCCTTCTCAAATGGTGGGGCGTGTGACCGAGTGTGTTTACTGTGCTTATACTGTACATTCAGTGGACATGAAACCTTTGTACCTGACCAGTTTGCATTAGTGGCTCCTTATTACACCTTAATTACTACAATGTCAATTTTACTTACTGAGCTCATTTGAAACAAGCTGCCGTGGGTGCTCTACAACAGTGAATGTTAAGTGCAAATTGGTCAAGCAACACGCAACCAGTTAAAAAGCACTGAAAGGACAAGTCAGTAGGATCAATAGAAGCAATTACCAAATTTGGAGGAACAAAGACCTGCCCGGCTCGTGTTGAAAGCCCACGCAAACAAATGGGTTGTTAATAAAGACTCAAGACGCATCGTTCGCTCTTGCACGTATATCCCCAGCTGCCTTGTTTCTTTTTTTTTTTTTTGGCTTCCCAGTGCTCTTTCTCCTCCTCCCTAAATGTGTACAGTTAATACATTAGTCTGATGGATCGCGTGATGCCAGGTGACAGCTGCCGGGCCCCAGTGGCGTCTTTGTGCCCAGATTGCCGGTGGTGCTGATTGCCTCCATCATGAGATCCCCGGTGAAAACGGATAATTGTGTTGTTCACTACAAATTTCTCCATTTGTATCAAAATCCCACTGGCTTACTACACCATTTAGGCGGTGACAAGCTGTGCATCAAGTGAGCTTTGATTTTTTTTTTTTTTTCTTCCCTTTTTTCCCCCCCTCAGTACCTGCTTCGCCATTGTAACTCAAATTCAATCAATTCTCTCTTGTTGCCGACTGAATTGATGGTTCTTTAATATCCGCATTTTTCATTTACCGTACAGCTTCAAACGGACCGTGAGGCGGGAACAAACGCGTCAAAAGGTCTCCAGTGGAGCCCATTAAAAGTCACATGTTGCTGGATTTGATGTGGGGAATGGGGGAAACGGTTGGGATTGTTCGTAGAATGTGCACAAAAAGAAGAGCTGCAAACAGGAGCCAGGCCCCACAAGTATATGCTCAAATACGTAAATTTGACTGTCATAAAACATAAATTACCATTGATAAGGTGCCCAAAACATTTGCAGGTATACTTTACAAATTAACAATGTTATGCAACCACTTTAGAAAATCCCAAGTCCAGTTGTGAATCTTTCTTTTCAGCTTACGTCTGGGGGTTTTCATGTGGAAATATTTCACTTTCAGCCTTGATGGCTCGGGAGGAGACAAACTACCTCCCTCACAACCTTGGGTCTGGCCACAGGCTTGACCAGGCCTAAACAGTAAAGAGAAATGGATACTCGCGTCTAATGAAATAAAAGAAGAAACTGTTACACGTATTTCAGACAGAATAAAAAAGGGACCTTGAAAGTGATCGTCCTTAAAGTGCATATGACGGATTTGAATGCTTTTGAAAATATGACTTATTTAGATGGATAACATGTGTTGGAAGTAATAATTATAATTTGATTTCAGTGAAGCAGCAAATTAATGAAAAGTTGGCCAGAAAAATGATTTCGATGTGAATTGACAGGAAGTGTGAAAATCAGCTACTTCTGGGTCCAACAACAGATAAAAGGTCAAAAACTGTTTTACACCTAACCGGAATAATATCGCTCATAATTTCTCCAGGCAAAATGAAGCTATTTTTATATTTAAAATAAAGGGTTTCCTTGTCCATCCAGACAGCTTCCTCAGAGCTGTTGTCTGTGGTGACCACACCCACCAGATACAGATGAAGTAGTGGGCATGGATGGTGAATACCCAGTGATGGCAGATGACGTCACTGGCGGGGGCCCCAGACATGGCCGGGGTCCAGGCCATGTGTGGGGAATCCTCCGGATGGCTCTGTCCCAGGTGTTGGACAGCTGGAACCTAAGTCCCCCTCGTCTGTTGATGGCCGGGCGCATGGCTCTCTCGTATATATGGCTTCCTTGACTCCTCTCTCAAACTACAGCTGCTCCTTGTCCAACAGACGTGTGTCTCTCAAAGTAGTGGCCCTTCTCCTCCATGTGCAGGAACACAGCAGAAGTTGGGCCAGACGATGTTTTCCTCCGGTGCTGAGAGAGGCGCTTCTCCAAGGGCCGAGTGTTAGAGAAATAACAATGATGCTCGAGAGGATTGATGAAGAAGAGGCAGCAGTCAGGATGTCTTATACGGGAGAAGTTTATTTACTATTGTTACGGGACCCGGAGACATGAACTCGAGACATTGCGCTAGTCCTACCATTCAAGTCTGCATATGCTTCCACCGAGGAGGGATAAATACCGTCTTAAGAGCGTCATACCGATACGCAAGCAACACATTCAGTGGCGCCTGAGCACCACAGTCAAGGCTATGACAGAGATAGTACGACTGTACAGTTTGACCCACAGATTGTATGAGTTTACAGCTTGACCCAGTATGATAAATAGTGATTTAATATTATCCTTCAACACCGAGCTGTTACCCCAATGTACTGTACATCTGATTACACCCCTCTGTGTAATTCCATTCCATAAACCACCCCTGGTATGTACGTATAGAGTATGGATGGTATGTTTCCACCACGACTGCCCTTGGAGACAGATCGACAGAAGTGGAGCAGCGCGGGATTGAACCTGGGACCTCCCCCAGTGACCTATAAGCTAGGTCAAAATTGTGACAAGCCCAAAGTAGGAATAAAGCTTCGTGGATAAAGAACTGAAGAAGGTAGCGCGCTCACCACAGTTTGAGAAACCTCTGCACAAATAAAATCGTGAGGGGAAGGACAGGGGATTAGACAGAGACAGATACGGTGTGGACTTCGATAATGGCACTGCTCGATATATCCCAAGTCATTACTGTAAATCAGGGCTGACTCTCAAGACCTTTAACATAGAGTAACAGCTCCTGAGCAGCCCTGGGCAGCTATATACAAATTACATGAATATGGATTAGGAAGGAAGCATAAGGCGCCGAGCAGGGTAAGAAAGATTATTAGTCGGGAGGTAGCGCGTAGATAGGATGCTGCAATACAGGCAGGATTGAAGGGTGGGCAAGGTTAAACATCGGAGTGCTGTTTGATGGAGGTTCAGCCGCGATGGGCGGGTGAAAAGGGGCCCGGGCGGAGAATAGGCGAGTGTAAAGGCCAAACCACGGGGCAAGCTCTGGAATTAAAGCCATGGATTTGATGGAGAGGCAGAAAAATAGGTAAAAAAAAAAAAAAAATGAAGCATTTCACTTTGAGAGGCTGGTAGCTGCCACCCACGGACCCTCTGGCTGCACCGCACAACAGAAAGCACTCAAATGCAAACCAGGAAAAAATTTATGGAAATGACCGGACCAGAGACTTAAAATAGGACCTGCTGCACTCATGAATCATGCATCCTTTTAGAGCCCCAGCCTTTAACTAATGGGTCATTGTAGGGGTCAAACCCACCAGCACCATGTGATCACTTCCAATACACCTTTGGTCATTCTAACAAGTGCAACCGTGAGAGTGTTAATGGAAATGTTCGAAGAATATAAATAGAAGTGTGTATCTACTGGTTAGTGTGGAGGATAAGTACACATTAACCAGAAAAGTGGAAAGATTCTTTATTTCAAGGCTTGTTTGTGTGAGCTCTCAGTTGTCCGGGAGTTATTTATCGCCGACAATGGTTTTCAAGTTGTCATCATCAGTCCATCCGGATCGCTGCTGCTCGCGTCATGACAACAACCAGGAAATAATTTGCGACCATATTAGTCCAGTGCTCCGGCCTCTGCGCTGGCTTCCTGTCGCGCAGAGAATATCATTTAAAACAGCCCCAAAGTCCATCTCTGACATGTTAGAGCCGTGTGAACCATCTCGGGCCCTGAGATCTTCAGGGAGGGGTCTCCTGGTGGCTCCCAGAGTCAGGACTAAACACGGCGAGGCTGCTTTTCAGTTTTATGCAGTTACAATCTGGAACAGTCTTCATGAGGATGTGAGACAGGCCTGACGATGTTCAAATCCAGCTCTTTTTACCCGTGCATATCACAACTGAAAGTATTTTACCTGCACTAAATAATTTGTATGTTTTATGGATTGATTTTGCAACTGTGAAGCCCTTTGAATTGCCGTGTGTATGAATGGTGCTCTACAGATAAACTCGCCTTACGGGTTGCTTTGGCAGTTGTCGGCCTTAAACTATGAAACTCTCTCACACTAAACACTAGAGTGGTTTCAAAACGCTGCCGTTGTGTCCTGGCTCTCAGTTCTTACAACATTTAAACTTTTCCAACAGTTTCACGTTGCTTGTTTGCTTTCATTGTGTCTACCATTATATTTTATTGTCTAAATTTAGTACCCGCTGGGGGTCATTTTTTAAGGCAGGCGCTAAATAGCAAGAGCGAGCTGGAAATGTGCATACAGCTAATGGCTATTTGTGGCCCGTGTCGCACCTAATTTAAAATCTGAAATTTTACTGCATTAGGGCACCAAACAGATACAGTATGTAAATGAGAGAATGGGTAAAGTGTAACCGACTCTGCTGCCGAGCCACTTTAGCATGAGCTATCCGTTTTGCACATGAGCAAACGCTCGGCAAATGACCCCCCACTGTGTGTTTTTCTTCTTCTGCGCGGCACTTTTGGGGGCAGTTGTGTCAGTTCTTTAAATGTGCTATGTAAATAAACCTGACCTTGACCTTGAAGCTGTTTTGCCTCTTTCCCGGGGAAAAGGCTCCCTTAGTTTACTTTCTGGTCACAGGCTGGACGTCTGCGTCCTTCAGTGGAGCGGAGTTACTGCTGGCCCCCGCCGTGTTTTCTCTCAAATCTGCTTTCCCCTTATAGTATATTGTAGAAAGTCGGCGGTTTGAATCGCGCTGGTGCAGACTGCTGTTGTGTCCTTGGGCAAGACACTTCGCCGAACCTGCCTCCTGCACCTGACACTGTGTATGAATGACAGTGCGACTGGGTGAGTGGTCCCTCGGTATGAAGAATCTGCATGGCGACTCGAACACAACACGTCCTCCTGATTGCCACACACAACTTAAAGCACTGATACAGACGTGTTATTATTGTTGAATAATGAACTGTGTATTGACCGACCGCACTGAAAGCAAGTCTCCATGCCGACCCCTCAGATGCGAAACCATCGCGTCTGCCACCGCCCCGAAATACGGCGGAGGCATCCCGAGACATGAGCCCTCTGAGCGTGAGAGGGGTCCGGTTTGATTTTGCACTCTGAAGTTACAAGTTCAAAGGGATATTGAATTTCCCATGCAGTCGCACACACAGAGCCCGCAGATGTATTCTCACTGTTACTGTGAGAGGAGGAACACTATTAAGGAAGTGCTGTGGTTGCATCTGTTCTGAGTTTGTGTACAGCCTTGAGCGAGTCATCTATCCCGGCCAACCTTCCTCCTTTCTCCTCTAGTAAACACATTTGAACAGTGGATGCTAACACCGGAACGATAAGCTGCAACCGGACAGGCGCTGTATTACGTACGTCCACGTTGCAGCTACAAGGACTTTCAATGTATAGCAACTCATAGAAGCTTAATATGGCATTTTCCAGCCCGGTTTCCCAGGAAAAGTGTTCCCTGGTAATTGACAGTTTTTATACTGGGTTAGAGGAAGGTTTAAGATCAGGTATATCGCTATCAAATCAAACATGTGTGTGTCATGTCCTCGTCCATGTTACTTTTCGGTACAATAGGCTTGTATGAATGACGTATGTCTGTGAATGTTCTGTCAGTCTCCCCCAGGGTAAACGGAAGCTATAGACGCAGCTCACCGCCACAGAGAATGGAGAGGATGTAAAATTGCCCCGTGTAAAGCGCTTTGTGACCATGTCTGTGAAAGTCGCTACACAAATAAAGTTCTTCCTTCTTCTTCCTACCATGCTATTTACATCCTATTGTCAAGCTTTGGAGCTCAACTACAGTCCTGCCCACCTCCTAGGTTCAGGAAAATGTCCCAATCATTTGTATTATTACAATTATTATACGTTTTGGAAGAAAAAAATCCTTAATAATAACAATTATCCTTTCACCTATCTTTTATTCGCTAACTTTATTTTATTGAAGCTTTTCTGTATACAACAAACCAAAAGATACTTTTTACTCTCTTTGGATGGCTAGGTATTACTGTTAATACTCACAATTTTAGACTCTATCCACATTTGTCTGTGTCCCTTCTTCTCATTATCAGTATTTCACTCTGCCTGGCTCAATACTGTATCAAGTTTCCTCTTTGAGACAGAAAGATGTGGGAGAAGGCGAACTGAGAAGGCACGGGTTTTTCTTTTCCTTCGCAGTGACATTTCGCTGTCATTCCGGACAGATAAGGCGTTTCATGCATGCAAGTGCGATAACACAAATCGTGTAGCGTGTCGTAAATGCAAAACCAAGCATGTGGAAGAGCTTCTGTTTGTCCATATGGAAATGTGTACAGACAGTATCATCTCTTGAGCTGGAGAAAAACAAAGAAATCCCTATTTGAGTGCTATACATGACCGTTTCCAGTGTCACTGGCTTGCATATACATGGTCATGCATTCATGTAAAAGCAATCGTTCTCAAAAAGGATTTTCAGCCGCACCAAGGCGTATGTGTGTGTGCAACGTGTCTGGTGCTCTTGTGAAGTGCTGCAGTGCCATCTACAGGCGGCTTCAGCGACGGCGTCCGAGCCGGTGGCCATGAGCGAGCAGTGGCCTTCCATTCCCTCTCACTGTGGGATCGCAAAGTGTCTCCGCACAAGAGTGTCTTTGAGCGTGCTTCAGTGCATGCACAATGGAGGGACAGCCATAAAGGTGAAAGGATGCAAGGCAGAGGAAATGGCCCTGTGTTTGTGTGGCGTTTCGCCAGTGCGGCTGACAAGTAAAATACCAGAGCGCACAACTCACCCGGACATGACTTTTTCCCTTTTTTCCTTTTTTTTTTTTTTTATGTTTTTTCCGCCTGCTCTCTGCATTCACTTCAGTCACGCCTTTCTGCCAGACTGTAATTTCGCTGCTGTGCATAAGTATTGAAGGTTGC
The DNA here is from genome assembly GCA_021464625.1 of Proterorhinus semilunaris. NCBI lineage: Eukaryota > Metazoa > Chordata > Actinopteri > Gobiiformes > Gobiidae > Proterorhinus > Proterorhinus semilunaris. The sequence goes on from CM038349.1 coordinate 9,892,264, forward strand.
CTATTTGTGCTGATGATGAGGGAGACTGGACCACGGAGGACATGCAAAAGGCTCCACATGGTCAGGGAATCAAAAGTATGCAGTTACAATGCAAATGACAGAGTTTCATGTTTTCCCAATCATTCACCAGTATACAATATAACCTTACGCCAATTATATATGGAAATGTTTAATGAAAAGCATCGTACTCTACGAAGGCAGGTAGATCGTGGCACCCTGCTGCCGTCCCAAGTAGAACATAGATCACGAAAACTATGAAGGACAATATGACAGAATGGCTGTTACCCACATTACCCACTCTTCTCCATTATCCCCCTCTCCTTTATTTATCAGGTCTATCTGTTTATCATTCTGTCCCACTGCGACGCTGCTCTCCTCGTCTTCCGCTCTCCGTCTTCCCGCGCGTTCCCCTGGTGCCTACTCCGGGTTAATGAATGATGCGACGGGAGGCAGGGGCTGTGTGTGTGTGTGTGTGGTCGTGGTGGTGGGGGGGCATGAGTGGGTTTGGGAGGGGCGGAGGGGGTACCACGGGGGCTGGTGGAGGTGAGCAGACTCTCTTCCTGTCACCGTTCTCGCTCAGCAGTGCCACGGAGCCCTGCCAGGAACAGGATGGCACCGGCTTATTGGATTATCTGTTACTTCCGATTCACGTGAAGAGGAGGGGGATTCGCTAAAGTGACCTCATCTTTAACCAGATTTTGTTTCCACAAGCTGTCGGGAATAAAGAGAACACGCAATTAGGAGTCAGGGGGGGAATGTGTAAAAGTGGTGGCCAGTACTTGCGTGTGTTGAATAATATACCACGTGTGAATAATGCGCATATGACACATTTTTCATTAAGGTTTTTGGCAAAGGGAGGGACTGTACCCATGAGAAGTGAGTGAATCTGGCGTCACTGATATTGGAACATCAAAATTTCAACTTTAAAAGAAAAAAATTCCTCACAAAAATTGGTACTTCGCCGTTGTAACACTGAAGAATTCTCATCACGGGCTTTATACTAACAAAATAACGAAATGTGCACTTAAAAAACTATTTCGTCCATGGAAGACGATGCAGACTCCAAAACTGTGTGTATTCTCACTCTCCTGGGAGGTGTATTCAATCGTGTGGAGCTAAAATAAGACAGCAGGACTTACGCTGGTCATTGTGAGTTGCCCTGTTTTGTCACAACACATAGTTAATGTGCCAAACGCTCAGTCTATGGTTCCTATACAGTTGATATTTTGTCTATTCTGAGCTCAATTTATTTTTTGCCTTCAGTAATTTATACTGTACAAAGCTTGTTGCCTTTTTTTTTTTTATTTATTATTATTCTGTTTGCAGGCTACCACAGTTGAGTGGCCGCAATCCAGTCTAAGGCTTTTGCTTAATGCCTCCAGTTGCCAGGGTGAGCTCCAAAGAAATCAATATTTGCTCAAAGCCAATTCAGAATCAGGCAGTGGAAATGAAATGTATTGTCTTATTGATTATTTGTTTGCTTTTCTCTGCTCCCTAAACATCTGAAGGACAAAGAGACGAGTGGGGTTTACTTACCGGGGATGTCTAAAGTGGAGGTTGAAATTTGCTCTCGAGTCGTTCATGGACCAGTGGTAGCACACAGGGTTTCACTGGTGAGACCACTCCTAATACCTATTATATATTTTTCTTATGGTCAGATCCGGCATTAGTTGTTGTTGTTGTGTGTGTTTGTGGTTTGGGTGTCAAAACAGTAGTTGTGAAACCTAACACACCAAATACCACCTAATGACATACTTGGCTTTCCAAATAACACCAATGAGTTACCCAAGACCAAATTTGGATTCAAACCGGTCTAAAAATATACTGCCTTCAGTGCTCCTCTGAAAAGGTGCAGCACCTCCTGGGTTTGTCCCATAGATATAATATACAAGAGATAGCCGGTGTTCCCTTCAGCCCCATTCATTGTAATGGTCCAGAGTCGTCTGTGAAACTTACATGACTGCACAGTCTACGAAGCCTGTTCCTTAACCTGTTAAAGCACTGAAATATTAGTTTTTGTCTCAGAGCTTGGATCTTGGCGTTTGGTGCATATTTGAGCCCAGCCCACTCTGAGTCACTGTGATCTGATTGGCTTCAGAGTTACACTTTAGGCCAGACACCGTGAGTGACAGTAACATGAAGCTAAAACATGACACTACAAGTGTGATATTTATTATAAACAAAAAAGGCTGAGACCTCATGCTCTTTAGCCCGACAGGTGAAGAAAGATGTCATGGAGGTTCATTTCTTTGACACCAGTTACTATAGTAACTGTTTTCTCCGAAGTAAAACTAAATCTACCACAGTCCTGTCCACATCTGTCATGGTCCACCATGAGCCACCATGACTCAGAGGAACCGGGACACACATGACCTACAGCAGGTAATATACAGTACTTAGATATTTCTTCAACATTCTTATGAATCAATCATGGGTTTGTTTTTTTATTGTAATAATAATACTCCCCAGATTTTATTTATTTACCACATATTTGAGCGTGAGAATATGATTTAATGTGCAGAAGTCTGAAGTTATGGCTAAAGCATAATCTCCATGACTTCCCTCTTCACGTCTCAGTCTGTGACTGAAGCGAGGCCTCATCCTTTTCACTGGAAACAAAGAGCCCACTGTATTTAGCTTCATGTTACTGTCACTCATGGTGTCTGACCTGAAGTCTCACTCTGAAATTCTCATTTACACTGAGAAGGCTGGAACGGCGCCCCCTTGTGTCACCTTGCATCCAAATGCCCAGACCATACAGCGGGTCCTATAAGGGCTCAGGTATGTTAAGGGGTTAAAAGGGCAAAAAAGCGGGAAGTGAGGCGGTTAGAGCCTAGACTGAGCTCCAGAGCAGTCAATGCACCGAAAAGGCTTCAACGTTATAGGGCTGATGTACAAAAAACAACATGGTCAAAAAATATTTCACCCGGCCCAGCGTTGTCACAGGGGTCATAGGGATTTTTAGAAAAAAAATAAAACTCTTTGGAGCCTTTTGTGCTGTTCTCGCGACGTCTGAAGTCTCATTAGAATCCTGTTTCCAAAGTGTCCCCGCCATGAGGACCATAGGGAAGTGCGTTCCTCGCCCATTGCTTTGTCCCCGTTTCAGAGCGTGGTGTCCCGCACTGGTCAGCTCCTCCTCCTTCCTCTTCCCCCTGCGCAGCTCCCTCCGCTCCAACAGTCTTTCACCATCGTCTGGGAAGAGCGTAGCAGTCGATCTGTCTTATACTCCAGGGAATGAACATCAGTCAGAGCAATATTAAGGATAGAAGATTTGTGTGGCTTAGCTGTGAGTCTTGCCCGGATACCCCCTCATTTGCCCCTTTTTTGTTTCCTGTAGCGCCCCTTGTGACGCCTCCACTGTGCTGCAGGTGTGGGGGGCTCTTGGTGCCTCTTCAGTGTTTTAGAAGAAACGTGTGTAGGACTCAAATGTCTTTAGCTGTTTGTTTACTTTTACAACAGTTGGGACCTTCAGGGCTAGTACGGACTCTCTGCAGTAAAAAATCCACGGAACCTCACAGAGTTCAGAAGCTGGACAACGGTGGGGTCAAAGGTCGGCAGCAAGTAAAAACATGCAGTTTTTTACTAAAGCTTACGCAAGTACTTATCTATGGGTCCAGCGTTTTCTCTCCCTTACTACAAAGCAGCAATCTTCAATCAGCCACACGGCTCTCCAGCCACTCGCCAGTTTATTTTAACTACTTTCACAGATAGTGACCGTATGTGGCTCTTGATTCTTATCTTTTGGACTTTTGCTCAAACCTGTTTTTCCCCTTGTAGTTTCCCCTTGTTTCCAGGCTGCCTTTCCGCCCGCTCATTATTGTATTTTCTGTAATTATATACTATATAGACTTTCTTGTCCACGGCGGAACATTTATCCTCTGCATTGAACGCACCCTTCAAGGGCCTCAGGCAGAAACCTGTCAGGTGCAATGGACGACCCACGTGCAGCACCCAGGGGCCCAACTCCAGATCTCGAGCCAGGATCTTTAGTCAGGAGGACCTTGCTAGAGGTTTTAGCCTATTGTGCATGTTTTAGGACCTGTCACAAACAATAAAATGTTTCTAATGCAATACGTGCGGTGTCCTGCTCTTTTAGAACTATCGGAGAGCTTCTGTAGTAGAAGAATTGATCAAATCAGTCTTATAATACTACCTGAGGTTCCTTTTGATGTGGAACGTTATTACAACATGGTTAAAAACTTTAAAAACTGTTGATTTTGATATTCACAACTGTTTTAATACGTCGTAGTTATTAAGAGAACTGGATTGGAGCAGATGGCGCTCCGAACAGGTGGTAATAAATACAAGAACCCTAAAATAAAGACTATACCGCAATGCAAATAAATAGTTTGAGCCACAATCTGGAAAACCTTCCCGGAACTTTTCATGCAAACTACAGAGAAATCCTGCACAGCCTGACGCCTATGTGCCGTGACTGTAGTTTTGATGAGTCTTGGAAGCGGAGATGCTACAGATTTATTTACTAAGTGGCTCGGAGGCACTTCCTCAGTTATTTTTTTTTTCTTTTCCCCCAGACACACATTACTCACTTTTGCACCTGAAATAGGCTGCTTTCAGATGTGCCGACAGCTCTTCTCTCTCTCTCGCTCTCTCTACCTGATGAATCCTTTGAACGGATCACCTCTCCAGTCTTTGTCAGTCCCCTCGTGGTAGTTTGCTTATAATCGCTAATGGGTCCAGGAAAATGAAAATCACAATACTTTTGAAGCCAAGTAGGAGATGGCTGACTCGGTAAACTGCCTCTTGTCGGCCTCTAAGATGTTTGTGGAGGATGTTTGACGAATCACAAATAAACGTATGCTACGCAATAAACATGCATTGAGCGTAAAGTTTATCCAGAGCGGGTTCAGGAAATGTGCAAAAGCCTCTCCTTTGCTGTTATCATGAAGTCTGATACCAGAAATAGTATTGATTACACTTAATAACACGCGTATTGCAGGCTATTTTTCATTTGATTTTAGTATCATACAATTACATGATGAAGTAGAGTGAATGAAGAGACCTGCCCGTCGTTATTTTTAACAGTGCGTCGCCATGGTTACTGACCTTTATGTTTTTATTTTAGTTTTCAGTTCATCTCTGCAAACTTTTTCTTTTTTTTTTACTGTGAAGTTGAACTTTGTGAGGGATATTGGCGCAGGTGGTAGAGCGGGTCGTCTCATGATTGGAAGGTCGGGGGTTTCGAATCCCAGCTCCCACAAATGCACACTGTCGCTGTGTCCTTGGGCAAGACACTTCACCCGACTTGCCTACAGTGTCTGCGTACGTTGACGTTTGAATGGGTGGGTGGATCCTTGCTGTAAAGCGCTTTAGGGTCTGATGAATATAGGTTTAGTCCATTTACCATTTAGAACAGTGGTTCCCAACCTGGGGGGCGGGCCAGAGCTTTGCCTGGTCAGAGGGACAGGTCATAAATGATAGTATTTGAGCAAAATTAATGGTCTAAAATCATCAAATAGGACTGAGTAAGGACATAAGCTTCAAGTAAAAAAGGTTGGGAACCACTGATTTAAAAGTGATCAGTTCTTCTTAGCTAAAACGAAAATATTTGCCAAGATGAACTAAAAACATATAAAGATCAACTCAACTTAAAACTCCTGATGGTTTTAAGCCAAGTTCACCTCAACAAAGTGTCCAGTTCATTAACAACAACAAAAAACAGATTACACTATAACTTTTAAGTCCAATCAGCTTGTTTTAACCAATACTTAAATTATTACAACCACAAAACACACACACACACACACACACAAAACAATTACAATTATTATTATCAACATTTTACTTACTTTATGTTGTAGGCTGAGTTATTCACAACAGAATTCAGAATATATTAAAGATGCTCAAAGATGTCGTTTTGATACATTGATAACACGTAACCACATTATCCCTAAGGCCTTCGGTTTATCAGGTTTGCCACTTCATCATGTGTGCGCATGTCCAGTCTTCAAACCGTGTAAACAAACAAAACAAAACTCCCAGCAAGTCTCTCATATGAAGCCCTGTTGCAAGCTCAGCGCTGCGAGGAGGAAAACGGGACCAAAGCCGGAGCCACAGACACATAAATGAGCTGATTTGTTGCCTGATTGAGCACTGCCAGCCGATTAAACCCTTTCCATTGTTTGCTGTGGGTGCGGGGAAGGGGGAAAAAAAATAAAAGAATCGTGACGGAGGAAATGAAGGGAAAGTGTCACAACAAAGGGCAAAGAGTGAGGAAGAAGAGACCGCTTTTGAGAGGCAATCTTCAGAGTCTTCACAATGGCATAGGAGCTTAGACCAGGCAGGCTCTGGAAATGACAACCCCCCCCAGATGTATCAAAAATATACCAAAAAAAAAAGAAGAAGAAGAGCGGTGCAGACTGGGGTACTTTCAAAAGACATTTTTTTTTTTTTTTAAGTTTGAATCCTTTGGTGAGTGACTTTTGTGCGCCACTCCAACCATGTGGGAGTTGTCATGGGAACGGGGGACATAATACATCAAGTTGTTTTTCTATCGTGCTCTCACGCAGTAGTCAGTAAAATGCTCATCCGAACAAAACTGACACTAGTTTCATACCCTTCATTATACTTCAGTAAATGTTGCGACTTTGTAATATGTCATGTCTCCTATTTTGAAAAGCTTAGGGACCGGCATAGGCTACATTTCTTTCTCTCAAGACGTGAACATCGTTTAGCTCACGATGGGGTTAAAAAGGTTTTGGGGCTGACCTGTGATAGCCTGTAATGCTTAAGGGAGAACACAAGGAGGCGCAACGCACTAGTTAAGTAGTTATTCAGTTTTAGTCACACTTACAGGGACTAGATGCAAGTTGGTCATTTGTATACTCACTACCGCCACCTCAGGTCTTGCGCGTAACTGCAGTCTCTATATTAAGGATTTTAGAGGCAGTTGTGGTGAACAGCTCATTCTACACATGAGGACATGGCTGGAGCATAAACTCCAAACATAAACTACAATCCCTTTAACTAATGAATTGTTCATGGTGGATTGTTAATGCATTATTTATTAAGACTAAATAAGGTGTAGTTATTATGAAGTGTAACGCAATATTCCTTTTTAAAATTTCTATAAAGCACATCTTACACACGCAAGCTTCTCATTGTTACTGACAATAGTCAATTCCAATATTGCGAAGGGAGATGATTGTATTATATTAGATTATTGTCTAAATTACAAATCTGGGCTCTGTTAAGTATTTTTCAAAGATATACTTATTATTGTTATTAGCTCAGACAACCCAAATCTTCCTTCTATTATCTCCAAAGTCATTTTCACAGTGCTATTAGCTTTCTATGACAATCCCTTTAGCTAAAAAAAAAAAAAAAATTAGCTAAATAAGATATGTGAAATAGGCTTACATCTTCATCATTATCACAATTTAAGCCGGTGTTGCCTGCCGCTGTGATGAAGGAAATTTAACTACAGGGGAGACAAAAGCATTTTCGAGTGTTCGCAGTCTGACAGGAAATAACGGACCCGTTTTACCCGCCAGTGAAGATCTCTGTTTATGTTAAAGCTAACAAGCTCTTATTGTCCCTCGGCGTGTGGTCTGTGGCGTCTGCTGTGTTCAAATACTCGCTGGCACGCCGCTGTGACATGTTTATTCTATGCTATGTCCATTAAAAAACACTGGATGATAGCAAATTCATTATCTCCCAAACCACAAAACATGTTCTATTCCATCTAATTGCCAATCTCTCTATGAAACAACCTGGATCATTTTGCAAGCTTCCGTGACTTTAGATTAGCGTGAGTGCATTGTGGACATGACAGTGCTTTGTTGGAAAAGCAGTATCACTAGAAACAAGTTTGAGTTGGCCATAAGGCAAGAAAACTCGCAGAAGTAAACATAGGGCTGTTCTATTATACGCTCTACCAGAAAATTAACAATAACGGCAATCTCCTGGATTTCGTAACATACTTTTACAGGGGGCCACCTTTCAATCTTTGCACACTAGCCAGACGATGCTACTGCACCGCGCTCCTCTACTTTTTAACAAAGAAAAAGGATTCAGAAAGTGTCACTGCAGTAGTTACACGGAAATTAAAGCCTAGTGGAACGGTTATGCTACTGTTACAGGATTCATGGAGGGCCTAAACGAATGAACGTTTGCTTTGCGCCCTCTTTGTGAAATGCGCTCCAATCTCGGATTTTGGACTGAGCTGTAATGTTGACCCTAAATGCAGCCCTATTCTCACTTTTTTTTTTTTTTTACTGTGACAAATGCTCATATAACAGCCCCTCATTTGGCCCACCTCTTCCCAGCGGGCCAAAGTCCGGAGCTGAGCAGGACGTGAGCACAGTTTGATCGCACTGAGGGGCCTTCCCGCCCTTGGGCACGGTTCGGATGGACGTGTAAGTGCACCCTAGAGGAGGTCAGCGCCGCTTGTAGCACACGCCTCCACCGACCCACTTTTTTTTTAACCTAAACAACGCCCTCAGGTTAATGGCGAGAGCACTAGTGCAAAGTTGTGTTTGCGAAAGATCACAGCCGCGCTAACGACCAAGGCTGTCCTCGCGCCAGGCGGAAGATCGGGCCCAATATCCCCGATCACTGGAAAATCACAGAGCTGGGAACTCTTTACTCCTCAGAATTGGGTACTATTACATTGCCTCAAAAACAAAAAAAGGTGGACTTGTTTGAAATCAAAGGAAACGGGGCTGTCCAATCTTTCTCTAAACAAATAAATGAATGCACAGATGAATGTTGATCAATCACTGCATGCTGGAGTCATCGGGATCTGTCGTTTGCTCCCTTCACTCTGGCTTTGTAATAACAATAAGGTCATCATCATTGGATCACTGTCATGTACAGTGTATTGTGAAGAGAGCTGTGTTTTGTTCGAAGACTCTTTTTCTTTCTTTCTGTGATACAGCGAAAGCAAGCCTAGGATATGTAAGTCTCGCATGTTCTCTTCGCAGGTTGGACCAAGACACCAAACCACTATAGAATCTCAGTGTGAACAATAGCACCTGGTCTATTTTGGTTCATATTCTTCACCTCCACAAACAGCTTTTTATTTTCCTGTTGGGTACCGGTATGATTTTAATCACAAGATATCCTGGCACAATGAACAGATTGCTACGAGTGGAGGCCGTGCGAGACACAACAAAGAAGGAGATGTTGGGTTTTCTAGTTGGACCCCAAAGCGGAGGCGGAGGCAGGTAAGCTTTAAAGGATTTATTTTTCACAAAAACTTGGAGGCAGGCAGGTGAGGCAGGGAGCTGGCCGACTGGAGCGGGAGACCGGAAGGATCTAGACAGATGGAAAATAGCAGGTGAGTATCTTGCGGTAAGTAACAAAAAGGTCTTTCAGAAAATCTAGTTGCAGAGATGCGCTACCGAACAGGACGGAATTATCTGGCAGTGTGGTGCTGAGACATCCAGGTCTTTATACTGTGGTTAATTGGGTAATGATGTGCAGGTGCCGCGTCTCAGTCACCAGGAGGAGTCAGCCACGCCCCTGCCACACACTGCTCTGCTGCAAAGGAAACAACAGAAGGGGGAGGGGGACAGCATGCAAGCCAAATCATAACAGTACCCCCCCCTCAAAGGGCGCCACCTGGCGACCCAGGCTTCTCCGGGTGGAGAACATAAAAATCACTAATAAGAACAGGGTCCAAAATGAAAGAGCGTGGAACCCACGAGCGCTCCTCGGGCCCATACCCCTCCCAATCCACTAGGAACTGCAAGCCGCGACCCCGTCGCCGGACATCCAGCAGGCGGTGAACAGAAAAGGCCGGGTGGTCATCCACGACCCGGGGGGGTGGAGGGGGCTCGGCCGGAGGGCAGAGATCACTGGAGGAGACAGGCTTAAGGAGCGAGACATGAAAGGAGGGGTGAATGTTCAAGGAGGACGGTAAACGCAAGCGAACGACAGCGGGATTAATGACGCGCTCAATTTCAAACGGTCCTATGAACCTGGGAGCCAACTTCCTAGACACACATTGCAAAGGAATGTCCCGGGCGGACAACCAAACCTTCTGGCCAGGCCTGTAGTTGGGGGCTGGGACACGGTGCCGATCCGCGAGCATCTGGTTGCGAGACCGGGTGCGGGAGAGAGCAGCCCGGACCTCCGTCCACACACGGCGCGCCCTCCTCAGGTGACCTTGAACAGAGGGCACAGCCACAGCCCTCTCTTGAGTAGGGAAGAGTGGAGGTTGATAGCCGGTAGACGCCATGAACGGAGACATGCCAGTGGCCGACGAGACCAGGGTATTGTGGGAGTACTCAATCCAGGGAAGATGGACGGACCAGGAGGCGGGGTGGCTGGCTGTGACACAACGCATCGCTGCCTCCAGATCTTGGTTGGCCCGCTCGGTCTGGCCATTGGTTTGCGGGTGATAGCCAGAAGACAAACTCACAGTGGCTCCGATGGCTCGACAAAATGCTCTCCACACCCGGGAAGTAAACTGGGGCCCCCTGTCCGAAACAATGTCCTGAGGGAGTCCATGCAGTCTGAAGACATGTTGGACCAGGAGATTTGCTGTCTCCAAGGCAGACGGGAGCTTAGGGAGAGGGACAAAATGGACAGACTTTGAAAAACGATCAACAATAGTCAAAACAACAGAGTTACCATCCGACGGAGGCAGGCCTGTTACAAAATCCACTGCTATGTGGGACCACGGGCGAGGAGGAATGGGAAGTGGCCTCAGCAAACCAGCAGGAGGACGATGAGAGGCCTTGTTGCGGGCACAAACAGAGCAGGCTGAGACAAACTTGCGTGTGTCGGACGACATGGATGGCCACCAGAAACGTTGTTGGAGGGCAAGTGTGCGGGAGATACCAGGATGGCAGGCAACCTTGGAAGCATGCCCCCATTGAAGCACAGCAGACCGGGCAGTAGGCGGCACAAACAGAAGTCCTTCAGGACACTCCGCAGGGGTAGGTACTTCTCTTTGAGCCTCTTTTACATCCTGCTCTATGTTCCAAATAGCAGCTCCGACCAAGCACGAAGAGGGTAGAATGGTGTCCACTGGTGGGTCAGCAGAGATGGTAGTGAATTGGCGTGACCAAGCGTCAGGCTTCACATTCTTGGACCCTGGACGGTAGGTGAGTGTAAAGTCAAAGCGGCCCAGGAATAGGGCCCAGCGTGCCTGCCGTGAATTGAGCCTGCGGGCAGAGCGGAGGTAGGACAAATTCTTGTGATCTGACCATACCAGAAAAGGTTAGAAGGCCCCCTCCAGCCAGTGTCTCCACTCCTTGAGTGCCAGGACAACCGCCAAGAGCTCACGATTACCCACATCATAGTTCCTCTCTGCTGGGGTGAGTTGTCGAGAGAAGGCGCAGGGGTGCAGCTTCTGATCGGGGCCGGACCGCTGGGAGAGCACAGCACCCACTCCAGATTCAGAGGCATCCACTTCCACCACAAACTGAGCTGAGGGATCAGGATGTCTTAAAACAGGAGCAGAACAAAATAGGCGTTTTAGTCGGCCAAAAGCGGCATCTGCTTCAGGAGACCAAGAAAAAATTTCCTTGACAGAGGTAAGTTTGGTGAGTGGCGAGGCAACGGTACTATAGTCGCGAATGAACCGCCGATAAAAGTTTGCAAAGCCCAGGAATCTTTGGAGTTCCTTTCTAGTTGTAGGTGTGGGCCACTCAGCTACTGCCTTTATTTTAGTAGGGTCCGACTTCATCTGCCCTTTCTCCACCACAAATCCAAGAAAACTGACTGAGGAAACATGAAAATCGCATTTCTCGGCTTTAACAAAAAGTCTATTCTCGAGGAGCCGCCGCAGAACCATCCTTACTTGTTGGACATGCTCTTCCAGGTTTCTGGAAAAAATCAGAATATCGTCCAAATAAACAAACACAAATCGATTCAGCATGTCACGCAAAATGTCATTAATAAGGCACTGAAAAACAGCAGGTGCATTAGTCAATCCAAATGGCATGACTGAATATTCAAAATGCCCAAGAGGGGTGTTAAATGCCGTCTTCCACTCATCTCCTTCTTTGATCCTGACCAAATGATAGGCATTACGGAGATCTAGCTTGGTGAACACCGTGGCATGACTAAGGGAGCTGAAAGCAGAATCAATAAGTGGAAGGGGGTATTTGTTCTTTACCGTTATGTCATTTAAACCCCTATAGTCAATGCACGGTCGTAAGGTCTTGTCCTTCTTGTCCACAAAGAAAAAACCGGCCCCCACAGGGGAAGAGGAGGGGCGAATGAGTCCTGCAGCCAAACTCTCAGCTATATAAGTCTCCATAACCTCCCTTTCTGGTTTGGAAAGATTATACAACTTGCTTGAGGGTAACGAGGCACCAGGAATGAGATCAATTTGACAGTCGTAAGGTCTGTGTGGTGGCAGGGATGATGCACGGTCTTTAGAAAAAACCTCCTTAAGGTCATGATACTCAGGTGGCACTAGGGACAGATCTATGGACTTGGGAGAAGAGAGAGTACGAGAACTGGTGGGAGGAATTGCAGCATGTAGGCAATGGGAGTGGCAGAACAGGCTCCAATTATCAATGGTTTGGGTAGACCAGTCAATGTGCGGATTGTGGAGTTTAAGCCACGGGAGGCCCAACACAAGTGGAGCTGACGGTGATGGAACAATATAGAGTGATATTAGCTCACAATGATTGCCAGAAACTCGCAGGGACACTGGAACTGTTCGGTGAGTCACTCTGGCTAACACTCTACCATCCAAGGCAAAAACAGTCTTAGGCTCCGAGAGAAGTTCTGTAGAAAAATCGGCCTGGGAAACAAACTGGGAGTCAATGAAATTCTCATCCGCACCAGAGTCTACTAAAGCTTGAATAGGAAGTGAAATGGTGTTGAATGACACAATACCTTTGAGTTGAACACGCTTGGAGGAGGAATCGACAGGCATATGGCTCACCAGCGCCCCCCCAGATGCTGATGAGCCTGGTCTTTTGGTCTCTTGGGACAGGAGCGCAGGATGTGGCCGGCCTGGCCACAGTAGAGGCAGAGTCCTTCTCTAAAGCGTCGCTGACGCTCCTCCTGGGTGAGTGTCATTCTCCCAAGCTGCATGGGCTCCTCTGAAGTACTCGACACTTGTGGAGAAGGGGCTGGAAGATTCGGCAGATGAGAGGCCCTGGGCTGGAAGGTTGGGACAAAGTTCCTTGACTTAAAATGTCTCTCTCTGTGTCTCTCGCGGAGGCGGTTATCAAGTCTAATAGAGAGCGAAATAAGGGCCTCAAGGTTGGCGGTCTCATCCCTGGCTGCCAGCTCGTCCTTCACCTCCTCACTAAGACCACGATAATAGATTCCTTGAAGTGCCCCGTCATCCCACCCACACTCTGTAGCCAAAATACGGAAATCAATGGAAAAAGCAGAAACTGAACCAGAGCCCTGACGCAAAGAGAGCAACCGACTACTAGCCTCCTTAGCCTGCAGTGGATGATCAAACACTCTTAGCAATTCAGATGTAAATGAATAGAGTGTTTTACAAACTAGGGAGTCACTGTTAGCTAAAGCCACAGCCCAAGCAGACGCCTTCCCAGAAAGCAGACTCATTATAAAGGCCACTTTAGATCTGTCAGATGAGTAGGAGAGTGGCTGCTGATCAAAAACTAACATACATTGATGTATGAACTGTTTACACATCCCAATCTCTCCGGAGTACCTGCTAGGTGTGGGTATGAAAGGCTCACGGGGCTGGGATGTCTGGGGAGCTGGGGCCTGGAGTCCCGGATCAGATGCATGGCCAGAGTCTGGAGATCTTAGCGAGGAGAGTTGACTAGCTACGTCGTTCAGATGACCACCGAGCTGATTCATTCCCGTGGTGAGATTCTGGAGAGAGGCCATGATCTCTTGAAGGGCAACTCCATGCTGTCCAACAAGAACTCCTTGTGAGGTGACGGCTCGTTTAAACTTCTCAGTCTCAGTAAGGAGCAGCTTGAAAGTCTCAGCCTCTGCGGGGTCCATGATGGCCAGATAATTCTGTTGGGTTTTCTAGTTGGACCCCAAAGCGGAGGCGGAGGCAGGTAAGCTTTAAAGGATTTATTTTTCACAAAAACTTGGAGGCAGGCAGGTGAGGCAGGGAGCTGGCCGACTGGAGCGGGAGACCGGAAGGATCTAGACAGATGGAAAATAGCAGGTGAGTATCTTGCGGTAAGTAACAAAAAGGTCTTTCAGAAAATCTAGTTGCAGAGATGCGCTACCGAACAGGACGGAATTATCTGGCAGTGTGGTCTTCTTCTTCTTCTTCTTCTTCTTGGTGTTTTACGGCGGTTGGCAACCAGCTTTTAGGAGCATTACCGCCTCCTACTGTTCCGGAGTATGGGTCATACAGTGAACTTACAATCTACAACAACCCAAAGTAAATTAAAAAAAAAAAAAAGAAAAAAAAAAAAAATAATAATAATAATAATAATAATAATAATAATAATAATAAAACACCACACACACTACTACCTACACTCTATCAAAAACCCCTATCTCCTTTAAAAAACCCACAAGTTCCCTTATCTGTGCCCTACTACCCTCCAACACACTCTTCAAACTGAACTCCCCAACACCCAGCTCCTTCATCCTACTCTTCAGAGCTTCTCTCTCTGCATCATAGCCCTTACACTGTAAGAGCACATGCTCTACCGACTCCTCCGACTCCTGACACGCTCCACAAAGCCCTGTGCCATGTTCCCCTATCACCCGTAATGTTTTGTTCAGTGCGCAATGTCCCAGTCTAAGCCTTGTGACGACCACCTCTTCCCTCCTATTACCCCTATGCACCCCAACCCCTGTCACCTCCTTCTTAAGATTATACAAATGCCTACCCTTAACCCCAGAATCCCACCGCTGCTGCCACTCCTGAACTACCTGCCTCCAGACTATACTTTTTGCTTCAGATTTACTGCTTTTAATTTCCATCTCAACCCTGCTGCTATTCAAAGCTCCTTTCGCCAATCTATCCGCTCTTTCATTTCCACTGACTCCTACATGTGCCGGCACCCAAAGAAAGTGAACCATGCTGCCCCTACACCTTACTCTGCTTAATGTAACCAAAATATCATAAAGCATACCCTGCCTCGTCTTAGAACAAAAGGATTGTACACTTGACAGAACCGCTGCAGAATCAGAGCACACTACCACTCGACTACTTTTTGAATGTTCAATCCATTTCAACGCTATCAAAATTGCTGCCATCTCAACTGTATACACCGCCAGTCCATCTGAAGTGTGCCTACTTATCCCAATATTTCTTGACGGGACCGCTATTCCAAATCCAGTAACTCCACTGTCTGGATTTTTAGCACCATCTGTAAACACATGAACATATTCTGAGTACTTACTCAAACTGTGGAAATGATATGCCGACACAAGATCCACGCTTCCTTTCAGTTCCTTCTTCAGATCCAGAAGATACCAGTCAACAAAAGGAGTCCCCAACAACCATGGAGGAACAACAGGGAACACCAATGCAGGACACAGTTTCAGGTCTGACACCTGACACTCCTTAGCCCACTGATTCCCCACCTTTCCAAAATGATCCCTCTGACCTTTCCCATACTCCCAGCATTCCAACAGCACCTCCTTTGTGGGATGTGAACCACCATGACAGCCAAGATGAACCCAGTAATTCACAGCCATTTGCTTCCTCCTTAGATCTAGCGGCATCTCTCCCATCTCCACCTGTAAGGCATTGACTGGAGACGTTTTAAACGCTCCACAGCACACTCTAAGGGCTTGCGACTGCAACACCTCCAACCGCCTCAGCACAGAAGGGGCTGCTGAACCATACACCACACAACCATAATCAAAGACAGATCGAATTAACGCCTGGTAAAGACTTTTCAAAGCAGAGCAGCTCGCACCCCAACCCCTCCCAGCTACACACCTCATAACATTGATAACTTTTTTGCATTTGGTTTCCATCCGGTCAATATGACCCCTCCATGTCAAGCGTGAATCAAACACAACACCTAAAAACTTGAAAGAGCTCACTTTCTCAATTTCCTCGTCATACAATTTCAATTTCAACATCTCACTCACTTTCCTGTTGGTGAAGAACATCACTTTCGTTTTCTCCACTGAAAAACGGAATCCCCAGTCAAATCCCCACTCAACCACACTGTTTATAGCATCCTGGACTTTGCCCACTAGATACTCAACGTTTCTACCTGTTTTCCATAACGCACCATCATCAGCGAACAAAGACCTGCCGATTCCCTCAGGCACGGCGGAAAAAACATCATCAATCATTATAAGAAAAAGCAGGGGACTAATCACACTGCCCTGCGGCGTTCCATTCTCAACCGTGTACTGACTAGAAAATGTAGACCCAACTCGCACTTGAATTTTCCTACCAGAAAGGAAGTCTTGGATCCAATTAAACGTCCTGCCCCCAACACCCAACTTGTGCAACTTGATTAAAAGCCCATCCCGCCACAACATATCATATGCCTTTTCTATGTCAAAAAACACTACTAAAACAGACTCTTTTTTGGCCTGAGCTTTTCTAACCACATTTTCAAGTCTAACAACAGCATCAGTCGTGTTTCGAGCTTTCCTGAAACCACTCTGAAATTCGGCTAAAGCCCCTTTCCTTTCCAAATCAAAGGACAGTCTTTCCGTTATCATACGCTCCATCAACTTACACACATTTGACGTTAGCGCAATTGGCCTGTAGCTACCTGGTTTAGCTGGATCCTTCCCAGGCTTTCTGATAGGCACAACAACAGCCTCTTTCCAAGCACTTGGGAGCTCTCCCTTAACCCAAACTGTATTAATTAAACACAACAGTTTTTTAAGTGCTGCCTTACCAAGGTTCTTCAACATTAAATAACAAATTTGGTCCTTTCCAGGAGCCGTGGGTTTTGTTGCCCTAAGCGCTCTCACCATTTCCTCTAGAGAAAACAATGCATCCAAACTAAGGTCTGCACAGGTCTTCCTTCCCAGAGCCTCTGGATACTGGGCTTTAGTTCGACATATTCCATCTTTCCCCAGCACCGACAAGTTATCAGAACTATGAACCTTTGCAAACGATTTTACCAACACCTCTGCTTTTTCCTGGTCCGTTACAAAGGTTTGTTGATCTGAGATCAGAACTGGGTATTCCCATTCCCGCCGGTCACCTCCCATCCGTCTGACCATGCCCCAGACATCTCCCACAGGAGTGGTTCTTCCTATTTTAGAACAGAACATTCTCCAACTTCTCCGCTTTGCCTGTCTCACTGTTCTCCTGACCACTGCCACCGCTTTCCTGTACGCAATAAGGGCCTGCATGTTTAGAGACCTTTGGAGGAATTTAAATGCCTTGTTTCTGTCCTTTACAGCAGTGTGACACTCCTCTGTCCACCACGGCACCAAAACTTTACCCTTTCTTCCTTTACTTATTGGGATTGAAGTCCGCGCAGCTGTCATAAGTACTTCAGTAAACTGATTATTCATATGGTCAATGCTACTAGACTCTCCAACCTCATCAATCGTTTCCTCACATATTTTTTGGAACTTTTTCCAGTCAGCCCTATGAAAACTCCACTTCTTATTCACCTCTCTTGGAGTCACCTGTATCCTACCTCCAACATCACAGAAAACAGGATAATGGTCGCTTCCTACGGTTGTGTCCGTTCTGACGGACCACTGGCTTATTCCTGCAAGGACATTTGAAACCAAGGTTAAATCCAGTACTGACTCTGTGCCATTTACAACATTGCATCTGGTGCCCCTGCCATCATTCAGACAAACCAACTCGCATGCATCCATCAATTCCTCAATCACCAGACCATTAAGATCTGTGTGTGTACCTCCCCACACTCTGCTATGGGCATTAAAATCCCCACACCAAATAGCTCTACGATAATCACTGCCTTCAATAGACCGAAGACGCAGCAGCTCCAACCTGGCGCAAGGATTGTAAAAATTTACAATGGCAGTTGGTTCATTCCCGCCCCACACCTCGATAGCTACATACTCTATATCATCACCTTTACCCAACAGTCTGTATGGGACGTCTTGTTTGACAAATGTTACACATCCTCCCCCTCCAACATGGACCCTGTCATTTCTAATTACATTATACCCATACAACACAAAATCCAAAGACGATTTAAGCCAAGATTCCTGTATACAAATGACATCCGGTTTAACATTAAGTTCTTTGATGAAGTGCTTAAACTCCTGGCCATTGGCCAACAGACTCCTTGCATTCCACTGAAGGAGAAGTACCATGATTAAGGAGAACAACATCGCGTTTCCTGACTCGACTGATGATTGAGGTTATCCCTCACAACTTCCCATGTCAGTCCTTCTAATCCCAGGTGGTTAACTGCCGCCTTAACAATAAGCTGAATTTTCTCATGCTTGGATTTTACCTCAGCTGTGGCGTTTATCACTCCTGCAATAAAAGTAACTAAGGCCAGCTTGTCAATAACAATACAATTTGTGTCCGTCTGGGGGGCTCCTTGCCCAGAAATACCCTGTTCTGAGTCGACGCTGACCTGTGTACTCGCTCTCGTTATTCTCACTGCTTCCGCATATGAGATCTTCTTCTCCACTCTCACTTTTTGAATATTATTTTCTTGTTTCATTCTCTCACACCCAGAATACGCAACACTGTGACTCCCACCACAACTACAACATTTAGGCTGAACCCCGTCTTCACATTTCCCATATTCGTGATCTCCACCACACCGCGCACACCTCCTCTTTTCCTTACAGTTCCTTGCCAAGTGCCCAAACCGTTGACAGTTAAAGCACCTCAATGGTTTCGGAATATAGGCTCTCACTGGATAACTAATGAAACCCAAAAACACTTTCCTCGGCAGACTACTTTCTTCAAAATGAATCAGGATACTTTCACTATCCACCTTAGTTCCTCCGTTAGATGCTTTCATTCGGTCCACTGAAATCACTTTTCCTCCTTTGATTTTATTCTTCAGGTCATCCATTTTTACACTAATGGGTACCCCAGAGATTACTCCTTTACACCCCCCTCCTTTCTGTGCACCCACTTGCCCAACATTATCCACTTTAAACTTCCCCAACTGCTTTAAGTTCAACGCCTTATTGAGCTGTTCGTCGTTTGCACATTGGACAAGCAGATTTCCATCCGACAGCACTTTAGCAGAAATTATATCTCCCACTCTGCTGTTAAGTTCAGCAGTCAAAATGAACGGACTCAGCTTTTTAACATTAATCTGCACTCTTTCATTAAATCTCAAAATTACAAACATTTTTGTTGTCTCCCTAGTTGGGAAAGGATCCTCATCACCACTACTATTACTACTGCCATTTCTCTTACGCTTTTCCCTTCTCTTCTCATTTAGCAGTAGCTCCGTAGACATGCCCTCCTCCTCTTCTAAGTCAATGAGATCCCCCCCGCTGCCCAAAGCTGACCCACTCACGGAACAGTCGTGCTCAACCGCCGCCAAGGGTGGATTGTCAACCAGGTTTGAATTTGCCGCATTTCTCCGACCATTTTTTCCCGCAGACGTCGCAGCCATCACCGCATGCGCACCGACCGGAAGTCTCCCTCCCGTCTCACTGAGAGAGAAAAAACCACCGGATCCTCAATCTGGCAGTGTGGTGCTGAGACATCCAGGTCTTTATACTGTGGTTAATTGGGTAATGATGTGCAGGTGCCGCGTCTCAGTCACCAGGAGGAGTCAGCCACGCCCCTGCCACACACTGCTCTGCTGCAAAGGAAACAACAGAAGGGGGAGGGGGACAGCATGCAAGCCAAATCATAACAGGAGAAGTGGGAAGAGAGGAGGATTGGTTTAATTAGAAATATTTCTATTCTCAATGGTTTGACTGAAATGCCATTACACCTTTAATTTAACACTCAGTCATTCATTTAAGAGGCGGATCGAGGAAGGGAGGACACTGGAGGTCGCCTTCTTTGAGACCTGTACCGTGGAGATCTGGGAGCCTTTTCTTTTTTCATTCTGGTGTTGTAGATGATGGCTGCGGCTCCTGACCTATGAGCTTCGCTGCTGATTTTGATTATTTTATTGAGCACGTTGCGGTGAGTGAGAGCGAGGGAACCAAACCAAGTGGTGATGTTGAATGTGAGAATGGACTCAATAAAACATTTATAGAAAGCGGCAAGAATGGATTGGTTGGACTTGTATTTTGCGGAGCTTACGGATGGAAAAAGAGGCGCTGTTGGCATTTTTGAAAATGATGTGTTCAGTGTTGAGTTGGGATGTGAATGAATGATTATGGAGCCAAGGAATTTGTATGAATAAACCTTCAATTATGTCATTATGGACAGTGAGTGAGTGCAGGAGTGGCCAAGGTGGACATGAATTAACCATTTCTTTGGTCTTTGATACATTTAAATCAAACAGTTCTCCCTACACCACCGTGAGAATGTGTGCTTATAGTGTCCATGATGACTCTGTTGTCTGAGTACTTGATGTAAGCTATACCCAGGGTGGTGAGCTAAAGCCACTATTTTCTAAATGTCAGCAGCATAAAGGTGTCCCCCTTATTGTTTCTGCTGTGAAATTTGTCCTTATTTGACCCATTCTTGAACACTGCTGGGGCAACCTGAAAGGATCAGTGGGCACTCAGGTCTCTCCAGGTCTTGAGACAGGCTAATGGTCACATGGCTGGAGGATTAACCCCATGGGCCTGATATTGCATTTCTAAACGCAGACTGTAGACTAGACTTTTGTGCAGACAGGGGAATCTTCAGCTTCAGACCTGGCACAATAAGCTGGGCTGGACCGACACCCATTACGATGTTACGTACAGCAGTGGTCCTTCCCTAGGCTTTACTTCCTACTGACCGTACCAGACTGGAATATTTTCCACTCCTGAGGGTGGCAGTGGGTGTGGGATCTGTGGAGTTTGCCCCATGCTCTTTAATTCTGGTGCTAGAGACCATTGATATATTCTGGAGATGGATAGCGCAGTAGCTGCGCGGGATGAAGAGGAGAGCGAAGAGGAAGCAGCAAGCGCTTTGTAGTTGGTGCTGTTTGTAGCACATTGGCCGACCCCTTTATTCTCTCCTCACTGGTGCACCGTTGTGTGTGCACAAGATTCCAACTTCGTCTTGAGTAGCCCTGTTGGAGGATCAGGCCCATTGTGTTTTGTGTTGAAGGTTGAAACCAAAACCCAGGCAAACAGGAAGTGGACCTAGATACAGATGGCATCTCTGGACTCGCCCATATAAGGTCATGTTTGAAGCAATTGAGACGGAAAACAAAGAGGAGAAAAATTCTATAATTTCTATAATTACTCCTATTGTAACAAGCTGAATTATTAATATAGTTTTCTACCCAATAAACATACAAGACACGAAGAGGAGCAAAGTTGTTCAACAGCCCATAATTGCATAAATAATGGGGAATGCTAACATGATGCTTCCTGTAATCGTGCTACATGCTAACGCTAGCTATGACTGCTGTTTTTGTGCAATTTCAAAATCTGCTTTGAAAAAACATCCATATGGACCAGATTTAGACTTGACTTTGTGTGTGATGAATAACTTCATATGACACCAGAAAACGGCTAAAAAGAGTGAAAAATTGTGTTTCACAAAACAAACTTCCTTCCCCCTTCGGCTAGGCCACGCCCCCTTGTATGATGCATTGTCGTCTGTATCGATACAAACTCCAGGACACCATCCGGGAATTGAACCTGAGATCTTCTTTCCGTGAGGCAAGAGGGCTCACCATTCAGCCACCCTGCCATGGCCAAAAAGGTGGAAAATATTTGCATAACAGACATTTACGCCAGTACAAATCTTTTCCCCATGTATTCATGCAGAGCAGCATACATTTGATCATTTCTTGAAGGAATCTATGCATAAAACGTACTCACCAAAATACAGATCTATGAGTGTTGGGCTGTTATTACTTTTGAGCACTGATCTCAATGTATATGCGGTCAATTGTGTCAAACTAATTAATTAATGGACATGGCAAGACACACCTCAGTTCCATTCATCACCAAATCATATCAACTACAAGGGACTGGGCCATCACTACTTTTTTGTTGTTCTCTCCTCGCCAAGGTGAATATGGGACATGCGCTGGCCACAGACAGGGTGAATCAAATTATTACTATTTAATGCATGGCAGATATAGCCGACAACAAAACAAATGTTATCACCGGCTTGGACAGACTGAAGAGCAGGCTGACTGAGGCCCAACAGTTGGCAACTAACAAGCCGTGAAAACTGCAATATTCATAGTATGCTGCAGATCTAAGCCCTTCTTAAGGACACCCAACTCTCGCTGAATACAGATGGCTGCCTCACACTTCTGACTCAAACTACTTGTATTCCTTTCCCACAGTCAAAAACACATTGATACATGGTCTGGACATTGGAGAACATTGTTGAACTTTGGTAGAATCAGCACCATGGACAGCAGCCCCCTCAGCTAGAGTGGGAGAGTGACCAGGACCATGGACAGCAGCCCCTCAGCTAGAGAGGGAGAGTTATCAGGACGATGGACAGCAGCCCCTCAGCTAGAGAGGGAGAGTTATCAGGACCATGGACAGCAGCCCCTCAGCTAGAGAGGGAGAGTGATCAGGACCATGGACAGCAGCCCCTCAGATAGAGAGGGAGAGTTATCAGGACCATGGACAGCAGCCCCTCAGCTAGAGAGGGAGAGTGATCAGGACCATGGACAGCAGCCCCTCAGCTAGAGAGGGAGAGTTATCAGGACCATGGACAGCAGCCCCTCAGCTAGAGAGGGAGAGTGATCAGGACCATGGACAGCTCCCGGGGCTGCGGCTGCTCATCTCTGAGATCAAACCATGGTTGTCTGTAACGGTATTTTCTGATATTTATGGATATATTGTGTGTTTGTTTTTGTTTTAGTTTATATATCAAGAGTAAAAGTGAACAAGCTCTGTTCATGTTGGAATGTTTCTGGTACTAACACTTTTTATGTACCCTTTATAATAGCAGGGCACTCCGAGACCAGTAATATTAGTCTGAGTCTGAGCAGCTGAATGTGTGAGAACAGAGATGAAAATGCGACAGGAGGGTTTAAGCGCCTCTCAGAAGTGACGTGTGTGGTGCTAGTTTGTCTCATAACAGTTAGGAGGAGTCTCATTACAGCGATGAGGCCATGATCCAACAGATATCCGCACCCCGTTCAAATGGTCCAAAGGATCTTAAGGATTTTAAAGATTCAGTGATTTTTTTTTTGTGTGTGTGTGTTTTGTTTTTCGAGGTGGAGCTTTCACTGGAGCTTTTTGCGTGTTCTCCTCGTGTCTCCGTGGGTTTGCTCTCGTTTCCCCCAAAACACAATAACCCCTCATTACCTGTTTGGGCTCAAAACGAATCTGAAACTTCAGTTCAGCGATAGCTTGAGGAACGCGTAACAAAGTGCATGTTCAAAGCTTTGCCCAATGTGCCGACAGCTGTTTTTTCAGACTCCTGAGCAATGGCATCTTAAAAGTGGTGCCCGGATTGATTTGACACGACATGAGTTGAAATGAATTACAAAGAGGTTGAGCGAGCACATCTACTTCAGCGCAGTTTGATGCAGTGCCGTACAGTTGGAAAGTAATGAGTCCAGCCATCGCGTTAAGGTGCCTTTCTGAGATGCAGCAGAACCAGTAACATGCATTTATCATTCGAGAGTCTGGAGAACTTTTAGACGTCTCTCCATTGCCATATTTATAAGTTTTTGACGCATTGCAATATAAATCAAAAGGCAAGAGCTGTGAGTGTGTGTGTGTGTGTGTGTGTGTGTGTGTGTGTGTGTGTGTGTGTGTGTGTGTGTGTGTGTGTGTGTGTGTGTGTGTGTGTGTGTGTGCAAGTGTTGGGCGAGATTAAAGGAGCTGTTTGGGGAAAGAAACAAAACTTGGCGGTGGTTTTCACGAATAAATGAACGACAAAAGGGCACATTATCTCCAGTTACTAGGAGACTGTACGGGTTTAGATGAGCTCAGCTGATCATGCACTAAAACAAAAGTAATATAGCAGCGAAGCGCCTCTGTGGAGCAGAGCCGATCCCAAAGATACAGAAGGCAGCAGATGGCGTGTACGTCGGGGTGGCTTTACTATCAACTCCAGCATCTTTTTTCAATCTTTCAACACGTTTAAGCAATGCAAGTTTCATTATGTGAGTTATTGCATACGGGGATTAATGGATGTCAGATGGTCTAGTTATTAAGATGTTTCCCTTCTATTACGGAGTCAAAGAAGTGCAATTTGTTTTCTAGCTAGAGGGATTAATAAAGTTTTTAGTTTGACCTGTGAGAGCTAATATACTTAAAGGACAGGCCACCGTTTTTCCATACTGAGATATGTTCTTACCTGAGCTTAGACGAGTTGATGCGTAACCTGTCTGGTCTTTGTGCGTGCGACGAAAAAGTGGAGGAAAATGGATGGATGGATAGACTTGGATCGTTTAACTTTTCAACTGTATTTAACCCCTTAACTGCCATTTCCCCTGATCAGGGGGCTAGGGTTAGGGTTAGTTAACCCTAATCAGGATATAATTAGGATTAAGAACGGCAAATGTAACATAAGATGTGTTTCACACACACAGATCTCACACATATTTTTAGAAACTAGAAGGTCTTGGCTTTCAAATTAGGTATCACACTGGCATATAGACTGTAAGTTCTCCACTTAATATGCTTTGAGACTTGGATGTAAATAATTGTTAACCCTAATCCTTAAGCCTAACCCTAGGGTGGCAGTTAAGTGGTTAAATAGGGAAAACGTGGAACAGCTTGGTCGCTTCTAACCCCAGTTTGGAGTTATATGCTGGGAGAGGCTAAATGCTAACAAAATTGCTAACCAACTTGTCTAAGCTGAGGTACGAACATATCTCACTATGTAAAAACCGTGGCCTGTTCCTTTAAGGAAGAACACAAGGCAGCGCGACGTGAACGAGGAAATGAATGTGTAATAACCAAAGCCTCAGTCGACGTCTCGGGAAAAATAACCATTGTGTTTAGAGTTTGTGCTGTCCTTACGCCAGGCACAAGATCTGGCCCATTGTGTTGCCTTTTTTCTTTTAACCCCAAAATATTTTAAACAGCTTCCCTTTGAAAGTATGTTCAACTACCATCCAGTTTCACCTGTTTGTTCATTTTCAATATCTGAAATAACTCCAAGTACCCCCAGGGATCGCCATACCCCTGGTACATGTTCTAGTTCGGAAACACTGGTATATCTGTGACATAATAAAACTTTAGCCGTCTCATTTACTTGTGAAGTTATCATCTCGTTTACCTAAAAACAAAGATAATCAACAGTTCTATTGATTGTATGCACCTGATTTCATCATTGTATAAACGGAACCCTCAGTGCTACAGATGCAAAAAAATTTCATAATCTGTTTGAGTGCCACTCCAACAGATTATGCCACTCACATGAGATCATGCGCAGGCCCACTCTAATAAAAGGACCCAGTGAGAATGATTTACCGTTGATATTCCTTCTGATAGAGTTAGGGGGGTATTGTATTGAGACAGTTCCCAAATTTAAATGTAGCAGTGGTTAGCTGTATATTGTACACTGTTCAAAAATAAAGAGGTTCTCAAACATTTTACCAACTCATAAAATAATTAGATCATAGACTGTAGAATAGCAATGGACTAAGTGAGTCCCCCCCCCCCCCCCCCCCCCCACCGCCAAGCACGTGGAGGTACGAATGACAAGCCTGTGTTCAATAACAACTTAAAGGTGCATTGTGCAACTTTTTATGTGGGAAAAAAGTTGATATTTGTGCGTATTTTACCTTGTAGTGCCTTAGCGGCTGTAGGAGTGGTCAGCATGGTGCTTTTACTTTCGATCACGGTGGTCTCTACAACGCTCCAGGATCAATTGTTTTGTAGGTTTTCTGGTAAGAGGGTCTGTCAGCAGTGAAAACCTTCCAAACAACGGATCCTGGAGAATCCTAGACCACTGTGATGAAAAGTAAAGGCGCCATGCTGACCACTCATACAGCCGCTAAGGCACTACATAGTAAAATACACACAAATATCAACTTTTTTTTCCACAGAAAAAGTTGCATGATGCACCTTTAAAGGGTTAAAATGTTTCAAAGGAAACACCAGTTCAGTTTTTAAATCAAAATCAATTCAGGACCGCAGAGAATGTTCATGTTTTTAGGAGCAGGCTCAAGACCCCAGCTTTTAACTGACATCTATTTATTTAGTCCTAATGATATATTTTGTGTGTGTGTACCTTTCGGTATGAAAAGCGCTTTATAAATAAAGTTTGATTTGATAAACTGGGTCTAAAAATGGCCTAAAATAGACCTTAATTGGACTAAATTGTATGAAAATCACACACACACACACAAGAGTCTGACTTAAATGCAATACTAAAGTATAAATGAAATATTCTCAAATTAAACTGCATTACATCTTAAATTGCATAATGAACTTGAGAAACCACCAGACTAAGCCATTGGTAAAAATACCACTGCTCATAGTCAGTTTGAAAAACCACGGAATAATGGCAAATACATGGGCCAAGGGTCAGGAGTTATCTGACAACGTTTTGAAAATGTTTCCAACAAAACAATAGAAAATAGACATCGGCAGCTCAAAATGGCTGTGCGGTAATCACTCCATCCGGCATCTGAGGTCCTGCCAAGAAAAGCAGCCCTTGCAACGTAGAGGTGTGCCAAGCTTGTAAGATCAAAATACAGCAGGGACCACCGCTGCCAACTGTGCTTCAAACAAGTATCATAAGCAAGGTCACTCCGGTATGCAAACGGGATGCTTCGCTCTTTCGCGAACCATCCATCCTTCGGCATGCCACTTTGAAAATAAAAAAAAAAAAAAAAAATGCTGTCCCTTTGTAGGTGGAAGAGATCTTTTTTTTTTTTTTTTGCCAAAGTGACAGTGGCCAGACCCCAAAAAAATCGAATACATTTTCCCACCTCCTGTAGGCGGCGTGTACTTGAATTGAAACGAATGGCACACACATAACACTGTATGAAACATTAACCTGCGGCTCGTGTGGGGAGCGGGACGGTGAACAACAGCTTTTATCCACTGGTACTGCTCGCATCGTGTCACATTGATGCCCCCCATGTTCCACCAAGCCGCTAAATGCCGTTCCTCCATCAAAATACCACCTAATAATGACAGAAAAATATGAAAAACCGCCATCCCAAACTTCGAGTGTAGCCCCGGAAGCGGCGAAAATAAAACAAATTAAATACCAAATTTGAGTTACGTAGTAGTGAGTAATATGAAGTTGCCGTCGGTAACACGTTTAGACGCAGCAGCCGAAGAAGTACTGAGAAAATTGCTCCAACCAAAACAAATAATTGGGTCAATAACTTGGGGGCCTTTTACCAATATGTTGAGGAGAGAAAATGGCCCCAAACCTTCTTATACACCGACAAACGAACTAAATGTGCCAACGCAACAGAAAATAAACCAGCAGTTGAACAAAGATGCCAAGGAAATCTGAAAGCAGTATTGTCAAACTTTATGGCCTCGTCGTTTCAAAGTCTATTTAAGTGGCATTCTCGCGTCACAAATCCAATCGTTTAGCGTTTCATCAGCGAGGGGTTTTCATGGCAGCTGATTCGCGCCGTGAAGTCGAGGTTCCCATTAGCCCTCCGCATTTGGGGTGAAATTATGTGCAAATGATTTTGTGCCGCTGGGAGACATCTGTTTTATGTCGGGCGGATCAATGTGCAGCTAGGGCGAACGGCGGTGGCCTGGACGCCGGACCCGTCGCTTTGGATAATAGAAATATGGGTTGTTTTTTTGTTTCGATCTCGCAGAGGAATCGGGAGGGGAAGCAATTCTAACCACTGCTCTGATGACACGGGGACTGGGGTGACGTCGAAATACAGTAGGCCAGAAGTCTTTTTTTGAGGTGGGGGATGGAGCAGCAACCTCCCTCTGCAGCGTATGTTCTGAGAACTGCATTTATAGTTTCTGTATTCCACATTGTTTCATCTTTGCTGCGTTTCATGTGAGGTTCAGTGGATTTTTATTTATTTATTTTTTTTACTGCAGAGAGTCTGTACAAGCCATGAAGGACCCAGCGGGCAGAACACTGAGGTCTCCTGACCATGTTGCTGTTAGACTGCCTACGGTCCAAACGAAGAACCAGGGAGATCGAGACTTTGCTGTTGAAACTCTGGAGCTCTCTGCCTCAGGAAATCAGAGCGGCCTCCTCTGTGGACACGTTCAAGTCATTGTTGAAAACGCGTCTCTTTGAACTGGCTTTTAATTCAACCTGAGCTTGAGCTTGATTATGCTGCAGTTTTTGGTAACGCTTTATGTGCTCATTAAGTATTAATAAGGTATTAATAATATGCTTGTAAAGTATTAACACACTGCTTATTATACTTTTATCTGTTAACATACTGATAGGCCATTAATAATACACTTATTCATAGCCAACTCTTAACCTAACCCTAAAATGATTACTAATGCGTATTAATACTTAATGAGCACACCTTAAAATAAAGCAATACCCAGTTTTTTTTTAAATTGTTTCAGTACTTGGTATGTTTTTTGTGTTTTTTGCACTGAATATGGAAAGCACTTTGGGGCGGTACTCTGTTTTTAAAATGTGCTATATAAATAAACCTTGACCTATTTTTAAAAACTAAACAAACCGCTAGCTTATGAGCTAAAGACGTTTGAGACCTACACATGTCTTCTCCTGAAACACTGTAGAGGCACCAACCTAACCTGCAGCAAAGTGGAGGCGTCAAAAAGAGGCGCAACATGAAGCTAAAAAAGGGACAAACGGGGAGGTATCCGGGCAAGACTCGCAGCTAAGCCACACAAGCCATTGTTCTGACTAATATACGTTCACCGGAGAATGAGAGACATTACATTCGTCTACCACGCTCCTCCCAGGAGACGGTGGAGCCGAGGGCAGGTGGAAGAGGAGGGAGGAGGTGGAGGAGCTGACACCAGTGCAGGACACCACGCTCTGACACAGGGACGAACACAGGAAGTGGTGCACCGTTTCAGAGAAGCACTGGTTTCCCCGACCTGCACAAACACGCCGGTCAGGTCCGGCCCAACACTTGAGCACGATTTCGTGGCACAATCGAACAACGACAAAGCGCTCACTTTATTGTGTTTTGGAGACGTGCAGTTGCCGTGCCTTTTCTTTCAAAAAACCAAACCAACGTATCATCGTCTGCAGATGAGCGTTCTAACTCACGCGGGCCAGATGAACACTTGTCTTACTCACCTCTCCCGTCTCTTTCCTATTCACCTTTTTTTTTCTTTCTTGGGCAAATCTGTTTCTGGCGCCCGATCCATCCTTCACTCGACTGGATTACCTGCCAGCACCAGCTGCCAAATGTGTACAAGCTTTTAACACTGCGACTCAATTGGCCGGCTTCCACGCCTTTTAGACACACACACGCACACACACACACACACGCACACACACACGCAAATGTCTAAACGCTTGCCATTTTTAACAGCTGCGCAGAAATTCGTGTAAAACCAACACAGGGGCTTTTAGCCGGTCATTATGTGCCCGCTTAGTTCCCAGGCTTTCGTCATCTGTTCGGCGCGACCACATTACCACGAGGAACAAAAGAAGTGACAGCTGCAGAATGAAGATATCACAACCGAGACATGCAGCAATGTTCCTCTGTCTCTGCAACCACTCAAAATGGAAATGTAGATTTATTCGGAATTATAGCCAAACCCATGGAGCAGGTCCGGGGGTAATGTGAGCAGTCGAGGTGCCATATGTCTGACAGCATGTATGGATCTGCATTAGTGCGTGCGGTGTGAAACTTTACCTGGAATGTAAACACTACGCTGATGTGTGGTGGGGCTGGAATGTGTCATAAAGCTATGAGCAGACGGTCACCCAACAAGAACCTGTGGATAATTGCTCATCATCTGTGACAAAAGCTGATCCATTGGAAGAAAGCTGTGAATGTTATGTGACGTTCATGACCGAGCGGCTCTTTAAGGTGAACAGTTCGAAGTGGATCTGAAACGAGACAGATCTTCTTTTCATTAGATTTTACCCAGAATTCCCCCGAACGAACGCAAGAATCAGCCCAACAACGAAGCACAGAACACAAGTGAACGCTTTTTGCGCTAAAAAGGATTTGTCGGACGGTTGCCGCCTCTTCTTATTAGTTGTGGTGCAAGATTTTATTCACAAACACATTTTTCAAAGTGTTGATATCAGCCCCATTGTAATCTTAGATCATTTAAATCATAAAAAAGTGCCATTACTAGTACTGTTTTGTTATTTTAGTAAGACGGAAAGTTTGATTACCTGCTTTACTAGTCTCGATCACTTCCTGTGATCTTCTGAGGAAGCGTCCCCTGGTGGTGATCTTCTGAGGACGCTCACAGGAAGTGATCGAAACTAGCAACAGTAATAGTCTAACCAAGAAGACAGTTTGAACCTTTTACAAAGCGATAAAAAAGTGCCTTTTATCGATTGCGTCTTAGATATTGTGAGTTATCTGGCTGCCGTTATTAAAGTGTTATAATAAAAAGAGCTAGTTTTTTAAACGGCTCTTGACTTGGCTCCCAGAAAAGAGTCGTAAATCCATCACTAATGAAGGTGCTCGTCATATAATTAGAATATCGTGAAAAAGTGCATTGACCCCTGTTATTCTTAAACTGTGAAACTAATATATGATTGAAACGTTACATGCAAAGTGAGATACTGTATGTATGGCCTTTATTTGTTATACTTTTGATGATTATGGCTCAGCTTGGAAAAACCCCAAATTAAAAATCTCATAAAATTAAAACATTTTGAAAATGGACTGTAAGCCATAATCATCACAAAGGCTTGATATATGTTACTTTGCATGTAATGAGTCTATATCATATATTAGTCTCACATTTTAAGTTGAATTACAGAAATAATGTTTTAAAGAAATAACTTTTTCATGATATTCTAATTATATGACGAGCACTTGTAGACCTTTGCAAAGGTCCGACCTAACACTAACACAAGGATCAGAAACAGTTGTTTAACTGAGTAAAACAAAGTTAAATTAAACCCGCACATGGCAAAACATGTCAGCTTAGAGATTGTCACAAGAGCAACTAAACTGTTGTAAAACTCAACGCATAAACAAACTGCGAGACACAGACGATGGCACTTCTGACGTGAGTTGGTGATGGTAAAGATGGATGTTTTCAGAGGTATTTTTTAAACAAGGACAGCGTTTTGTTGGGTATTTTTCAATCATAGTAACCTAAAACACTTATAAGTTCTTTTTTTATTGGGTGAAATGTACGACTTTAAACACTTGATTGGAGAAATCACACATCGGCTTTCTTCAAGTAGTCTCTGAGAAAACGACCTCTTTGCAGCAATAAAGAACCTGTGTTGCAAAATTATGCGGCGGTAATATGTGCCATTCATCACTGTGTTCCCTCTTAAACCCGCATCTTTTCATCCAAGGTTTTCCGCTTTCTTTGTCGACTGAGCTGAGGCAAAAACCTCCTTGACGAATAGAACGTGAACTTGCCACAATGACAGTAGCAGCATCTGCCGTAATAAGTGTTGAAAATCCGCCTGGATATTTATGCACGGTATTGAGTGCCCAGGTGCCCCTTTCGAATGAGTTCCTTGCTTGAAGAGATGCATATTATTTTATCTGCATTGTCATCCGGCTTTAAACTTTTTTGCACAGCTGTTTTATTTTTCATCAAAAAAACTTTTTTCCCCGTCTGTCAGCATGTTTCGGAGGGGGAGCGTACAACCAAAGAGAGAAATGTGGATCTCAGTGACGCTTGATCCTGCCATAGCAGACAATGCACAGTAATGAGTTACAGAGGTCAGCATTTTCTATTACAGTGACTCCTATTCCTGCCACACACACACACACACACACACACACACACACACACACACACACAAGTGACAAACCATTTTCATACCAAAGTTTTGTTCTGCTTTATTTTACTGCCAATGTCAATAATATGCTGCCATCATCTAACTTCCTCACTTGCTTGCGCCTTCTGGAGGGTAAGTGTCAGAGTGGTGTAAAAGTGCAGGTCTTCACAAGCAAAAAGGAAAAGAGCCAGACATATTTTACGAAGAAAGTACGCGTGAAACATTAGGCATTCCGGATGACTGACAGTGCAGATAATTTATTGCAGAGGTAAGACAATTGCATTCTGTTTCAGTCCAAAGAACGCAGTAGTCTTTGCTCATGTTACGCAGAACAAGCTATTCGGTATAGTCCACAGCCATGACAAATCGGTCAACTATAGAGGGCCAATATCCCAGCCATTTGTTTGTTTGTCATGTTTCAGCGATCCTGCACAGAACCCTCATCGTATAACTAATACATTATAACTCACTGTTGACATTCATTTGGCTTCTGCCGCCATGCTGTGGCATCATCTGCATCCTCACTATTTAGTCCTTCTTAAACTCAAAATACTCTATTCCACCGGTTAATGTCTGGAGGTGGTACCATCCTTTTTTTCTTCTTTGTTTTAAAGTCTGTGCATTGTAGTCAAACTCATTGCTGCTAAAATTGACTTCTCTTAAAGGCATGCACTGCCATTAGCTGCTATATTTAGCCTTAAGTAAGTAAGTAAATAAGTAAATGCTTCATTTGACATTGTTCAACGGTGCGCCACCATTATGGGCCAACCTGACCCGTATGTTTTGAGGTAGCGGAAACCGGAGTACTGTCTTCAGTGCTCCTCAGCTCATCCACCTCCTCCTTCTTCTTCCCCCTCCACAACAATCGTTCACCAACTCCTAGGAAGAGCCGAGCAGAGAAATATAATCTGTCTTATTCTCCAGTGAATTAAAGCAGTGCTTAGTAACTTGTTTACCTTAATGAATCATTTCCGTAGTCCCTCTGGGGGTGATACAAGTGTTAATGGGATGATTGGAGGGTCTTTCATCTCCCCTTGGTGTCTCTGGCCAGAAAACTACATTTCCAACTTGACTGCCACCGGATCGGAGCCACCAATACACACTAATGGAATCACGAAGAAGAAGCTAACAGGCTAACAGGCGAAGCTAAGAGCGGGCTAGCGCCACTTAAACAGTATTTACAGCCGAGTTTGAGTGAAAAAAAAAAAGATCTCCATTGTGTAATTGGATGTACAATATCCCTCTCTCCCTTTGTCTTTTCTGTCAGCGTAGTATTTACTTCACAGCTAGAAGGTCCGGGTTCGATTCCCACCTGGACGGGGCCTTTCTGTGTGGAGTTTGCATGTTCTCCCCGTGTCTGCGTAGGTTTCCTCCGGGTACTCCGGTTTCCCTTACCACTAAAAACATGTACAATAGGTTCCCCTCTGGGGCCAGGACTCCCCTGAAAAAGAGATTCTTAATCTCAGTGGGACTTTCCTGGTTAAATAAAGGTCAAATAAAATAACATTAGTCAGAACAATAGTAGGGATAGAAGATTTCTGTGCCTTAGCTGTGAGTCTCGCCCGGATACCTCCAAGTGTGTCCCTTTTTTGTTCCCTGTCAGCGCCTCCACTGTGCTGCAGGTGTGCGGTGCTCTTCGGTGTTTCAGACGAAGAAATGTGCAGGTCTCATGAGCTCGCTGTTTGTTTACTTCTAAAAAAAAACTGGGCCCTTTATGGCTACGGACTCTCTGCAGTAAAGAACCTCACAAAAACACAGCAAAGATGTACAAAAGTATCCAGTAAAACAATGTATATTATCAAACTCCTTGACTCCAGTCCACACACCCTTTACAACAATATAGTCTTGTGAGGCTGGATTACTTTTTAACTGTGTTTTCACCTACACATTAGTAGCGAATAATGCAGGCATATCTGAATGTACTTTGAAGGTCATAGTATGATTTGTTCCGGCTTTTAAACTACTTTATAGTCGCTGAAACTTGACATGTCCGTAGTATAACTTCTGTCACAACCGCAGAGCCGGTTCGACTGGTCTAACATTTTCTCCTCAGTCTTCTCCTGTACTTTGCTTCCTACGCTCCCTCCTCCACCTGCCTCTCAATCGTCTCCCCCTCTGCATCCTCCTCCTCGCAGGCGGTCCGTCAGCTGGAGGAGTTTGCCCTTCGCTCCTGGGCAGGGCAGCCACCCCTCCGAGTTGAAATACTGGGGTTCTTGGCCGGTGCCCTTGCTGATCAGCCACCTTTTCTTTTTTGTTTTTCTTTTTTTTTTGTCTCCTGTATATATATATATATATATATATATACAACTAAAATAGACATCCCTGGTTTCCTGTTGTTGTTGTTTTGTTTTTTTCCCATGTCAGTTCAATTGAGCCAGACCTCAGTTCAGTGTGCTTTGTTGCAGTCACACAAAACCGCAATCCGAAAAACGGCCGAAGCCAATGCGTGGAAAGTTATGACGCTGTAAAATATAGCAATGCGAGCCATAATTAAAAACTCCAAAGTTTGTGGGCAACATTAACTAAAGCAGCTATGAGCTCGGAGTGGATGTGTCCTGAGAATATCCCTGCAGTTTTCTGGACAGTGGCCCACAGTCGTCAGACCTGGCTCCAGTGATGAGCTACTGTTCAAGGGCACTCCTCGGATTGGCACAGAGATGGACAGCGCTCTTTGGCACTCTGTCAACCTCCCACTTTACCCACACAGTAACAGAGCAGTGTAGACTCTGCCGGCAGGCCACTCTCAGTCACTCACAGCTCAAATCACTGTGAAAAACATGCCCATTCTCCCAGTATCGCTGCGCTGTAGAGCTCAGTCCACCCAAAAACTCCCCCAAAAATAGTGTTTAAAATGGAGATCTTGACTCAATAAGAAAGTCTCCAAACCAAAAGTTTCACAAAGTTTAACAAAGAAGTAATAACTCACAACCTTCACAACAATGCTCTCTGGAGTTGCAGTTACCTGAAACTAGAAAGTAATTCTCTAACCAGGAAGAACTTAGGTATATCCACAGTCCAGCCATATTCCCAGATTGGTGACGGTACACAGTGTACTGTGCTTTTACAAACGACAATCTTTCATTAAAGCGTATATTAGGAGATGTATTACAGTTTGTGTCGTAGACGTTTGTTTAACTCTGTACTCTCTCACTTAAAGGGCATGTGACAGGTTTTAATGCTTTTGTAAATATGACTTATTTAGATGGATCGCAAGTAATAATACAATTTTATTTCAGTGAAGCAGCAATTTATTGAAGAAATGTTGGGAAGAAAAGTTTTTTATTTTTTATTTTTTTAAGTCAGAGACATAGAGGTGAAGTTCCATAGCAGTTTGATTCACTCACTACCAATAGTTTTGCGATGATGATGTCATCGCTCCACTTCCGGGTCCAATGGAAATTTAGCCCTAAACACTATAATGGGATTTTCGACTCCAAGGCTCTTTTTAAACATATGATCACAAAGAAATAATGCATTTACTCTGGATTTACATTCACAAATGTATTTTCTGACAATGATCTTCTTTTTTTTTTTTCATACTCGAAGAAGGCTTATTGTAAATAAGATACAAATATCTTCATTTTGCCTGTAGAAATTGTGACATGTATTATTTTTATTAGGTTTAACGCATTGTTTGGCCTTTTATCTGGTGTTTTTTTTCTGCACGAGATTCAGATAAAGTTGCATTTTTTGGCTGTGTTTATCAGTGGAACTCTCGACATTTTGGACCCGGATGTAGCTCATTATTTTGTGAGTGATGTCACACTTAACAAACGTACTGACATAACATGGTTGCACAACAACAGTTTAAAATGGGTTGCCTCTATCTATGTCACTTCCTGTCAGTGTCCAGTAATGAAGTGAAACAATAAACATCACAAACATTGTCAAACTAATGAAAGCTGGGGCGAAAACACTTGGCAAAATCTTCATAATAATTGTGGTAACTATATTTTATCAAATCAAAGATGTCCGACTTCTCCATTAATTGTTTCATTCAATTTTATGCACGTTCACTTCTCACGGTTTATATCGCGTGTTGCAAACAAAAGCCTCTATTGATTTTAGCCTTATTTCATTGCATCGGCTGCTTTCAAACTAAGCACAACGTCTGATACAGAATAATAACTCAGACAGGATTATGCTAAACACATTTAAAGTGTGGTTTATAGTCCAGCTCATGAGTCAGCTGTGGCCTTGATAACATGAATTACTTATGCATAATGCACAACAGACAAAGCCAAGCTGCGAGCATGTGGAAAAACACATATTTTGTGAAATTAAAAGAAAAGGTCGCCGCAATCTCACTGAAATAAAATCAATAAAATATAAGTTACCAACGAAGAAAAGGTGGAGGCCGAGGTTGGGACATAATAGGAGAATTTCTCATCTGTATTGGCCACCTTGCTCTCATAACAAAGCAACACAACACCTTATTTCATAAATAACATCTTGTTTGCCGCAGATAAAGCAAATCATATTCTCTCTCCCAACAAATGTGGGCCCCAAATCTCATAAACCTCTGCTAACCTTTCATAAATCTGCTTTTTTTCTATTTCTCCTCCCGTTCTTTGCTCGCGGTCTCAGTGACCCCTCCCTCTTGGATCCGTGGCACTGCTTTATTGTCTAGATAGGTCTTGGCCGGCAGGATGTTTTTTCAAGCACAATGCACTTTTGTTATGAAGGTGCAGGGATTAGTGCAGGAGATTAGCTGATATCATCTCCAGCTCTTACCAGAAAGAGCACCCAAGGGCTCCAGGAAGAAAGTCTCGCGGGACGCACTTCCAGGCACTGAGCCCAAGTTTAGAGAAACACTTTTACACATAGCGCCGTATCTGGAAACTGTAATGCAACTTCATTCCTAGACTGGAGGGCACTGAGGACACTGCCATGCAGACTGATCACATGATGCTAAAGAGGAGCATTTAGAAAGTGACATTTAGAAAGTGGCAAGAAATGTAAAGTCAATTATGAAATAAAAGACAATAATACAGCTGATAAAGTACAGGTCACATTAGAAGACAATGGTGGCAACAAATCCTGTTAATTAGAGTGAAAAACGACACCTTTGTCTGGTTTAAAATTAAAACACTGAAATCAAAAGACAATCAAGCCATTGTCCCACCACGGGAAAACTCTAGGTGAAAAACCAGTCGCAATGAATATATACTTTTAAAAAGATCACCTTGTGTTCTGGTCTCTTCATAGGCCAGCACCACCTCTCTTGCATGTTGCCACATGAACTAGGACTGAGGCTTTTTGTATCTATTTATTTTTTTAAGTACAATGCATTCATAAAGAAATATACATAAACAATATATTTAAAATGCAGGATTATAGCTAAAGCCAACCGGACCAGGCCCGGCTAGCTGTGTGTTCATATGACTGTGTGTCCCCCCCCCCCCCCTTTTTTTAAACTGCACTCTCTGTTTGAACTGCACTCTTTGATTGAATTATAATCATTAATTAATGATTTATATTTCATGAATGGATTATATCTGCCATCTTCAAGCACTTTGAAGTACCTTGAGTACGGATCCTGCTCCACAAATAAACTCGCCTTCCCTGATATAGTCATTCTAATCCTATGCAAATGGGGCTTTAGTAATTGACATACTCAGCCTCACAACATCAGGTCTTTTTGTTTAATCTTATCTCAAAGGTGGGTTTTCTCTGTGTCAAACATGTGGCTGATGTGAGTGAGTTCAGGCCAATCCTCCACCGATCAGTGTTAGATAAAGGCTTAAGGCTGGAGGGCAGAGAACCGGTGCCGCGGTGCAGCAGCAAACTGGGGTAAAAAGGAAGGAAGAATATCATAGCCAGATGGAGTAACATTATGGTTTTTGAAATGTGTGAGAAACTGTATTTATAATTGGCAGTGGTTTTAAGTCAGTGCAGCCGTGTCCAGCATTTCCAAGGTCTTCGATATCATTCCAGTCACCACCAATGTGCACTGTTGATGTGTCCTTGGGCAGGACACCTTACCTACCTTATACTGTGTTTGAGTGAGTGAATTGTGGCCAGTGTGTGATACTGAATGTTTAATGCATGAAACTGAAAAGGGATTTTGAGCATCTCCAAAAGTATTATTTAAAACCACCGTATTTTGGGGGGGTCACCAGATAATGTAGATTAGAAATATATATATATATGTTTTACTATTGTTTTATTGTGTTACGTGTTAGCTATTTTACCAGAGTGCCATTACCTAATTTGATTTATTTGATTTAGCCATTTGTTGTTTGTCCCCATTTCCCACGCTTTACTCACAGTTGACAACCAAAAGTTTACAAAAGTTGTTCTTGTTTGTTTGCTCTGGTTTGCTTTCCTTTCAGGCAGCTGCCATATAGCATCCATAAGCAGTAAGTGGTATCACGCTGTGTGACCATGACCTCTCAGTTTAGCCGGGTCTCTCCTATTAGCTCTAAAACGCAGCGAGACCCCAACCTTCCCCGCGACCCGCACCGCTCTCTCCCATCATTGACTCCACGAATTAACACTCACGCCGGAGTCTTGTGCCTGGATTAGTCAAAATTCTTAAAAAAAATAATGACATAAACGTAATGAAGTATTGGAGGGTGTGCACTTCTGTATTATTACTCAAATGATGTGAGGAACACCAAAACATACAAACAAAATAACAATAATGAATTAGGCTTCTGAGGCATCTGCTTGTCAATTCTCTTTATTTTCCTCTTTGTGCTGAGGCTTGTCTGAACTTGGTTCCCCCGGCGGAGCCCAATCTTCAGTAGCTTTCTCAGGAAGAGGAGACAGGAGGGAGCACTTTGGAAGTTTCTCCTCTCGCCGCAGGCACTTTCAGCGACTGCTTTGGCAATGTCTGCTGAAAAAGACAAACTTTAAACTCATGTAAATGACGGCACGGGTAATGGGTCTCAAAGTCACTCAGTAATAGAGACACGGAAATTGACATTAAATTGCTGTTTTGAGGCAAAATATGGGGACTTTTTTATTTTTACAAGGGGTGGATTGGGCGGCGGACACAAGTGTTGAAGCATTATGATATTTAAGTCCTTGGCTCACTTGTGGCCTGGCCAGGATTTTGGATAATCAAGCGTGATATCAAAACCATTGAACTGATTCACACATTGTTTGTATTAATTTTGCCACTGATCACATTTTCAAAGCCGGGCGAGTTCCAAATCAACCAGCATTGCCAAATCAAATGAACAGATTTTTTTGGATTATGTGTACTTGAGCAATGTTTTAGGGGGTGGTGCATCTTCTCGACAAATAGTGATCCATACGGGCTTTGTATAATTGGTAGGAATAAACTGCAAAGAGAAAATGGGCGTGTTTGACGGTGTGTTTGCAAATGCCCATTTATGGTCATGATCAAAACAGCCAGAGGGGGAAAACAAAGAAAAGAAAAATCTGAACCTTCTCCCATTTCTCCACCATTACTTTAACAAATACTACATATACTTTTGTACTAAGTTAAAATGTAAATACACGGCGAGGAGCAAACTGGTGCAACAGCCAATTAATACTTAAAACAGTACTAAGTAACTCATGACCCTAGAGGCCATAAGCGCAACTGCAGGTGCATGTTGCGCTTTTTTTACTCATTAATTGTCCGTGAGAGTAAATACTACGCTGACAGAAAAGACAAAGGGAGAGAGGGATATTGTACATCCAATTACACAATAGAAATATTTTTCACTCACACTTGGCTGTAAATACTGTTTAAGTGGCTCTAGCCCGCAGTTAGCTTTGCCCGTTATCCCGTTAGCTTCTTCTTCGTGATTCCATTAGTGTGTATTGCTGCTCCGACCTGGTGGCAGGCAAGTTGCAATTGTTGTTTTATGGCCTAAGACACCAGGGGGAGGTGAAAGACCCTCTAATCATCCCATTAACACTTGTATTACCCCCAGAGGGACTACGGAAATGATTTATTAAGGTAAACAAGTTACTTAGTACTGCTTTAAGAAACGACAATGCTAACCAGGAAGCTAACAAAGCTAACATTAGCTTCAAGCTACGTTAGCTAACAAGTGCTGTTTTTCGCTTCTACTGAACAATTTGCTGTGAACAAAAAACATCCCTATAGCTTGGTTTTATTTGTGTGTGATACATGTTTATAGTCCACCAGAAAACTGCTAAAATTAGTGAAAAATAGTGATTCCCATTTTTTTTCTGTCTGTATATCTACGGAGACATTCACTTGTTCCATCAGCTCTTATGAAACAGTCTAGGGGTGCAAAATAGACAGGAAATGTGTAATGAAGTAATCGTAACTCGAGGTATATTCACCTCTTACCCCCGGTCTTAACAGAGCGCAAGGCCAGGCCAGCCAGGCCAGGCCAGCCTTTATTTGTGAGCTAAGATACAAAACTAATTGAAACTTTTTTGTGGCATTTCTGCTGCGTTTTTATCACATTTTCTGTCATGTTTTATTCTCTTTTTCCGTCACATTTTGTGTCGTGTTTTCGCTGTGTTTTCCCCCCACTTCCTTACTGTGTTATTGTTGCTTTTCTGGCACGTTTTTTGTCAGTCTTTTGTCGCCTCTTTGTTGCTTTTTCATCACTTTTTATTTCTTTTTCGTCGTATTTTTGTCACTTTTTCAACACTTGTTTTGTTGTGTTATCGTTGGTCTGCCGGCACATTTCTGTCGCTATTTTGACAGTTTTTTTTTTAAAGAAGCTTTTAGATTTGGGTGACGCCAAACTGGATAAAATGTGCTCGGTTCAGGTCGGGGGGTTAAGAGATTTAAAAAACATGAGAGAACAACAAAATTAATCAACGCTTTGAGATGTGTCGGCGAGGAGATCACGGGGGCCATTTGCAATTATCCAGTAACGTCAGTGGCTCCTCTACTTTGATTGTATTCAAATTGACCTTGACTTTGAGGCCGAGGAATCGTGCGCAAAGCCCTAAAAGACGCGTTCACACGTGTGTGCCATTAGGCCAGACCCGCATACCTACACATCTGTCTCCGGGCCGCCTCCGTCCCTTCAGACACGGATTGTCCCGTGTTTTTTTTCCCCCTAAACCACCAGTACCACCACCTCCCCATGTGTCCTCTTTCCGTTTTCCCCGCAGCCTAATTATTTAGCCAGCTCGGGGAGGCAATCTGCTCTCCCTTGTTGCTGTTCAAGTGCCCATTAGTGGCAACTCGCTTCATCTTTCTAATGAACCGATCACGTTAAATGAGTAGAAAACTGACTGGCCTTTGCTGGTGCACGGGAGGCAGGCTGGTGCGGTGGATGAAGGAGACTTAGGGGACAGGGAGGAGTGCTAAGTTGGAGGAGTGCAGTATTTACTCAGATCGTATTTGGACAGATTTGGGCTGATTCACTCGCTGTCCATCTGTATTTCTCAAACACAGATGCTCCAATGATATTTAAGGCACAGTCTGCTCCGCTGCACTTACTTTTAATGGGTTTAGTGGCACATTCCCCCAGACTCTCTCCCTGCTCTCGTGACGCTTGTAAATGGTTTTGGTTGGGGAAAAAAAAATATTTAAAAAGAATCTGATAATGACGGCCATGGGATTAGTTCCTATTCGGAAAACCAATGCACTGTTCACACTTTGATGATGTTCAGCTCCAACTGCAATTATACAGGGATAGTAGGGCCTTAGTTTTCTTCCTTTTTTTTATGCTGTTAAATTCAACTGAGTTCATCCAAACACGGTCATCAAAATATGTTTTATGGCTTGAAATGCATTGGGCACACTGGCAGAGTGATTCGCATTCCCGCCGCCTAATGGCTTTGATCCTCAGGCTGAGACGGTATTCACAGCGAGATAGGATCGACCAAACCCAGCTCAAGATGGGCTCCCGGGCGTTGCCCTGTGGCCGCTCACTCCTGGCTGGTCGTTCCAGC
This sequence comes from Proterorhinus semilunaris, assembly GCA_021464625.1. Lineage (NCBI taxonomy): Eukaryota > Metazoa > Chordata > Actinopteri > Gobiiformes > Gobiidae > Proterorhinus > Proterorhinus semilunaris. Next base: position 9,933,854 of record CM038349.1, read on the forward strand.
GACACTAAATGATGGGTCAAATGCAGAAGAAAAACTTCCCTATGGGGACGACAAAGCCTTTCCCGTTTTGGACCCCAGGAAGACATTGTCAAGGCAATGGCTGATGGGGATCTTAATCAACAAACAAACAAACAAACCGTAACCTTATTACAGGCTCAGGCCTTTTAATTTGGTCAAAGAACTCATTTCCATCAAGAACTAAATGGTAAATGGACTCAACTTATATAGCGCTCTTCTACCTTTACCAGGCCCAAAGCGCTTTACAGTAAGGAACCAGTCACCTGTTCATACACCAGTGTACGCAGACACTGGAGGCAAGGAGGGTGAAGTGTCGTGCCCAAGGACACAACAACAGTGTGCATTTGAAGGAGCAGGACATTTTGGTTACGCCAGCATTTACATTTTATGTTTTATAAGTTACCATAATGCCTATAGTAAGTATTGAGACCTGGATGGCTGGGATTCTGAATTGGCTGGATCTTCCTCTCCAGGATGTAGCGGCAATGGCACAATGAAAACAAGCTTGGATTTACTGCTAATGACAAATGGTGGAAGAGGAAACAACTAAAGTGAAGTATAGCCTAGAGAGGTGTGGTGTACGACTGTTCATAGCCGATTATTGGGCGCTTTCGAATGTCTATCATATGCGTCTGCACGTAGCCATGGCCACTCGTATTGTACCCAATGACGTATGTCAGCCAAACGCTGTTCTTCTTTTAAAATAAATAAACCATTTAAAACACCGTCTAAAAAGCTTGATCGAAACATGGCTTCGCGTCTGCTGCTGTCATGTTGGATCCGTAAACAAAGTGCAAGCTTCTGTCTGTCTTATAGCGCCTCATCGTCTTTCCGTCCCTCCCCGTTCTGTGATCGGTCCCCAAATCCATGCGAAGATTTCAGCCTTGGTTTCCAGGCTGCTGAAACTACTTGAATGAAGTGGTTTGTTTTGTTTAAAATGGAACCCTGCTATAATATGGTTTAAAAGTCCAAAAACGTATGAGCCCCACCCCGTTTCCCACTTTAGGCCTCTCCTGCCTTCATTAGTCCTCACTCAACACCCCCCGTTTTTAGAACATGCACCTTAAATCTGCATCTCTGCAAGTCTCACACACACTTCACAGTATAAGAAACCACATTACATTCTCAAAAGCGATTGTAAACTCAACAAATATGACTCCAGCCCCAGCTTGAAGGATGCCGTGGAAGCACAGACGCGATCCATAACAGGACTCTGAATTGTGGCCATAGTGGATATATGGACGGTGATGTACGGCGACAAGTTGGGAGGGCGCAAGAGTGAGGGATGATCTTCGGGGGGGGGGGATGGAGGAGGGGAGAGCGGTGGCAAAAGAAGGAAAAATGGTTCTGTCCTCAGCTTTTGGGTTAGAAACACTTATAACTCAGGACCATAGATTATGACAGTCCAATCTTCTGGGCTGCTGCCTGAAAAATAACCACTAGCATCTCGCTGCCACGCGCATTAACACATGAACGCGTCTAGCCGCATCGGGGCCCGGCGAGATGGGTATACAAGCCCGACGCGGAGAATTGAACGGGCCAGACGAGAAGAGAGAGACAGGATGGATGAATGAGAGCTATGGACGTATGCAGAAGAGGCGGCGGCGGCAAAGGCAGAAATGTAAGCAGGATTGATGAGAGTATAAAGAGCGCTGTGAGTGCGATGGGGCTGTTGTGTGGAAGTAGCAGATGGAAAAGTAATGGCTGGAATGAATGAAACAGAGGAGAGAACAAACACAAATGGGGGGGGGTTTAGTCGGAGTTAAAAAGCCAATCTCTTTGCAATGGCGCCATTTAAAAAGCAATCTCGCCATAACGGCCCCAAAAGTGCGTTCGGTTATGGATACACGTGACAGTCGATGGACAGGAAAGCTTACGTAAACGCAGCAGAAGTTAACTGAAAGTATTACCACAATCATTACTTCTATATGTCCCTACAATTACTGCTACTATTACTGCTGTCACTACAAGTGTATTTCTTTTATTTATCCCAGTCATGAGAAAGAAAGAAAGAAAAATAAGCTGTGCCTTGTGATTGATTCGGACAGCCGGAGAAACCAAGCTCACCTATGTCAGTATAGGCACAGGAGGAGGGGAGTAACCCGATGAAGGAGCAATGACCCGGTACCGCATGATTTAGCATCATCTGCTACAATGACTCAATTAAGGCAAGACATGGCAGGTGAAAACATCACGCAGTGGTCAATGTGGAGATTTTTTTAGATTATAAGCTCATTCAAAAACTAAAAGAGATCCAAAATCCCCTCTGAAAAAAATCTTAGTAACTAATATACAAATAAAATAATACAATACATTTAAACCTGGGTCTATCCATTATTTAGATTCTGTCTCTGAAAATATAGGCAATTTTGACCATCTAAGAAAACATACAATTCCAGAAAACTCGCAATAATGTTTTTTTCCCCTCATATTAATGTCAGTAATCTTTAGCCAAAGTTTCAAATTGTTACCACAAAATGTATTTTATTTTCCTTTTTCACCTTACCGTGTCTCGCCTTAAGCTTTGTAGCGAGCCAAGGAATGTACCTGTACTGCTTCAATAAAAGGGATCCCATCTTCTTTTGGCATATGCAAGATGTTCAGTGACAATTGTTCAATCATCAACAAATCCAAAAGTGGTATTACAAGTGACTCTGTGCATAGCTTCAAGTCATAACAACGTCGCCTAAGAAGTGACTTCCTGTTTTGATCCAACACACCAAAATAAAAGCACCATCTTATTCATTAGTTAAGCAGTTCATTAGTTCAACTTTCTTTCTGCCCAACGATTAACAAACAAAACTTTTAAAATGTGTACATTTTATTATATTCCTGTTGCAAGTACCTGCTGAACTCATCAATGAGACGAGCTGTGTGCTTTTATTTTGGCGCGCTGGATCGAAACAGGAAGTCACTTCTTGGGCGGCGCTGTTATGATTTGAAGTTATGCACAGAGTCAGCTGAGCCTTGCAGGGTGTTGACACTCCTTGCATACGTTTTTGAATGGTGACAAACACCATGTGTACACCAGCCTGAAAATGCCCATTGGTAAAAGAAGTTAAAACAAGCGACTCATTAGTCTTTTTGACCCCCCTGAAGAAGGCCTTTGGAGGCTGAAACGCGTTGGGGCTAGGTTTGTCCATTTAGACATGCCATGAAAATAAAAGCATTTTAACTTCACCAGAGAGTGCATTGGTTTTTCTGTTTTTTGAACTACTTTCCCTGCTCCAAAGGGCACCTCTGGTTTTTAATTACTGTGGATGTCCAGGAAGCGCTTTTCCCTTCCTCTTTTTGAAATGACTCATTAGCTCCAGTTTGGAATTGCAACAAAATTAACTGGATATACTGCGTCTGTCCCATTCCACTTCTGCGCATAACAAGACGCTGAATCACAAAATGGGACTTCATATTGTTTTAATAGTGCACCATCAAAATAAAGGCTTGCGCGACTGTTACCTTACAGTGATATCTTTTATGGGTGTTTTGCATTGTTGTTCTCCTCACATAACACCTGGCAATAAATCAAAGCAAGGTTTATACATCTCTGGCCTGTCTGCAGCCACAAAAAGCACCAAATCCACAGCGAGCTGCGCTTTACTGCTGAAGGTGGAGAGACGCACTTAAATCATGGTGTCATAAGTCGACACAAGTGAAGGCTTTAAGGCCCTTATATATGGGGGACTTTGAGTCAGTACATGCATGATTACAAATACAAGTGTGGAGCAAAAAAAAAAGCAGTTGAAAAATGTCTTTGTTTCTTTTGTTTCTCTATCTGAGATGGATTTCTCAGAACAAAGTATTACAAATAATGTTTGCAAAGTTTCTCCCTATTGATCAAGAGCACGGCTTACTCTTTCTCACTTATCCATTTGGAGTTTGGAGTTGTGTTGCTCTCAAACAAAATTACTCTTTTAGTGATGTCAATACAGTAACCTTCAAATCTTTTTTGTTAGTAGAATAGATTATGTATATACGACCGATCAAAAGTTTGGAGACGCTTTTTTTTTCTTGTATTTCAAGACCATCCTCACTGTAGATTCTCCTTGAAAGCATTAATTTATGAACACATATGGAATTATGTTTTGAACAAAACAAGTTGAAATAGATTGTTCAAAATACCTCAGGCTTTGATCACAATGTCGTCACGGAAATCTTTTTCACTTCACAGACTGTTAAACTTTTTCAGGTGACGACCTTATTATATGAAGCTCATTGAGAAAATGCAAAGTATACAGAGTTATTTCACCCGTTTAGTTTAGTTGAGTTTATTTGTTTATTTGAGCAGCAAACACATATCATCGTTTTTGCTTTTACTTAGATATGAAGATAGTTTATTTAGTTTGAACCACTTGTTGACACTTTTGAGTTCCAAGTTTCCGTTTTTTTCCTACATAATCCCATGTGTTTATGTCCACTATGGACCGGTGAATGATAAATGGCTATAATCATTAAACAGGCAGTCAATACCAGAAATGCAAGAAAAATACATAATTATTTACTACCTCAATTTGTTTTATGAATCAAAGCCAGCATTTTTTTTCGGTCACGTTGTTGTGTCACGTGTGCAGCTAAACTACCTCAAAGCATCTCTGCAAAGTCTCCATGCTGATGAGCTGGAGCTGCCTCACTTCCTTTTAAAGTTATGAGTCAGTCCTGGGGAGAAGTGAGCCCACACAGGCTTTATGTTGCTAATCTACCTGGATGTTTTAATGTTTTTGACGACAACAGTTTGGCTGTGATTGCACGATGACTCATTTGACAGTAAACCGTTGGGTTCATACAAAGGGTTAATGCCCAAAGTACATAAAGGGAGGAACAAATGAGCATTAAGGTGACAACAAGGGCAGAGAACAGCTTAAAAGAGCGATTAAAAAGTCAAATTAAGTGAGAAGGCGCGGCGCCGGAGCAGAGGCGGGGCTGAGGGATTGGGACGACGGGAGGAGTAGTTAAGAGTAATAGAGGTGAGGGTTTAGGAGATAAGAGAATGGACCTATAGCATTGGACAGATATAGAGCTTCGGGCACGAGAGAGGCGTGGAGCTACTGCCCGCGGAGCTCATTACTGCTTATCTGGACGGCAGACGAAATAGTGTGTGTGTGTGTGTGTGTGTGTGTGTGTGTGTGTGTGTCGCCGTGTGGCTCCAGCGCATTCAATTTACATTTTACTCCAGCGAACGGCTATAATTCAAGATGAATGGTGGAATTGGATGAAGTGGGTGTGGTATCTGACCTGTCCCCCGGCGGCGGAGAGTTACTGCGGAGCGCACTTGGCAACTTCGCTCGTATTTACATCCAGGTGTAATATACAGATGTGGTCAGTGGTCTGTCACACACCGAGTGACGCAGATCTCATCCTGGAGCCTTTGGGTCTGCATTGTTTCGAGACATAATCCATGTCGATTGTTCATTTCAGGAATATCTTATTACTATGTCATTATATAGTCGGGACGGGGTTGGCAGTGGCATCTGCTGTTCTGTAAAATGGGGGAAGCTCATGATGACCCGCAGGGAGGGGGGTATTTATCTACGTTAGTTTTATGCACTCTTTCTTTCAGTTTTTTTTTTCCTTCTTCTTTTTTGTTTTATTAAAAATAAACTCCAACTCAATATTCATAACTTTTGCAGGCTACTCTTATTTTATACAAACATTGCCACTGCAGATATTGCTCCCCTGGCCCTTGCCCTCTCTCTGCCTTGTATTACAGTGCGGGAAAAAAATAAGAAGAGGGAAAGTCTGATACCCTGACTTTCCCTCTTCTTATTTTTTACCTTTGCTAGTTCTGAATCTAGTTAGTATCACAACCCTCACTGGAATAAAAGTAGGATTATACTATGTCTTGTACCAAAACATGTAGGATTTTGTATTTGTGTTGACAGCAGTAGCAGCTCTCTCGGACTCTGACAGTCATTCCATTTCCCGCCCCCTTTATGTGAAGGGGGTTGTGTCGTGGGGCAGGAGGGTGGGGAGAGGAGCAGCCAATCACTGTTCAACTAGTGGGAATTACTACACGCCCATGCTTTGTTGCTCTGGCTTCAAAGTGATCTGACCAAGCCAATCAGACCCGGCAATTTCCAGCATTTTCTAGCTTCAGCTCCAGCTTCAGTGGTTTTTATCATAGCACATCCAAGCAGCGCTTAAGTGACAGGGAGATTATATTGAAGACCACACTGGGACAGCTGATCAAGTGACCTTCTCATGAAATGAAGCGCGTTCATAATTATAAATACAGTAACTTGAAAAAATACATATAATGTATCACATTTTAGGGGAATCTTAGCTTCCCTTGTAGTCAATGAGGAGCCGCCCCTGGTGGTTGGCCATAATAGTACGCTAATACATGCGTCACTAACTACTTTCATGCTGACCTAACAACAGGTAGAACCGGAGAACCCAGAGGAAACCTGTCTGCCTGCCTTCAGTGCTCCTCTGAAACACTGCACCACCTCCTGGGTTTTTTTCAGAGCGTGGTGTCCTGCACTGGTCAGCTCCACCACCTCCTCCTTCCTCCTCCTCCTGCACAGCCCCCTCCGCTCCACAAGAGTCTTTCACCATCTTCTCCTCGTTTGTTCCTTTCTTTGTTTCCCGTGACGCCTCCACTGTGCTTCAGGTGTGGGGGGCTCTCGGTGCCTCTTCAGTGTTTCAGAAGAAGACAATGTGTAGGTCTCTAATGTCTTTAGCTCATGAGCTAGCTGTTGGTTTACTTTAAAAAAACGCTGGGTCCTCAAAGACGAACTCTCTGCCGTAAAAAATCCACTGAACCTCACAAAGACCCAGCAAAGATGTACAAAAGTATCCAGTGAGACGATGTGGAACACAGAAACTACGAATGCAGTTCACAAAAAGCCACTGTACCACGAGAGAGGGAGGTTGCCCTTTGTTTACACGTGACTGGGGGCGTCACGATTTCAATGTTTTGAGTCACGATTATTGTGAGAGAAAATGTTGCGATTTTACGATTCTTCACGATTATCGACCGAATGACAGGAAAGAACTGATATTTTTTAGTTTTTGTCTTTAAAAAGCTTTTTTAAACTTGAACTTGTAAACACTCACCGTTTCTAAAAATGAAAAATGCTTTAAGATTGTTTTGCATTAAAATAAATAGGCCTACATTGAATAATACACAACAATGTCAACTTTACTTCTTTATAATGACCATAATTATCTTAATTATTTTACTATATATTATTAGGCCACGAGCTAGGCTCGGTTTCCTGTTCTCAAAAGTTATGCTGCTGCTTAATTATTCGTCAGATGTTTTGATGAACAGAAAATGAAACGTGTTTACAAAGTGACTAAGGAGACTCTTTTGAACAGCTGATTTCCACATGTGTTTTGTTTCACTTCCCTTTCCTTACGCTGAAGCAGAGCGGAGCGCGTTAGCTTTTTGTTTACATCCTGAGCCAGTTGTGGCGGCTATTTCCGAACATTTGGACAACTTATTTGGGAGTTAAGCAGTTCGTTACCTTGACCCGGACGTTCACAGCGAATGATTATCTCCAAGATGTCGACGCAGCCTATATCAGCGTTTTTATCTTATTTTGTCTGCATTTCAGCCATCCTTCAGTACCACTACAGTAGAGTGTGACCAGGAGACCCATCTCTTAAGCTGCGGTTTGATTTGGAATACCGACCTGGAGAATGTGTCTCTTTTGCCGGTCTTTGGATCGATGGGGGAAACCGCAGCTTTCTAAAGAATCCCATTCAGACAGCGCTCCCATATGAACAAAGGACCAGAGCAGCTTATCGGGCATATTGGGGCATTCGATTTTAATGATATGTGTCTCTTTCAATGTAGATCCCGTAGTCTTGTCTATTATTCCATGTACTTTTTAACGTAAAAAAAAAAAAATCAACCAAAGGGCCCCACGCTGGCTACACACCTCACTCCATGCCTCACAGTTTGTAATACGCTCACTCCGATGCCTTTCACCCCCATATCTCACCTCTTTGTGGCCATCACTATCAATCCACGATCCTCCTCTGCGCCCATTCCCGCTCTCACTTCGCATCGCTCTACCCCTCGGTCCTCGCCCTTCATCAATCTGCCCCTCTGCCCAGAGCCCTCGCTGCATGACCACACTCTGAACCCATCGACTCTTCCCCTCTCGCTATCCAACTACCCCGTTCTCCCCTCCCGTCTTTCCACCTCCCCTTGCCCCGAGTTGCTCCGTCGATCAATCACACGACGCTGACCCCCCCCCCCTCCTGTCCTTTCTCCCCGCTCTCTAAAGACATTCATCTCTATCAGCTGTCCACGGTGGGCGCGCACTCTTTTTACCTGGTCGCGGTAGACACTTCATTTACTTGTAGTTTGCTCCACCTCTGTAATAAAATGCTTTTAATGAGACCTCCACCCCTTCCTCCCTCTATTATACCCTTGCTATGCGTAACCTTTTGGATTACACTCCTTTGTAACCTTTCTGACTACACTCCTTCCTGCTCCATCTCTGTCGCCTCTGTTATTTTCCTTTTATCAAGCTCAACACTTTGACAACTGCGCTCACTGCTCAGGCAAGACTCCGTACAGTAGTAAAGGATATAGTGGCGTGTAGATCAAATCGGTTGCCGATATTGCTCCGATCACAGGAAGACTTTGCTTCTCCAGCTTCCACGTACTTCAGAAGGATCCAGTAATGCAGCGGGTGAGCTGTGAAAGCTTTGAAAACGTAACATTGTGCACGGACAGACACGGCAGGGAGTTATGAGAAAGCTTTTTGGAATCCATGAATTGCCACGGGTTGCGTGTCTTAAAAAATAAAAAAGAAATGAAAATGCAACATGTAGAAGTTTTGATGAGTGCTTTTGATATATGCGGATTCACAGCACTTACAAATAAAAAATATATATTGATATTGCTTATCTTTCTGCGCTTATTTTTGGAAGCTCTCAATTGTCCAGGTGTCTCCATTGTTTTAATGGTTTTCAAAGTCGTCAACCGATCTATAGGTTGTTTGAATTGAGGAAGTTTCGCAAGACATTTTCACACTACTTTCTCTGACCTTTTTTATAATTCCGGGGGTTTTAAGCACTCCTTCAGAGAGGAGTTAATTCTGCCATAGCCCCAACTCATTATTGTTTAGCCTGAGCCAGATTTACCAGAAACTGGTAGACTGCGAGTATGACGGACATGTTCCATTCCAACATTATTTATATTGCACTTTAAAAGCAACACTGTTGACCAAAGTGCAGTACACACAGAACAGGGCCAACAGTTAAAAGGTAAACAACTCACAATAGACATAAACAAATACAACAGCAATGACAATCATTGCAAAGTCAAGTGTCAATCACTATCAAAAGCCCTGTAAAAATGTTGTGTCTTAAGAGCCGACTTAAAAACAGTCAAGGAGTCGACCTGCCTAAGATGCTCTGTTCCATTTGAAAACTTCAAAATGATCTTGCTGAACATTAACATACACAGCCTTTTTGCATTACAAAATTTAAATGTGAAAGAATATTTTCTTGTGATCTAGGGCAGTGGTCCCCAAAGTCGGGGATGCGGGACAGTGATGTCGCAAGATGATTCTATGACAATATTTTTCACCGTCCACACAGCACTATCGCAAAAGGAAAGTGTCCCTCCGTGTTCTGGAATCCAGTTAGCAGACCACGTTTCACCAGCTGATTGAGAAGTCATCGACTCACTAATATTGGCAAGGAGACACCCGCCTCCTGTGGGATCCCTTTTCTTTCTTGCCTCCTCAGACATTTTTTTCTTACTTCCCTCAGCCATGTCAAACTTTGAATCAAAGAGGAGTTCATAGGTCATGCGCTCTATTAGCCTGGCTATCGCCAGAATAAACATCACAAGTTTTATTTAGTCTGGGGACCAGAGGTGTGGTTTACAATTGTCCATAGCCGTTTATTGGCCGCTACGAATGTCTCTCATATGCGTCTGCACGTAGCCATAGCCAATCGTATCATTATCATATGACGTAAGACGTACCTGCTGTAAACTTTCGAGCTACACTATTGAGAACACGGTCTAAAGCTTGATCAAAAGATGGCGGCGCGTCTGCTGCTGTCATGTTGGATCTGTGAATACACTTTTTTTTAAATGTTTTATACGTTCCCTCCTCGTTCTGTGATTGGTCCCCAAACCCATGCGAAAATGACGGCCATGGTCCCCAGGCTGCTGTACAGTTGGAAATGATTCGAGCGCACACAGCAGTCTGGGTATTCCCAGGCTAGAGCTCTGTATTGTCCTAAAAAAAATCATCTGGTATAACTTTAAGCGTCTTTGAGTGTCCAAAAAAGCGCTATACAAGTTCGATTTATTATTATTATTATTATAACTCAAAAAGTTCATATTTAGGTCAAACGTTACACAGTGTTTCTTTAATTGTATTGCTTTACTGTTGAGCTTCTTTGAGTGTCTAAAATGTGTGATATTATTATTACTACTACTGCTGTTATTATTATTCTTATTATTATTATTATTAGTCCTCACCATCTTTTGAGGAACAAATAATTGTACTTGGTAGCACTTGATCGCGTGGCTTTCAAGAAGTCCCACAAACGCCCTCCAGAGACCCATTCAGAAGACATACGTTCCGCTAACATGTCCCAAAACACCAGCGACCCCCTTTGTTCCCCCTCCGGTGTGATCTCAGTGGCGTTTGACCTCCACAGTTCATAAAGCTGTCCGTGCGGTGACAGGGCAGACCGCACAACGTCACGGGCCGCTGTAGAGAGGCCACTTAGACCATCTGACCTTTACACCATCCTCTGTCCGGCTCCGAGCACACAGCACACTTATCTCCGTCACACACACACACACACACACACACACACACACACACACACACACAAGCTTCTCTTTTACTGTCACTGCTTCTGTGCACACACCACAGACATGTGAACACACAGCCCCCGTAAAAAGGTCGCCAGATTTATAATAACATTTAAAAAATAATAATAACTAAAGTCAGTGGCCATTGCAGATGCCTTTTAGTTTTGAGTAAAAAGGTAAATCGCGTACAGTGCAGGAAAGATGGCTAATTTAAAATAATGGTAATAAAAATGAGTTCAGTGGGAGTGCGGGCTCAGAGGGACCCACAAGAACAGTGTGTACTGACTGCGGCTTCATCTATCCCCACTAAGTCCACCTTTCCATTTCAGCGCCTTCTGTCCATCCATCATCCCTCCACGTTCTTCTTCTTTGCTCATTCCTCTCTCACTCTCCCCCTCTCTCCCCAAAGCCTTTCACGCCCCTCTGTCCATCCCCACTACAGCTAATTAAATGGCCTTCGTTTTCAAATTTCACAGTCACAGAAACCACAAACAATTACACGAGAGCAAAGAATGATGTCGCTCGAGGTCAGCTTTAACTCCCACCGGAACCGAGCACATTTTCCCCAGTTTGGCTTTACCCAAATCTGAAGACTTAAAAATGAAGATAAAAAGCATTGGAGTAGCCACGAAATAACGAGGGTGAAAACGCAATAAAAATGTGACAAAAGAGCGAAAAAGTATGACCAAAATGTGACCAAAAAGTGACAAAAATGTGACACCAATTTAACAAAAAATGGACAAAAAATTGACTAAAAAATGACAAAAAAAATGACAAAAACGCTTTAAAAATTTGACTAAAACTTTACTATCACTTTTGTAGGTCTTAGCTTTCAAATGAGTCATTACACTGTTGCCCTCCAGTCGAAAAGCTTTTAGATTTGGGTAAAGCCGAACTAGAGAAAATGCACTCGATTTGGGTACCCTGTGCGTTGTTCATATGTACTCCGCTTACCCCGTACCTCCAGGATCGTGCCAGTACGATTACAAAGTGACCAACTAAACTAATATTGTTCAGTATTTAATAATGTGTGTCAGACTACTAACTGAAATACATACACTAAGTTTCCTTTGAAATTAATATTGAAATTCTAGTCAGTTTCACTTTTAATAATATGAATTGAATCCATCCCCCTGCTCAAGTACCCCCAAGGGTCCCCGTGCCTCTGGTTGGGAAGCACTGCTCTAACTAATAGGTCGTCCAGGGACCAGGTAAAGCCCTTCAGAGCTCCCGTCTGGCCCTGTGTCAGCCCCAAGCAGGTCTCTTGTTCCATCTTTACTTTTATAAGAAGTAACTGACTCTGTGCATAACTTCACATCATAACAACGCCACCGAAGAAGTGACTTCCTGTTTCGATCCAGCACACCAAAATAAAAGCACCGTCTTATTTAGTAGTTCAGCAGTTCATTAGTTCAACTTTCTTTCTGCCCAACTATTAACAGACAAAACACCTCAGAATGTGCGTATTTAATTATATTCTTGTAATGTTGCAAGTACCCACTGAACCGACCAATGAGACGAGCGGTGTGCTTTTATTTTGCTGGATCGAAACAGGAAGTCACAACTTGGGCGACGTTGAAGTCAATTTGTTCCATGTTCCATTTGATCGTACATTATATTTACCTTGTATAATTTTTAAAAAATTGCTAGATATTTAAAAATATATATATATGGGATTGACCGCTCTTTACCTTGGAGTCGGGTCTTTTGGATCCGTTATAACATTTTAATAAATAACGCCACACAGATAACTCACAATATCTAAGACGCAATCGATAAAAGGTACTATTTCATTTAAATAATCTAAAATCACAATGGGACTGACCATTCCTGTGTTTGATCGGGGAGTTCTGGGTAGAATTGAATGAAAAATAGATCCGGCTCTTTTCACAATTTGAGATCCAGCTCGAACCGTTCACCTTAAAGAGCCGTTCAAACTAATAAAATAGAATACAACAGAATTCCACTGAATTAACACACACAACATGTATTTGATTTCATATGGATGAGAGCTTCTGGCGCCCATAGTGTCCCTGTCTAAAGGTATAAAAGTATGAAATTATATACAGTGCTTTGCGAAAGTACTAATACACCTTGCACATTGTGTCATGTTTACAACCCCAAACGTAAATATTTTATTTTGAATTTTTTAACTGAAAGCTCACACACAAGTATCAGACAACTGTGAGGTGAAAGCAAAATGACACATGATTCTGTTATTTTTTTTTTTAAATAGAAAAGTGGGGCAAAAGTAAGAGCAATCAAAGCTGCAAAACTTGTCAGCATTGGCCAGTGGTCCGCTACCTCAGCTTTCTATTCCACGCTTCCCCCGTCTACCCCCGAAGGTTTCCATCCGCTGCTTCACTGTCCCGCCCGTTTATCTTCTCCTCATCGCCTCCCCATTTCTGAATTTCTAACTCAATGAGCACTTTTCTACCTTGTTGCTTCGACTCTTCCTTCGCCCCGTCTCCCGTTTCCTTTTCCAAAAGCAATTGTTGTTTCCCCCTCTCCTCAGATACGACACGTTTTCCGAGACGTTTTTAAAAAAAAGTCAAAAAGCGCCGGATTGATGCGGGGTATCAAAAAGCCGGCTGCTTCCTAATGGGAAATTATATTCACTCTTGCAAAGAGCTTGGAAAGTTGCAACGAACCCACCCCCCCCCCCCCCCCACCCGGCCGTTCATCATCATCAACCTTGACTGTGATCTAACTGGCAATTTAGAGACGATTTCAAAGCCCAGAAATCAATAGTGGATCACGGCTCTCACCTGGAATCTTTTAGTCAATCAGTGTAATGGACCGGGTGTTTAAAAAGTCCCAGTGCTTTTTTTTTTTTTTTTTTATGGGAAAGGACTGGAATACAGTGGACGCACAAGAAAGCCTTTTCGTCTTCCTCCCTGAAACTTCCCCGAGTCTCGCCGTTGTTCGTTCATTGCTCTTAGTGAGTGCGGGTCGAGCGCGTTTGTGTGACATTTAATATCTGCGCGTGCACTTGGCTGCGTTGCACCGCACTCAGTCTAATTTCTTTGGGCCTCTGGCTGTTTGAAAAGGGGCCAAATATTTAGCGAGAGGGGGGGGGGGAAGGGGAGACCGGCGGGGTGGGGGATGAGAGACGGGATCCGGAGACAGGAAAAACGCGGGGCTCATTTTTTGATATGACAGAGTTTTGTTTGTCTCACACACATCTTTTCCTTTTTTTCTTTTTTTTTTTTTAAATTAAAATTGTGCAGGAATCTTCCTCTTGATCCCCCGTGTCCGAATGCTTTTGTCTTGCCTTTGCGTCTAAAACAAGTGTGATTGTGTTGCCGATGGCGACAAAAATCATTTCAAATCATTAATAGTAATAGGATGAGGACAGGCTTAGTAACGTTCGTCGTGTCTACTTGTGTAACTAACTAACTTTCAGGGTTCATGTAGGATTAGAGATGTTCAAATCTTTTACCGTTTCATGCTGGCTGCTCTGCTTTGCGACGACGACACTGGAGGCCGCCATTGCTGTAGTACCGCCATATAGCCGCTAGTCTCCCATTGGAATCCATTGCACTTTAGAAACAACTTTAACCCCCGGTGCCTCATTTTTTTTGAACTGTCTACAGCTAGATATTCCCCCTGTGTTTAACGCTGGGTTATTTACAATCAGAGGCACCGGGCTGGTTATCGTAGGATACATTTTAGAAATCTCGTACTTAATGAGGGTCGGGCTGTTAGCATTGGAGCTGCGCGAGCTACACGTCACGCGAGGGCCGAGTCTACAGTGAAGATCCCGCCCTCATGCCCTGTTTAGGAACATGCTTCGTCAGCGCTGGAGAGGAGGAGCCTGTAACTCCGCCATGATTTCCCCCTCGAACGTGGTCATCGTGGTAAACGGGGAGGAGTGAGTAATGATGGTCTATTAATAATATGTGTGCGGTCTGACGGTCCTGACTGGTCCATCAGACTGGCCACGCCCGGGTCTCTCAGGGCGACGTGATCTCTGGAGAAGGGTGGGACAGGTGTGGGGCAGATGAAACACTGTTGGGAGGTTTTTTACCTTGTTATTGATTGAACTGCATCTTTATTCAAAAATCTTCTTTGAACTTGCTCAATAGCCTCTAATGTAAAGTGAAGCAGCTTGAGACGACTTGAGAAATGTTTTTTCTCAAATAGAAATGATGTCAGTACCTATCCAGGTTAATATTTTAAATAAAGCGCGTCGCCGTTTGTAAACGACAACAAATGTAGTAAATAAAAACCTCTGCACCCACGTGGCCGCGGACGTCTCTAAACTCCACAAACAGCAGCTCCTGCAATTCACTCGCCAATAATTGAATATAACGGTAAAAATCCACTCGTGTGAGCTCCAGTTTTCGAGGAGACGGAACAAGCCGCTCGGTGCCTAAACAAATGAACGTGTCAGGACTCACTTTTCACCCACCCGGCGCCTCCCCTGATCGGTGAAAAGTATTTCAGGGTGACTGTTTTGGCTGGTCGAGTGCAGCCTGCATGTTCTGATCCAACGGACGATTGTCTCGACTGTTACGATGGCCCCAATTTTGTTTAATGCTGTGCCCGGATAAGCGTTCCTCTTGTTCATAGACCATGCAAAAGTGTCCCATTCCTTGATCTTTCATCTTCCTGGTATAGAGCATGAGTGGCACTGTGGGGAATTGCTTTGCAGAGCTCTGTTACCTTTTCACAAGCAGCCCTCCATTACCCGCACTGTGTACTCTGACAGTGTTCAGTTTTGTCCCTGTTTTGTACCGTCTGCAGCCGGCGCGTCCGGTCCTGATGGACGCCTTTTCATCCCCAACTCCAGTGTGGCTCTTTCAGAACACTTGCCTCTATTCTTCGTGGTAATGCCTCTGGCGCCAAACCTTTCCCTATATTCTCCGCGTCATGGCGCCTTTTGCACTCTCCAGCACTTTCTGCATCTGTTCACAGAACTATCTGCGTACCAGTGTTGGGAATAACAGGGTTTACAAATAGTAATGTAATGAATCACTATTCCCTGCGATAGAACGGCATTCCTGTTTCTGTTTAAGTAATGGAGGTAATTAATGATTGTATTATGGCTCGCAGAAAAGCTGTGTCCCTCCCGATCCAGCTAAACCAATAAACACTTTTATTTCACCTCAATTCTCAGATCCTCCCCAGAAAGGTCCTGGATCCATTACCCCGAAAAATTGAGAGATGGGGAATGATCTCCGTCTTAAAGCTGTCCTCCATCTTCTCTTTTCCTCAACTGGACAAGTGGCTCTTAAAGGAACAGGCCACCGTTTTTCCATACTGAGATATGCTTTTACCCGAGCATAGGCGAGTTGACGCGTACCTGTCTACTGTTGAATGTTGTTAGCATTTCGCCTCTCTTCCTCTCCTCTATGGACCCAAACAGGGGTGAAGTTAGAAGCGACTGAGCTCTTCCAGGTGCTAACAACACCTTTGGTCTTTTTGTGTGACTGGGCGCAAGACCAGACAGGTACGCATCAACTCGTCTAAGCTCTGGGAAGAACATATCTGAGTATGGAAAAATGGTGGCCTATTCCTTTAATTTGTGAGTCACGCAAAATACCATGCCCAGCATCAAAGGTACAATGTGAACTGTGGAGGTGGTGGATTCGTGACCTTATGAAGCCCTGTATCACCCTGAAACGGTAGCCTCAGACCAAAATGCTGCTCGATACACATCACTATAATAGAGAATAGCGCTTTCTGTAAAACTTCGTCTAAAGCCCGGTGTACCCTGGACAGTTTTGGCCGGCTGAGGTGATGGAAAATCTTATGTCATAGCTGAAAAACGCAGGTCGTAGGTCGCACAGTGAGTTGGCAAAGACTGAAAATAAAACCCTTGTACGATCAAAGCAGAGCTGTGACTGATATTTCGGAAGGCAAGTCCCACTGTGGCTCATCCTCTTGCTGCTATGAGCTCTGTCAAGCATGTCATCAACGAAATACAACACCAGCACCACCACCAGAGTCGACCTACGCTCTTCATACTCGCAGGATAAAGTTACCGCAATCTATACATCAATACAATGTATTGAGGGTTTTCAACCAGGAGGGTTTAAAGTTAATGCCTGCCAATAGTGCCTCTTTAATTTAAACATATACTCTTCATAGTCTCTGGGCAAAGTTTGCACAGACAATACTTTTATAATATACATTCAGATAGATGGCTCGGCTGTTTAAACCGAAAGGACTTGAGGTCGACGCCTGATGAAAAATGCAAAGTGCTTCACTCTTCAGAGTCTGTGGGCAAATGTTTGCATATACTGTACTTCACTACGGCAAGGCAAGGCAACTTTATTTATACCGCACATTTCGTACACAAGGCAACTCAATGCGCCTAACATTATACTATAGGCCAGGGGTCCCAACTGGCAGACCTGGGTCCAGATCCAGACCTCCAAAGGATTTAGTCCGGACCCCACAGCCTTTTCATCTTCTCAATATACTTAATGTCTAAGGCTGACAATTAGAATAACACAGACGTAAAATGGCAAATTATTGATTCATTCTTGCTATGTAAATACAGATATATTAAAATATATGTTCATGTTTTAACATTTTCAAGAGCAATGAAACAGTTTCCAGACCACTGTCCGGACCCTGGACATTACGTTGAAAATTACCAAAGAAAGGTTTTTCGGAGCGGATTTATAGGAGCAAATCACATGACGCACAAAAATCTTTATTTCATTTTAGCAGGAAATCTACCAGAATACAGTTACTCAAAATGAGTATTCTGAATATGTATTCTAAATACATGTATTCGGTTACTCCCCAACACTGCTCATCTGCAGCTGCAACATAATCTGAAGCCGCGCTCGAACCACTCGCTCTAAACACTTCTGCATCATAAGAGCGATACCTGAGTCAAGCAGCAGCAGGACATTACCAACGAATGGGGCAAAGCCTCTTCTGTTCTGGCTTGAAATTTGTCCTGCATTACTTTGGAGTTTGAAACAAAATGTGTTATTTAGACCAACAGAAAAAGTTGGGAACAAGCTAAACGAAAGCCTTCGTTTTCCTCACAGCTGTATTACGGTGTTATCAAATCTACCTCTTCCGCCGGTATTCCTGTTAATTATCATTAACACAACAGTGTCCTCCTTCGCCTCCTCCGTCGCTGCTCTCCAGCTTCTCTGACAGGCTTTAAATTGTTTGGGCCGGCAGCCTTTTACCTTGATCGGAACACTAAATCCGCCAATTAAATCAGGCCGAATTGGCACTGTAGGCACACCCTGAAGGTGGGAGGAGGAGGAGGAGGATGGGAGAGAGCGGAGTAACAGCCAGGGCTCAGGTGATATATACTGCCCTGTCACGGTGCTCAATGTGAGTGTGTACGGGCCAGTTTTGACAGCGGGGATTGGCTCTTGCTGGTGAGCTGGGGCCATCTGTCAAAAGGCTAAGGCCCAAGGCTAAAGGTGCTATCTGTCATACCAGACAACATAAAGACTGCAAGAGTGTGACGGGGGAGGTTATCCTATCTCTGCAGATGGGAGAGGAAGTAGGGGAGGTAGGCGAGATGCAGGATATGGAAGAAAGAAGCGGGGCGAGCGAAGGGGGAAGTGAAGTGACTGGAGCGTCCAATGTTGGTGTTACCTTAAGATGTGAGGGAGCAGGTAGTCAGGTACTTTTACTTGAGTAACATTTTTGCTGTCACAGAGTTTCATCACACAGTATTTTACTTCTACTTGAGTAATTAATTTTGAAGAGTTATTCTCTTAGTACGAGACAAAACATTTGGCTGCTCTTTCGGAATCGGAAATACTTTGTTGATACCGAAGGCGAATTATGTTTATCCCAGACGTTGCAATATCCCAACCGAAAACGAAGAAATCTTAGAATACAGTGTATGTACAGTAAATAATATCTACGTAAAAATACAATAAACTAGATCTTATTAAACCAAACCCCTTAAAGGAACAGGCCACCATACTGAGATTATGTTCTTACCTTAGCTTGAACGAGTTGATGCGTAACTGTCTGGTCTTTGTGCGTGCGCTCAGTCACGCAAAATGACCAAAGACGTTGTTAGCATTTTAGCCTCTCCCTGTAAATAAAATCTAAGTAAAAATACAATAAACCAGGACCTTAAGGATAAGTACACACATGCATTTATTTTAATCTACGTTATGCATTCCCTTATAGTTTTAAAGTTGTTAAAGTTTTTACAGTTTATTATTTAGCTCAACCACGTTTTAAAGGGACTAGATGCAAGTTGGTCATTTTTATACTCACTACTGCCACCTCAGGTCTTACGTGTAACTGCAGGTTCCATATTAAGCTCGTCCTTTTTGAGCGACAGTGCAGGATTTTAGAGGCAGTTGTGGTGAACAGGTCTGGGCTCTTTCTACACATTAGGACATGGCTGAAACGTGTAGGGGTAGGAAAATACATCATTTTAACATGTTTAAACGTCGTATAGTCCCTTTTAAGTTATATGTTTTATAAAGATAATTCTGTGAACCTGTTCACTGACAATGGCAATAAAAAGAATGTTGCTTCTGAATTAAACATCTGGAATAAGCACACAGGCTTAGCAGTACAAGTGACAGTTACTGTAAGGTTTCTTGGGACCAAAAGTGATTTAAAAAAATAAATCTACTATACCTGTTTTATATTGTGTTTGTTGTCAAAGTCATTTAACTTTAATCCGCCTTTTCGTGTTGGCATGAAGGCGTGAAGGAGGTAGGAGGGAAAGCATGTGGGATCGCAGAGAGCTCTGTTAAAAACATTAGTGGGGGGCAAAGTGGCGTTAAAATCAGAAAAAGATATGCCCGCCGGTGCCTTCTCAAACGTGCAGAAGCCGCACGCAGATGCGCAGGTGCATGGGGCGCGAGTCACTTTTCAATTACACGTGACAGCTGCCGTCCCGCCTGATCCGCGCTCCTGCTGCATGGGAGCAGTGACAGGAGTAATGGTGGAGCAGGCAGGTGAGCGAGAGGGGGCGCGGGCAGGGAGGGGTGAGGAAAAAAAATAACAAAACATTGGACAAGCGGCCAAACCGTCGCTCACTCAAACACGTTGCTGCTTTGTAACTGTGGGACGTGAACATCTTCAAATCTGTACACACGAAGGCGGTGCCAGGAAACTGCGTTAGATTCACAACACATTACATCAGATGTATTTATATAGCACGTTGAAAACAACTGTTGTTGACCAAAGTGCTTCACAAAAAGGTCTACAGTAAAAAATATAATAATAAAATAATGATAAACAAAACACAATATACAGCAGCAAAGCACTAACAGCTCCGATTTTGGCCATGATAATGTGCTAGACAGTGTTAAAAGCTTTTGCATAGAAATGTGTCTTAAAGCAGTACTAAGTAACTCTTGCCCCTAGAGGCCATAAGCGCAACTGCAGGTGTCGTAGCAAGTTACGATTTTCAAACGTATTAAATGTCTTGGAGAGTAAATACTACGCTGACAGAAAAGGCGAAGGCAGTTATACAATGGAAATATTTTTTTTCACTCAAACTTGGCTGTAAATACTGTTTAAAGTGGTGCTAGCCCGCAGTTAGCTTGGCCCGTTAGCCTGTTAGCTTCTTCTTCGTGTTTCTATTAGTGTGTATTGGTTGCTCCGACCTGGTGGCAGTCAAGTTGCAAGCATTGTTTTCTGACCAGAGACACCAGGGGGAGATGAAAGACCCCCCAATCATCCCATTAACACTTGTGTTACCCCCAGAGGGACTACGGAAAGGATTTATTAAGGTAAACACGTTACTTACTACTGCTTTAAGCAACGATTTAAAATGGTCAAGTGTCTGTGCAGCTCCTATGAGGAGAGGCAGGTCATTCCACAGTCTGGGAGCTGCAGCAGCGAAAGCCCTGTCACCTTTGGTCACACGCTTGGAGCGAGGAACCTCCAAAAGCAGCTGATCAGCTGATCTCAGAGCCCTAGCAGGGGCGTGGCAAGAAGCTCAGACAAATACAGAGGAGCAGTGCCATGGAGACATTTGAAAACCATATCCTGTAATACACATGAAGCCAACGTAGATATAATATTCTATCTAGATATAATATGATTGTGAACAGAACTGAAACGTTTTTGTGCGTGAGAGTCCTCCTGGCTGTTCTTTGGATTTGTTCTTAAAGAAGAACGTTTTCTGCTAAGAAGGTTCATGTTCAGGTCAGGTTCCGGTTTCTTTATTAGTACCCGTGGGTAAATTAGATTGCAGTGGCAGGTAGGCATCTCATACAAACACATGTACATTCAACGAGCGATACATGTAAAAAAAAAAAAGACATAAATAAATAAGTGAGTACGAGCTGTGTCATTATGAAGAACAACTGCTGCTGGGATAAAACTGTCCCTGTACCTCTTTGTCCTACATTTTGGAACCATCAGTCCCTGTCCCGTTGGCAGATAGCTGTTCTTACTTTTTGCCGATGCGCTTCCAAACCATGACAGTAGGCAAAAGGATTAAATGGATTCAATAAAAGCCAGATAAAACATTGTCATCAGAGTCTTGTCAAGATTAAAAACAGCTGGTTACCTGAGACGGTGCAGGCGCTGGTGTCCCTTCTTGCAGATTGCCTCACAGTTGGCCTCAGTTGGAACAACCTTAGTGAAAGCCAAAAACCTTCCAAATGTGTGTGTAAGAATGAGGCCCATTGCTACTGAATGTGCAGCTTCAGTATGAACTTTGAAGAAGAAGAAGGACTTTATTTGTACAGCCCCTTTCACAGACATAGTCACAAAGCGCTTTACATGAGACGATTTTACATTCACCCCACACCCGATGGTGTTCAGTTTCCCCTGGGGGAGACTGACGGAAACACTGACACCTACATGCATTCACACACACACACACACACACACACACACACACACACACATCATTCATCCTGGCCTATTGTACATGTTTTTTTTAGTGGTAGGGGAAACTGGAGTACCCTGAGGACACAGACATGGGGAGAACATGCAAACTCCACACAGAAAGGCGCCGTCCAGGTGGGAATCAAACCTGGGACCTTCTAGCCGTGAAGCACGAGCGCTAACCGCTGCGCGACTGTAGCATGCTGACTTTAAACAAGTCTTTTCAACCATATTGCTGTCATTTGTGAATAAAATCGCAATACGGGAAAAAAAAAATATTAACAATTTCTCATTATTCCCCCAAATCCAAGCCTTAGTCATTAAATCTTGGACCCACACACGCGCTATGTGTCCGGAGTCTGGCACAATGAGAGAAAAGGAGCCCGGGGATCAGTCTGCTTGTCCAGTCCCGTCCTGTCAATCCCTGACACTAGATCCACTGCAGACAGACCAGAAGTGTCTTAGGACAACAGTAGAGTTTCGGAGGAGGATCTGTCTGTGCCAAACCCGTGTGGCATTGCAGTCTTGATTAGGATCTCCTAGGGTATTATGTCTATACATGTCCATTATGTATTAAATCAAACCTTATGAAATTTCATGATATAGTTTATAATACAACAACTTCAAATATGTTTAAAGCCAGAGGTTCAACAAATTAAATAGAGATGATTGCAAATCATCCTTCTGTGGACCCACCCCCTGCAGGAGGAGCCATAGGGGCTGGTGCAATGTGATTTGGGCAGCTCCAACGGCTGCCCCCACGACCCGGCAACGGACAAGTGGAAGAAGATGGATGGATGGATGATTGCAAATGTGTTCTGCCAAAAGCTGACAAGGGGTATAAACAAAGATGTGTGTCGGCTTAATTATGGAATAAAGTGAGTAAAGAGTTGAAAAACTGTAATTCTTTATTTACATTTAAAAAGATGATCTCCCAGTCTAGTTATGAGAGATAACTAAATGAATGAATTTGATGGATATAATTGTATATTTTCTATGTGTTCATATTTTATAATGTAAGGTAACTTATACATTACAAGTTAAATTAGGCAAACGCGCTTTTGCTTTTGCCTGTTTTGGTCCCACATGTACTGTATGCAATTTGTAAAAATATATAATTTTGTGTGACTGAAACTAAATAAAAGGAACTGAAAGGCAGTCCTGAATATGAATTACATTTAAGCTCTACAATAAACATACATGTGAATAAGAATATGGGTCAGGTCCAGTCGATTAAATGCCCGTTTCATCTACCGTCAAAAAAGCTAATCTCTCTCTCTCTTCACTGCCCCACATTTGTATATACTGTGTAAATCAAGCTGGTAGTGTGGTTTGCGTATCCAAAAAAAAGCCCCACCTCCATGTGCCGCATGTTATGAAAAATAATGGAAAGAGGAAAAAAGATCCGCACAACTGAACAATGCTCACCAGTTTATTATCTCACACCAGAGTGACGTTTCGGGGTCCTAGCCCTTCATCAGACTAGAAAATGAAAAATAATGGGCCATGATTGCGGGATAGCTGCATGAGGTCTCCCCCTCACTGAATTTGAACACAAAGCCGCTCATAGGCAAATTCAAAGGACATCTCACCTGAAATAGCTCTCAGCATTTGTTTCCTGTCTCTCTTTAGTTTTTACTAACCACTCAGCGTTTGTCACTTTTGTCCTCTGGCAGCTTTTTAATTAGTTGTCAAGTCAATGCTATTATCGCCTATAATTACAGGTTTACCTTAAAGGCTTTTACTGTATTCTTCAACAAAGAAATTACCAGTGTTGTGACAACCCACAGTACTGTGTATGGGCTTTGGGATCATAAAGTTAATTTCCTCAAGATCCTGTATTAGATTCACGAGTAAAATCCCCTTTGTTGGTGCACGGTGGTTCGCTTTTGAGAAGTTGCCCTTAAGTATGGGTCAGACATGTATTGCGCCACATTCCTTTCGAATTTGCGAGTTCACTTTTATGATATGAAAGTCACCAAGATTCCCTCAAACCAACCACATGATTTTTAATTTAAAAAGTTTTTTCCTCCCCAGCGACGCTCAAACAATTACCTCCATGTTGTGTAGCTCTGCCGCATTGGTGTTTGCTTCTTTGTAACCTTGTTATTCCTTTTTGATTAGATGCCGGGCCACTCAGCACAGCGTGGATCTGTTTTCCACATCTGACATTTGCCCAATAAAGAACTGTAAGCCGGCTCCGGCTCATTCTTCATTGTGCTTTCGGAGAAAATCCCAGATTGGCATGTTATGTGTAAGACATGCACTACTATGTGATGTGTAGCAAAGATTAATGATGCCTTGGAAAAAGAGCTCTCAGCCTTCCGTCAATGTGTCAATAGCAGCACAAATGAAGGCTAATGCCGAGAGCGGGGAAACCTTTAGGAACCATTTTCAACACTGAGCAACATCGAGAAGAAATGAACTGCCGGTTTGCACAGATCAAAGATGGTTCTGTTGATGTCTCGTACTGTTTACTGCACAGGCCAGAAAAGGCTTCGTGAACATCACTTTTTGGATAGACGTTTGGTGGCTATTTTTGGCTAAAATGTGTTCCTCCTTTGAATGGATATGTTGCCTCTGTGGATGTAAATGTAAAAACTGAATGACGCAGGTAGGAATTGAACAGGATCTACAAGCGGTGTGTGGTCAGGCCACCCGCATCTAAAACCGGGAGATAAAATGTCATGGCGACGCGTAAACAAGCAGCACCTTCCTTCCTTCTCTCTGTAGTAGTTTGTAGTTTTTTTTTTGTTACTGCAGAAAGTCCGTACTGGCCATGAAGGACCCAGGTTTTGAAAGGTACACAAACAGCGAGCTCATGAGCTGAGAGTATCTGAGACCTACACATTCTTTTGAACCCCCCCCCCCCCCACACACACACACACACACACACACCTGCAGCACAGTGGAGGCATCACAAGAGGGCGCTACAGGAAACAAAAACGGGGACAGACGAGGAGATGGTGCAAAGGAGGAGGTGGAGGAGCTGACCAGTGCAGGACACCACGCTCTGAAACAGGGACAAATCCAGGAGGCGGAGCACCGTTTTAGGGGAGCCCTGAAGTACTCGTGCTTCCCCTACCTCCAAAAACATGCTGGTCGGGTTGGCCCACAACGGCGGCCCAGGGCTAACCCAACACCTGAATGTAATAAAGCACATAAACCTGATTTAAATGACAATCTTCCTCATAAAGACACTGTTATCAGTCGTTCGGTCGGAAAAGCAATAGTTTAACTTCAAAATCATAGCGGTTTCTTTATGCTCATTCCTTTGTTCCCCTCTGGCATTGGAATAGAGCAAAGGCTGAATACAACTTCTGTGGACACATGGTGGTTTCAAAACAGAGCAAAAAAAAAACCCGCCAGAGCTCCAAACACAGAAAATTCCTTTAACTGGATCTCGGGCTGGGCTTCAAACAGTCGTGCCCCGAGTTTTCGACGACGCCGCGTAAACAGCGGGGAGGGGCCCGCGGACGCCTGTGAGCCGCCGCTGTACAGTAAAGATCAGGCAAAACACACAGGAAGATGAAGGGGCTTTGAGAGTAAACCGCTTGGTCCTTCAGCTCGTGTGTGTGTGTGTGTGGCTGCGACTCGCCATCCTTTACGGGGCATGCGGGGGGGGGGGGGGGGGGGGGGGGGGGACCGGCGGGTGGGCTTTGGAGAGGGATGACAGGATCGAAAATAGGCGCGGGGGCAGGTCCGTGCGAACACCTGCGCGGCCGCGTCGACACTCTCTCACAAACACGCGCCCGCTGCACTGGCCCGTGCGCCGGCTGCTCCGCGGGCTGCCCACAGGCCGGGCAACACAACCATCATTAGCGGACTCTATTTCGAGCCGCCGAGCCGCGAGAGATGAGGACGTCTCCGCGAGGAGGCTCCGGCGATTTTGCAACGGCCAAATACATTGTTCTTTTCACCCAAGACTAAATGTCACTCGTCCTATTAAGTCGTTCTTCCTGACGCCCCGTGTTTCCCAAAGTAGGAGTTAATTAGTTGGCCGCTTGTTAGTGTATTTTTAGCCAGAGTGATACATCACGCTGAACCACGAGCCCATGCGGATCTTGGCAAATGGTGTAAGACAAATTACTTTTGGACGGTAAAAGGCAGCACAACAGAAGAACCATATGGGGAGTTCTTCATTCTCTCGTTTCGGTGCATAACTGACTCGAATACTTAAATACAGTACTACACAATAACACGTCATAGTAATTATACATAAGAGTGTGCAAAAAAAAAATAAAAAAATAAAAAAACATTAAAGGCTTTACCTAAATCTGAAGGCGTCTCTACTGGAGAGCAACAGTGTAATGCCTCATTTGAAAGCTAAGACCTGCAAAAGTGACCATAACTTTTTCGTCACGATTTTGTCGCGTTTTCATCCTCGTTGACGTCGCTATTTCGATGCGTTTATTTTTTTTGTCATTTTTTTTTAAGCTTTTTAGATTTGAGTAAAGCCAAACTGGAGAACATGTGCTCGGTATGTTCCAGTTGTCTTTATTTCGATCTGCAAAAGGGCGTCACGATTTGCAGCAGCGTCATGTGACATGTTTTTCAATACTTTAACGATACCTGAGCGATACTTATTTCCAAACCTATATTCAGTTATTTGTCGTGTGGCACCAGTAAACAGAACAATAAAGTGAATTTAACCCTTTATGGGGCACTCACTGAAATACTTTGAAATAAATGATTTCAACTTAAGAGTGTTATTGGGGAGGATATGACACAAGTTTATTTTTGTTGTAACTTTTTTTCAAAATGTTTCATTACCATGCAGAAAATCAGTGTGAGTGAAGTTACCATAATTGGTTCCTTGCCTTTTAAGGGGTAAACAAATTACAAAGGTTTATATATGAAATGTACTAAAAAGTACTTTCGGGTCTCGGGGCTGCTGGTACTCAGGAGACGTCGTGTTTTGTGATATTGACGTTTGAATGATTCCTGTCGTAGGCAAGAGCTTTTGTAACGTGATCGTGCTTTACGTGCAGTGGGCGGGGTCAGTCACCTCCAATATTGTTTGCCTAAAAATGTCACTAAAAATAACCTTTGGCGACATAAAACATATGCCTATGCTTTATTGGTTCTTTTGTCAAGATAATACTGTGAGTATGAATAATAGGTGCAACGGGCATGTCCAAATATGGACAAAACTAATTAACTTTAGGTTTAAGTGAACTGCTTTTTTCATGCTGTAATTTCACTTATTTCATTACGTCCTCCAAAGCCAACACACATATCATCACTTAGCACAATTATTCACCGATAAAATGTGTGAGTTCCATCAACTTACCACGGTTAGTTTTCGAGTTATATAAAGAAATGTACCATGAATTTACCCAGACTCGGCTCTTTTTCAGACTTCAGGGAAGAACCGGTCTCTGGCAAGGCAACTTTATTTACACCGCGCATTTCGTACACAAGGCAACTCAATGCGCCTGATTGGTCAAATGCCACAGAGGTGGGATCTGTGATGCAGGGTGAGCTCTTCTGATTGGCTGAGTGAGGACCACATGCTTCTTTACTTTCAGTCGAGGGCACAGTGATCACTCAAGTGGAAGAAACCAAACTTCTCGGAGTCATTATAGACAGCAGACTTAAGTGGTCCAAGCATATTGATCGTATTGTTGCTGTTATGGGAAGAGAATTATCGGTTATCAAAAGGTGCTCAAATTATTTAAGTCAAAATCTTCTTTCGCTAGTGATTAAGATTATTGTTCTGTCCCTTTTACATTACTGTCCAATGGTGTGGTCCAGTGCCTCCGAAAGAGACATTGAGAAGCTACAGTTAGTGCAAAATAAGGCGGCACTGAGGTGCTCAAAATATACAAATATTCAAAGCATGCATCAAACTTTAGGCTGGACATTGGTGAAGAACAGACTACATTTTGCCCTTCTTGGCATCTTTCAAAAGATTCTTGTGTTAAAACTGCATAAGGTTTTATATGATGTACTTGTATTCAGTTGTTTCATACATAAAATTAACACAAGACACGCAGCAAATGGTCATTTTACTCTTCCTTCATGTAACACTCAGACTGGACAGAAGGCTGTTATGCTCAGAGGGATGAAATCCTGGAACTCTATGCCTAAAGACATTTCTAACATTGCAGACATAACATTTTTTTTAAAAGACTCTGTTGACACACTTCAACAAATGAAATATGTTGTAATCGTGTATTTATGTTGTTTTATATTGTAATCTGAGATCATTGTATGAAAATGTGATTTTATAATCTGGACCCCAGGAAGACTAGCCATTGTCAAGGCAATGGCTAATGGGGATCTTAATAAACAAACAGACAAACCTTCCTGATGTGCAGCAGCGATGTCATAATGTAAAGTGTAAACAGTCACTTGCCCTAGAAAGGGTTAACTTCCCTTAACGCTGTCCCTGGACCCGACAGGTATTCAAACGTGGTCTCTAAAGGTTCCTGCTTTCCATACTTTAAAAAAAAAAAAAATGTCAATACCTACACTTTTTTTCTTTACTGATATCTTTTAACGGTACCCGGCCCTAAGCGGGAACAGCGCAGAGAAGTAGAAAAGAAACGCAGTAACAACAGTTGCAAGAGCAGACACATACAACGCATTACAGATGATTAAAAGGTTTATCGCGTGTGGGAGATCGGGAACTTTTTGAACTTTTTGAACTGGTTGACCCTCCGTGGTGCCGTCGTGTAACTCTGCCTGAAAGGGCGCCGCGTGTAGGATGTGAGAGGTCAGTCAGGTTGGCCTTTGCACACTATTTTTCACTTCACTGTATACTTTCATTCGGAAGTCACCCATGAACTAAATCAGCATTTGAAGTTTAAAACGGTCCCTGTCATTACCTCGATTTGGCGGCTCAGTCACAATTTAATCTCTCCTTTCATAGACCCGACGATGGAATAATTTCTCGCATTCATGGTTGAACCCGAACGTGATCTGAAATGTACGAAAGCAGGAGAGAAAAGACAGTCGTTTTGCTCGTGTGTGCTTTTCTTCTTTGTGAAGCGATGCATAATTCACGGCCACAGAGTTGTCAGTCAAAGCTGTTTTATCATATTTTATTATTTACATAATATTTTCCAGTTCTTTCATATCACTGGAAAAGGATTAAAAAACAAACAAAAAGGCACGCAGTTGTTTTTGGGGGCTCGCGGCTTTCTTCACATCGGCTCATCTGTTCGCGTAAGGGATGGTTGCGCCGCATTCATATCTCACTGCATAATCACATCTCCCCGCACGCATTGCCCCCCCGTGTCTTCGCCATAATTTCTAATCTAAATATTAGGCCCCGCACATAAAACCCACCACCGGAGATAACGGAGTGTGTAGTGCGCCACCGTGACCCGGCCTTTTGTTTACGAGCATGTGTTAATATTTGTCAAATTACAATCAGGGACTTGCGGGGTTTAATAATTCACACAAACACGGAGCGGGGAGGTGGGGTGGGGCGGGGCGGGGTGACCCAGGTGGAGGGGGAAAGGAGAAAGATGAGCTGACTGAACTCACGGTTGGCATGGCGATGGTCGGAGGAGCAGAAAGTGGCCGCTTCCCCAGCTGAGCTCCTGCTATGCCTGCCAGAGAACAAGGGGGGAGGCAGGCAACACAAATGCAAGACTGGGGACGGGACAAACACAAACACTGTATGTCTTTAACTGCGCAGTAATAGCATACAGGGGGGAAACAGCACGATATCTTAACAGTAGGGATGTAACGATTCATCGAAAATCGATTTAAAATCGATTTAATATGCGTAAAATGTGAATCGATGTAAAAAATAAAAGAATCGATTTTAAAGCCACCCTCAGCTCCTCCATTTTGCAAGACCGAAACAGACCGGAACATACTAGCTCGTTGTTTCTAACAACTTTTACTTTTTCTCAAGACAAGCTCCACACCTCCCCCGCCTCAGACCCAACGCACGCCACACCATGTAAACACACACACGTGCAGGCATGGAAGCAGCAGACGCAGCTAAAGTTAGCGGCTACGAGATTAGCGTTAGCGGCTAACGCAGAGTTAAGCATTTTGACAGAAGTTTACCAAAGATCGTAAACTGACAAACATCTGACCAACCTGCTCTGATTCTGCTGAAATCCTCATCAAATGTCCGTTTGTCCAATAATCCAACACCTACAGGAGCTGTCGTGTCTTTGTCCTCCTTATGTTTACAAAGGCTGCACCTGAGGCAGTGAGGCTTCAAGGGTGGAAAAAACAGCATAAATAAAAAATAAAGGTTTGGTAAAATAAATATAATCTCAAAATGTTTGCTTTGCTACATCGTTTACTTATGCTGAAAACATGTACATTTACAAGCACTCTGTCAAAAATGATTATAGTTCATTTTCATGTCTTGTAATTTTTTGTAATGTAAAGTTCTCTTACTGAGACAGTTGCAGTTTGTTACCAGGACAAAAGACGTTAAAACAAAAGAAACATTGGTTTGAAGGAGAGGGAAAAAAAAAAAAAAGGTTTAAAAAAAATCGGGAAAAATCTAAATCGGGAACTTCAAATCGGAAATCGAATCGAATCGGGGCTTGAGTGAATCGTTGCATCCCTACTTAACAGTGAGTAAATATTATGTATACCATACTGTCATGAAGGAGGACCGATGAGAAATGGGCCTATTAGTTAAACCACTTTGACACGACAGACAAAACACCAAGTGAAAGTTAACAACGTATATTCAGGTACAGTATATATTCCTTTTAAAAGAAAATCCAGATGGTAGACAAAAGCCCTATTCGCACAGGATTGGAATTACCTTGGGAAAAAAGTAAAAAGTAAAAGTTACTGACGTCCTCATTGTGCCCGTGCGAATCTGCCATGTCGGTAGTTCTGCAAAACTCTGAGGTCCTCGGGTGATTCTGGTCCCATGAGAATGGACACGGCGAACTTTGGGACGTTTTTAACCAGTGTAATGAAGTCTAAATAAGGGGCCGCGTCAATTCAAAACATCTTTTCAACCGTGTATTTACGTCTGCACTTAAGCTCACGTAATAAAAATCATTACTCCTTTATCCATTTAAAAAGTATAAAAGAGAAAAACCTATGACGCTAGACTGACATGAACCCGAAGCGCGGTCCCGTTGTCGTGGCAACGTTTGCCAGACCAACGTGGAGGGCAAGTTCGGGGGCTAAGTTCAGATGGATGACGCGGCATCAGAGCGAACGAATTAAAAACGAATTCAAACGAATTCAAAGAGAAAGGAGACTGCCCGCTCTATGAGAGGAGCCGAACCCCACAGACATGACGCATTCCAAAGGGCAATACGGAAGGCCAACATGGAGGAAAAATTATTTTGGTTTTGAGGACATTTTTGGTCTTGTACAGAGAGATCACGGACCCAGTGACTGATATTAATGATAATTTTTGTAATAGGAAAAACGTGGTCCTGCCCCCCGCTGGGTCCGGTGACATCATCACATTCTAGAGCCTGCAACCCAGCAATAGCGTGCGGTAAGAAATGGCCTCTGTCGCTGGTCACGGAGATGTCACCGAGACGTCCCTTGGAGATGAGGCGAGTCTCCGGGAACAAACACGTTCGATCCACGTGTCTCAAACGGCTGTGTCGCGAATACTATTTGTTGTCCTCAACCCGTGAGACGTTTCCCGTGACGTCCCTGCCCGTGTCTCGGAGACCACGGAGATCTCAAAGAGACTCCACACGTCTCTATAGCCGCTGAAAAGGAACCTGTTTGTTTACAGCGAGACATCTCCGTGACCAGTGACAGTTCGAGTCTCCAGCTAGTCTCCCGGCCAGTGAGATGGGCCCTTTGAAGGCGCCGCAATCAGTCCGAGTTGCGGAGACGTTGCAGGGACTGGGAAACATTACACCGGGTTATTGAAATCCTGAAGGAGGAAAGCATGGCCTTAATGTGACTGTTTAGTTTAGTTTATTTGTTTATTTGAGCAGTTAAAATTCTGCTCAAAAGGAGTGGGCTGAAGCAAAAGCTTATAAGCGCCCACCCTCGACATCATTGAAATAAAAACAATTAATCAAATCACAATATAGCACAGGGAACATGTTACAAAGTACAAAGACACACAGCGTACCCCTCCGTGACCCAACACAAACAAAAGGAAACACAACTACAACAACAGTCTCATTTCATGTACAATCTCCAACACAAAGCAAGTGACTTTTTTTTTCTTATAATTTTTTTTTTTTATGTATTTTTTTTTTCCTTTCCCTTTTACAGATGGCTACCACTGCCAAACATAGCTAACAATTTCGATAAGGCACTAATTCTGTGTTCAAAAGGCACATTAATATACATATTATCCGTGATCTTGCAACTTCCCAGTTGTCATTTCCATCATTCCTTTTTATTTTATAATAATAATAATTATTATTTTTTTTTGTTTTGTTTTTTATTTTATTTTTGTTTGTTCAAAGGATTATGTAAAATGTAAATATGTAAGCCCTGCATACTGTAGTGCGTTAAAAAGCCAGGTTGTAGAGCAGGTCCATTGAAGAGGGCAGTAGCTCCCCATCAACAAACCCCCACCCAGCTGCCCTAACTGGCTGATCTTGTAGATGATGTTCCTATGCTTAGTGGTGCGTTAAAAGTCAAGGTTTATGAGACTGTTATTTCAGCGTTAGGATTATTTAATGCTCCAAACAACAATAATCTGCGAGGAATGCAGCTGAGCACATCGAATAAACTGTAATAAATATTCTTATCTCGGCTCGTCGTCCCCGGGTAACAGCGGGTCCCGAAGCCCCCGTCACTCGAGGACCACTTGAACGTGCGTCGCAGGTCTCTTATTGTGTGTCTATTTTCAGCATCAACAACGTGTGAGCTTCCGTCGTCACGCGTACTTTGTATTTGCATGTCACTGAGTCAATACGGCACATAACAGTATGGACGGTACTCCCGGGCCCAGACGGTGGCTGACACTTTCTCTGACGCCTGTTTGAAACAGAACCATCGGGATAATAGCCGTGAAACCAGCGCGTGCTCCGAGGAATGTTTAACATAAGTCACAGCCTCTTCATGCCACGAAGTTTCTCACCTGAGTGAAAAGTGCTACAGGCATGGCGTGTCTAACTACCCACTTTACCTCACCTCTTGTCTGGATAAGTGGGTGCTCCCCCCCCCCCCCATACCTTTAGTTCTAACAGCGGTACTCCTTAGCCGCGCGGGGAACCATTTAAAAGGTAAAGAAAGACAAAGAAAATGCCTTTCCGTCTGCCGTATCAAAACCTCTGCAGGGGCTTCCAATCCTCTGCTCCTCACCTCGTCGTGAGCCTCCCCAAAGAGCGGCGCAATTTGACGGCTTTTCTTACCTGGTCGTCTTGGAGATAGGAGGTTTTTTTCTTTTTTCTTTTTTCTTTCTCAGTGCCTCATTTGGTAGTGCAGCAATGGAAGAAAGGGAGATTTTTTTTTTTAAAAGAAAGAAAAGTGGAGCGCTTTAGGTTCCCTGTGCGCTCTCTCCTTGGGGGTCAGTAGCGGTCGGGCCGGGGTGTTTTTCCCCGTTCCCAAAACGTCTAATTGGACGCCAGCATCGCCGGGCCAATTGACGCAACTTTACACGGCTACTTCCTGATGAGACCGTTGGACCACTTTTCCATGTGCGTGCGTGTATGTGAGTGAGTCAAAAAGTTCAAAAATAATAACTAACGTCCAATTACCGAAACGCACTTTTGTGTATTGTACAAATGAAAGGTGATTGACTTCCTCTGCTTGTAAGCCCACGTGCTCAAGGAATAACAAGCACCTGCAGGTTGGCACAAGCGGAAAAGCAGAAACGACAGAAGTTTTAATTGAAAGTGAAGGTAAAGACTGGTTACCCGGAGCGATTACATGGGAAAACTTAAGCGCTAATCCCCCGGCAGATCAAAGTTTATTTCTTTAGCCTTGTTTTCTCTTTTTTTTTTTTTTTGACACTGAAGATGTTTATCGCCGTGGAGATTCGGATTTGACTAAAAATGGGCCTTTGATCTGGGTCTTCCTCCGCGGCGCTAGTAGCATCCATATGCTAATGCCAGTCTATGGGGATGGTGTCCCCAAAATGATCACATTACCTAAAGTGACTCGCACAGTCAGATATGAGGCTGGAGCAAATGATGATGATGAAAAGTCTATTTTAGGGATATGGTGATTTGTAAATGAACACCAGTCGTGTTGTACTATATGGCAGAGCAGCTTGTGCTCTCGTCACACAGCAGACAGGTCACAGGTTTCTGAGTGAAGTTGAGCAAGTTAAATAGTGTCCTTCAAAAGTTTAATAAATGGACCAAACTTTTTATCGCTTGTTTTAATCTCTTAAAGGGACTAGTTCAGGGGTCATGAATTGGAAAAAGGTCAAGCAAAGGTCCGGAATATACGGGGTTAATTCACGGTTATATGAGGATTTTTAAGCCTTTTTAAAATCTATTACTGTGATTTGAAAATAGTGCAATTAACTGAATCCTGTTAATATTGTCTTTGTTTGCTCCAAAAATACTTTTTGCTCCAAAATAGCAGAATGCATAACCTCTATTATACACAATGTGCACATATGACAGTGATGTGTTTCTCCTCTTTGCTCAGTTCAACAGCCCTGCTTAGTCCTGGTTTGGCCCTGGTTTAGTTCTGCGTGCAGGTTTAGTCCTAGTTTAGTCCTGATTTAGTCCAGGTTTAGTCCTGGTCCTGACCGGCTCGCTGCCGACGGGGAAACAGCCGCGCTATTTGCCCATTACGATTGATCGCGCATGTATTTTTAATTAGGATGTCCTCAGTTTTAAAACTTTAGCGATGTCAGTCATTCCGCAGCCGTTTCTAAAAAAAATTAAAAAGCTCAGAGGTAGACTGTCTCTTTCTGTTCATCCGGGCTGTCGTAGTTTACCGCTCTGCTGCAGTCAGAGAGGGAGAGAGAACACACGCAGCCGCTCGTCTGAGGGGATTCTCGGTCGGGTCCAAAGTTCAGATCCAAGGTCCGCCGTTTAGTGACCTCTGGACTAGATGGAAGTTGACGTTTTTATACTCGCTACTGCCACCTCAGGTATTGTGCGTAACTGCAGTCTCTATATTAAGCTCATGCATGACGGTACTTTCAGACCCGAATTAACAACTTTTTTGAGTGCAGGCTTTCAGTACCATCGATGGGTGTATTCAGACCAGAAAAGTCCTTTGGTCCGCTTATTTGTTCCGGATCAAAAGTGGACTTTTTTTTTTTTCGTTTGGTGGGGTTCGCATTCAGACTGTACTTTTTGCAAGTGAACTATATTTTGTAAACACATCCACGTGTGTGACGCTCGATGCTCCCATTGGACAGCAATGACCACAACAAATGAAATAAAAATGAATATTTGATGCTTACTATGATAAAATAAACAAAGAGACTAAACCACTTACCATTAAGCTCAGCTCCACCGGAGTAGCTGGAGGAAGAGGTGTTTTGTGTGGATGAAGGGTCGTCTGCTGAGCTGTTTGTTTCTATAATGTCCATGC
Source organism: Proterorhinus semilunaris (assembly GCA_021464625.1). Taxonomy (NCBI): domain Eukaryota; kingdom Metazoa; phylum Chordata; class Actinopteri; order Gobiiformes; family Gobiidae; genus Proterorhinus; species Proterorhinus semilunaris. The sequence goes on from CM038349.1 coordinate 9,968,898, forward strand.
TGTTGGTCTCGTTCCTCCGCTATCCTTTAATGCGTCTCATGCTTCCATTTAAGTTTGGCGAGTTTTTTCCACTTTTGCGCCACGGCTGTTCAGGACCCCGCTCGAAGCCCCTCTCCTTCATTTTCTCGCTAAACATGCTGAACATGAACGCATTTTTGTGCGTCTTTTCTAGCAGTTGGGTTAAGTGCACATCTGCCCAAATATCCAGGAGGCACAGTGTCTCCTCGTTGCCCCAGGTCTGTCCACGGCTCATCGTTTGTAGCATCCATCCAGTATTAGCGTTAGCGGCCGCGGAGGGCAACTTTTTCCCACTGTGCCTTGCTACGGTGGCTTGTTAAGCCCAAAAAGGTGCATGTATCCTGGAGTTGTTTCGGATCAACAGTGGTTTGTATTCACACCTGAAGCGAACGGGACCAGAGTCCGTTTGGAAGCGAGACCGAGACCACCTGAAAAAGTGGGTCTTGGTCCAGTTCTTTGACACGCACCAGGATTCGTTTGTTGTATTCAAACCTGCATAAAAAGTTAAAGTGGACCAAACAATCTGAATCCACCCTATGACTCCACAGTTCTGAGGAAAGCTGCTGCATCTGCGCCATGGTAAACATGGTAGTAGTCAATGTGGTCACTTTATTGAGATTGACATTGATATTTTGATCAAACATTTCTCTCCAACCACTGGCTCAGTGTCTCTACTTTGTTTTAATCTCTGCTGCTCATCACCTGAAGGCATGTTAGAAAGTTGGGAGCGCTGATGATTGATGGCTTTTTGGGGGACGACAATCACTGGCTTGTTTACACTTACACTTCAGAGGAGCAGCACAAACGACTGAAGCTAACAAGATTGCTATATTGGATGGAAACGCGAGTAATTGTTGCAGCGGTGTCAAGCTCAACAATAACAAATACTTGAAAGCTTCACGACGCAGCATGGGCTTTTTAATGACAAGTAAACACGGGCATTAGCTTTTCATATTGTCATGCGAGCTGGTGTGTTTGGGAAAGTTGCTACTTTGTGTCGGCCAACGGCCACTTCAAACGCAACACCCCGTCAACAAGACGCGCGTCGTCTTAGCACGAGCTTGTCAAATCGTGGGAGACAGACAATTTACAAGGCACTCCGCAAAAAATGGTTGTATCGGGTAGACTTCAAAGTTTTGCACAATTATTTTTGCCCGTGTCTCTACAATTAGTTTTAATAACCCTGAGCCTTTATACCCCTATGATCTTAGTGGTTAGCTTAAACTGAAATGGAGATGACTCACGCAGGCTGCCACTGTTGTCTGTTAACTTTATTGTAACAAAGTATTGTGTCATCTAAAGAAAATGCAGTACAGTATTTATTTGCTAAGCAGCTTACCCTGAATCTCGCACAATATTTACATATTGTCAGCCTTACTGTGCATCAGTCATCCTGTATATTTCTGTCCTTGTGTTTAGAGAATGTGGCATCTTTTATTTATAAGATTGATCTTCTTTGTGCTGTTGGTAACACTTTATTTTAGCGCTCACTTATTAACAGCAAACTAAGTGCTATTTAATGTACTAATTGATTATTAATTAGCTCCTAATTGGTATTTATAAAGCACATATTAGTCCTCCCCTCCTGGAACCGCCACATTAACGCAGTGGAGGGGTTTGAGCACCTGAATGATGCTGGGAGCTCTGTTGTCGGGGGCTTCGTGCGCCTGGTAGGGTCTCCCATGGCAAACAGGTCGTGGGTGACGGGTCAGACAAAGAGCAGTTCAGAAGCCCCTTATGAGAGACCAACAGGCCCGGGTAGAACCATGAGGCCGTCCTTCTGTGGACCCACCACCTGCAGGAGGAGCCATAGGGGCTGGTGCAATGTGATTTGGGCAACTCCAACAGCTGCCCCCACGACCCGGCAACGGACAAGTGGAAGAAAATGGATGAATGGATATTAGTCCTTATTTTACATGGCCATATTCAACATCTGATTAATTAACTAACACTGTCCACATTATTTCAGAATGGGGAACATATTCTCAGCTACAAATATTTAATTAATATAAATAGGCCGAGTGTAGCTACTTATTGCTAGCCTAGCTACTTAGTTGAAGGTGCAGTTGGAGAGGAGGAATGGTGATGAATCTTTGGGTAAGTTGAAAGTCGGACTCCCGTTTACTTCATGAGCGATTCCCTCAACTTCTCTCACAAGGACGGGGACAGAGATAGTGTTCTCTACTACTACTTGCGGAGTGATATGAAAGACCTGACAAGCACGAACTCCGTTGCCATTGGCGGCGGTCATTATTTTTTTCAGAGGTCCTCTATCAGAAAATAATGACTGGTAGAACGTTGGAAAATCACATTCAAGTCAATGGAGCGTTCTACTTGCATTGTGAAGGGCCGAATAATAATAACACTATAATTAATGTCCAACAACGTTCTAATTTCTGGCTGATAAACAGTAATTAAGAATTAAAAAATGAGAAAGTGTTAGTTAGCAGCTATAAGATGTTGAGTAAGTTCATGCAAAAGTAGGACTAATAGGCTCTTTATAAAATTAGTACAATAGCTGTTAATGAGTGAGTGCTAAAATACCCTGCTGGTTTGAACAGACAATGTAAAGCTATCCATGAAATAATGTGAAAAAAGAAAATGACATACTTGAAATTAATAAATAAAAACAATAATTAAAAATGAAAGTTGAAAGCCTTTCGCCTCTTGTCTTCAACTTTTCTTCAAACCTTTAGCTGCTTTTTAGGGTACATGCTTACTTTTTACACAAACATTTTCAGATGCCAAAGTTTCCGTATTTCTTTTATATTTTCTTCATTCATTTAAAACTTTTATTTTTTATTCCACACCTTATTTTTCTCTCCAGTTTGTTCCTTCTTATCTCCTCTCAACACCCTTTTGCCTTTCTGGCTCTTTGCTTCACTCACGATCCTTCCCCTGAAACAGTCTCAGTTGACATTCTCTGTCGCGCCCTGCCACGGAGTAGACGACTATGCAGCCTGACGCCGCGCGACTACTGAAGCGCTCAACCCCGCTCTGATCTACGCGTCCATGTCAGCAGCATTTCAGACACACAAACTGAGCCACTACAAACTTCAGACCTCCCACAAGTCCCGCGGTCTGTGTAGATGAGTCATTTCTACCAGAGAGCAAATGAAGTGGAGAGCAATCTCACTTCTGAATCGTGGCTGGTTTTGACCCCTCACCCAGGAGAGTTTTAACGGGTGAGTGCCGGCGAGCGTGTGGGTGGGAGCACAGGTGGACAACTGGCTTTATAAAAACACAAAAAGGTGACAGGACAAGTTGGAAAACAGCCTTGGATGTCAAACTGTATGATTTTATTTTATATTTTTTTAGATGTATTTTTTTTGTTGTTGATAGAATTACAGTTATGTAAGGCTGGGTACCTGAACAATACTTTTTCCGAACTTATACTTATACTTAGACATGTGTCATCTAGAACCATAAAACAGATTAATAATGTTATATATATATATCCCTTCCATGTCATGTCTTTTTCATTTGTATCATTTATTTACTTTAACAACAAAGGGGCAGAAAAAAAAACACTTTCCAATATTTTTCCTGATTTATTTCCCCCACATCTTTACCCTTTTTAATTACATTTTTGTCAATCGTATTTTGTAAACTGTCCCTACTTGGTACTGACCGAAAAGCTCCAGTAGGGGGCGGTATCAAAAACAAAAATGATTTTGGTGCCAAGTTTCGGTACTTTTTCTCTCAGGACGTCAATATATGACGGGTCTAAAAAAGGCAGCATGAGTGTGAGCGCAAATGCAAAGCTGTAACTTACTAACTAAATATTTTTAGAGATGGCAGAGCCGTGGTCTGAGCCAAGACTAGTGGAAAAGTGGAAAAGAGATCCGCACAGCTGTAGATGCTCACCAGTTTTTAGTGTTCACACCGGCAGAGTGACGTTTCGGGGTCTTAGCCCTTCATCAGACTTTAAAAAACAGCTCTGACCCACTATTGGAGCCACCATTTAAAGACTTTGACTCCTCATGGACTAAATATTGACTTTGATCGCAAATGCTTCTTGTAATACAGCAGCCTATATGTATGACAGATTTCTGTATATATTTTAACTGTTTTTGTTTTTGTAAAAATTGCCTTTCTGCACTGGGTGTGGCCTCCTGGTTGATGGGTACCACCCACACTTTGGAGAAGATTTAAGCCACCTGGGCTGGTCCACTCCACATACATTTTGGTTCAAAGAAGAAAAAAGATCTGATGAAGGCTAATGCCGAAACGTAATCACTATCATTAAAATGTGGACATGCTTATGAGTGTGCGATGTTGATTTCCCCCACATCTGCACCTCGGAGACTACTTGTGTGCGTTGCTTCTCTTTTCTCAAAAACAAATACTCAGGCCCTGTACTATGAGTGTGAACATAGTGGTACAAGTCATAGGAAGGGACGTAAATCGAACTGTCCGTCGAGACCTTTTGGACTTGTGTGTCTAGAGTATAGATCCAGAAGGCCTCGCTTGAGCTAAGACTAGACCAGGACTTAGACTAAACCGGTTCTAAAACCAGGACTAAACCCTAAAACAGGACCTGAATAAGAGACAGAGCTCTCAGACATCGGGCAGTCCAACTCGTGTTTAGGAAAAATTTGCTGAAAGAAAACCGTGTCCTGATGCGGATCTGTCCCTGCAGCTCCGCATCTGTTGTGCGGTTTTAAGACTTTCTCCTGAACGAAAAGTATTGTTCAGGAGAAAGTCCAAAAACTTAAGGGGGGCGAACAGTACCCAGCCCTAGTTACAGTGTATTTGTCCATTAGTTATGCAGTAATTTTACCCAATTTATGAAAGTATATGACTGCCAAAACCTCTGCAACTACATGTGCATCTTTGTTACACTTTGGACTCCTTCATTAAACCTATTAAACATGTGTAAATACTTTCTTGTGCTCTGTACCTACACATGGACCTTGTGGGCTTTAATCTAAAGTGTCACGCAATGATCATACCGCCTGCTATGTTTGTATTCTCTACACTTTCCCTGTAGTCAAGGCGCCCCCTTCTTGTGAGTATTTCAACTATTTTCTCCTCAATACATAAATGTCATGTAGCTCAAAAGAGGACAGCTCGTTTTTTTTGTTTTTCTCTCCTACCCTACGAAGGAAATGACTGGGGTTTCCGAAACGAACCCTGGAGCATGCTGAGGCGTCGTCGGCTGCGTTCGTGGAGAGTCTTGTTTTCATGTTTGCGGTTGTTTTATTCTTTTGTGGTCATTGCCCTGTTCGTTTTGTGAAAAGCGAAAAAGGGACCCGGTGTCATCTTTCACACGCCCACGCGCGCGCACACTTACGGTTATTAGCCCGCCACGAAAGAAAAAGCGCTCACTAGTTGGTGTTTTCTCCACCTTGCTCACGTTTTAAATTGGTATACTCACTCTTACTGCCTCGCATGGAGCCCACAGCCGCCGCGGTGCTCCCCCCAGTGTCGACAGCTCCATCTATTGTGTGTGAATAATGTCCAAGGTCACTGTGTACTCAGAGGGTGATCATAAAAACCACACCGCTGCTAACCACGGGGCCCAGCACTGAATTAGACCGACGCTGGGACAGACGCGGCCGGGAGAAAAAGGAGGCGAGGGGGAGGTCAGTGCAGCGGGAACAGGGAAGAATGGGGAAGAAAAGGAGGAAAAGACACAATCCGTCACAGGAATGGACAATGGGTGTAGAAGCATGACCGGCGTACACTGAAGTAAGGATGGAAGGAAGGAAAGAAGGAAGGAAGGAAGTAAATAAGGAAGGAAGGAAGGAAAGAAGGAAGCAAGTAAATAAGTAAGGAATTAAGTAAGTAAATAAGGAAAGAAGGAAGGAAAGAAGGAAATAAGTGAGGAAGGAAGGAAGTAAATAAGTAAGGAAGTAAGCAAGTAAATAAGGAAGGAAGTAAATAAGGAAGGAAAGAAGGAAGTAAATAAGTAAGTAAGTAAATAAGGAAGGAAGGAGGTAAATAAGTAAGGAAGGAAGTAAATAAGGAAGGAAGTAAATAAGTGCTTTATTTTGTCATCGTACAATTGTATGAATTTTCATTCAGGTGTTGGGTTGGTCCTGAGCTAGCCTGGTCTTACCATACCCTCGTACTCATTTTCGGAACTTCACAATTGAGCTCCGTTTTCAGGTGGGAGGGATGATCTCCTTTGAAATGATTGGATCTGTTTGCAAACCAGCAAATCCGGTGCAAATGCGTAACGTCGCCTACAACACCCGCCTCCCCCGCTCGCTGAACGGTAGGTTGGAATTCAACCGATGCAACGCGGCCACTGAGATCAGACCCCCGACGTGCATGTAGGGAAAAGATAATGGACCGGAGTTTACGGATGGCAAAGGCCAGGCCAATCCCCGCCTTCAGTGCTCCTCTGAAACAGTGCACCGTCTCCTGGGTTTGTCCCTGTTTCAGAGCGTGGTGTCCTGCACTGGCCAGCTTTTCCACCTCCTCCTTCCTCTTCCGCCTGCGCAGCTCCCTCCGCACCACAACAGTCTTTCGCTGTCTTCTGGGAAGTGTGGCAGACGTATATAATCCGTCTTTTTCTCCAGTAAACGAACATTAGTCAGAACAATAGTAGGGATAGAAGGTTTCTGTGGCTTATCTGTGAGTCTTGCGCGGATACCTCCTCGTTTGTCCCTTTTTTTGTTTCCTGTAGCGCCTCTTGTGACGCCTCCACTGTGCTGCAGATGTAGGGGCTCTTGGTGCCTCTTCAGTGTTTCAGAAGAAGAAATGTGTAGGTCTTTAGCTCATACTCTAGCTGTTTGTTTACTTTTAAAGAAGCTGGGTCCTTCATGGCTAGTACGGACTCTCTGCAGTTAAAAAAATCCACTGAACCTCACAAAAACACAGACAATATGTATAAAAGTATCCAGTAAAACAATATGGAACACAGAAAATACAAATGCAGTTCGCAGAAAACAAAACAAAACAAAAACGTAAAAAACAACTCTGCTGTACCAAGAGAGAGGGAAGTTGCTCTCTTGTTTATGCGTGGCCATTCAACATATGATAACATGTAATTGGTTGGGTGGTATTAGTTTAAGCTCACATCGTTTACTTATTCTTGGGATTTTATTAAAGATAAAGATTAAGACCACATTTTATGACCAATTTAGGCAGAATTGTGAGAAATACCAAAGCGTTCACGAACATTTTCCTCCCACTGTAACCTTCAGTTTAGTAATTAAAATGCTCCCAAACTTCTGCACAGTATGTTGTAATTAACCCGTAGTGCAGACTCAATGAATCGGTTTCCCAGATAAAAATATAAAAGAGTAATGTCTGTAGCTGAAGTAGTCTGGTCAAATCACACCCTCTTCCTACATTTAGATGTGATGAGCTGCAGCCGGGTCACTGAGCTTCTGCCTTAATTGGGGTTGGAGTTAAGGTCAGGCTGAGCCTCATACAGAGAAAGGTCAGACTGGAGTTTCTCACTGTGTCGGCTCGAGTGGACACTTATGGAGAAAGTATTTATTTTTTGCATTAGGTAATTTCACCAAATTAACTAGAATCCGCTCAAACGTTAATTTCCCTCACAGAAAGCTCAACGTGAACTAAGGGGCACATGATCAAAAGATCATACTGTTAAGTTCTAAAATTTAAGAAGACTAAATGGCTGTCTTGCAATGAATAAGAAATCATGGCAAGATGGTTTGGCATTGTTCTGGTAATTGCTTCTTTCCTTCCAGCTAACCTGCTCCGACTCATCTGAGCACCAAAGAAGAGAGAGCTGTATAATGGCAGCGAATGAAAATGTATGAAAACAGTCAAGTTAAATTGGAAAATAATCCAAATACCCTCGGATTAATAACCATAGCGTTTGAAGCTTCACAATTCACAATGAAAATGTGTGAACTGTGCATTTTGATCTAATATAAACTTAGAGTCTGATTTAAGGTTAAACCAGTTATTAATAGTTTCTTGTGAAGTGCTGTTCGAGTAATTCATAAAGTTGGGTTTCTGGATCACACAAACTCATTATTTTTAAAATCAAAGATCATGACGTTTTGTGACATTGTTGAATTCCAAACTGTACAGATGTTATACAGAGCAAGGTATAAATTGTTACCAAACCAAATACAAAGAAGGTTCCAAGAACGTACTGGTTGTTATGAATTACGTGATGAATTAAACTTTAGGATTCAGAAACATAGCACAACTTTGAAAAGTTTTAGTCCAACAGTTAATGGTGTACAATTGTGGAATAAACTGGAGATGGAATTGAAACGATGTCCAAACATCAACCTGTTCAAATATAAATACAAACAAAAGACTTTTGAAATATATAGAGAGGAAGAAATGTGTTGCCACTAGGGGGAGCAGTAGGATCAATTATGTGTATTTTTCCTCTATGATCAAGGAAGAGTGTTGCTGCTTGGAACGGTTGTCACGTCAGAACACCTTCACAGGGAGACAACTGAAACAGATGCCTGAGCCACCTCAGCTGGCTCCTCGCGATATGAAGGAGCAGCGGCTCTACACCGAGCTCCTCACGGGTAACTCAGCCACCCTGCAAAGGAAATTAATTTTGGCCGCTTGTATCCGCGATCCTGTCCTTTTGGTCATTACCCAGACCTCATGATGACCATGAGGGTGGGAACGTAGATGGATCAGTAAATCGAGAGCTTTGCCCCCGACACAGCTCCCTCTTCACCACAACAGTCCGATACAGCGACCGCATCACTGCACATGCCGTGCCAGTCTGACGCTAAATTGATCTAACCCTTAATAAAATAACATAAAAGAGCAAAGGGGAAATAAAAGTAGCATTTACTCTGAAATGTACAAGGAATGTGATTGAGGTAAATAAAAATATACAGTTCTGAGTAACATAGCGTTCCAGTCAAGTCACCAAACCTGCATTGCCTAAAATTGTTACGTTAATTATGTTTGACTTTGCAGCAGCAAAATGCAGTTCCGACAAATGCAATGCGCTGACTTTAAAAGCAAAGTCGGCACAAGATGCAAACCTAAGCCTGTTGTAAGTCTTCAAATGTGTCTCAGCCTCAGGTTATAGCAGCTTGTGGCTTTCAGTTGGCGGAGCATAATATACTCTGTCAAAACTCTGTCAAAAACCGTTTGCCAGGGCGGCAATTTATTTGTGTTGGTCATGCCCTTAGAAATACATTTCATTTTTCTGAAAATTCACCCCTGAGTTTTACTGTTGTGTGAACACCTGCACACTTGCAAAAGCCTTTGTTCACTTCAAATGTCATTGCAATCTGTACTTCTTACACTGACCAAATGGTAGTCTATTTCAACTTAGCTTTTAGCCCATGTACAGTGTAATTCAGTAAATATACATTTTCCCTCCTCTCTTCTATGTGCGCCTCCCAATTCACTCCCGGCGGCTGTCTGCATAATGACAATGTTCTCATAATGTGCTATAATGGCTTCCCAGCGTCACTCTGAAATGCTGATGAACATCTGTTTGTCAGGATCCTGCGCTCTCACTTCCTTTACACACTGTTCCTGTTTGCGTATGCGAAAATATAACATGCCTTTCAACACCTGTAACTATATGCAAAAGTGTTTGTGCGACATTCAACTTGCCAAACTCTTACAGCTAATTAGAGATGGTGGCTGTTCCTTTGCTCTGTTTTTTATGAACCTTTTGTTGACTGTTCCAGTCTTGCATGAGCTTATATAGGAGCTACTCCTATATAAAATGGACTATTAAACTTTAGAGTTGAGAACAGTTTGGTGCTTCAGGTCTCAAAGTTTGATAAACTATTGTTTAACACACACGCCTTCTTCCTAATCATTTCAGAAGATTTTCCCAAAATCCTGTCATTACCAGGTGCCTGCCCTGAGGAGGGCGCATGTGTGAACATTACTAATGAGTGGCATCAAGGGAGCATTGTCACCGATGTTACAGTATATCTATGCTGCAGTAGTCTTTTCTTTTTATTAATCTGTGAATAAAATGGAGGCAGATGTATGGATCATTTCACTACTAACACTATAATGTTTATATATCTCACATGGAGCAGTGCTGTTACCAGAGCAGATGGCTTGGCCATTTGCAGTGGTGTGGCCTTGTGTGTGGCCTTGGTCCTTCCAAGGTCAGGAGTGCCCCAGTGCAACCTGGGAGAAGGGGCGACCTCCGCTGTGAAGGTGTGTGTTGTCTGCTGGACTGAAGCCACAACCAGCATCTCAGACAGACATACTGGCTCATGTCCAGTCACTGCCTTTCCTCAAAAGGTTGGAAGTTGAGTAAAACTGATTAAAGGTTGAAGATAGCTTTATTGTTAATGCAACCACTTGAAACATACAGAAAATTACAACTCTCGAACCCCTGGTGCAAGGTGCATTTTGAATATGTACACAATATTTAAAATATTTAGATTGATTTATTGTATTTAACTCTAAATCTCACAAGGTGAATAGGAAGCCACAAAAACATAGACTGGGCTGCTGGCTGAACTGAACAGCAGACCTCCAGAACAGACTTTTACTCCTTTATCCCATGTCCCTTTAAAGTTAGTGTCATCATTCATTCCGTTGTCCAGCTTTGATCAAACTCCACGTCCACGTCGTAGATATTCTCCTCTGGTCCACCGGCTTCAAAAAAGATAACATTTTCTCCCGCTACTCATTTACTTCCTCATCCTTCTGTTTCGGCGACAGCGGGGTGGACACATGATAAAAAGGGGATTGGTGTGACGGGCTGATGAAGGAAGCTCGAGATGCCAGGAGAGGAAACCGTGTGACTGCTCAGACATGCTGCCTAATTGGACACGAGAGGCTTTGCCGAGTTTGTCGGGGGTTTGTCGGGGGTAACACTTTTTTTCCTTATAAGAGTGTGGCAAGAAGTGGCAAAAAATGGAGCAAGAACAACCATGCATAGTTTTAAACAGGTGTGGCACGTGGCCTGAAATGAGGTGGTAATGAAGTCCGCCGCACACAGACTTATACAGTGGCACTCTCCTTCAGTCCCTCAGATCTCAAGGCGGCTAAATTATTAAACAGAGGACCAGGGTAGCCTCCAGTCTGAGGGGGTGTGTGTTTCCAGATATAAATACACCTGCATATGAGAATCCCCCTGATCTCGATATGCTGCCCCGTCTGTGTGCCATCTGTGCTACTCCACAGCAAGTCCACTGTGTTAAACTGTCTTTTATTTAGCTTTTAATACTGTTATAATAATGTATGATGGATTTCATTCATTAATGCTTAAAACATTATGCATTGTTAGTCTATCCTCTGCTTAGAGCTTAAGATGGAGATAGACTCACAGTTATAACCGTTGTTCTCTGTTACCAACCATTACAACGGTGTTCTCTTCGTAAATACCTACCAGGAGTAGTATCCTCCTTCTACAGAAGAACACTGGGCCTTTTGAAAGAGTTCTCCTGGAAGAACAAATCCTGAGAAAAGTCACGAGGACTCGTAAACACAAAAAATCAGTAGCATAAGAATATCATCACAGTCAAAATGGACTGAAAAATTATGATTCCTTACTTATGATGAAATTTCTACAAATTATGTCATTAACAAATAATATTATTTGAGAACAGTGATCACTTTATTTGCATTATTATTACCGTCAACTATTGAGCCCACCTGAATATAAGCCGCACCAACTAGATTCAAAAAGATAAAAGAAAAAGTACATATATAGGCCGCATTTGTCTATAAGCCGTAGGTGTCTATGTTGTAACATGAGAGTGCACAATGACAAATAAAGCTCTTACAAACGGTGCGTTCATGTGGACTGAACCGAGATGTGACATCATTGTTCCCAGTTGGTTTGTGTTCATGTGGTTTTTCTGTGGGAAAGTGAGGATTTTGATGTCATCATTTATCACTGATTAGCGCTTAGCTCAGCTAATCATTTAAATGTGTTGTTAGCATCTCAAAAGCTTAACTGTAGTTTGCTAGTTTAATATCACATATAGTATATCAAATATCACATTTTACCTCCCAAATTTTTATTGTGTACTCACATCAAGTGATGTAACGTTTCGGACTAAGGGTCTTCGTCCGAAACGTTACATCGCTTGGTGTGAGTACACAATAAAAATGTAATTCTTGAAAAGGAACACAGTATTTGAATCATAGACAATCACGGCAATACAAATATTTGACTTCCTTCTTTCAGTTCTATCTTATTCCTCTGAATGTGTCTTCTTCTGGGTGATTTACATTTTTCAGTTACACAATACAAAGAAGGTCAATGTATCCGTAGAGCTGAGCACAATTCATACACAAGGCAATTCAAAGTGATTCACAGTTGCATAAAATTACAAGAAAGCAGATAAAAAGAAATCCATAAAACATCAACATAAAAATGTATTAATTACAATGGAAAGCAAGAGTGCAGATGAATTACTAATATAGTTTTCATATGCACGGATGAAAATAACTGTTTTCAGCCTGGATTTGAACATTGTCAGAGTTGAGGCCTGTCTCACATCCTCATGAAGACTGTTCCAGATTTTAGCTGCATGAAACTGAAACGCAGCTTCACCGTGTTTATTATTGACTCTGGGAACCACCAGGAGACCCCTCCCTGAAGTTCTCAGGGCCCGAGATGGTTCACACGGCTCTAACATGTCAGAGATGTTTTAAATGTTGCTGTTTTAAATACTATTCTCTGAGTGACAGGAAGCCAGTGCAGGGACCGGAGCACTGGACTAATATGGTCATATTTCCTGGTTCTTGTCAGGACTCGAGCAGCAGCGTTCTGGATGTTCTGCAGCTCTAACAGCTCGTTTAGGCCAGTGAGCAGCCGTTACAGTAGTCTAACCTGCTGGAGACAAATGCATGGATGAGTGTCTCTAAGTCTGGTTTTGACACTATTCCTCTGATCTTAATGTTTTTCAGATGGTAAAAAGCTGATGATGTTATTGCTTTGATGTGGCTGTTTAAGTTCAGGTCTGAGTCCATGATTACTCCTAGATTTCTAACCTGATTTTTCAGTTTTAGAGAGAGAGACTCTCGAGGTGATAACGCTTTGTCTTTATGTCTATAGGACAAAAACAATGATTTCATGGTTTTGTCTGAGTTTAGTTGGAGAACGTTGTTTTGCATCCACAGTGTTTCTACAGGCCCATGTTCACCTGCCGTCAGAAAGACTTTAACAGTTACTATCTCTACTATTAGGCCTACTTTGAGCTCTCTGTAAATATCGCCTTGTTGAAAAGTAACCCCTCAAAATTAAATCACATTTCATATTTAAATCAACTTATTTCCAAAAATCGTGTCCAGTGAATTGCCACTCCTCAAGAAATATATTGCTTTAAATATAAAATAAAAAGTTCATAATGTAACCGACACTTAAATGGATTTCCCACGTCATGTGGGAACTGGGTCCCTGAGCATGATTTAAAAAGAATTATAATAATGTAATCTTAAACCTTTATAATTGTTTATAGGAATAACTATGCTAATGCCGCAGAAAAGCTCTCAAAACAATACAAATTTACAAATTGTAATTTTTACACATAATTTTAAATGTCATATTAAGCTGAGCACACATTACACTTCTCAGTTCCAGTTCCTGAGTCGTGACCAGTTGAAGGCAGTCGCCGAGAGTCGTGTCTCGTAGTGTGGGGGAGTCACCGACTTGCATTTGAATCATGTAAAGTGGGTGGCAGAAAGACGCAACTAAACTCCAGTCGCAGGAAATCAAACATGTTTGAATTAAAAGGCCGATTTCGGACGCACAGTGTAGACTGACGGAAGCGAGGCAACCAGTCTGCGCCATCGGCCCCTCCGACCACCACCGACCACTCACTCTCTCGCTCACTATCGACAGGCTTCCTGGTGTTTCCCATCCACGTACTGACCAGGCCCTTCCCTGCTTAGCTTCCCAGGTCTGACGGGATCGGGCAGAGCAAAGGCGGTGTGGCTACATTATATCACATGAACCACTTTTACCAGCCACATTCTGCCACAGGCTTTAGCGGCACTCACTATGTTCGGACAACGCAGCTGCTTCTATCTGTCCACCTTCTTTCCTTATTGATAAAGTAAATGGCACAGCAACAGAACCAAATGAGAGGCAAGTGTGCGCTGTTAATTTTAGATTTGACACTGCATAATATTGAGGCTTCCTTTTAGAATGAAAAGAGAGCGCTTACCACTATATAAATACATCCAATAGTATATCCAGTACTAAGGCTGGCCCACACAGCTCAACTCTCCCAGTCCAGAATGCACTTCCTTCACGGACACCGGAGTCAGAAACAGCCCGTTAGGACAAAACCACATTCAGGCACTTGGTCATATTGATTTTCTGTTTACTGCTAAAAAATAGAACAACTCCCATGTGTGTCCCTGTGGTCCAACCGGACTATTTTTTACGAAATACTGAAGTTAAAAGCACACCGGCATCCCAGTAATATCCCAGTAACGTCCCAGCAAGATAATACAAGGAACAGTGGGAAATAACGCATATTTGCATATACTATAAGAGCCGTTTCACTAAAGACTTTAGGGTAATATGGCAAAACCATTCCGTTTGTGTGCTTTGGTATTCATGGGGCATTTAAATGTAACAATAGCTAACAGGCAAAACAAAATTGAGAACTTATATCAAAGTAGACTACTTAAATGAATATAATTAACCAAAAGTTAATTGTTCTGCTGCTTGAAATGATAAAAAGTGGCAAGTACCTTGAGAGTTGCGTGGATCGCTTCAGCTTGTGTCCGTAAACAGGAATCAGACAGAAAACTGTCAGCTGTGTTTTGCTGCTTTCGCTTCAAATCAAAAGCTCGAGGCGGGCAGAGGATGTTTGACATATATCTTATATATGTTACTGTCTCCTGCCACCAATTTAACAAAGGACTCTTGTCAGAAGGGCTAGACTCATACAGCTTTGACTGTGATGGCTGCTGTTCTCTTTAAACTTTCAAAATAAGTGGGTCCAGGGCAAGAAAGAAAGAGGTTAAGAAAGTCTGCTTCTTCACACCCTTTCGAGAGATCTGTATGTATTATTTGTGTGAGCCCGGCAACCACTAGCACTCACTAGCACAGCAGTAGTTTTCACAACTGTAAATAAATGGTCATTGTGTGCTCCTATGTTGGCCCAGTGCTACTGCCTTGTTGAAGGTTCTTGTTTTATTCACTGTGGTCATTGTAATGGTTCAAATCAAAACACTCGGGAAAGTATTACTTTACATTCGCTGTACTCATTGTCATTCAGCACATCTACACAAGCTTGATGGATTTCAACAGTGAATATTATTTTCAAAAGGCTGAATTATAGGAAATTGTAACCGCTGATTTCTCGGCCTATAATTTGAATGCAGTCACACAATTAAAGCCTTGACAAAGTCCTAAACTTTCAGAGTTCTCACTCATCCATCCATCCATTCATTTTGTCCGTCGCCGGGTCGTGGAAATCATATTGCACCAGCCCCTCTGGCTCCTCCTGCAGGTGGTGGGTCCACAGAAGGACGGCCTCATGGTTTTATGGTTCTACTGTATATGAGAAATATTTTTGTTTCGAAAATGTATCGGTATCGAAAACCAAGTATCGTTAAAGTACCGGTATCGGAATAAAAAAGAAAAGGGTCCCAACCCTCATGAGGTGCACCAAAGTCGGGAGTTGTCTTCACTCCACCTCTTCTGAGCCTATAGCCAAACTGGGCTGTGGTGGGAAAAACAGCTTCACTGATGATCCGATTATTAACGCTGTACTTTCCAAAAGTTTTTATTTATTTTTTTATTTACTTTTTTGTCAAACTTCTGATAAATTGGTCACGAATCAGAACACGGTTTCTTGCTGCAATCCAACTTCAAACTGTGAACATTCTCCGGTCCGCGTCGTCCAATTTCAGACAAACTTTAAAACGGGGACCGAAGTCCGGAAAGTTCTCCGGTCTCGAACCGAGTCTGTTGTGTGAGCGCAAACACGTGCATATGTGTCTGCTCAAAGGGATATTGGCATCGAGCGTCCTTTAATCATTCCCGCTCACTGAACCATATGAGCCGTGTGTCGCTGTATCATCATCTAAATATGACGATCCCCGCTGCGCGCTTGTGCTTTCTGTTTGTTAGCGAACCCCCCCACCCCCCACCCCCCCTGCGCTCGGGTCACTGCAGTCTATTACTGCGCAGTATGCATGCGGCCAAACAACATCTATGGCGGGCAGGCAAAGCAAACAGCACCTCCGCCGCACCCCGCTGCCATTTTAAGCGCGGCGGGGGAGTCGGTTCGAGGCGGCGTTTGGATTTTTAAAGCACGACATTTTTTTTCCCCCCCACGAGAACTTATTGTCATGTGTCATCAAACTTCACCTCAATGTTTGTCCCAATAAGGCTCCCATATCCCGCTGGTAATTCTGTGCATGGCCCACGATCACACCGTCTGAATGAGAAAGACCCACACAGAAAAACAAAAAAGAGAGGGAAAAGAATGCTCGGGAAAGTCGGTCGGAAGAGAGGGATGGAGAAATGATGATGATGAGCGGGGAAAGGCACGGGGAATTGAATCTTTTAATCTCCCAAAGTGGGAAGAAAGCGTCCTGAGGCATTTGTGATTGGATTTCCTTTAAGTCCACAAGTAGGTCAATAGAGCCAGCTCTGCTCATTAGTAAAGAGGCAGAAGAGAGAGAGAGAGAGGGGGTGGGGGGGGGGGGGGGGTTGGTGTTCGATAAAGTGAGCCTCATCCATTTGTCCTTTTGCTCACAGGGAAAGGTAGTGGGAGACAGGAAAGATAGCAGTGCTGTGGGAAGTTCGTAGCTTTGTTCGCTGTGTTTGCAAAGGAGATAGAAGTCGAGCTAATGTGAGAGTCGGCGGACCAGTGAAAGGACACCTTGTAATTAGGCCCGTCCGACCCAATCTATTGTGTTTTTGTGCTTTCCAGGGGCATTAAGTTGCACCCGCCTGTCTGTTTCAGTGAAGCACCTGGAGGAAAACCAGGCAAACAGTGTCTAGCCTCCAAACAAATCACTTCTGGAATCGAACCAAAGACCTTGTTGCTGTGGTGCATGATCCCTAAAAAAAAAACCTTTCACAAGCTTTAAAAGGAACAAGCCACCGTTTTTCCACACTGAGATATGTTCTTACCTGGGCTTAGACGAGTGGATGCGTACCTGTCTGGTCTTTGTGCGTGCGCTCAGTCACACAAAACGACCAAAGATGTTGTTAGAATTTAACCTCTCCTCCTCTCCTCTATGGGGCCAAACAGGGGTGAAGTCAGAAGCGACCTGAGCTCTTCCACGTCCGTGCAGTAATGTCTTCACTTTACTGCACGGACGTCGAGGTGCTCCTAATGTGTTATTACGCCTTACAATATAGTTCCCCTTTTCATCCGCTTAGAAAATCGACATGTTTAATTTTGTGTGACTAGACTTGGATCGTGTAACTACTGATGTAACCGTATTTAAATATGGAAAACGTGGAAGAGCTTGGTAGCTTCTAACTTCGCCCCCGTTTGGCCCTGACCAGGCAGGTACGCATCAACTCGTCTAAGTTCAGGTAAGAACATATCTCAGTATGGAAAACGGAGACCTGTTCCTTTAAATATCAATATTGCTCTATAATCTATTTTGTCAGAGCCAATAAGATAAAAGACTGTATTTTATTTATTTATTTATTTTGACAAGTTTTGCGATCATGATCAAAAGGTCTGCACTAAGGCGTTAACAGTTTTTCTTTGTTGGTCTGTTTGTTGCTGAAAGGATATTTTACTACATGTTAAGGCTGAACGATATCGAAGTAACGTGCGATATGCGATACGGCTGTGAAATAATCGCGATAACGAAACGTTGCATTTCTAATAAAACACAAATCGTAAGTAACTAGTTTTCCAGCAAATTCTGTCAAAAGAAGACTTAGAAAAGACTAGTCAGTAAATAAACTGAACTTTACACACGTGTACGTACGGTTTTACTGATGTATTGTGGCTTCTTGCGATACTGCGTCATCTAATATCGCGATACCATCTTTTTCCGCGATATATTGTGCAGCCCTACCACATACCGTAAATGAACAGTCTTTACTATTTGCAACCATTCAAATTAAATGTTGATTTGATTGCAATGTTGCGGCCCTAATGACTTGTCTTACAGAGTTTTGAAAGATGAAAATATGACGTGACATTCGGTATTTTATGTTACTCAATAGCCAACCAGATGTATTGATCAAGGAAGGAGATCAAGAACACTGCCTCAGGGCAAGCGTCGCAAGATCGGGTCAATACTCAGTAAAGGGAGAAATGTGTGGTTTCTGAGTAAATTATTTTTTGTTTTATCTGTGAGGTGGCCTCGGATGAAAGTGCATGACGAAGGTAAAATGTACATTTATATATGTGTTTACCCGCAGGTGAGAGTAGCTGTGATTAGAGGGGAGGAGCCGGGCCAACCCTAACTCCTCCCCGTTGGTCTATATCTTCAGCTGCGGGCTGAGCGGGACTTTTGTCGCTGACGAAGCCTTTTGGATAAGAGGCGAAACGTTCGAAGACTTGATGAATCATAAGATGAATCAAGTACCTTCACTGAAGATGGACAACTCCTGTACGACTGAGAACTTACACAGACATTTATATATGAACGTTGGTGCTGGACAAGGCCGCTGTGGCATTTGTCCTGAATAATAAACAAGTGCTAAAAGCTCGGGCTAATTCTCCCAGCCCTGATTCCTTTCTGCACAATTAGATCCATGCCGCCAAAGCTCGATTAGCCATGCACCGCCAACCGTAAGCACTGGGCTTAGGGAGGCGGTCGTGAGAGCCGGAGGACACGGCAACGCCCACAAATAGGTTGAGTTGAGCAAAGTGCGGTTTGCATGGTAATGTCATGAGGACTTAAAATATGTACTGTAGCTCGGTGAGTGCTAAGCTCCATCTAAATGCCATCCTAATGTCATCATTTGGATCAGTGAAGCGTCCGTGATGACAAACCGTTTTCTTTAATTGCGCCACGTGCTTTACTCTGAATCAGTAGGCAAACGTGTTCTGTGGACGTGTTTAAGTGTTGCAAAATGTCACGTGGAGCTTCCGTACACGCAAACGAAACACCACACAAGTAATGGTTGTTTACTAAGGTTTCAGTGAAGTCCAGATCATAATTTGGCATCGTTTTTGTTACAGCTATTGAAAAGCATCAGCATTTCCACATTTCGGTGCATTGGTCGCTATTAGCCTGAGTGCCTCCTCCAGGTCTTCCCCTATCAACCCAACACATGCAAATAGGCTAAAGGGGGTTAATAAGCAAAACCAACTTGTTTTGCTTTTGTTTTTAGCTTTCAAGCATGTAACAATGTTGTTCTTTCATCAAAAACATACTCGGAGTTGTTTTTTTCCTCCGGCCACTAGCGCAACTTTGAGTAATTGTTGAATCTTTCAGTGGCCATTCCTCGCACTTATGGGGAGAGTACCGGTGATGAAGTGATAAAGATGTGCTTGGAATTATTACCAAATGCAAAAAAGCATAATACCCCCTCTTTAAGTCTTCGGCGAGATGAACCTTGCTCCAGACAGGTCGACTACTTCTTACAAGTTGCCCCAGTGGAAATGAAAGATGAGCCAAAGGGGAAGATATTATGAGACTTGTTCTTCTCCTCTGCTCATCCATGCTGTGTTGGCTTGGCGATCTTGTGGTGATTGCATGATGTCACTTTTTGAATGAAATAAATACATCTTTATCACTAGGCAATTATTATGATGATTTTTATTTTTATTTTTTGTGTGCAATTTCTTGTTATGTACCTTTTTCCTTTTTGTTTATGTGTTTATAACTGCAAGTTTTGACAACCTATGAGATTGGGACTGACACAAAGATCATTTGAATTTACGTCGTTCATTGACTGTATGAAACTTTGAAAACTTTTGTGTAGATTAAACAATCTGAAACACACACTTCCCCCAAAACAACACAAAGTACACACTCAATCGCACACAATGCTGATGAAGCGGTGTACTTTGGGGCTGCCACAGATGATGGATGCGAGTGGTTTGATGACTGCGCTGGGTGGCTGCTCAGTCCCCTCATTCATTCTAGCCCCTCCCAGTATCTGTAGCTCCTCAGACGTCTTCACCTTGGTTCATTTACATCCCGTGTGTGTTCAGCCACTGTCCCTGCTCCACTGGTGGCTTTTTTTTAAGGTATACTTTATTGTCCCCGTAGGGAAATTTGTCCACTGCATTTGACCCATCCTTTGATGCCACTGGGGAAATCAATCAATCATGTATAGTCCAAAATCACAACAGGAGTCGCCTCACATGACTGCACAAGCATTGAAACAATTAAACAAAACAATATAACCAGACGATGTAAAACCTGAGCAGTGGGAGCGACTTCAGTGTAGCACCCGCGGGGACTCATCTCCAGATGTGCAGCCAGGCTAATGATCAGAATCACCTGGCTGGAGGATTAACCTACATGTTTTTGGTTGATGGTTGAAACCCACCCAGACACAAGGAGAGAAACATGCAAACTCCACACAGAAAGGCCCACACAGTCTGGGAATCCTTGCTGTGACCAAGGAGGTCCCGGGTCACCGTATTATTATCATTAATCAGCATTGTTGTAGCCTGGTTTTACCAGACCCTCGTACTCATTTCGTTTCGTACAGAGGGTCTGGATCTTCACAATTGAGCTCCGTTATCAGGTGGGAGGGGTGAACTCCTTTGAAACGATTGGATCTGATTTTCGCTATAGCGTTTGGTTCTGACGTATGTAATGTGCCCGAGTGAGTGAAGCAGCTATTATAACTCTATCATAACTCTATCATAACTCTATCATAACTCGATCATAACTATATCATAAAATACAATATATTCAGATCAGGGGAAAAATAACCAAGCGGCAGTACTGTCTCTTGACGCTCAAAAAGCGTTCGACCAAATCGAATGGTCGTACCTGTTTTACACTTTGAAACGTTTTGGATTTGGTGACCATTTTATCAAGTGGGTCAAGATAATCTACTCACACCCTGTGTCCAATATTCTTAGTAATTCCGACAAATCTGATCCAATTAAACTACAACGTGGAGTTCGACAAGGAGATTCACTTTCGCCTTTATTGTTCAATTTGGCTATGGAACCGTTAGCAATAGGGATCAGGGCCCATCCTAAGATTTGTGGGGTACAATTTGGCAAAACGGAAAGTCTTGTTAACTTGTACGCGGATGACTTGCTGCTCTGCCTATCAGATCCAATAACCTCAATTCCTGTACTTCTGACATATATTGATTCATTCAGTGCAATATCAGGATATTCAATTAACTGGGACAAGAGTGAATTTATGGCATTGTCAAATAACTTAAGTTCGACATTTCTGAATTCCCTCCCTTTTTAAATTATTACCTCTTATTTTACTTACCTTGGTTTAAAAATAGCTAGAAGTCCTAAACAACTACTGAGTCTTAATTTCCTAGACATGATAGAAAAGATTAAAACCAACATTAGGAACTGGTCTTTACTGCCTCTTTCAATGGTGGGTCGCGTCAATGCAATAAAAATGGTGGTACTGCCGAGGCTTCTATATTTGTTTCAAAATCTACCCATATATGTACCCAACTCTTTCTTTAAACAGTTGGACTCCATAATTTTTCCATTTGTTTGGTGTAATAAGCCCGCACGTATCTCAAAAGCACACATTTGTAAACCAGCGTGCATGGGAGGACTTGGTTTGCCTGTTTTTAGGCACTATTATTGGGCTGCTAACGCAAGAGCACTTGTTTTTTGGCAACTAGGTCCCCCTGATGATATTCAGTCTGCTACTGTTCCAAATTGGGTGAAAATTGAATCGGTAATTGCCCAATCTAATCTTTCTACCCTGCTCCACTCTGGGCATCAAGAGTCAATCAAATTACCTAAAAACTACCTACTCAACCAGTCCTTTAGAATTTTAAATCAAATAAAGAAAAAACTAGGACTGACCAATATATCAATTTATACCCCTCTGGTCAATAATCATTTTTTTACGCCCTCCCTTACTGACCAGACCTTTCAAGATTGGAGAAGGAAAGGACTGGGCTGCATTGACAATTTTTATATAGATAATAAATTAGCCTCTTTTTTTTAATTGCAGTCAAAATATCATCTTCCACACTCCCATTTCTTTAGGTATCTACAAGTTCGACATTTTTTACAACAAAATATTCCAAATCATACCACTAGACCAAATAACCAAATTTTCTTTGATCTTCTTCAATCTAACTCAATCTCTAAACAACTGATAACACGTTTTGTAAAGGTGTTTACTGAGCCAGCGCTGGCTGACCACATCAGAGAGGCCTGGTCCGAAGACCTTGGTATACCTATAACCGAAGACTTATGGATGGAGGCACTCAAAAATATATCGCGCTGTTCCATTAACTCAAGATATAGGCTAATTCAATTTAAGGTAATCCATAGGTTGCATTATTCCAAGGTCAAATTGAACAAAATGTTTAGCTCTTTGTCAGTGATGTGTGACCGATGCAATGTGTCTGTTGGTTCACTAGCTCACCTGTTCTGGTATTGCCCTGTCTTACGATCATTTTGGTCAGATATATTCCAGTGGTTTCAAACAAACTACAGGGTGGAGATAGTCCCTGATCCCCTCATAGCAGTATTGGGCTGCGTCAACGGCTTCGGATCATTTCCTCACCATGTAAAATGTATTCTAATGATTGGCATGGTTGCAGCAAAAAAACTAATCCTCTGCAATTGGAAATCACCAGCTTCTCCATCAGTAAACGAGTGGTTCAACGAAATGACTTTAGTGGCCAAGCTCGAACGCGTTCGCTATGAGCAAAATGAAGTATTAGAAGATTATAACACCATGTGGTCCCCATTTGTTCATTTTTTGAGCAACCAAGGACGATAAAACAACTTGTGAGATTTGGACTATGTATTTATAACATCTTCTGTACATGCGGATCTGGTTACTAGCAACTTTATCTTTTTTATTTTATACTTTTTTATTTATGTGTAGGTATATGTACGTGTATGTACAGGTTTGTTTATATGTGTATATGTATGTATGTATGTATGGATATGTGTATATATGTATGCATGTATGTGTATATATATGTATGTGTATGAGTGTCTATGCGTGTATGTATGTATGTACGTGTATATATATTTATATATATTTGTTTACTTCATCGCTCCTGTGTTTTCTTACCTTAAATTTGATGTAATAGCTTGGCTACTAACCTAAGACGTCTACACAGGTGCCTTTATCGTTTTGATTATAGGTTTGGTACTGTGGTGATGTGTATGTGTATTTGATTTTGTCTTGTTTATTTTGGAAGAAAACTGGATAAATAAATATTTAAAAAATAAAAATAAAAAAAAATAACTATATCATAACTCGGTCATAACTCTATCATAACTCTATCATAACTCGATCATAACTCGATCATAACTCGATCATAACTCGATCATAACTCGATCATAGCTCTATCATAGCTATCATAACTATCATAACTCGATCATAACTCTATCATAACTCTATCATAACTCGATCATAACTCGATCATAACTCGATCATAACTCGATCATAGCTCTATCATAACTCTATCATAACTCGATCATAACTCGATCATAACTCGATCATAACTCGATCATAGCTCTATCATAGCTATCATAACTATCATAACTCTATCATAGCTCTATCATAGCTCTATCATAACTCTATAATAACTCGATCATAACTCGATCATAACTCTATAATAACTCGATCATAACTCGATCATAACTCTATCATAGCTCGATCATAACTCGATCATAACTCTATCATAACTCGATCATAACTCGATCATAACTCGATCATAACTCGATCATAGCTCTATCATAACTCGATCATAACTCTATCATAGCTCGATCATAACTCGATCATAACTCTATCATAACTCGATCATAACTCTATCATAACTCGATCATAGCTCTATCATAGCTATCATAACTATCATAACTCTATAATAACTCGATCATAACTCGATCATAACTCTATAATAACTCGATCATAACTCGATCATAACTCTATCATAGCTCGATCATAACTCGATCATAACTCTATCATAACTCGATCATAACTCTATCATAACTCGATCATAGCTCTATCATAGCTATCATAACTATCATAACTCTATCATAGCTCTATCATAACTCGATCATAACTCGATCATAACTCTATAATAACTCGATCATAACTCTATCATAACTCGATCATAACTCTATCATAGCTCGATCATAACTCTATCATAGCTCTATCATAACTATATAATAACTCTATCATAGCTCTATCATAACTCTATAATAACTCGATCATAACTCTATCATAGCTCTATCATAACTCTATAATAACTCTATCATAGCTCTATCATAACTCTATAATAACTCGATCATAACTCTATCATAGCTCTATCATAACTCTATAATAACTCGATCATAACTCTATCATAGCTCTATCATAACTCTATAATAACTCTATCATAGCTCTATCATAACTGTATAATAACTCGATCATAACTCTATCATAGCTCTATCATAACTATATAATAACTCGATCATAACTCTATAATAACTCGATCATAACTCTATCATAGCTATCATAACTCTATCATAACTCTATCATAACTCTATTATAGCTCTATCATAGCTCTATCATAACTCTATCATAACTCTATCATAACTCTATCATAACTCTATCATAGCTATCATAACTCTATCATAACTATAATAACTCTATCATAACTATCATAACTCTATCATAACTATAATAACTCTATCATAACTCTATCATAACTCGATCATAACTCGATCATAACTCGATCATAGCTCTATCATAGCTATCATAACTATCATAGCTCTATCATAGCTCTATCATAACTCTATCATAGCTCTATCATAACTCTATCATAGCTCTATCATAACTCTATCATAACTATCATAACTCTATCATAACTATAATAACTCTATCATAACTCTATAATAACTATCATAACTCTATCATAACTCTATCATAACTATAATAACTCTATCATAACTATAATAACTCTATCATAACTATCATAGCTCTATCATAACTATCATAACTCTATCATAACTCTTGGGGGCATTTCTTGCGCATTACAAGGCTTCAATTTTAATTTCTGGATATTTGGGAGCCGAGCCAGAACGGATTGAAGAGCTTCCATTACTTTCGTATCCGCCGCCATTGCCGAACTACAACCAGCAAATGCGGCGCAAATGCTTCACGTCACCTACAGCACCCGGCCACTGAGATCAGACCCAGACGTACATGTAGGGAAATTATAATTGACCAGCCTGGCTAGCATTGTTGTTGTTATTTGGGCTTTACTTTTTGGCTAAGTTAAGTTAGCTGGTAGGATGTTTGGTTTGGCAATGTGGTGAAACCCCAAGAAACCAAATCACACAACAGTATTTTTTTTTTTAAATACCACAAATTGCATCAGCCCTGGCTGTCAGACTGTCAGATTGTTGTGCAACGATGTGTGTTCCTCACACATAATGTAACATATTTTGCAATCTTAAAAAAAAGCAAAGATATGTCTATCCCACATTAAAGTCAAACTTACGATAGTCTTGTGTTAAATAATCGTGACACTGCCATCCAAAAGTGGCGAGTGATGAAACTGAATGAGCGTGGCGGTGACGAGGTGTAGCGCGGGGCAATTAAATGTTAATGACTTAATGAAGAACGAGCTCCCAGCCATTCTCATTAGCAAACAGTTGTTAATTGTGCTCGAGAGGGAAGACTGATGAAACAGAGGGGGTGGGTAAGGCAAGGCAAGTGTGGGTCAAACATAAGCCAGTTTCATTGTTTTATAAAACCGCATTTCAGAACAGCGAGCCCGAACATACTAACCTTGACTCGTTACTATTTTCATCTGTCACATTTATACAGTGCTTTTCTCTTCGATCACGGGCCCCTCAAAGTACTTTACTTCAAGGACCCGCTCACCCATTCAGCCACACGTTCCCCAGTGTGCAGGAGCACTAAGGCGGGTTAATCGAGCCACTTCCGCTCATTGGCACCTATACTGTGCGATATAAGGTATAGAGCACTAACCCATCGACTAGTAGATCATTAACCATAGAGACATTTTGCCACGCACTGTGTTTTGTGGATGCTTCTTTTGAACTCTGGGAAACACACATTATCTATCTGAATTTAGAAGCGAATAATGTCGACAGCTACTGTTAATGACATATTGCACCGACTCTTTATAGGTTACTGCAGCACAAAACCTTTCTTCCCTAAAAACGCCCCAAAACGGGAGACGTCAAATGATAACAAAAGTAGTCTTCTCTATAACAAAAAAAAAAAAAACTGAATTTTAATAGCGGGTCAGGGCCCATTTCTTAGAAGCACCTACTCTTTTTTTTTTTTTTTTTTAAATAACCCATTTATTTATATATATTTTGTCTTTATGTTTTCTCCCTTCATGCCGCGGACGCAGTTTCTACGGAATAACCAGAGCGCCCCCATGAGGCGCAGGAGCGAAATGCCACACGGTTGCCCAAGGGGGGATGAGTGCGTCACTTGTGGGAGCTGCCAGGCAAGTGCACTGGAGTAGATTAAGAGGCAAAATAATTTATACATTTCCCATTCAATTATTTATAGGGCAATTCCTCGCAGTGTTTACTCAGGGGTTATTAAATATTATGTGGCTAAGCTTCTGCAGGAGACAGGGGGTAGAGCAGAGGACATCCTGGATGCGCTTTTTTTTTTAAATTTTTTTTTTCTGTTAAATTCTATTTCCTCCTTGGACTCACGGCGCTGCCAGAACCGAATGCAATTAAAACATTTTGCAACTTTTTCTTTTTTTTTCACTTCAGCAAGGAAATTCTGCAGCCTCTGTCTAAACTGCATGACATAGGTGTGTGCGTGTGTGTGTGTGTGTGTGTGTGTGTGTGTGGGTGGGGGGGGGATGGGGGGGCATTTGGGTGTGTGTAGCAGAGAGGTAATGGAATAAAATGCGTTTCAGCTAATCCCGTCTGTCCCCCTCTTTCTATCTCCCTCCCTCAGAGCCCTGACAGACAGACCCTGCGCTCCATCAATAGTTTGTCCAGATAGCAGCAGCAGCGAGCTTATAGCCAGCCACAGGAAATGTAGCCCGGGCCTCCGACAACAAGCCATCTTAATAGGTTTTTTGGTGAGCGGGAGGGAGGGGGGCTGAGAGAGAGAGAATACAAGACAGTAAATTTACATTAGCAGCTAAAAGTCACCCTGGCTCATAGTGATAACACAGCTTGCGACCAGTAATAATTTGTGCAGTTTTATTTTTTTTTAATCTTCATAAATGCCCACGTTTGTTCAAATAGGAGCTGTACGGGCAGTTTAACTGACTAGTACGGGCTTGTTTAGCAGAAATGGGGGGAAGAAATTACCGTATTTTCCGGACAATAAGTCGCACTTTTTTCATAGTTTCACATGCCACTAGAGGGCACTGCAGGCTAATTGAGCAGCAGAAAGAAAGTTTGGAGCGGAGGTTACTCTCACCTAGGGCTGGGCAATATGGACAAAAAAGAAAATCTTGATTTTTTTCTTTTTTTTTTACTCAGTTTGGACGATTATGATTTTAATCGATTTTATTGGAAATAATAAAGGTCTCCTGATCTTTCATATGAAGAAAACTGCTCAAAGTTCTTCTCATTAATATTTACATTTGTAATATAGCCTACAATAAGGCCCATTAAAAATGTTATTTCTGTTTTAAATATTATTTGTCTGCTCTCAAAAGTAAAACTTCTTAATAAGCCTATAGTTTTATCATCCTCGAGCTCAGCTGTGATTGACAACCGTCTCCATGGAGACTCAAGGGGAAAGGGGCGGAGTTAAATGCTTGCAGCGGCTCAGAGCACGGCTCAGCGTGAGAGACGGGAAGCGAAGCAGACCGGGGGGGAAACTTTGTTTTAGCGAAGAAAACTCCATCGCGCACAACGAAAACACAACACACGGCCTCTGTAAAGCAGCAGAGATCGTTAGACAGTCGCTGGCTGAGTTCCACCGGTGTCATTTTCGAAAACAGTCGCTACGAGCGTCTGAAACGCTGCTAAATTGGCTGCACGCCGCACGTGAGGGGGACATGGAGTGGCGGACACGATTTTACGATTTAGCCATTTTTCACATCGTCTGTATTTATAAACATGAATTAATTGAATTAATTCGATTTATCGCCCAGCCCTACTCTCACCGCAATGAAGAAAACGAATCGCAGGCTAAAAGCTAGAGGCCCACAGCTAGAGGAACGCGATTGCAAATGAGAGCTTGTAAAACGTGCTGCCGGGAGAGGCTTGTCAACGGAGCAGTTACGCCTCCGTGCCCAGGTCGTTGCCAAGGCGATTGTTCAGAGGTGACACGGAGGATGAAGATTTCAATGGATTTAGTGATTTGGAGTGAGATGGAGAGTTTGGTATGTTCTTTATGCTATAGGTATCTGAACTGCTTATGTGACGTTAACAGACCAGACACCTGTTTACGTTGTTTATGCTTCATGTAGCGAACCATCAATGTGTTATTTTTGGCTGGTGCGTCTTACACCCCGGAGCGACATAATGTACGGCACAAGAGAACAAGATGATTGTATGAATATGACATTGCCTCAGGTTCGATTCCGTGGTCAGTGGCCGCCTTGTGTGGAGTTTTATCCCATTGACCAGGTTGGGCTCAAAAGTTTACATACCCTGGCAGTCTTTTTGACAATTTTGTGATGGCCATTTTTCAAAGAATTTAAAAGATAACACCAAAAGTTTTTTTTTTTTTTTTTTAGTGGTTGTGTGAAGCCATTTGTGGTGAAAAGACGGCGTTTGCTCTTTTTGAAAACATAATGAAAAAAGAAAGTACCAAAATGACCCTGATCCAAAGTTTACACACCACTTTAGCATCAATGACAGAGTCTTTTATGGTAGTTGTGGAGAAGGTTCTGTCTATAATCTAATGGTAAAACGGCCCATTCCTCTTGATCATAAACTTTTGATCAGGGTCACTTTTTGAAAGGAGTCCGCTCCACTTTTTCACCACAAATGGCTTTGCCAAAAAAAGTGTATATGAACTTTAACTGACTCTAGCTCCAACTTTTCTTTGCAGGAGTTAGATTCTTTGGCCCAATTTTTTGCTCTCTCTGGTCAATTCCGAATGAAATAACGCGATTCCGGGTTACTCACTTGACCAAAGGAGTGAGAAAGAAGCAATACAAGCATGACTATTGCCTTGTGCAGCCTCTCCACCGTGCTGGTGTCCAGAAGGTATGGGGCTTTGTGACAGAACAGGAGGCCAGTTGGTTACAGTTAATGTTACAGTGTTGAATGGACAATACCCTTCAACAGGACAGAGGACCTGCCCCTCAGCTCGATCACCAAAACACAAGCGAAGCCTCTGGCGGGTGGTGTTTCGTGGTGCAACACTGACACCTAGTGGCAGGCAGCTTATGACTTTAACTCTCATTCTGTGGGACCATGTGAGTGATTGCATCTACTGTCTGAGCTTTATTCTCAACATCTCAAGCATTTTATCAAAAATTGTAAAATATATAGGGCAGGCCTATATCCACCCAAATAGTGGTTTATACACAGCAAAGAAACACTTTTGGCGTTCTATGTTGGTGTACTATTCTGATGTGGTGACCTATTTAAAATTATTTTCATTATATTATGTTGACATATAGGCTATTTGAAACGTTACCCTTCAGTATATGGTAACTGAGTGTAAATTTGAGGTGCTTATGGACCGCTTCTCTATGTTTAGATTACCACTGTTGTGGAATTTTGGTATGAAAACTATATATTTTTGGAAACCTTATGGTATAAGCAATGAGAAAAAACAATGTTTCTTTTTGCCCAAACTAAGTTTTTTACTCCCCATATAAATGTTATTATCCCTCCTTTTTTTTTTTTTTTTTTACATACCAGAGCAAAAGCATTGTTTTTCTCATTGCTTACTTAATAAAGTGTTCAAAAGTGTATAGTTTTAATCCGGTGAAATTACATAGTGAACCTGACTACTATAAACGCTTTGCTTCTGCTTACTCCTTTTGGGCTTCATACCTGTTCTTTTCTTTGTTTTGTTTTATCATTTGCTGGATATTGTGAAACTCAGCTGCTCAAATAAAAACGATGAATGGGTGAATATTTTACATTGATTTAATTGGTGTGGGGAGTGCATGTACAGTACATGTTTAAATAGCCAAAACCAGAGTATGTTTTGTTTTTGTTTTTCCTAATTGAGTTGTTGAGTTGATGTTTTTAGGGAAGTTCATAAGAAAACTACACAGACAAGTGGAGACCATGTAATCCTGGTGTCAAACCCGGGACCATCTTGCTTTGAGGCGACAGCTCCAACCGCTATAGGACACTGTGACACACATTGCAATAATAATAATATAATATTTCATAATTACATCAGATATTTAATAATACTGATCAAGAAGATGTTAGATTTATTTTGGAAGATGTTATAATATCACCCCCCAAAAAATGTCAGAATAAATACATATTCTTGTCGTTTCTTTTGGACCAGTTCATCCCTGTCTTCACTCTCAGTCTGAGGGCTCAGTTTCAGTGTGTGGGCTTATAAAAGAGTGTGTTCAAAGTAATGATGGTTCAGGTTACCCTACTCATGTGCCACTCAAAGACCAATGCATCTTCGAATGCAGACTGGGGATTTGGCCTGTCTCAGGGCTGCAAGGCCAATGATTTGAAGGTGTGTGCAAAGGTGGCAGCTATAGCCCAGTGGTAAATTAGATAAAAGGAAGAATAGTCAACTGCTTTCAATTTATATATAAAGAAGCCTGAGGGCAATCTTCAAAGAAGAGAATATACTTTCAGCTTCATGGTTGAGGCAGTGATCATCATTAACCTTTTCTTCACAATGCAAGTGACCATACTGACATTTTGTCCAAACACACAAAGGCTTGTAAAATATAGAATTTAGATGAAAAAAATACCTTCCCAAATTCCTGAATTCCAATGGTCATATATCAATATAAATAATGTGCTTTTGATAGCATTTAATTTAAAACTGCCATCCACCACACGGATCTTACACATATTTTCAGAAACTACAAGGTCTTGGCTTTCAAATAAGGCATTTACACCAACCTATAGACTGTAAATGAAAGCGTGACAAACACGGGACAAAAAAAGCCACAGAAAAACAACAAAAACACATAAAAAAGTCACAAAAAGTCACAAAAACAGGTCACAAAAATGTCACAAAAACACGTCACAAAAAGTCACAAAAACACATCACAAAAATGTCACAAAAACATGTCACAAAAATGTCACAAAAACACGTCACAAAAGTCATGAAAACATGTCAAAAAGTCACTAAAACACTATTTTAAAAAGTCATGAAAACATGTTAAAAAAAAGGCTAGAAAACTTGTCCAAAAAGTCACAAAAACACATCAAAAGTCACAAAAACACATAAAAAGTCACGAAAACATGTACAAAAAGTCACAAAAACATGTACAAAAAGTCACACAAAGATGTCCAAAAAGTCACGAAAACATGTCCAAAAAGTCACACAAACATGTCCAAAAAGTCACAAAAACATGTCCAAAAAGTCACAAAAACATGTCCAAAAAGTCACAAAAACACATAAAAAGTCACGAAAACATGTCCAAAAAGTCACGAAAACATGTCCAAAAAGTCACGAAAACGTGTCCAAAAAGTCACAAAACACATAAAAAAGTCAC
This sequence comes from Proterorhinus semilunaris, assembly GCA_021464625.1. Taxonomy (NCBI): domain Eukaryota; kingdom Metazoa; phylum Chordata; class Actinopteri; order Gobiiformes; family Gobiidae; genus Proterorhinus; species Proterorhinus semilunaris. The sequence continues at coordinate 10,000,507 of CM038349.1, forward strand.
AAAAACACTATTTTAAAAAGTCATGAAAACATGTAAAAAAAAAAAGGCTAGAAAACTTGTCCAAAAAGTCACAAAAACACATAAAAAAGTCACAAAAACACATTAAAAAAAGTCACAAAAACACGTCAAAAGTCACAAAAACACGTCACAAAAATGTCACAAAAACACATCAAATTGTCACGGAATCAGGTCAAAAAGTCACTTTATAGTGGCTTTTAGTGTAGATCCGTTTTGTAGGTCTTAGCTTTCAAATGAGGCACTACACTGGCTAGGTTGTAAGCTCTCCAGTCAAGAAGCTTTTAGATTTGGGTAATGCTGAACTGGAGAAAAGGTGGGAGTTAAGAGGTTAACTGAACAAGTGTCACGTGTCATCAACTGGCTTCAAACTTCAACCGTTGCAAGGAAACTAATCCCTCTGCCACTATGAGATCTGCACACTGTTTCCAGACTCGTCCTGGACAATAGCGATTTCTGAGATTTGAGTTGTGTTTCGTGGTGTTTCTGCCGCTTGTCCAGAGAGGGTAAGATGTCAAAGTGCTGACCTCTTTTCCACTGCCTGTCGGTATTTGTGGCATGAAACCGCAGCAGATGTCAAGCATGTGTAAGACACTGTGACTTTCCCCCCCTTTTTGACAGGGAGCGGGAGTTGGTATTTTAACGGAATAACAAAAGTGTCCTGATTACTGCAGTGACAGGAGCGGCTGTGTTTTGGGAGCGTGGGTGGACGGGCGCCTTCGGCTAAACCAGGCGAAATGACAAGTCGAAAAAGGCACTGCTCAACATCTCTGTGCTTCTTGGAGGGGTGTATCCGAAAGCGGGGAATGTGACGCCACAGAAGTGTACAAGTTGCAACTTAGTCTCAATAATACAGAAATGCTGTTTCAATGAGAAAGTTATATTGAATGTCTTGGTCGGATTGCACTTTCGATAAACCGTTTGGAAGCAACTCGGGAGCAGATCAAGGCACTGTTAGATCTCAGACAAAACACAACTTCAAAGCATTAACGAGTTTGGTGAAATTGTGATTTAACCTAAGGCAGAGCACTAACATGAGTAATTAATAGCAAGTAGCCAAATATGTTTTATTATGTAATCAAAGTTGATATTATTTTCCCTCAATGACAGTGTAAGGATGCTGTACAGGGTGCAGTAAGTGGAAAGCAAAAAGTAACCGCTTTTACTGCGGTATTTTCCTTTATGTCAGGAGATTGTTTTACGTTTGAGATGGTATTTATTTATTTGTTCATTTATCAGGGACGATGCCACCAACGAAGATGCAATTCTAGTTTGCTTCTAATGCGATGCATAAAGAGCTTCTAGCTAGAGCTAATGTGCAGCTCATATTGATGAGTTTCATTTTAATCGGGGAAACTGGGGCTGGTTGTCACACTTTTTTTTTTCCTCTGCTCGTGGTAAATGGTAAATGGACTCAACTTATATAGCGCTTTTCTACCTTTATCAGGCCCAAAGCGCTTTACAGTAAAGAACCAGTCACCCATTCACACTCTCATCCATACATTCATCAACAAAACATACTACTAGGGGGGGCTCTTGGGACAAATGTCTGGCGCTGCTGCTGTATGTAATACAAACTAGTATATATTATAATGTTTAAGTAACTTATCCAACACTGCATTAAGAATCACAAATGCTTTACATTAAATCAATTTCGCTTCCTTTTTATATCTTATTTCAATGATTAATTGATAACCTTCAAAAACAGGAAAATGTATGTTGACAACGTTCCCTGCGTGTGTTGGTTGTCACGTGTGTGGTCGGCGTTCCCTATTGTTAATAATGGGGGTTTAACGATTCAATCAGTTTTCAAATACTCACCGCACGTTGTATTCCTCCCATCAATTTGAACCGTTCACTGCCTGTAAAATTCCTCCCAATGCCCGAACATATGGCCTTTACAAAAGTTCATATTAAAATTTAAATGGTCATTGAAACGTATGGAAACAACAAAGTGTCCCTACCATGTATGGGACAACCAACCCCTGACTCCATGAGACAACCATAATCTCCTTGTTTCAGTGTTTATTGAGCGAATACCAGTGCAGCAGAAGAGGAAGGAAGTTTATCTTGATACAGAATCAGCTTCATATTGCAGCGCCCCCTAGTGTTGCAGTAAAACGCAACACACACACAAACTTATTATACAAACTTGCAGGTAGCATTCACCCACAGGAGATCACAGTCATTTAATGTATGCACGTACAAAGTTTAGCAAGTCTCTCAGTCCCAGCCTTATTATTACACTCACATATCCTTAAATAAACCGCTCTTCTCGCCTCAGACTAATTGACACGTGGACAAAATGGGGCCAGTTCTGGATAATAGTTTAGACTGGGGCTAAATCAGAACAGGCCCGGTCTTCTGCGGAGGGGGAGTCCCACGCACTCGGTGTGTACACACGCAGTAATGAGACCAGAACCGGAGACCTGCCTCACAGGGCCCCGAAGCACTAATCACAACACGGCTTGTAGCTCCAAATATACACACTTCACTAAATGCTTCATTAAAATATCCAATGGAGTGAAGAGCAAGTCATGTCATTATCGACTGAAATAAAATAAGCTTTTAGCTCCATTCCAAAGAGCTTGTTAACAAGACTGTGGTCTGACCCTGTGCAGCTCTGGTCCACTCTCACTGGAGATTGTACATCTTATAACTAAGAAATATCCAAAGCACTCAAAATTAAAGGTCTATCATATTGTTCATCAGACGTAATACATGTGTTCTTCTTTATCCTGGTTCTTAAGTGGATAGTTTGTATAGCACCGTACTTTTTTTTTACTGCACTATGGACAATAGGATAAATACAACATGCAGATAACACAGTTCCTATTCTTTACAAGGAACGGAAAGCTGGCTGACTCGCCAGGCTAAAATTATGGGTTGTTTGCTTTGGAATCAGGAGATCATTTAATCTTCCATAACCATACATTTGACATATTATATGATATATTTGACCATGGACTTGAGGTTGTCATGTGTATCCCATTAATACAAAAATAATATTTTGGGGAATTTGGGGGTGGGCGCTCATAAGCTTCTTGCTTCAGCCCACTCCTTTTGAGCAGAATGTTTACTGCTCAAATAAACAAAGAGACTAAACATAAGTCATTACATGATTGAAACGCATGTACTGTACATTCTCCAAAAAGGAGTAACACTCATTACGAAACAATAATGCTACATAAGGGACCATATCAGTCGCATGCACGACCCCTGCAGCGTGCACACATACACACATGCACACGTGCACACATGCACACATTCACATATAGACACAACGTGCATGTTTATGAAATAACCTTATCCTATTAGTAGTTACATTATTAACAACTCTGCTCATAAGATTCCAGCTTTTGGGTCCACTTGCACAAGTTCCAGTCCCTCCTTCTTGTTTGCCGGTACTGTTGCCTTGGCCAGGTCTGCAGGTGCACTTACCCACACAGTGAGAGAGGTTATGTGATCCCGACACCTGAGCCAGACTTGAAGGACAAACAAGCTTCACACTGTGCGTCTGTCAGGACCAGGTCCAGCTCCACTATAACTGTCCCTGCCTCTCTCAGTCTGTGCAGTAATGGGGGATGCTGCACTCACTGCTCGCCGTGCCTGCGGGAGCAATGATCTGAAGGGTCTCAGCACCAGAGCCTAATCCAGGGGAGATGTGGAGATCCCACAACATTTGGAAAAAATGTACCGTCCAGAGGAGGTCAGTTTTGGAACAGCCTTCTGACAAATACAAAAGAATACCCAACTTACATCTCTTTTAAATTTGTAAAATATATAGGGCAGGCCTATATCCACCCAAATAGTGGTTTATACTTATATCTCTTTTAAATGTTTGCATTTTTGTCCAATTTTTCATTGCTTTTTGTCACTTTTTTGTCGCGTTTTCTTCACACATTATTGTCACTTTTTCATCATTTTTTTTTTCCATTTCCCTGTTGCTCTTTTGTCATTTTTCTGTTCCTCTTTTGCTGCGTTTTCGTCTCATTTTCGTTGCTATTTTGATGCTTTATTCAAGAAGCTTTTAGATTTGGGTAAAGCCGAACGGGAGAACATTTGCTCAGTTCAGGTGGAGGTGAACTTTAATTACCTTAAAGTAAATCAGTCCTGCACTCATGTTATGTATAATGTAATTAGTATAGTTTTTATTCTGTGTATTGTTGTATTCCTTACATTGTGTGACCTGCTTCGGCACATTTACAATTTGTAGATGACCGTTGTCCCGATCAAATAAATAAATGACACATAGAAATGAATCCTCTTTACATAAATAATGCCCTATGTCACATCCTTCCTCGCTGCTGCTCCCTGCGCGCCAGTGCTTAGAGAAGTCAGAAGACGTCATCTATAATGAGGTTTATTTAACACAATAGTGCTGGCTGAGTGTGTTTCTGCTGGACTTCGAAAAAAAAAAATGTTGAAATGTGCTTGATGTTGCTAGAGCTGGAGAGGGCCTGGAGGGTGAGGGCATCAGTGGTGCCTGTGGTCATTGGAGAACTCAGGGCAGTAACCCCAAAACACTGGAGGAATGGCTACAGGAAAAAAACATCAGATATCTCAGTCCAGAAAAGGGCAATTCAGCAACGATAGAATCCTCAAGCTGACCCGGACTCGGAGGAAAAAAAGACCGCCCGCGTGATATACTATAACCTTCTATTTTCCACACAGAATCATATTCACTATTCAGTTTATTGATTATCTGCATTATTTTCTTAGTTCTTACAGAATGTTGTATTAAGGACACAACACGAGGGTCAGTTTGTTCATTCTCCGTAACACATACTCTCACAAGTATAAACTTTCGCGATACTTTCATGGCAAATTTAGAAGATTCAGACAAATGTGAGTTATTCTGGTTTCATTGTCCTTTTGCCGTCTTTGCTAACTCTGACTATAGATTTTTGGTGTCTCTTTCTCACTGCTCTTTCCATCGTTTTTTGAATTCAACATCAGAGACAGAAGATAAAATCTGCAGCTTTAATCCACAGTTCTAGGTTTTCTAAGCGGCAGCACAGTGGAGTTCTTTTTAAGCTTTTCCGTGCTCTCAAAATGAGGCTTATGTGTTATCTTTGGTACCACCTGCACAAAACATGAAGGTTGTCTGGGCCTGAGATTTTACAGCAGGGCAGGTAGGGCACATAATGTTGTCCACACACATGTTGTAGCAGCCAGTACTAACCTGAGCCGCTTCTGTTGCCGACGGACATGTTAGCTGACGCGCCTGCTCACTTCATTCATTTATTTGAAAGTCAAATAACGTCTCCGAGGCAAGCTTATCGTTAAAAGTATTACTTTATTATAACAAATCTAAAATCAGTCCACACAGTGCAATTAGATTCATATCCAACAATAAAACTATTACCTCATAGTGCCGCAAAGCGGTCAACAAACGTATGAGCCCGTCCGTCTAGCAACTCTCTGCAGGTATCAAAGATCACCACCTATATCCTGTGCGCCCTTGTCCTGCAGTGACCCCTAGCGGACATTTACTTGGAGACTACTGGCTCCTACACGCCCTCCCCATAATTGTTCATAGCCTTGCAGAACAATTTTCTTCATTCTCTTAAGGGAGCCATGCACTAATCAGCTTCAATCAGCAGGCAAATCCTTGTAACTGGTCTCTCAATTATACTCGTTTTGGTCTGTAGTCGGACGGATCGAACCAATCCATTTCTATCAGAAAAGACCTCCAACACTCGTCCTAATGGCCAGGAACACCGTGGAGCAGTAGGGTCCATTATCACAACAACATCTCCAGGCTTTAGGTTCTCCTTCCTTTCGTTCCATCGTTGCCTTTCCTGAAGTAACGGCAAATACTCGCGGATCCAACGTTTCCAAAAAAGGTCGGCCAAGTATTGCACTTGCCGCCATCTTCTTTTAACATACATGTCACTCTGGACAAACAGCCCTGGGGGCAAAGAAGGCTTTGCTTTCAAGAGAAGGAGATGATTTGGTGTTAGTGCTTCCAAATCAGTAGGGTCGTTAGAGAGCTTTGTGATCGGACGATCATTGAGAATAGCTTCTGCCTCACACATAACTGTATTGAGACCATCTTCATCCAATGTTTGCTGCAGGAGAACTGACCTCAAGATCTTCTTCACCATACGGACAAGCCTCTCCCAAATGCCACCATGGTGAGGAGCAGCAGGAGGGTTAAAATACCATTTCACTCCTCTTTCCTGCAGAGCTTGGTGAATTTTTGCATGATTCCATGATGTAATTGCCTGTTTCAGCTCCTTTTCAGCACCAATAAAATTGGTTCCATTGTCTGAGCGTATCGAGGATACCTGGCCTCTTCGGCATAGAAATCGACGCAAGACGTTGATGCATGAATCTGTATCCAAGGAACTTGCCACCTCCAGATGAACTGCTCTACAAGCCAAACAAGTGAAGATTACTCCATATCGCTTAACAACTGCTCTGCCTCTTTTCACCTCTATGGGCCCAAAATAATCAACACCCACATTGGTAAATGGAGGATTGTCAGGAAGGAGCCTTTCCTTTGGTAAATCTGCCATTATCTGATCTTTAGTCTTGGCATTATGTTTCCTACAGAAGCAACATTCTGTAATAATCTGTCGTACAGCTGAGGTGGCCTTTGTGACCCAATACTTTCTCCGTAGAGTGGACAGTGTGTGGTTGCGACCACTGTGACCAAGCTGGAGGTGGATATTTTTAATAATGAGGGAAGCCACGGATTGGCGACTGGCTAAAATGAGCGGGTGTTTGACTTCCTCTGGCAAACATCCTCTCGTCAGCCTACCCCCAACCCTCAGAAGGCCGTTGTCTAAACATGGGGTCAATTTGTAGATAGTGCTATTTCTCCTCACAGCCTTGCCCGCTGACAATGCAGCAACTTCTTCTGAGAATTCTTGACGTTGGGCATATTTGATTATTGCCTTCTCCGCTTCAAAGAGCTCTTCCCCCGACAGAGGCTGCATGGTTCCATTTTGAGTTTGCTTTGCTGACACCCTTCCGGGAAACCCTTTAATCTTCGCCAGCAGCATCTGTTTGAGTCTCAAAATCCAGCCCACGGCCAACTTCAACTTCCTCCAATCTGAAAAATATGACAGGAGTCGATCTGTGGCTTCCAGGCTATTGACTGTATTGATGGCATGTACAGCAAGATCTCTTTTAACTTCTGGATCGTGGCTATCCTCCATGTCAATCACTTTGATTGGCCACTCCTCATGCTTCCTAAAGAGGAACTCAGGGCCCTGTATCCATCTTCTGTCCTGTACAAAATCTGCCGCTTTCATTCCTCGTGACGCAGCGTCGGCTGGATTTTCTTTGGAGCCAATATATCTCCACTGCGAGGCTGTAGTGGCATCCCTGATTACTGCAATTCGGTTGGCCACGAATGTGTGGAAGCGCTTGTCTTCGTTCCTCACATAGCGGAGTACAGACATACTATCTGTCCAGAAGACAGATTCCTGTAACTGCATCTTCATTTCGGCCCTTAGCATCAAGTCCATACGCACTGCCAAAACAGCTGCAGTTAACTCCAGTCGAGGGATAGTGACTGCCTTTATTGGTGTGACTCTTGCTTTCCCCATCAGGAAACTCACATACACATCTCCTCTGACGTCTTGCAACCTGAGGTAGGTAACGGTACCATATCCCATTTCGCTGGCATCTGAAAAATGATGCAACTGGGCATGATTTAAACTTCCAAATTCTCTGGGTTTAATGCACCGTTCAACCTTGAACTCAGAGAGCATATCCAGCCCTTCCAACCAGTGTTCCCATGGACGTCTTATGTCCTGTGGAATAGTATCATCCCATCCGATGTTTCTTCTACATAATTCTTGCAGCATAATCTTTGAAGGGAGGACAAGGGGCGCCAAAAATCCCATCGGGTCATACACCGAACTTGAAATTGACAACATTCCCCGTCTTGTATGCGGTCGTTGTTGGATTTCCATTTTGAACTTAAATGTATCGGTCGTTACACACCACTGCAGTCCTAGTGCCCTCTCGATGAGTGCTGCCTCCTGATCCAAATCCATCTCCTTTAGCACTTCCGTTTCATTAGTTTCAGACAGAATTTTCATCATGAGGTGGCTATTACTGACCCACCTCGTTAGCAAAAAGCCTCCTCTTTGGCACAGCGATGTTAAATGCTTCACCATGGTGACCGCCTCCTCTTCATTAGCCATGCTGCTTAAGCAGTCATCCACATAGAAGTTCTCCTTCACAACCTGAACGACCTCTTCAGGGAAATCAGCTTGATGGTCGTCGGCAGTTTTTCGGAGCGCAAAACTAGCGCAACTTGGCGAAGATACAGCACCGAAGAGGTGTACTGTCATCCGAAACACTGCCACTTCCTTTGTCAGATCTCCTCCAGGCCACCACAGAAAACGAAGAAAATCTCTGTTACATTCGGCTACTTTGACTTGATGGAACATGCACTTAACATCGCCCATAAAGGCTACTGATTCCTTCCTAAATCTTAAAAGGACTCCACATAATGTGCTCGTCAGATTTGGACCTTGCAACAGATGTTCATTGAGCGACGTTCCTTTGAAAGTTGCTCCACAGTCAAACACAACTCTCAGAGACTTCTTCCTGGAGTGACGTACGCCATGATGTGGAATATACCATATTTTGCCAGTATCCTCCTCCTTATCCTGCACTGTTATCTGTTCTGCGTAGCCTTTATTGATCATTTCTTCCATCTTAGCCGTGTACTCCTTAAAGAACGGTTTGCTTCGGAGGAATCTTCTCTTGAGATTGAATAGTCTTTTGTTTTGCAACGGACAGATTATTTGGTAAAGATAGGCATTCGTTTCTTAGAGGCAACTTTAAGCTGTAATGGCCGTCCTCAACTGTTGCAGACTCCTCCATGATCTCCATGAATCTCAGGTCTTCTCTTGATGGCCCTTTTTCTTCTGTGGCGCTTTCGTTGAAGTCATGCTCGTATTGTTTCTGCAGCAGTTCTTCGAGCTTACAGACTGAAATGTGGTTGACCAAAGCTGCAGAGATCTCTTGGTTTGGGCAAGTATTGCTGTGGAGGGGGCCATTAATTACCCAGCCCAATGCAGTTCTTATAGCATAAGGTCCGTTGCCTCGACTATTGATCACCTCCCAAGGTTCCAATACCCTTGGAACATTGCTTCCAATCAACAAGTCCACGTTAGCCTGTATGTTAGGAATATTGACCTTTGCCAGGTACGGCCACCTTGCTAGCTCCTTTTCTGACGCGACACAATCCTTATTTACAGGCATCCTCTTCTGTGTCAGAACCTCTGGCAGTTGGTAAAAGCAGCTCTTGTCTAATGCAGACACCTCCAACCCTTTTAAAGCGTAAGCCGGTACCACCCTCTCTTGTCCCATGGTCTTAAGGACGAATTGCGTTTTCCTTCCTGTAATCTTGAGTCTCTGCATAAGCTCTTCGGAGCAGAAACTTGCAGTGCTTCCAGGGTCCAGGAGGGCATACGTATTTATTATTTCAGAGCCCCTTTCAGCTTTAATTTGAACAGGCAAAATGGACAGATAACAGTGCTCCTTCCCTGCTCCTGTATGGCCGCAGGTTTGCATATTATCTACCTCCTCCTGTAGGTTTGAGCTTCTGCTTTTTCCTTCGAAATGAAATACAGTATGGTGCAGCAACCCGCACAATTTGCAGCTGGAGCGATTTTCACAATTACGTCTTATATGTCCGGCCTCTAAGCAACCAAAACAGAGACCCCTTTCTTGCAGCATTTGAACCTTTTCTTTATGACTTCTTCCACGTACATGTGGGCACTCCTCCACCAAGTGACACTGAGAACATAGTGTGCATGTGACATCTAGTGTGGAACGATTGTCATTTTGCACTGGAGCAACAGCTGTGGCAAAGGTATTGTTTCTCACAGTATTTCCCATCTGTGGCCTGGGCCTAAAGTTGCTCCTTGTTCCAGATGTTATTACTTGTGTCTCTTGGATATCTCCGAATAATGGGTCGGATAATATTTTAACCTGCCGCTCCAGAAATTGAACTAAATCTGTAAAGGATGCTCTTTGGTTGGTGTTTTCCAATATATCAAACGCAGTTGATCTCCAACGCTCACGAAGCTTATAAGGTATTTTTGACAGTATCGTTCTCATATTGCTTGACATATTCATCTCTGTCATGTAGTGCAACTCTGCCATAACGTTGCAACAACTGCGAAGAAAAAGGGTGTATGACTGCAAAGCCTTTACATCTTCTGATTTGATTGAGGGCCAAGCCAATGCCTTTTCCATATATGCAGTAACAATTCTGTATTCATTCCCAAAATGTTCTTGCAAAAGTTGCATTGCCTTAAAATAGCCACGTTCAGGCTCCATATGTTGACAGCTGCGTACCAACTCTCTGGGCTGACCCACTGTAAACTGCTCCAAGTAGTATAAACAGTCACTCTTGTAGGCCTTTGCCTCCACTCCTCGTTCAAAGGCTCTTATAAATGAAATGAATTGCAAGGGATCCCCATCAAATGCTGGTATATCTCTGTGGGGCAGGGTCATTAGACGTTGTTGCTGCACAAGAGCTGCTGTTATTTCGTTTTGTCTTTCCAAAATGGAGCAAATATCTCCTTGTTTTTGATCCATTTGTTGTATATATCTTTGTCCTTGATCCACTTGCAGACTGTTAACCGTTGGATTTAAATTTACACCACGATCAGGCTGAGTCACATTTCTTTGTATTCCCATTTCCGTTGACCTTATGTCGGCTCTAGTGGCGGCTGGTTCGCGTTGCAGTGGCCATGTTGAAGTAGGAAGCCTTGTGTCCTTTCCTGGTTCGTATTCCTTTGCTTTAGGATCAAGTGTTATTTTTTTCTTGTCTGGCACCAAGGATTTTCTCATTGCACTTGAGATTGTTGAACCCTTCTCTGAGGCTTGAAAAACAGCTAATCTGGCTTCTGATGCTGCAAGCTTCCCTTCCAGTTCCAGTTGTTCCTTTCTCTGCTTTAGTTTTTGTTCTTGTTCTTCAAGTGCATGTTTTTCTTTTAACACTCGTGCTTCTGCCAAAAAAGCAGCTCTGTTGGCTTCAGCTTTTATTCTTGCAGATGTAGAGCTACCTAAGCTCCTTTTGCTTTGCCTGCTAGATGCATTTGATATGCTGTCCCCTGGACGAATGGGGTCCTCTGGACAAATACCCCATTTGACTTCATTAACATCTATTGTGGGCAATCTTTCAGTTTCATTTGACCACCCGTTTATCTCAGAAATGAATTCATTGTTAAACATCATTTTTGCTTTGAACCACACCTCATGTTTTTCTTGTTCATCGTCAGGCAACATATCCATCAGTATATTGTGACTACCTTTTGCTTCATCACACACCTTAATAAATTCATCAAACATCTTGTAAACAACCGAAACATTCTCTTTTTTATTTACAAGCTCTTGAATATTTTTTCTCAATTTAGCTGCTTTGTTTAACTGACACTTCCTCTCACTTTGCAGCCTTTCGAGCTTATCTGCAAATGCTTTATGAGTCATTTTGACGACACGCTTTTCTTTAACGACCTGTTTACTAGCCGTATTCTCATCGGCCCCAAAGTTTGATTCAGCCCCCCTTGGCATGTCCTCCTCGCGCGATCCCATTGCAAATTCCGATATGACTTGTACTTAAACGCCCGGTCACTTCAGCAAGTCACCACCAATGCATTGGAATTTTAGCGTGTGCACACAAATAAATGGCCATATAAATATGTAGCGCTACCGTAGGCCTATTTCGTTGGGCGCCGTGAATACCTGGGAGCATGAAGATCCACGTAAATCCCGGGACGTCCAGGCGATGCGCGAGGATAGATCCACAGGTGTAGGAGATGGGTCCGCTGCTCCAGCGAGGGCCGAAGATGTCCGCGTCCTCCTTCTGACGATGAACTTATTATAATAGATCCATGGAAGAACTGCATTAAACCTGCACTGTTGCTCGTAGCGCCAGGCCGCTGTACCCGCACCGTCGTCTCGTTAATGCAGTGCGAGCCACAGTTCAAACGAATAGTAGCGTGAAATCCAAAGTCATAAGAGCCGGTTTGTTGACTTGTGTAGCAGCCAGTACTAACCTGAGCCGCTTCTGTTGCCGACGGACATGTTAGCTGACGCGCCTGCTCACTTCATTCATTTATTTGAAAGTCAAATAACGTCTCCGAGGCAAGCTTATCGTTAAAAGTATTACTTTATTATAACAAATCTAAAATCAGTCCACACAGTGCAATTAGATTCATATCCAACAATAAAACTATTACCTCATAGTGCCGCAAAGCGGTCAACAAACGTATGAGCCCGTCCGTCTAGCAACTCTCTGCAGGTATCAAAGATCACCACCTATATCCTGTGCGCCCTTGTCCTGCAGTGACCCCTAGCGGACATTTACTTGGAGACTACTGGCTCCTACACATGTAATATGGCGGATAATAAGTAAAGTAAGCATAAGTAAAAATTCATGCAATGTTATTTTTTTCAAGTAAATATACTCAACGCCATTACTTGAGTAAAAAGAATCAAAGGACTGCGTGTCTATATTGCTGTTATTGCTGGTGATCAAAAGAGGGAAATGTTTGATGAAGTTTAGGAAAATTATGATTCATTTGATGAATTAAAGAACCACATAACTCGGGTAAGTTTTATACAAAGATTATTTAATATTCACAAAATACAGTACAGACAAAGCACTGTTGAATACAGATCACATTATATTGGCTACATTTCCGGTTGACATACAGCCATTCATCTGTTTGAAATATTTAAAAAGCTCTTAGCTTGCTTTAGACTCGTCTACAATCATTGCTATCTCTAGTGATAACCACAAGATGGCGTTGTTTAACAAGACCACAAGGGAAATAAGATGCATAATTTGTTTGATAATAAATTATGCATCTTTATTATGCAAATAATCAGTTTACTTAAAAAAAAAAAAAAGTTACATCAATATCAAATGAGGGCCCTGTTCTAATAAGTTGGTTGAACTTATCCTGAACACAATGAATCTGCCACTATAGGCTACTCGTTTTTGAGTTCAACGCATTATAGCATAGTCGACAACCCAAGTGGCACACATAACAATGTCTACTTAAAATGTGTAAAAAAACAAACAGATAAAAAGTTGCAGATCATACATTTGTCATGCTGTCAGTTATAACTACCGTTGATTAATTTCACACTGGCGTTTCAGACCAGTGACCAGATAAACTAAAAGGAATCTCTGGGCTATTTGCACAGTGCGTGTCTTCACCTAAAAACTATACGCACGGTGTCCCCGCGTGATTTCCAGCTGGACAATAATAGCAGAGCTGTTCTTCCTCTCCCCTATCTTTTACACTCATGATTAGCAGGGTCCATGGATATAATATACAAGAGATAGCCGGTTATCCATTCAGCCCCATACATACCGTAGTACTGATCCATGATAACATGGCTGCTCAATCTCCTCGTACTAAACCAGTTACTTAAAAGGGCAAAAAGGTCAGAAGCCTGTCAATCATAGATTTAGACTTCAACTTTTTATTTCTGCTGTTCAAAACCAAACCAGCATGGTCAAAAATATGATACCCAGTCCAGCGTTGTCACATTTAGAAAAAAATGTACTCTTTGGAGCCAGGCTTTGCTAGGAAGGTACAAAGACTACATAGCAATACCTTTTACAAAGTGTTCAGGGGCGACTCACCAGGATTATAAATTACAAAACTCGCCTACTGTCGATCTGTTTTTGGTCATTTATCTTTCTCCCTCTCGTCCGCTACTCGTAGATTGGTACTGAGAGGACGTCCGCGTCCCGTGAGTGGCGCTTCTCGTGAAAAACATGTGACACAAATAAACAAATCTGATTGCACCGGCTCGTTTGGATTTTCCTGATGCTGCCAACGGGGGCGGGAGTTCCAGACTGATCCCCTCTGTATATAAAAAATACAGGGGGGATTCATTCTGGTCTCACCAGGCTAGGTATTATAGTGATGTTAGCTCCCCGCCATGAGGACCAAAGAGAAGCGCTTTCCTCGCCCATTGGCTGATAGCTCAAGTTTTCGTAAAGGACAGATAGTGACTGATGGAGAGTCACTGCAACGTGTTACAAACATCATGTTGGGTGTGAATCCTGCCCCGGAGGTCGTTAAGGGTGGAGCTTTTATCTTGCTAAAGGCTAGTGTTAAATAATGATAATATAACATACAACAACTAAATAAAAAGTAAACTGTTTATAGTCCGATTCTTTTATGCACAGGCTCGTTCAAAAGTTTGCAGTAGCCTCAAGACAAAAACACCCACCATTATGAACGCGGAGGTACGTAATGTTTTTAACCTGCTCCAGTAACATTATAACTTTTACCCGCGATCTTTTACAAAATATTGAGCCATCTCTTTATTCATGCAGGACCCTGTAAAAGATAAAAAGGGACAGGAAGGACAGCGCGGCTTTAATTGTCCAGCCGGAAATCCCGTGGGGGCTCTGTGCATTTAGCCCATAGAGCTACAGAATCACCAGAGTTGACTTGCTGACGGTCTAATCCAGCTCTGTTTTATAGAGTGCACGTGGAAATGAGTGAATAGGAATCATTAAAAACACCACCAACATTAGAGGCACACCGTCACCAAACAAAGCACGTCACAACCCAAATATGTGATCATCCGTCTAAATGGATCCGCTGGTGGCGCTTCAGATTGCAGTTCTGAGTGAAGCGTTTGCCGCAGGACAGACAGCTGTAAGGCCTCTCTCCTGTGTGGACGCGGCGGTGAGCCTTGAGGTTGCTAAGTTTGGTGAATGTGCGTCCACACAGCGAACAGCAGAAAGGCCGCTCCCCGGTGTGCGTCAGCAGGTGAGACTTCAAGTTACTGGGGTGGGGGAAGCATTTGTTACATTGTCCACAGCGAAAGAGCTGCCTCGAGCCGTCGAGGCGCAAGTCGACGTCAAGGGAAGGATTTGTGTGCAGCGGATTTGAAGAATGGTGGGATTTAACGCCGATCCAGGGGGCGCCACTGCGGTTGAGAACAGGTTTGTCGCCTGAACGAGCTCGCGGGACGGACGGGGACAACGAGGGGGAGGTTTTGGAAGTCGACGGGGCTCTGTGGGTAGAGCTTGCAACCTGCGAGTGAGCGTTGACCATTTCGATGCTACCGTTCGTCTGAATGGCCTGGGGTCTTTTGGCGGGCCGCTGCACGTGCTGCAGGGAATTCGGTCTGAAACTTGCACTCCCTTTGGATTTTACAACTTGCATAAAGGCCTTCTGGGAAATGCGGTTTAGTTTCGGAGTACCGTATCTGTGCTGCTTTGGGAAAGTTGACCGCACGAAGTTGGACATCGGTTTGTTTGCCGCGTGCGCCTCCACCTGCTCAGAATCGAGAATCACCTCTTGTTTTATAGTTACACCACAGCTTTGCCTTGGGGAGCCAGGGGTAACCTGTGCATTCACTGCCCCCGATTCTAACTCCTTTTCAGTCTTCGGTGGACTTTTATCTTCACAATCGTTTTCAGGCTTGGAGGCCACGTGAAGCCACTGGGTATCGTTTTCCAAAGCAGTGCCGTGCGTGATACTGACAACCTCATTCGTTTCCTTTGGTCCATAAGCAACCACGTACTTCGCAGATATTATCGGATCTATATCCCGTTGAACGATATGCCTCAGCAACTCGTCGTGTACTTCATTTCTTACACTTGTGATATGGTGTTCAGGTCGAACATCATCTACAACAAAACAGATTGGACATATTTCAACCTGCATTGCCATTGCTGAAAATCTATTTAAAAAAAATGAAAAGTTACACACCAAGGTTAACCCCCCAGTCCCCGGAGGAGCAGGACAAAGGTAAAACGGCTTCCTTCTTTATGACCTCGATAGGTTTCACGTGGTCATCTGCTTTTGCCTGCACAAGAAAGGCATAGGTTTGTGGAAATAGTAAAGTGTACACAGAGCACCTGCAAAGCTAATGTTGTACCCCACCTGAGGCATCCAGACGGGGCGGAAGGAGGATGCAGACAAATCACCTTCAATTGTTGCTTCAGATTTGATTTCATGCCCGTCCATGCCATCCGCCGTATGGCCTCTCCTTAAAACATCTGGAAATATCACAGGTTAATTTAACAATAACATAAATACATTGTGAAATAAGCTGACAATGTAAGCCACTTTATTTCTCTGTACAGTTTGGTCACATAGGTTTTCCACAGTTCTTTTCTAATAAGTATTACATTTATTTGATCACCGCTGACTTGAAAAAAATTACACCTCAATGAGATGCTGAACATACTGTATGGCCACAAATAAGGCCATGACAAAATACCTATCCCTGCTCCTTTCCCATCATTTTAGACTACAACTCAATGCCAAATCAGGTATATTTTTAAGCAGTAACTGTTCCCATGATCTGCGTTATGTCTGCATGTGAAATATGTTTAGATGTACAATGGGCTATATGCACAAAAGCGTCACGTGACTTCCGAGTGGATTCTAAGTAGTCGTTTGCGTATCCTGTCTCCGTTATTTCCCTATGAGGTCTTGTCTAAAAAAAAAAAAATTGCTTAAGATTACATGGTAGACAGTGACTTACTGGTGGAGAGTCACAGCATCATGTTAAAAAGACCGAAGATGTTGTTAGCATTTAGCCTCTCTATGGGCCCAAACGGGGGTGAAGTTAGAAACGACCAACCTCTGCCACATTTTCCCTAGTTATATTAGGAGCACTTCAATGTCCGCGCAGTAAAGTGAAGATATTACTGTCGTAGTGCTCCCAAGTTGTTATTACGCCTCACAATATAGTTCCCCTTTTTATCCGTTTAGAAAATCGGCATGTTTAATTTTCTGAAACAATACTTGGATCGTGTAATTTAAATAGGGAAAACATGGAAGAGCGTGGTCGCTTCTAACTTCACCCCCATTTGGGCCCATAGAGAGGCTAAATGCTAACAACATCTTTGGTCTTTTTGCGTGACTGAGCGCACGCGTAAAGACCAGACAGGTGCACATCCACTCATCTAAGCTCAGGTAAGAACATATCTCAGGATGGAAAAACGGTGGCCCGTTCCTTTAAAGGTTATTGGACATGGTGACATGTATTATCCCATCATCAACATAAAAAATATCCTTTAGTTTAGTTTGGTACTGGGCCCATCTGCAAATTTAGATTCTAATAATTTAGTTATATTATTTAACCTCTAATCCCCCGCTTCTTGACTGGAGCTTACAGCCTAAAGGCCAGAGTAAAGCCTCATTTGAAAGCTAAGACCAAACTGATAAACACTTTTTTGTTGTGTTGTCGCCGCATTTATGTCACATTTTTTCAACCTCTGTCGTTTTCGTCTCTTCTTTGTCGCTCTTTTGTCACCTTTGTGTTGTGTTTTTGTCGCTTGTTTATTGCGTTATTGTTGCTTTTCCGCCACGTCCTCGTTTTTGGGTAATTGGACAAGATAAGCTTAGATCAGGTGGGTTAAGAGGTTATTTAGTTATTCAGAATGCTGCTAAATAAGATTAACTTAAGATCCTATAAGTTTAGACATGGTATAGTTCAGTTTAGAACGATTTCACATTCTAGACCCAGTTTATTTTGTATTTGATCTTGATCTGGGCCTGGTGTAACTTTGAGGGTTAAATATAATATGAGATGCAACATGAAAGGTCAAATATCTGCACCTGACAGGTCAAATAAAATAGAAATGGTATTTCATGAGGCAAACTTGGTGTAAAAAGTTTGACAAACGCTGTTTTAGGACTAGGGGAGGGCAATATGGCCTAAAAGAAATATCACGATATCGATATATTTGATGATATAACTTAAATGGACAAACTACTTCAAAATCCCGCCTATTGGGAAGATTAATTCAGTAATATTTTGTATTCATAATTTTTTTAACGGCATACATATTTCCTCTACTGAAGCAGTTTACATCCTTCGTTTCATTTTACTTTTTAACCTCTTAACCCCCACCTGAACCGAGCATATTTTGTTCAGTTCGGCGGCAGTACCCAAATCTAAAATCTTCTTGGAAAAAAGCGTCAAAATAGCAACGAAAACGAGGAGGAAAAATTTAACAAAAGAATGACAAAAAAAATGTGACAAAAATGCAACAAAAGAGCGACGATTAGCAAGACAAAAACAAAAACACGACAAAAAAGCGTCAAAAATTTAAACGGCGACAATACTACCAAAAAAAGTTACGGTTAGTTTTGTAGGCCTTAGCTTTCAAATAAGGCTGGCCTATAGGCTGTAAGCTCCAGTCGAGAAGCTTTTAGATTTGTAGATTTGGGTAAAGCCTTGTTTAAGCACCTGTCCCCGTGTTCTACAGCCAGTGTTTATGCTGCCCTGATGGAGCTGAGTGTAACATACATGATATCGTGTCCGCAACGATATAAAAAAAATATGTCGCGATACCGACATTAGGGCCGCCACTTAGGTCAGGTGTATCAGTGCTTACCTTGTTGTTTCTGGCTGCCCACTTCATTCCGTACTGGATCAGCAGCACTCTCCCCAGCCCTGGCTTCTTGCTCAGCAGTCAGTTGTTCCTCAGCCCGCTGCAGCTGCGTCCTCAGCGCCTCCACCTCCTGACTCCTCGCCTTCAGCTGCTCCAACAGACCGTCCTCCACCAGCCTCGTCACCTCGTACATGGCCGTCTTCACCACGGTCTCCATCACGTCTGACAGCTGGGTCTGAAAAGTCACGATCAGGCAGTCGATGTCCGCCATGACTGTCTTCTCTCTTTGTACCAAGTGTGCAACAACAACACCCGCTCGCAGGTAGAAGAGGAGAGCAGTGTCGCACGCTCAACAATGTGTCAACATTTTTGCCTGAGCCCTTTCGCCTATGTTAACAATGTTAAGAAACGTAAAAACACAACAGGTACACTATGTAGTTTAACAATTAATGTACGTTGTAGCTGCATAGCAACAAGCAGAGCCCAAACAGCATCGTTGACCTGTACTGAACGTGGCAATAAAGAAAAACAGGCTTTACAGACTTCCAGATATGTGCACGTTGCAAGAAACAAGCTTAGACCCTGTTTTTTTTTTTAGATTTACTGCTAAATTTCACCAAACGATACTGCTCGCCTTCAAAAACCTGATGTTGTCGTTTTTTTTCCGATCTGATGACGTAATTTTCCTTCTTGTACGGTGTCCTCGAATGGTCATACCAAAACGCGTTTTTCACCCTTCTTCCGCCAGCGTCGTTTACGCACAGATTTTCATGTGCTGCCCCCCAACGGCCGCCACCCACAGTACAGGAATTGAGAATTATTTCGTTTCTGCATAATTTTGAAATGTAAATGTATATAAAACGTACTTTGTTTATTCATTTATTTTTTTCTTCAGTTAATAGGTTGCGTTCATGTTCTAGAATTCTATGTCAGGTGGAGAGAAAAACAGTTTTTGAAAGACATTTTTCCCTCATCATTATTTGTTAGTGATTGGATTCACAAACCTGCCACATTATTTTTATGGCTGAAAGTCCTTTGTACTGACCAACATCATGCATATGTTTTTGAATATTGTCACCGCCTTGGACGCCTTTATGAGAAAGTAATTCCACCATAGTTCATTTGAGCTGGAAGAGGCGACTTTGAACTTGGTGACAGTTCTTGTTTCATGTGATTTGGCTCATGAATTTCTGATAAATTAGCAATTAAATAAGATTTTCACTTCCACCTCAATTCAAACTGTGGGCTCTTTAGCTGTGATGACACATGAACGCAACCTATTCAGTATCTGTTGCATTCGCTTACACATTTTAGAGAGTTTTCTTAACCCCCACCTAAACTGAACATAATATTCTCCAGTTTGGCTTTACCTAAATCTTAAAGCTTCTTGAAAAAAAGTGTTGGAATGGAGACAAAAACATGACTAACAGGTGATGAAAGAGCCACAAAAAAAAGCATCCAAAAAAATTACAAAAAAGCGATCAAAAAGTAAACACGTGAAAAACGCTTAAAAAATTTGACATCCGTTTTGGGTGTAAGCTCCAGTCGAGAAGCTTTTAGATTTAGGTAAAACTGAACTGAAAAAGATGCACTGGGTTAGAGGTCAAAAAGGGAGAGAGAGAGAGAGAGAATCACACTCATTATCTTTATTCATAAAAAAACATCCATAGAAACATAATACAAAAAAAAAAAGGTTTCCCTTAAAATATAAACACAATTTACAAACAAAATTGAACTATTCTAAAGACAAGAATCACAACGTCATAAATGTATCAACGCGTCTCTCGTACAAAACTCTACTGATCCGGCATGTGCTTGCGCTGATGCGATTTCAGGTGATCGAGCCTTTTGAAGCTGAGTCCGCAGACGAGGCAGCAGTACGGCCGCTCACCCGTGTGCGTTCGCTGGTGCACCTTCAAAATGTCCGCCCTGGTGAAGCTCTTGTCACACATAGTGCAGTGGTGAGGCTTTTCCTGCGTGTGTATCCTCTGGTGCAACTTTAGATTCCAAAGACGACTGAACCGGTTCCCACAAACCGCACAGCTATACGGCTTGTCACCCACTTGCTCGCACTTGTGTTTCTGTAACCTGAATAAAGACGGAAATGCCTTACCACAGTGGCCACACAGATGGGCGCCTTGACTTTTGAGACTGCAGCTGCGAGTGAAGGTTTTTCTGCCCTGGTTGCACAGGTACGCAAGACCTCTCTCGGGCTCGCTGTGTGTCTGCTTGTGGGCCAGAAGCGTGTCAGGGTCGGGGAAAGTGGCGGCGCACACGTCACATGCATGTAGTCCATTTCCCATAGACTGATGCTGCAACATCTGCAACATGTGGGATATATCGGAAATGGTATTCGATTCTCCAAGCATGTCACTGGCGTTGTCTAAAGGCACAGTGCCAGTAGGATTGCACTCGTCACTTACATTATTAGAATTATCTGAATATATATTGTTTGGGTCTTGCAAATGCCCTTCCTTGTTTATTAATAAACAGCCAAACTCGGTAGGTGGTTTAACGTCGTCTTCATATCTACCCATATACACAAGGTCGTCTTCGTCTGTGTCATTCATGTTAGAATCTTTGTAACAAGGTTTGTGGAACTCGTCTACGGTTTCCCTGTCATACGCGTTGTCAAAATGAGGCTTGGATGACTTATCCGCTGCACCATTCTGTTCAAACTCCGGCTTCTGGTCATAGTGATCTTCCCAGTTGAGCTGATATTTAGGATCAATCAATTGGTGGCTGGATCCAGGCGCATCAAATTCATCTACAGTAAATAAGCGAAGATACACGTGAGACAAGACAACAAAAGAGATACACTAGTTTCTTTAACAACAACAACCTGCCAACAGAGTAGAGATGTATGTACAATCCTATGATCCATTAGGCTTGAGATGCAATTGTGTGTGTAGCCCTGCAATATTACAGATACTTAACATCAATTTTCTAAAACAGTGGTTCTCAACTGGTATAGCGTCGGGACCCACAATCACCATGGAATGACAAGACGCAACGCAAACACAATGTCTTTTCCTCAAAAAAGGTTGTTCCATAAGCATTAAAAAAGCCAAAAATAAAGCGGAAATTGTGATCAAAATAGCCCGACAACAACAATTTTAACAGATTCAAGTAGTGATTATATACTTTTCCTGTACATAAATATTAAGGTAAACTTTCTTGTCACCGTGGGTAAATAGGATTGACCTACTGTACATGTTTGTAGTGGTAGTGGATGCCGGATTACCCAGAGGAAACCTACGCTGACACGCGGAGAACATGCAAACTCCACAGAAAGGCCCCGTCCAGCCGGTGATGAAATCGGGGACCTTCTAGCTGTGAATGTCCCAACCCACCAGTTGAGAACCACTGTTCTAAAACGTAGTTGATTAGAGTCAAAGATGCTATGCCTTTCATCTATGAGCAGACCTGAAGAAGTATCTTGGATGAAACCACCCAGTCCTTTATGAAAACGTTTGCTACAATGGAAAACCCCTGGACAACGGAGTCTAAACACAAATATACTTACCATCACCGCTGTTCCTTTCCGCATCCAAGTCGGGCAAGGCCTGGGCATCTGAAGACTTTTGAGCACATGAGGACTGTTGTAGAAAGAAAGTATTTCAGTAACACCAAGACAAACCTATGCCATCACTGTGTATGACTAATAGGCTATAAAAGAAATCAGTCTGCTGTACCCGGGACACTTTTGGTGAGTTTTTTACTTCATATTTTACTTCCTCCGTGACTTGAGGACAGATCATCTCTTCGGGCATTTCATTCTCCTGTTTCACATTTGTTCCTGTGTAAAATAGCAGTGTTTGTCACACCATAAAGAACTCCGTTTGTGCAATTAGAAAACACTCCCTTTACCTGTCTGCGTGTCTGCAGTCTGCTGTCCTATTCTGTCCCCACACTTGGCACACTCCACGTGGTTTTCTGCCGTTCTTTGATTTCTCTGGCCCTCGGACACTTTGAGCCTTCTCTTCAGGGTGTCCACTTGTTCTCTGCAGCGTGAGACCTCCTCTAAAAAACTGTCCTCCACCAGACGAGTGATCTCAAACATGGCAGCTTTAAAAACCGTTTCCATCACCCCTGAAAGTTGGGACTGGAATGCAACAATCGTTTCAGCCATACTAACCCACTACCTGCAACAACTGGAATATCCCTTTCGTTATAATGTAAACAGCAGTAAAATCCCTCGAGCAAATGCACGGTAGATTTACACTTGCCCTTGTAACTTTCTTAACAGTCCACTTTAGCTAAATTAGAGTTACACACCTACACCCATGTTTACAACTTGTGGGAAACGAATCTCTCTAGGTTAGTTTACGAATAAAGCTACACATTCACAAAGGCAGACGAGCACAGGCAGTTAAAAATGTAATAATATTTTCAAAGCGTTTGCTATCTAAATATAATATTACGACAGGACCTGCATTAGCCTCGGCGTTTTAACCATTACGAAACACAACCATTATTTTCTTTTTCTTTTTTCCCTTTTTCTTTTTTCAATTCCGTAAACATTTGGACTTCCGCAGAAAATACGGCATGCGCTTTGAGTCAAAAAACACAGCAACGCCAGCGAACCGCATGCACAAAATTTCTTCTAATTTTATAACGTCACCAATCCACATATTTTGTTAGAAATCCTAAGTCAGAAAGCACCAAAACCGAGTCACACACATACTCATTCATTACTTTGTAGCAACGGTTGCGTATGACAAAAGCATTTTTACACCACACGGACAGAGGGAGCGATGCGCTGGGTTCGTACCTTCACCAACCGGAAGCATTCAGCGTAGAAGAAAAACAGAAGCGAGAGGACACTAAATAGAAACAGCAAGAGGATTTGTAATAATATACGAGTGTTATGAACATATAACATACACAGAAGCAGAGATTATTGATCAAAGTAGTGGTCCGCGTACGCGTGTAGCAAGTGTTGTGCGTCAGCGGTGACTACACGCGAACAAATGTCCAATGAAGACGCACAAACCTTGGAAAAAACATTTAAACAAACTTCATTGATTGCTACTTTGAAAGGAACTGTCTCAGGGAGGGGCCGTGAAACGTGTATCGATGTGTAGAGGATTTTTTACCGTTGTACTTTTTCTATTTAACGGCAACTCTTTTACGTTCCTTCCACTCCACTGGGGGCGCTGTGGACACAACAACGTGATCTCCCAACCGTAAGAAGACACAAAAGAGCAGCAGAACAAGCGCGTATCCACAGGAGCGGACATGTTGACCATGTTTTCGAGATGAAATATTCGCTGTAAAAAATAATTTAGCGCGCAATACCGACTATTTCTGGAGTATATTACACGGGCTAGCCATAAAGATGTCAACAGTTGGCTCGAGGAAAAGGTACACCTCTCTGATGGAGAAGATTATAAAGAACGCGGTGTCCGAGTCCACCAAAGTTTTGGAGACCGTCATTGCGGAGCTAAAGGCTGAAGTACTAAGTGTCAAGAACGAAAACGAGAATCTAAAGATACGATGCAGCCAATTCGAGGAAGTAGTGAAAAAACGCAGCGTTTATCGAGAGACTGGCACATCCCCTGAACCATGGATAATTGAGAAGTGCGACAAAGCTGTCCAATTTGGTGAGAGATCATAATAGCTTACACACGACACTTCCGTCCCGCCTGTTTTGTTCCCTTTTTTTTTTTCTTTTCTGTAACCTACCATGTAAATACATTCAAACAACCTGCCACTGTCAACACTTAATACAAAGGGGGAAATGGTGTGATTGGATTTTGAAGAGGTCTTTTGTAAACCCTGATTATTTGACTAACAGATGTTGACAATATTGTCTCTGTTAGTCTGCTCCATGAATTTTAATAATACGTTTACATAATGTTATATAAGGTCAAATATATCACCAACCTTGTAGTTATCCCTCATACATCATTGCCTGTTCTGGAGCCAGCCACCAGATGGTAGTAATATATTTTTTTTTCTAAGTTGTCAAATGTAACACATGTACAGTAAATTGACTGTACAAATATGCCAGATTTATTAATCTGTCATATTTGCCAGATTAATAAAAGTGTCAAAAATAATAATCATACGTTAGTTACATACACTTAGGGCAACTGTTGTGCAAAGTGGTTTGAGTTGTGTTAATTTTGACTATGTTAATGTTAGCAGACTTCATATTGCATCTCTCTGACGACGACGACGATGATCCGAATCTCTCGGGAAATGAAACGGAAAGCGAAAGTTCTTTTGGGCCCATATATGAAAAGGTACAAGTCATCTCAAATTATTCTGACAACTAACAATAGCCAAATGTCATCAACTTAATGTTTGTTTATTTAGGATCCTTCGAATGATTCCTCATTCTCGAAAACCAAGGACATTGACAATAATTCTGATAACCCACTTGGTGAGTAATATTCTTATTCAACCATGCAGTCTAATATTTTATAGACTCACAACACACTGATGTATTACTTTTTGCTGTTTAGATCTTTCAAACGAAACCATGCCAGAAAAGCCTGTTGCTGACTGTGGGAAAAACATAAGTGAAAGCACCGTTTTATCTCCACAAAATGAGCAGCATGAAGTAACTGACACCTGTTGTGAAACATCTGAAATGGAGGTTCAGGAAGATGTTGGTATTACACATGCAGAAACAGATCAGTCCTTGTTAGATTCTCAAGAATCAGGTCAAAACGAGCTAAATGAGAAAGAAAATCTACCTGTGCAAGAGGATCTATGTGTCTCCACAGAAATGGAGGATGTAATTTGTGAGAGTTCCGAAGCCCAATCAAAAGAATGTGAATCTAGCCCTCTACTTGCACTGCCCACTAAAAGCGCAAACTCTTCAAACGCTTCGCAACAGGCATTAGAAGAAATTAGTGAGATGGACAATGAAATTAATCAACAAAGCACGCTCTCTTCTGAATTGGAAACTGGAGGTTCTGTTTCAGCCGATACAACAGATACCAAATTTGGCAACAATTTTGAACCAGTGCACGTTCCTGCTGATGTTTCTAGCCCCCCAGACCAACCGGTCACCCTTCCAGAAGACATCAAAATAACCGAGAGCCCTACTCAATCTGTACAAACTTGCACAGAAATTGATCACACAGCAGTTCAGTCCGTATCTACAGAAAATAGCCCTGCCAAAGAAGCACAGACCACCTCACAACCCACAACCCCTCCGAAATCACAATATTATCTGAGAAGACAGCGATGTTCTTCAGTGACCCTGGAAGATGCTATGCTATTGTTAGATGCTGTAAGTCAACAGAAATATAAATCTTCACCACCAAAGAAATCTAACGTAAATGATTCCTCAAAAATTGTGGCCACACCAAAATTGGTTGATATCCCTGAAGTAACCGCACCTCTTGGACATCATTCTAGTAATTCTGAAGAAATTACATGTACAACTGAGTCATCACAGCCCAATGCAACACCCAGCGGTGTCACCATTGAAACAGTAGAAGCCTTGGAGCTAGATGGCGGTCCGGATAACATGAATATTGAGGATCAACAGCATCAAGAAACGACTTGGTCTTCCAAATCATCCTGGCCTGTAGAAACCGTCATTGACAATGCTGTGTCTACGTCAACACCAATAAAACACAAGAAATCTACACAAGTTGCAGAAGCAGATTCAGCTGGCTTGGAGAGTACGGACCAACATGATCATCAAGAAATGTTGTCTCTATCTACTGAATCCTTGTCCACTCTTGTCACAGAGAATGCAACCCCTAATCTAACTTCAACAAATTTGGATGAGAGTATGCAAGCTGTAGACACAAATTCAGCTAATTTTGATATCGAGGAGCAGGCTGAAACTGCCACTTCTCCAGCCAAACTATCACGTATTGAACCTCCAATTGATGCTAGTGTGCCTCTGGTAACAAAAATAAGGCGAAACAGAAAATCATCAAAACAAAGTAAACGTTTAGATATGGGAGGAATTGCGTCTTCTGATAAGATTGCCCTCGACAGTCAACAGCATGATCCTAAATTCTTATCAGTAATCTCACCTATCAGATTGTCAAGTGTTCAACTTGAAGGAGATCATTCTGAAGAATTGTCTGCACCAACAGAAAAGGGTGAAACACCACTAGTCACACTAGGCCATCTTTTTCAAAAAGACAATGTAGGTATGGAGGTTGATCTCCCACTTCCCATTGATTTGCCATCATCTAAAGCACTAGCACAGACTGTATCCAATCCAATTTTACAAACACCAATTGAAACAATTGGAAATATTGACCAGATCAGTGGTCATCCAACTCACGACGGCAGTGAATTTCAAGAATATAATCACACAGACACTGCATCTTCAACACCAATAACATCTCCTCTCCTTAACCCTTCAGTACAACAGACGTTGGTTCTTAAATTGCCTGGAGACACCGGTGACCAGAGTAGCTCAGTTGGTAAAGTTATTACGTCTTCGTCAACACTCTCCCCAGCTCAGCTCTCTGCTGTTGTGTCAGCTGTACGTTCAACACAGAGCAAAACTTCACCCACAGCTCCCTCTGGAGGCATACCTAGTGGCAAAAAGGGATTTGTAGCTGTTCCCTTTTCACTTCAGTCAGTAATGAGACCGCATCATAAAATCATTGTAATCCCAAGACAGTGCAAAGTCCCATCATCACAGGCAGTAGAAAAAGATAGGCCTATTATTCTCAAACAAAAATCATTTGCTACAGAATCTTCCACCACATTTATTTCTGTTAATTTGGAGGCAACTTCTGACGAGGGTAATGTCATAGATACTGCGGACCAACAGCAAACCGCTTTAGTAACCACAACAACCCCTTCTGTTAATTTGGAGGCAACTTCTCGCGAGGGCAATGTTGAAGATACTTCGGACCAACAGCAAACAACTTCAGTAACCACAAGAACCCCATCTGTTGAAGACACCAGTGCATTGACAAATGAACCAAGCTCTTCTGGTCCAGTCAAATCTCCGTGCAAAAACACAGTACAGGTCAAATTGAATAGGATACCATTCCCGGTTACATCCGCGGAGTCTGTTTCAGTTGTGGACGTGCCAGTAGATAAACAGTCTACAGTCGCCGTCCCTAAAAAGCGAGGTAGACCGCCATCGAAGAACAAAAAATCAGCATTAGATTCAAGTCAGCCTAAAGCTCAGCCAAAGGAAGACAATTTACCTAGTCCTATGATTGGACCCTCACCTCAGCCGCCATGTAAAGAGACTATACCAACTCAATCCACTCTTGGACAAAATGCCGCATCTACGGAAGAAAACCAGATGCCTACCCCAGAACAACTTTTCCCTGCTGTGGCTGCGGATCATTCGTATCCTCAACACTGCATGACAAAATCACAGTTTTTGGCAAAGTTGGATGTCTCGCCGGTTGTTAAAACGTCAAAAAAGGTAAGTATTTCATTATCCTCGTCTTGGTGGAAAGCATTGTACAGTAACCTTTTCTTATTTATTTTACAGGCTGACTCCAATGAGAAGGGTGCTCAAAAAGCTTCTCTTGTGGATCGACTCAGAAGTCACCTAAAACCTCATATAAGGACAATTAAAAAGGCACAAAACATTGAAATGGGACCAGATGGTTCAAGTCTGACAGTAGAGACACAAGATCCCATCTCTACTACTACTACTACTTCTACTACTACTCCTCAAGAGAATCCTACACCTGACCAAGATGAGCAGAGTGGAACTTTACCTGACCCTGTACCTCACAACGATGAGAATAAGACTGTCACTCCTAAGACATCCCCGGCCCCCAAAAATGCCCCAAATAAAGCACGAGTTAAAAGAAAACGCAGCCCAGTAAGACATGTGGCGCCAACTAAAACGATCAAGACACGCAAATTGAAAAACACGGGAGCAATCAATGAAAATATATCTACGGGTCGCAAATTATCCCCTATGCGGAACAAGATCATCAATAGCAATGCGCTGTTGAGCTGTGTGAGAAAGGGTATCAAAAAGAAGTCCTTTTTATGCAAGTTTTGCAGAAAAGAATTCAGCAAAAAGAAAGACATTGAGATCCATATCCAGGTTCACGTCGGGAAGAAACCTTTTCAGTGCAACATTTGCCACAGAAGGTTTTCAAGAACAATGGAGCTGTCGAGGCATCTCAAGAGACATAATTCCGACAAGAAATACCAGTGCACATCTTGCGGTAAATCCTTTATCGAATATAACAACTTGAAAAGGCACACTTATATCCACACAGGAGAAAAGCCGTACTCCTGTCCACACTGCTCCAGGTCTTTTACACAGTCTGGCCACATGAGGACGCACATCAAAAATAAGCATAGAGACATGGGAGATTAACTCATAATATGCAACAGGTTTCAAAAAGTAGATGTATTTGCTTAGATTTTTTTTATCCTTTGACTAAAGGTCTTCAGGAATGTTTATAAAATTGCTAAACGGACCCATAAATAAATATTTGAATTGTATGGATCTGTCTGTGTGCTATTTAAAAGTAGCATTCACATTGAAACATTTGCACGTTTTATTTTAATGTTACTGGGTTTAAAACATGAATGCATGTATTCTTTTAATGTGCCCTGGTAAACAGCTCTTACGCAAGTTGTACAAAGCTTCTCTTTTACTTACTTTGTTTTTTTCAGAATTGCAATATTTGGTTGAATGTTGGAACTCTTGTATTATGATAATATTGTAAATATTGTGACAGTGTAGATGCAATTCATTAATAAGCAGGATTTGGATCAAAACTACATAGACCTGGATAAGAATGGTCAAACAGTTTTGAGAGATTTTGTGTGTGTGTGTGTGTGAGTGTTGGCAAGCAATTGTATAATTTAGGCCCATTGTAAAAATATATTTTTGTTTGAATATGTTAGTTTTTGGTCATTAAGTTAGTTTTTGTTGATAATAAATCCTGCTTATTCCTATGTTCAAAGTGTATCACAACTGCTTGAGAATAAAAAAATGATATGTGCATAAATCCCACATTCTTTGTTCAAGATATCAAACTTTTGCTGCCGACGGAAAACTCCTGAAGCAGATACGGAAAGAACAATTAGACACAATAGGATGCTGTATAAGGAAGCGTCGGGGTTCAATTCCCACCATGGACGGGGCCTTTCTGTGTGGAGTTTGCATGTTCTCCCCGTGTCTGCGTAGGTTTCCTCTGGTTTCTTCTACCACTAAAAACATGTACAATAGGCCAGGATGAATGTGAGCGTGTTTGAGAGTGCGCATGGGGGACGACGGATGGAAATTAGCCCAAGGCTTCAATCCGGTGTGGCTTGTTAATTAACTTGCACTGTCCCTACCAAATAAACAAAGGAAGAAAGAAAGAAGAAATTGGTATTCCTCAGCTCCAGACGGGGGAAAGAAAGACGCTTGAGAGAGAGAGCGGTACAAAAATGTACTGACTTTGATTATGGATAGAGCCAGGTTTAAATATATGGTTTTATTTGGTTGACAAATAAGTTTTAAATATGTGCTCAGAGGGGAGTTTATATCTATTAAAATTGTAATTCCGCCTTGTTTAAAAAACACAAAATTATTGCATCTTAGACATAATTCAAACGCATGTTGAGAATTGCCCTTGAATTGACAATGTTCCTTATGAATCTATAGAGAAACATTCAAGCAATGCAACAATCAAACACCTTATTGTGTTTATATGTTAAGAGAACAGACTACCCAGTAAACACAAACTGAATCTATCACGCTTCCAGCGATGATCGCTAATGGAGCGATCATCGCTCTATCGGCCGATCTAATGCTAATAAACGCCAATATCTCCAGAACCGAAAGTGATAGAGACTTGGTCTGAAAAAATCTAGTTGAACACACGTTTCACAGACTAAACCTGGACATGCTGCTCGCTCCTCCGTTTTATGTTTTGTCATCGACACAACAGGCAGCATGTCGGAGGAAATCGATGAAGCACGAGAAGTGGCCTATGAAATCATCGACAGTAAAAGGGGAACACAGGACGAACTATCGGAGTACATTTTGGTGCCTTTCAATGATCCCAGTATGAACTTTTATTTAAAAAAATGATGGTTTTGGTGTAATAAACATTTACATTTTACAAATATAATTCTTTTGCTGAAATGTAGAGTTTGGACCTGTGACCAAGACAACAGACCCTGATGTTATGAAAAAGGAGATTTCAAAGCTTAAAGCGGTGGGAGGACCGTTCAACCCTGACACCCCTGAGATGTGTTACTCTGGCATTCAGGTATTTAAATTTAAACATAATTTTTCATTTTCTTTTCAACGACAATAAAGCTAAAAAAACAGAAGAAGGTGAGTGCATCTGCAGGTCCAAAGGTATATGGTGCGGGTGCTCTTTGAAGATCAGGTATAAGACTATATAAAACAGAAGAGCAAAAAAGGGGATCTGAGGCACTCCGACTGCAATATAAAAGTCCTTTATTTAAATGGACAATAAAGCTAACTTTGAACTTTTGAACTATGTATCTGGCTCTGACAACTGCCCCTGCCTACTCAAACATCTACGTTTTCACTGATGCTACAGCCAAGGACGCCCATCTCAAAGCCACACTTAATGCTCTCATCCTAAGTACTAAATCTACGGTAAATAATTGTTTGTTTTGTTTATTATATATTAACCAACTGCATAAATGTTTGGAAAATCTTTGGCTTAGGGAACAGGCAACATCTCAGTATTTGTCTATTGTCTATTTAAGCCCCTGTGGTAAGACTGAATATTTCACTCTTTCCCTGCCACACTTGCGTTTATGAAGTGGTTTATTCTAATACCAGCCCCAGTGTGTACAGTCTCTTTGGTGAGTGTGTTGTAGTTGTGGCTGGTTCCTTCGATCTTAAACCTGGATCTAAATGAAACATTCAATGATAAACAGGAAAAGAAAATCACTGTGATAATAATGTGTCCAAACGTTGACAATGATATTGTACATTCACCTCCACAGTTGAACTTCCTCATGACGGAGAACAGCAGGAGGCGACGTCGCTCAACCAGCGGAGGGACTTTTAATAACTACAAAGACCTTGCTCTGGCTTCAGGAGGACTGGCCATCGAAGTCAGCAAGAACCAACTCCCACAAGCCACTGCCATAATCCTGGACACCTCCACCTCAGCAGCGTTCTGGTCCCGAACGTGTCAAGGGTAGAGCAATGATGACATGAAATCAAATTGAGATTCATTGAATTGTTTCAGAGGAGATAAATTCCTCCAAACAGAACTGGTGTAACTGAGCCAAATTTGTGCACCAGTCCCTCCCACAGCAAAACAACCCCACAGCATGATGCTGCCACCCCCATATTTCACAGTTATAATAATAAGAATATAATAATACACTTTATTTGTATAGAACTTTCCTAAACAGTTACAAAGTGCTTTACAGAAAAACATCAATACAAAAAATACAAAATGAATAAAATTACACCAAGCAGAATTAATAACAATTACCCGAATGCCCTAACAATATACATATGTTGGTCTTAAAAATAAGTGTCTTGTGGCTCATTTTACCCCAGGAGCGGGGTACATTTAACCAACTGATTTAAAGTCGAAATTCACCCATCACATCAAAAAGTCTTTTTTTTTTCTTTCATTTTAGTGTTTCCCATTTTCAATTTTATTAAAAAATATATATATATTATAATAAATATTTTTCTTTTCATCAGCAGATTATTTTCTTTTTTTCTATAAAATACCTAAAAATAATTAGATTTTTGATTTTTATATGGTCTAAACTTGACCCATAAACATTAATAAACAATGCACAAACTATATAATTGTACATTAAAATGTTATGTAGTTTGCTATTCATTGTCTTATGGAGCAAAGGCTCCATTTGTTCTTCTTTGAAAACACCAATATAGTTGTGTTTATTTAAGAAGAACTAATCTGCTTTTAGACCTAACAAAATGACCAACCAACATCAGAAAAAAATATTGACCTACATCTATTCGTTTTTTGTGATCAGGCCAAAAAAAATCACTGAGTTGCAAAAAAACAGTTTTTCATTTAAAAACATAAATATTTTACAGCTAATTTTTTCATTTCTTGTCTGGCAAGTTCAAATCATGTAAAGATCAAATCTATAATTTTACAAAAAGATAAAAAAAAATTATTTTCAAAATGCACCACTGTCGCACAAGTATAGCTCGATTTTTAAGCAACGTCATGATTTTTTTTTAATCCTACATAAACCTGATGAGTCACATTTCATTACTTTTTATTACTTTGTTTGTTTATGTATTTTTGTGATAACTAACGACATATAGCAATGACAAAAAGACATCGACAAGTTTGTGGGGTTCAAAATTCAATAAATCCGGCAAAGTAGATAATGAAAAATCCCTCTGAGCAAACCTTCGAAATGTTAAGTACAAGGCTGGAAAGTTTTGTGTCAGCAGGTGCTATTATAATAAAAATGTGGTTCCAACAATTCCAGAAAAAAAATAAAGCATTTTCAGAGAATTACCCTTGAATGTACAATGTCCCTTTATAAATCAATAGAGAAACATTGAAACAGTGCAACAATTAGGAAATGTATTCGTTTCCAGGTGGAAGTGTATATGTTAAGAGAGTGCAAACTACGCACAATATGCATATTTCCATAATTATTTGTACAGGTTGCATTAATGTTATGTTCTAAAGACGCCATAGCTGGTTGGTGTTCTATTATAGAAATTCGCCTTTTACCTGCAAAATTGCATAAATGTTAAGGTATTTACTTAGTGGTTCAGAACAGACATAAAGTTTGTTGTTTTCTTCGACATTAATATGGAATAATGGAGACATTTTTCAATCGCACAGGCATAACATCAGTTGAATGGACTTTATTCATAGTAGGTTTGTAGAACCAACTCTCTACCAATTCCTGATTTGAGATTTCAAAAACATCATCTGAAATGATACAATTCTAGATTCAACATAGTGAATCAGAGCCGTGGGAAGAACTTTTAATTAGGGGGTGCTGAGGGATAAAGTTTACCCCAAAACCACTTTTTCTGTGCATATTTCCTATTTAATAATATTGCCTGCAATTTGCAAACTATCCACCAGGGGGTGCTGCAGTGCGCTCAACACCCTGGGTTCCCACGGCCTTGTAGTGAATGCACCCTATTACCAGTAGTTTGTAAACCTGACCTTTGCAAAGAAGGCTATTGAACGGCCATAGTCAAATTACAACAAAAAAAGACACAGGAATAAACTAATTTGGCCGGATAATGAAGACAGAAAACAATAGTGATAATATCAGAAGAACAGATAGTTTTGGAGCAGGGGAGCTGGCAGAGCGTACAATTGAGTGGAAGCACTTCCCAACATTCCCAATTTTATCCACGGCCACCATCTCGAACACTTCAGCGCAGCAGGAGGCATTGTATCGGTATTGAGCCGGATCACTGTCGATGACTTTCGTGAGGGTCCCATTGCCCTGATTCAGGCTCACGCTCTCGATGCCAGTGCCGTTTCCATCCGTGATGTTTACAGAAACTTCCCATACATGATCCTTGCACTGAGACACATGAGGGCAAGCATCTGTTACGTTGATAATCTCACACACTGGCGGAAAAAAATCTGTAATCTGAACAATGAGAAAAGTATTTAGTTAGAGTTGTTTACCTTTGTACTTTATGCAAAAAAAGAATTTATTTGGTTAAAACGTCTAAATGTCTAAATATTAAAGTAAGTTAATGCCTTTGTTTTTTGCTTAAATATAGGCTATTCTACGTGGCAACTGTTTGAGGTCTGTGTAGGCTCTCAGTCGTGCAGTAAAGGGTCTTGACTCATCTTCTGTACTCTGTAGTTACTAGAGAGTACAGAAGGTGACTCGATAACCTTCATTGAAGATGGCAACTGTTTATATACTCTTGAATTGTTAATTTGTGTGTGTTTCAGTTACCTTTTCAAGAACAGAGAGTCTAAGAACAACATAATTGGAATCAGCGCCGCGAGATGCCTCCAGTGTCAAAGTAATATCTGTGCCAGAGAGTGTTTCAGGAGGGGTCGTTATGTTCAGTGTGCCTTTGCTGTACTCTCCTGGTTTCAAGGTGAGACTGCAATGATGAAAAAACACATTAATGTTTATAAATGTTTCAAAATGCTTCAAGACCTAGCTTCTGACCTCTTTGGGTAGTCCATTTTGAAATCTCGGTCGTTTCGAGCATTGATGGTGTAATCACCGCCAGCACCATTTGTGGAGACACTAAAGGGCAATGTCACCAGTTTCCCAGGCTCTAAACTGCTGGATACAGTGGCCTGGAAAAAGTAAACAAACAATGGCAAAAAATTCAATTATTGGGCTTCCGTTCAAATGTTTATCTAAATATTCAACAAAAACAAGTTGAGCTACATGGGTCATTAAGTGATCATTTGTATAATTATGGTCAGATCAGAGTGTTTGGGGTTTTGGATGGCATCCTCTTATTTTACCATAGCACCTGCAGTGTGTCCTTTGGCCTTAATACTGATGAGGGATGGAAAATGAAATATTGGTAATATATAACTCGTGCAATGTGGTTGGATAGCAGGATTGTAGACAAGTTCCATCTGTACATTTTTGTTATGGACTTTAGTAGGGCTGTGCAAAAGGTAGTCCAAAAAAATGCTATCTCAGTTATGGTCATGGTGTTTTTTTAATAGTTTGGTCCCCCACCAGGCAACTGTGTGGCAGTAACAGCATTAGTATTATTATTTTTATTATTCCCTATAGCCCTGTAGCTTACTGTATATTTGCTACAGAGAATATGGTTCCTACTGTTCCTCATCTGTGACTGACATTATCACTTTCTTCACTGTGATCTTTTCTGCTGATGGGCTCCTTTTTTAGCAAACAAACCTGGATGTTGACTTTAGAGACAGACATCTGAGTGGAAGACTGTCGTTGGAAGTCTGTGTTTGAAACTGTGTCAGTTCCTTTCAGAAGAATCACAAACTCTCCTTCGGGCACTGAGGAGACAGTGACCAGGATGTTTCCGTCTCCCATGGAGGTTGTATTGGCGGCAACAGAGGAAGAACTGGACACTGAAATCAGACTGACTTCCTTCACTTTGAGCGAGTCAGGGCCTTCTCTGCCCATCACAGGCAGCATGAGGGTGGCAGGCTGGCCTGAGTAGAGTAAGAGAGAAAGGTGAGTTTTTATGGTTTCACAGACACGAAAATGGACAAAGATGATACACATAATGATTATACAGTGCAATGCAAAAGCTTTATGGTTAAAGGATTATGGTGTTTTCTTAGAGCCTAGATCATGATTATAAACTGTACACTTTTGTAGCTTATTTATTTCTTCTCTGAAACAATCAATACATATCAAAGGTCATTAATTTAAATGAATATACGCACACAAAAAAACAATGCCTCCACAAAGAAGCTGATCCTGCATCAATTGTGATGGTACAGATAGTGGCCAGACATAAATAAATACTCAAAGACCTTCAGAAGTCATGAGAAAATCAACTCTAAAAAACTTGTAATATTTTGTTTTTATTCCCTGGCATTACCTGCTTGTGGACGTCCTGTAAGTACAGCATATCCTGGGTGAGGACCTCCAAATTTCTCCACAAAGTCATAGATAAAGGCAATAGTGCTCTGGCCTGGCAACACATGTACAGATTGTAGTTAATATTGAATAATTTCAAGAAGAATACAATGCATTCTTTGCACATTTGAAAGATAACATTAAAACAATAGCTCTGAAAGGAAGCCTAGGCGTTAATTTAGCCTGGTAGACAAACTTCAGCATCATCAACCTCCAGCCAATGGTCGCTCCTGAAAGGTCCGCACCTCCACATCAGCGTCAGAGCCGCACCTCCACAGCAGCCAATCATTGCCATCGGTCCTGCTTATAAGCCCCAGCAATCATGATCCGTTTGCTTCCCAGCTGCGCTGCGACCCGCCTCCAATCCCATCTCCGCCTCTTCCGTCCACGGCTTCTACCCGCGCATTCTCCACAGATCTCCTATACCACCACCACCAGTGTCCTTGCTCCGGGGAAGACATCCCTAACTCCAAGCTGTTTACCTACACTGACTTGTACATCGATGTCTACCGCCGGGGTCTGATCGCCAAAACTAATACACATGTCAATAAATCTCCCTAATCACTGCTTTCGTCTGTGTGAGTCTATCCAGGTTGAAATGCCTGTTAGAGAGTGGCCCACGGCAACAAGGGAACATTATGTACTGTATATCTATGAGGCTGCATTATATCTACTGCTTTCACAGCCTGTACTTGGTCTACAATTTAATTTAATTTAACTTCACATGTGCAGATTGTGTTTGTCAAAATTTTCAACATTTGTTTCAATACTTCTGTCAACACAACTTGAGTTGAGTTTTTATTCTCAGTTCATTCAGGAAAAGGTATTGCCCCTATGTATTGTGATACACATGTATTAGACAATGTATGTATGTATAGACAAAAGCATATAATCTCTGCAAGTGCTGCTTTGTGGCACTAATTTCTAAATAAATTATACCATGTTCTTCTGAGTGTGTGAGAATACACATAGCACTCCAGTGTATTGCATATAATAGCCAGAGAGTCATAACAGTGCCATACTGCCTTTGCTCTGCCCGATCCCTTCAGACCTCAGAAACTAAGCAGGGTCGGACGTGGCCTGTACTTGGATGGGAAACTGTTTGAGAACTACCAGGAAGCCTGGGTGAATGTAGTGTGTGAGTGAGTGATTGGTGGTGGTCAGTTAGAGGTCAATGGCGCAGATTGGCAACCTTGCTTACATCAGTCTACCCCATGGGCAGGTATATGAAACAAATGTATTATTATTATTACTTTTTATTTTATGTTTTTTTACTTTTTAGTAGTAGTAGTAGTAGTAGTAGTACAGGAAATGTTCTTTTAGTTTGGCCTCAAATTATGTTATCTTGATAATATTATTTAATTAAATTATGCATGTCTCAGGATTTGTATTTACCTGTCACTTTGACTGTATACGGGTTGTTGGAGGTAATGTTGATCTGCCAGGTTCCAGACGCTCTGTCAGCATTTAGAGTTGTGCGCCACAGGTTTCCCACTGTGCTGATGGCGGCCAGAGCACCGTTGGTTTGACTGCTAATCTGGGTTGTACCTGAAATCACAGAAATGGTAATTATTTATGTACATTTACTTATCTTGATTTACAAAATATGTCCTAGTGTGTTACCATTAGGATTTGTCAGTGTAAAAGTAAGAGCTGATCCAGTTATGTAGATGGTGATGTTTTTCAGGGAAGCGTCCACATCGAATGAGAAGGAGTCTGGCTTTCCGGGATTTCTCGCTTGTTGAAGGACTGTCACCTGAGGAAGATGGATGGGTAATGGTTTCAATATCTCATAAGTTTGTGTGTGTGTAGGCTCTGGATTTTTACCATTAATTATATGAATTATCAAATTAAAGTTACTTCTGAAGACTTGATAATTCTGCAGTACATTTAAGCTTTTAATTTATGGAATATTTCTAATTACATATTAATGTTTAATTTTACTAATCCTTAATTAATAGATTTCACTGCATTGTCTTATCTTACCTTTTGGCATACACAAAAACCCAAACAGCCCATTCTCTTATTATCCATCCATCCATTTTCTTCCGCTTTATCCGGGGCCGGGTCGCGGGGGCAGCAGTCTCAGCAGAGATGCCCAGACTTCCTGATCCACGCACACCTCCTCCAGCTGTTCTGGGGGGACCCCGAGGCGACACCAGGCCAGCTCTGTGACATAGTCCCACCAGCGTGTCCTGGGCCTTCCACGAGGCCTCCTCCCAATAGGACATGCCTGGAACACCTCCCGAGGGAGGTGACCAGGAGGCATCCGGAACAGATGCCCTAGCCACCTCAGCTGGCTCCTTTCGATGTGGAGGAGTAGCGACTCGAGTCCGAGCTCCTCCCGGGTAACTGAGCTCCTCAACCGATCTCGAAGGGTGCGCCCAGCCACCCTGCGAAGGAAACTCATTTTGGCCGCTTGTATTCGCGATCTTGTCCTTTCGGTCATTACCCAAATCTCATGACCATAGGTGAGGGTGGGAACGTAGATCGATCGGTAAATCGAGAGTTTTGCCACTTGACTCAGCTCCCTCTTCACCACAACAGTCCGATACAGCGACTGCATCACTGGAGACGCCGCACCGATCCGTCTATCGATCTCACGCTCCATCCGTCCCTCACTCGTGAACACGACCCCGAGATACTTGAACTCCTCCACTTGAGGCAAGGACACCCCACCGACCTGAAGCGGGGAAGCCACCTTTTTCCGGTGGAGAACCATGGCCTCAGATTTGGAGGTGCTGATCCTCATCCCGGCCGCTTCACACTCGGCTGCAAACCGCCCCTGTGCGCGCTGGAGGTCCTGATTTGATAAAGCCAACAGAACAACATCGTCTGCAAACAGCAGAGATGAGATTCTGAGGTTCCCAAACCGGACAGCCTCCGGCCCCTGGCTGCGCCTAGAAATTCTGTCCATAAAAGTAATGAACAGAACCGGTGACAAAGGGCAGCCCTGGCGGAGCCCAACGCGCACCGGGAACAGGTCTGACTTACTGCCGGCAATGCGAACCAAGCTCCTGCTACGGTCATACAGGGAACGGACAGCCCTTAGTAGAGGGCCCCGGACCTCATACTCCTGGAGCACCCCCCACAGGGCACCACGAGGGACACGGTCGAACGCTTTCTCCATGTCCACAAAGCACATGTGGACTGGTTGGGCGAACTCCCACAAACCCTCGAGCACCCGATGAAGGGTATAGAGCTGGTCCAGTGTTCCACGACCATGACGAAAACCGCATTGTTCCTCCTGAATCCGAGGTTCGACTATTGGCCGGATCCTCCTCTCCAGCACCCTGGAATAGACCTTACCAGGGAGGCTGAGAAGTGTGATCCCTGTGTAATTGGAGCACACTCTCCGATCCCCCTTCTTGAAGAGGGGGACCACCACCCCGGTCTGCCAATCCAGAGGCACTGTCCCCAACCGCCACGCAATGTTGCAGAGACGTGTCAGCCAAGACAGCCCAACAACATCCAGAGACTTAAGGTACTCGGGATGAATCTCATCCACCCCTGGGGCCCTGCCACCGAGGAGCTTTCTAACCACCTCGGTGACTTCAGCCTGGGTGATGGACGAGCCTCTCTTATTATAATTGTTTTAATTTATCTTAACCTTGAGGGTTGGTTAACTTGAAAAGTGATAGAGATGTAATTATATTTTAATCGGGGGTTTCTTGGCACTACGAAGCAACAGGTGTGTAAAAGACCCGAGTATCTCTGAAACAGCGAGAGGCAGTGTGCAGGCACATCCTTTATTTCACTTTAGAGGGGAAGGGAAGTTTCATTCTACTGCCTTTGCTGGGCTTACACTGTGCGTTTTTTGACACAATTTTGGCACGAATTTTAACCACACGACTATTTTGAAGTCGTGCGATCTTTCAGCCTCTCGTGCGTCTCTGTCGTGCAGTGTCCAGCGGCTCACGAAGAATGTACGACTGAAAATCGCACGGTCACAGGGTTTTCAAACATGTTTGATATTTCTGCAGCTGCAGGCGCCAGGAGAACGGGAGACAGGCGGAAAGAGCAGAGAGGTGAGCGAGGGTAACGTCCTCCTGAACAAATCACCACTGACACAAAGTCCACTAGCTTAGTATCTATCGACTAATTGAAGCAAGGCTACTTGTCATTTGTTGCTGAAGTTAGCCTTACCAAAGTTATTTAATTGATTTTTGGCTGTTTAGACACACTCTGACAGACCAGCGGAGCTCGTACGCTCCTTGTATGCACAGTGTGAGTTGATGATTGATTTTGTTCTAAATCGTGTCTCAAATCGCACAGTTATGCCCAGCTTTATAGATAAGCGAGGAATGCGCTTTCTCTTTGGTCCTCATGACAGGAGCCTACATTGCTGCAATACAAACAGCCAGAGGCTACTCCAAAAGAAACTTGTAAACCCTAGCACTGCTCAAAAGCCTGGCTCCAAAGAGATATTTTTTTTCTAAAAAATGCTGTGACCCAAGGGACAACGCTGGGCTTGGTATCATATTTTTAACCATGCTGTGTTTTGTGCAGCAGTGATTGACACACTCTGGAGCACTGTGGAGGGTTGTAGCTGGTCCAACCGCCACCCGACTTTTTGCCCTTTTTAGGAACTTGCTCTGTAGGAAGAGCAAGGTGCGCCATGTTAATTTCACAGGCCACAAGGTCTCATTACTCTGAATGGGACTGAATGGCTGACCGTCTATCTCTTATATATTATATCTATGCTTTTATACCACAGAGCAGTCTTACCAGAGCTGAGGTGGAGGTGTCCAGGATTATGGCAGTGGCCTGTGGGAGTTGGGCCTTGGTGACTTGGATGGCCTGTCCACCTGAAGCCAGAGCAAGGTCTTTGTAGTCGTTAAAGGTCCCTCCGCTGGTTGAGCGACGTCGCCTCCTGCTGCCCCCCGTCATGAAGAAGTTCACCTGTTGAGGTGTGCACACAATTTACAATATCGTAGTCAACGTATGGACATGTTTCATTTAGATCCAGGTTTAAGATTGAAGGAACCAGCCACAACTAGAACGCACTTAACAAAGAGACCGTACACTCTGGTGCTCGTTTTAGAATAAACCACTTCGTAAACACAAGTGTATTGTGTCTTACCATAGGGGCTCAAATAGACAATAGACAAATACTGAGATGTTGCCCGTTCCCTAAGATATTCCAAACATGCAATTGGTTAATATACATAAAACAAACAATAATTTACCGTGGATTTAGTACTTCTGATGAGAGCAACAAGTGTGGCTTTGAGATGGGTGTCCTTGGCTTCAGCATCAGTGAAAACGTAGATGTTTGAGTACGCAGGGGCAGTCGTCAGAGCCAGCTACATAGTTCAAAAGTTCAAAGTTAACTTTATTGTCGTTGAAAATAACTTTTACATTCAAACCCTTGGTGCAAACAACAATAAAATTACACTCTATGTATAAATGGCAATATCTAAATGCACAAAACAAGAGCAATATTGGGGTTAGCGTTTAATGTCTTGAGGGAGATTGAGAAGCAGAGTTTGTGAATGCAGGGGCAGCAGAAACTCCACATTCTTCACCAGTTTCATTTATTCAGTTTCACTTTCAACAAAAATTAAAAATTATGTTTATATTTAAATACCTGAATGCCAGAGTAACACATCTCAGGTGTGTCACCTCCTCCCGCCGCTTTAAGCTTTGAAATCTCCTTTTTCATAACATCAGGGTCTGCTGTCTTAGTCACTGGTCCAAACTCTACATGTCAACAAAAGAATGATATTTGTAAAAGGTAAATGTTTATCACACCAAAACCATCAATTTATTATAAAAGTTCATACCGGGATCATTGAAAGGCACCAAAATGTACTCAGATGGTTCGTCCTGTGTTCCCCTTTTACTGTCGATGATTTCATAGACCACTTCTCGTGCTTCATTGATTTCCTCCCTCATGCTGCCTGTTGTGTCGATGACAAAACATACAACGGAGGAGCGAGCAATGCCCATCATTCTGCAAAAACAAGGAAAACATCACAATGATGCAATGTAAGAGAGTAAAATGAAAGACAAAATGCAGTGCAAGGATATGGATGGTAGAATATGAACAGAAATAAATAAGATGTCTGTGGCTCTGGTATCCTTTTTTATTCCAAAGTAACAAAGATTTGAAAAGTACTTATCTGGACTATGGGTTAATAATTATAATAATTAAAATAATGATACTACCTAATATATTTATAGCACTTTTCAAGACACGCTAAGTGCTTCGCTAGCACATGCACAATATAATTAGACTCTCAGCAATGGAAACTATGTTCAATTCCAATTGACCTGTTAATTTCAGCTTATTCATTGACAGGTCTACCAGCGAGTCATGTGACAGTACAGCACTTCCCAGTTCAAACTTTGGAAACGTTTTATGTTTAATGGCACTGAAATAAAGGTTTACATGAACCATATTAATAAAGACGATATTTGATTGTCTTTAACATGAAACAAATCATTCTGAAATGGAGGTTGATAAATAAAGGATATAAAATGTGATAATATTTTATTTGTATTACTGAGTCTTATTTGTCAGTTTGAATAAATGAGGATGACCTGAGGAAGTCCTCGTCCCCTGCGGCCAGGCGGATGTCGTCCAGCAGCTGTAGTGAGGCTGCAGTCGCCACCTTCACCGCGGCGTCGTGGTAAAACTTGTTATCTGGGCGCCGCTCGTCTTTGTGAATTCCCCCACGGGGACGGGTGCCACTGGTCAGGTCAGACACGCCTCCGTGGCTACATTTACCTGTGATCACAGGTGGGACATGTTACAGCTGTGACATTCTGAGTTTCAAATCATTCTTACTTTAATTTGTTACGAGTGTAACACTTACTATTTCCTTCTTTTGTTGCCACAGTAACTATACTATGTAAATGTATGTATTAATAAGGTATGTGATGTTTTTTCAGTATTACCACTGGGCTTGGTGCTGGAGAAAATTCCCATGTATCCAGATGTCAGCTTCCGTTTTTCCAGGATGGCAGGAAGGATGGGATTGGGACAAGTTCCACTGGCACAGTCGCTGCAGGTGGGAGTTTGTATATCTACAACACATGTTAAAGATGTATCAAAGTGAAATATTTCACAAGATTTATCATTGCACTAAGTTTATACAAATCAATGACCATATTCCTTTAGCCAGACAATAATACTGATCTACTGTATCTAGATTGAAGACTTTCCTTTGAAGTTATTCAACTTTATATACAAACAACCGTACTACAAGTACAACTTCTACATTTATACATTCTTTATGAAAAAATGCCATACATTTTGTAACTATATGGTCAGGTTTATCCCTAAATTTACAGATTCAAATGATCTTTCTGTGGCAAACTAGAGTGAACTGTAAAACACACACCTGCAATGTCTTCAATTGGAAGATCTGCACGAATGAGACTGAGATATGGGTCTGTGTTACCCAGCTCCACCCAATTACTGTGGCTGTAGAAATCCTGAAGGTTCACAGAAATGCACTTAGTTAAAGATGAGATAATCTCATGAACTCATTAATATCAATTTATTCAAACTATAAACACAGTTTTGTCTATAGAGTACACAATGTTAAGTGAGTACTTTATTTGTCAATGTTCTTTAAAGCCATACTTGAGTAACACACAATAAATAATCTAAAAAACAAACATTTATTTCATTATGAGTGTTTTTTTTTTATGTATAATAATAATATTAAAAACATGCATCTTTACTGTGTGTGAGCTCACCTATTTTTATCATCTTTGACTACAGCTGGTGGTACAGCAGGATTTCAGTCATAATTTATTTTTATTTTTTACGTTTCTGCCTCTTACCTGTAGAGTGTGGAGGATCTTGCCCAGAGTTTCTCTGGCTGCCTGGAAGTTCTCATTGCGAATGTTCGCTTTTATTGCTGCCATTCCCTCGGTGATCAGGCTCCTCCCCTCAAGGAACGCCTCAGAGTTGAAGTGATGGGGAGCACTGATAAGGTACAACACATTATTATC
Source organism: Proterorhinus semilunaris (assembly GCA_021464625.1). Lineage (NCBI taxonomy): Eukaryota > Metazoa > Chordata > Actinopteri > Gobiiformes > Gobiidae > Proterorhinus > Proterorhinus semilunaris. The sequence goes on from CM038349.1 coordinate 10,044,347, forward strand.
TGGTTTTCTTTTTTTAACATCAGTCCTATATTTCACTTTTTAACTTCCACTTGCAATAGGTCTAACATTTTGAGACCTGTGTGTTGTCAGAACCAATTTATTTCTAGTTGGAGTGAATGGTTTGAGAAGCAATGATACAAATGACCAATGAAAGACATCAACATATTCTGTTGGGTGTGTGTAATGAAAAGGATCATTGCTACAACCCGGCTCAGCTAGCATTGGGGGCTCGTCCGGGATATAACAAAACACCCTCCCCCTTTAACATTTCATTTTAGACACATTTACAGTAGTTATATAATATTTTCCCACCTATTGACAAAGTCTCGGTCGACTAGTCCATGCTGGACATAGATTTCCTGGAGAGCGGAGTGAAACTTGGCCCCTGAGACGTCGCCTGTGGCTGTGGGACCGAGACAGGCCTGGACTAACTCTTCAGGAGAACTGCCCTGCAAGCCAGAGGTAAATACAAGTTTTCATTTGTTTGTATTAATTAGAATATCTGGAAAGGTGTGTATTGATCTTATAGTTGCTTAAAGTTCATGACAGGTTTGAATACTTTTGAAAGTATTACTAATTTTTAAGGTATGTTGCATAAATACCATTGTATTTCAGTGAAGCAGCAATTTTAATGAAGAAATGTTGGGTAGAATAGTTTTATTTTTAAGCTGCTGACAGGAAGTGACATAGATAAAGGAAGTGAAACTATACTCAACAAAAATATAAACGCAACACTTTTGTTTCTGCTCCCATTTTTCATGAGATGGACCCAAAGATCTAAAATTCATTCCAGATACACAATATTACCATTTCTCTCAAACATCGCCCACAAATCAGTCCAAATGTGTGATAGTGAGCACTTCTGCTCTGCCGAGACAATCCATCCCACCTCACAGGTGTGCCACATCAAGATGCCGGTCCTGACATCATGACTAGCGCACAGGTGTACCTTATACTGCCCACAACAAAAGGCCACCCTGAAATGTGCAGTTTTTTGCTTTATTGGGGGTCTGGGGACTCAGAACCGGTCAGTATCTGGTGTGACCACCATTTGCCTCATGCAGTGCAACACATCTTCTTCGCATAGAGTTTATCAGATTGTCAATTGTGGCCAGTGGAATGTTGGTCCACTCTTCAATGGCTGTTCGAAGTTGCTCCAAATTTTGGATCTTTGGGTCCATCTCATGAAAAATGGGAGCAGAAACAAAAGTGTTGCGTTTATATTTTTGTTGAGTGTATAAACATCACAAAAATGGCCAAACTAAAGAAAGCCGGGTAGAATCTTCAGCAAAATGTCAGATCTTGTTTCAGAGAACACAGCATAAATTAACATTTTCATCAACACTTTTCTATTTTGCACTGCCAGTCCAGGAATGCTTCATAATAATTACTATATTTGAAATAATGGTTAATACTTTAATTACAGACAAATGTATTTCTGCTGAAACCACGTGTTTGTGAAAATTCTCCATTGATAAAATGTCTTTATTTTTTATCAAGAGCAGACAGTAAGGCTTGAGGTTTTAAAGGCTCACCGTGGGTTTGAACTCATAATCGTTGTTTTCTGCCACGGCTTCGCACGTTTCCCTGACTTTCTGCAGCAGGGCGTTCCCAGTGATGGTGACATGAGTGGAGCTCCCACCGCCGACAGGGACAAAGGCCAGGGCTGGTCCCGACAAAACCAAAGCAAATACTGCCAGACCCAGCAAAGAAGCCATCATAAATCTGAGAAGAGAGATAGGCAGGGATGGAGTCAGAAAAAATGAACCTTACGAGATACCAGCAAAAGAGACCTCTGCGTATACCGATGATTATAAGACAGATAATATGAAAAACACATATACAATATAATATGATGAGTTTTAGATATGCATATCAGGACCAGCATACTAGTTCTGTCTTTAAACATTTGTACTGATGAAAAATGTTATTTCTTCCTCTTCAATCAATCAATCAATCAATGGTTTTGTATAGCCCAATGTCACAACAGGAGTTGCCTCATAGGGCTGCACCGAACATTAAGGCAATAAAACAGAACAGTAGATAAGATAATGTAAAGTTCGAATTAAGTATCCAGGCAAACATAATGTTCAAATAAGCGTCAGCAGTAAGTGGCGATGAGCGGCGCGGGTGACTTCCTCTTTTTAGTATTATTACATTTAGTAGGACTGTCACTGTCTGAGGTGGGGCTTCCACAGAAACTTAAAAAGACTGATATGGAGAGAGATAGGCAGGGTTAGAGTGAGATAAAATTATCATTACGAAATGCCAGCAAAAGAGACATATGCGTATACCAATGATTATAAGACAGATAATATGAAAAATACATACAGTACATGATGAGTTTTAGATATGCTAATACTGTCTTTTAACATTTGTATTGACTAAACATTTTATTTCTTCTACTTCTTCCTGTAGAAGTAGTAGTAGTAGTATCATCAATCCCTGAACCACTTCATTTGAGTTGAAGGTAGATGATGCTGTGGTAATCCCCATAATGGAAAAGCCATGTTTGAGTTGTATGTATAAGCTATTACAATCTCCTATTTTAGGTAGATCAAAAGCAAAAAAACGCAACAAAAGACGTAACCAATGTCAATAATCAAAATGCACCCATTTAAAACTAACTTAGTATGTGAAAATGTTAATGGGATAATTGTGCATTTTAATTAGTAAATCTACTAATATAAATAAAATAAAAACTGTTAACTAAAACAAATCTGACACCAATAAAGCTGGTCATACCTTCGATGCTTCTCCGCTTATGAGCCGAAACTGAGGCACGAACCGCACAGAGAGTCTTGGTAGGACTGTCAGAGACGTTATATACCGTACTGTCGGTTGGACTTTGTCACTGTCTGAGGTGGGGCTTCCACAGAAACATAAAAACATAAAAAGACTGATATGGAAAGGTGTGATCAAGTCCTGTCGGGAAGGTCATGTTTTTTCTGAGTAAGGGACATCATTCAGTATAACATTAGCGAGTAAATGTTAATTGACATTTGATAAATGTACAGTTGTCCTCAAAAGTTTACATACCCTGGCCAAATGTTTTATTTTATTGATTATTTTTTTACTATTTTTCAGAGAATATGAAAGATAACACACAAAGTATTTTTTTTTTTCACTCTTATATAGTGGTTGTGTGAGGCCATTTATGGTTAAACAACTGAGTTTGCACTATTTAAAAATGACAAAGGAACTTCCAAAATAATCCTGATCAAAAGTTTACATACCCTGGTGATCTTGTGGACAAAAAGGGGTTTGAATGGCTACTAAAGGTAAGCATCCTCACCAGTGACCTGTGTGCCTGTAATCAGGGCTCCTGACACACCTTTGCATCTGTCATCCGGTGCTGCCCTGACGTTACTGTTTTCTGAGTCATGGGGAAGCAAAAGAATTGTCAAAGGATCTGCGAGAAAAAGTAGTTTAACTGTATAAAACAGGAAATGGATATAAAAAGATATCCAAGGCACTTAGAATACCAATGTGAATATCAACCCAAGAACAATGTCATTATCCACAGTGCAACAACCCAGCCAGCAAAGCAATGTGGGCCCCACATGGGTTTGCCCACATGGGCAATAAGTGGGTTTGTCCACAGTTTCCATGAGGGCCCCATCTGAGTTGGCCCATGTGGGCTAAAAGTGGGCTCTGAATGTGTTACATATGGAGCCAAAGCGGGTTAAAACCATAAGGCTCACATGGGCCCCATACATCTATTTGCAAGATAAAAGCTTGATGAGATAAGCTGAAATCATTTTATGATGCAATGAGGAGCAAACACTGTAAACCCGGACAATTCACCATTAATTACAAAACAAATTAGGCCTAATTTGACAGAAATATATATTTTTTTGTGTTAAACATGTAAAATGAATCCTTAAAATAAATAGCATGAATTAAACCTATGTCTGTGTAAGTTCTCAGTCGTACAGGAGTTGTCAATCTTCAATGAAGGTACAGTGCCTTGCGAAAGTATTCGGCCCCCTTGAACTTTTCGACCTTTTGCCACATTTCAGGCTTCAAACATAAAGATATAAAACTGTAATTTTTTGTGACGAACCAACAAGTGGGACACAATCATGAAGTTAAACGAAATGTATTGGATATTTCAAACATTTTTAACAAATAAACAACTGAAAAATTGGGCATGTAAAATTATTCAGCTCCCTTAAGTTAATACTTTGTATTATTTGCGCCAACCTTTTGCTGCGATTACTGCTGTAAGTCGCTTGGGGTATGTCTCTGTAGCCGGTGGTCGTAAAAAGTTGGGAGCCGACAACGCCAGCTAGTGGGAGGGACTAGGACCCGAATAAAAAAAAGGCTAAAAAGGTTCGTAATCACGGGGGTGAGCAGTGAGACCGGAGAATTAGAAAAGTCACTAGAATTTATTAACAATTTAAGAAAACAAGGACACTCAAAATAACTAAAAGCTAGGCCTAGTCGTGCTAAAAATAGGTAAAAGTAGTGGTGCAGAAGGCGAAACGACAGACGCTCGGACGCTCTGACTCTGCGCTCTGACTCTGCACTCTGACTCTCTGACTCTGACTTTCTGACTCTGCGCTCTGACTCTCTGACTCTGACTCTGCGCTCTGACTCTCTGACTCTGCGCTCTGACTCTGCGCTCTGATTCTCTGACTCTGCACTCTGACTCTCTGCGCTCTGACTCTCTGACTCTGCGCTCTGACTCTCTGACTCTGCGCTCTGACTCTCTGACTCTGCGCTCTGACTCTCTGACTCTGCGCTCTGACTGTCTGCGCTCTGACTCTGCGCTCTGACTCTCTGACTCTGCGCTCTGACTCTCTGACTCTGCGCTCTGACTCTGCGCTCTGACTCTGACTCTCTGACTCTGCGCTCTGACGCTCTGACTCTGCGCTCTGACTCTGTGCTCTGACTCTCTGACTCTGCGCTCTGACACTCTGACTCTCTGACTCTCTGACTCTGCGCTCTGACACTCTGACTCTCTGACTTTGCGCTCTGACTCTCTGACTGCGCTCTGACTCTGCGCTCTGACTTTGACTCTCTGCGCTCTGACTCTCTGACTCTGACTCTGCACTCTGACTCTCTGACTCTGCGCTCTGACTCTCTGCGCTTTGACGCTGACTCTGACTCTGCGCTCTGACTCTCTGACTCTGCGCTCTGACTCTCTGACTCTGCGCTCTGACTCTCTAACTCTGCGCTCTGACTCTCTGACTCTGCGCTCTGACTCTGACTCTCTAACTCTGCGCTCTGACTCTCTGACTCTGCGCTCTGACTCTCTGACTCTGCGCTCTGACTCTCTGACTCTGCGCTCTGACTCTCTGACTCTGCGCTCTGACTCTCTGACTCTATGCTCTGACTCTCTGACTCTGCACTCTTCCTCTGTACTGTACAACTTTTCTATCTCCTAAACCCTGGTCCCAACAATTTCCACCTCCCCCTTATTTTTGATTAAAAAAAATAAAAAAAGGCTTTAATTAAGTGCTTAGCCGTGCTCGTACCCATGTTAGAGCATCTGTCTTCTGTTTGTGCGCCTTGCGTCTGTAAATTATAAACAGCATAGTCTTAGTGATTTATAATGTATGAGTTATTTTGATTTAAACACACACACACACACATATATATATATATATATATATATATATATATATATATATATATATATATATATATATATATATATATATATATATATACATACAGTGAGGAAAATAAGTATTTGAACACCCTGCTATTTTGCAAGTTCTCCCACTTGGAAATCATGGGGGGGCTAAAATTGTCATCGTAGGTGCATGTCCACTGTGAGAGACATAATCTAAAAAAAAAAAATCCAGAAATCACAATGTATGATTTTTTAACTATTTATTTGTATGATACAGCTGCAAATAAGTATTTGAACACCTGAGAAAATCAATGTTAATATTTGGTACAGTAGCCTTTGTTTGCAATGACAGACGCTCTGACTCTGCGCTCTGACTCTGACTCTCTGACTCTGCGCTCTGACTCTCTGACTCTGACTCTCTGACTCTGCGCTCTGATTCTCTGACTCTGCGCTCTGACTCTGCGCTCTGACTCTGCGCTCTGACTCTCTGACTCTGCGCTCTGACTCTGCACTCTGACTCTCTGACTCTCTGACTCTGCGCTCTGACTCTCTGACTCTGACTCTGACTCTGCGCTCTGACTCTGACTCTCTGACTCTCTGCGCTCTGACTCTGCACTCTGACTCTCTGACTCTGACTCTGACTCTGCGCTCTGACTCTCTAACTCTCTGCGCTCTGACTCTGCGCTCTGACTCTCTGACTCTGCGCTCTGACTCTCTGACTCTGCGCTCTGACTCTCTGACTCTGACTCTCTGACTCTGCACTCTGACTCTCTGACTCTCTGACTCTGCGCTCTGACTCTCTGACTCTGACTCTGACTCTGCGCTCTGACTCTGACTCTCTGACTCTCTGCGCTCTGACTCTCTGACTCTGCGCTCTGACTCTCTGACTCTGCGCTCTGACTCTCTAACTCTCTGCGCTCTGACTCTGCGCTCTGACTCTCTGACTCTGCGCTCTGACTCTCTGACTCTGCGCTCTGACTCTCTGACTCTGCGCTCTGACTCTGCGCTCTGACTCTGCGCTCTGACTCTCTGACTCTGCGCTCTGACTCTGCGCTCTGACTCTCTGACTCTGCGCTCTGACTCTGCGCTCTGACTCTCTGACTCTGCGCTCTGACTCTCTGACTCTGCGCTCTGACTCTGCGCTCTGACTCTCTGACTCTGCGCTCTGACTCTCTGACTCTGCGCTCTGACTCTCTGACTCTGCGCTCTGACTCTGCGCTCTGACTCTGCGCTCTGACTCTCTGACTCTGCGCTCTGACTCTGCGCTCTGACTCTCTGACTCTGACTCTCTGACTCTGCGCTCTGACTCTGTGCTCTGACTCTCTGACTCTGCGCTCTGACACTCTGACTCTCTGACTCTCTGACTCTGCGCTCTGACACTCTGACTCTCTGACTTTGCGCTCTGACTCTCTGACTCTGCGCTCTGACTCTGCGCTCTGACTTTGACTCTCTGCGCTCTGACTCTCTGACTCTGACTCTGCACTCTGACTCTCTGACTCTGCGCTCTGACTCTGACTCTCTGACTCTGACTCTGCGCTCTGACTCTCTGACTCTGCGCTCTGACTCTGACTCTCTAACTCTGCGCTCTGACTCTCTGACTCTGCGCTCTGACTCTCTGACTCTGCGCTCTGACTCTCTGACTCTGCGCTCTGACTCTCTGACTCTGTGCTCTGACTCTCTGACTCTGCACTTTTCCTCTGTACTGTACAACTTTTCTATCTCCTAAACCCTGGTCCCAACAATTTCCACCTCCCCCTTATTTTTGATTAAAAAAAATTAAAAAAGGCTTTAATTAAGTGCTTAGCCGTGCTCGTACCCATGTTAGAGCATCTGTCTTCTGTTTGTGCGCCTTGCGTCTGTAAATTATAAACAGCATAGTCTTAGTGAATTATAATGTATGAGTTATTTTGATTTAAACACATACACACACACACACACACACACACACATGTATATATATATATATATATATATATATATATATATATATATATATATATATATATATATATATATATACATACAGTGAGGAAAATAAGTATTTGAACACCCTGCTATTTTGCAAGTTTTCCCACTTGGAAATCATGGGGGGGCTAAAATTGTCATCGTAGGTGCATGTCCACTGTGAGAGACATAATCTAAAAAAAAAAATCCAGAAATCACAATGTATGATTTTTTAACTATTTATTTGTATGATACAGCTGCAAATAAGTATTTGAACACCTGAGTAAATCAATGTTAATATTTGGTACAGTAGCCTTTGTTTGCAATGACAGAGGTCAAACGTTTCCTGTAGTTTTTCACCAGGTTTGCACACACTGCAGGAGGGATTTTGGCCCACTCCTCCATACAGATCTTCTCTAGATCAGTCAGGTTTCTGGGCTGTCGCTGAGAAACACAGAGTTTGAGCTCCCTCCAAAGATTCTCTATTGGGTTTAGGTCTGGAGACGGGCTAGGCCACGCCAGAACCTTGATATGCTTCTTACAGAGCCACTCCTTGGTTATCCTGGCTGTGTGCTTCGGGTCATTGTCATGTTGGAAGACCCAGCCTCGACCCATCTTCAATGCTCTAACTGAGGGAAGGAGATTGTTCCCCAAAATCTCGCAATACATGGCCCCGTCATCCTCTCCTTAATACAGTGCAGTCGCCCTGTCCCATGTGCAGAAAAACACCCCCAAAGCATGATGCTACCACCCGCATGCTTCACAGTAGGGATGGTGTTCTTGGGATGGTACTCATCATTCTTCTTCCTCCAAACACGTTTAGTGGAATTATGACCAAAACGTTCCATTTTGGTCTCATCTGACCACATGACTTTCTCCCATGACTCCTCTGGATCCTCCAAATGGTCATTGGCAAACTTAAGACGGGCCTTGACATGTGCTGGTTTAAGCAGGGGAACCATCCGTGCCATGCATGATTTCAAACCATGACGTCTTAGTGTATTACCAACAGTAACCTTGGAAACGGTGGTCCCAGCTCTTTGCAGGTCATTGACCAGCTCCCCCCGTGTAGTTCTGGGCTGATTTCTCACCTTTCTTAGGATTACTGAGACCCCACGAGGTGAGATCTTGCATGGAGCCCCAGTCCGAGGGAGATTGACAGTCATGTTTAGCTTCTTCCATTTTCTAATGATTGCTCCAACAGTGGACCTTTTTTCACCAAGCTGCTTAGCAATTTCCCCGTAGCCCTTTCCAACCTTTTGGAGGTGTACAATTTTGTCTCTAGTGTCTTTGGACGGCTCTTTGGTCTTGGCCATGTTAGTAGTTGGATTCTTACTTATTGTATGGGGTGGACAGGTGTCTTTATGCAGCTAACGACCTCAAACAGGTGCATCTAAATTTAGGATAATAAATGGAGTGGAGGTGGACATTTTAAAGGCAGCCTAATAGGTCTTTGAGGGTCAGAATTCTAGCTGATAGACAGGTGTTCAAATACTTATTTGCAGCTGTATCATACAAATAAATAGTTACAAAATCATACATTGTGATTTCTGGATTTTTTTTTTTTAGATTATGTCTCTCACAGTGGACATGCACCTACGATGACAATTTCAGACCCCTCCATGATTTCTAAGAAGAAGATCTTTATTTATATAGCGCCTTTCACAGACATGGTCACAAACACGTGACGTATAGAATACCAGACATTTTTCAATGAATATTTTTATTTATTTTTTTACAAAACTCCAATGCGTAAACTGCAATATACTTTACACACACATAACTTCAGATGGCAGAGAAGTGTACAATGAGCATTTTAATGTATTTACTTATATCTACTTAATGTACAGATATAAAGTTTGTTGTTTTCTTTGACATAAATATAGAATAATGGAGACATTTTTCAATTGCACAGGCATAACATAACATCTACAAACCTACCATGAATAAAGTCCATTCAAGTTGAATGGACTTTATTCATGGTAGGTTTGTAGAACCAACTCTCTACCAATTCCTGATTTGAGATTTCAAAAACATAATCTGAAATGATACAATTCTAGATTACCAGTACCAGTACCAGTAGTTTGCAATTTTGTAAACCTGACCTTTGCAAAGAAGGCTATTGAACGGCCATAGTCTAGTTACACCAACAAAAGAGACCGGCATAAACCAATTTGGCCAGAACAGACAGAACAGATAGTTGTGGAGCGCTGGCAGAGCGTACAATAGAGTGGAAGCACTTCCCAACATTCCCAATTTTATCCACGGCCACCATCTCGAACACTTCAGCGCAGCAGGAGGCATTGTATCGGTATTGGGCCGGATCACTGTCGATGACTTTCGTGAGGGTCCCATTGCCCTGATTCAGGCTCACGCTCTCGATGCCAGTGCCGTTTCCATCCGTGATGTTTACAGAAACTTCCCATACATGATCCTTGCACTGAGACACATGAGGGCAAGCATCTACTATGGTGATAATCTTACACACTGGCGGGAAAAAATCTGTAATCTGAACAATGAGAAAAAGTATTTAGTTAGAGTTGTTTACTTTTGTACTTTTTTTGAATTGTTAATTTGTGTGTGTTTCAGTTACCTTTTCAAGAACAGAGAGTCTAAGAACAACATAATTGGAATCAGCGCCGCGAGATGCCTCCAGTGTCAAAGTAATATCTGTGCCAGAGAGTGTTTCAGCAGGGGGCGTTATGGTCAGTGTGCCTTTACTGTACTCTCCTGGTTTCAAGGTGAGACTGCAATGATGAAAAAACACATTAATCGCGCCATGTTTATAAATGTGTCATAATGCTTCAAGACCTAGCTTCTGACCTCTTTGGGTAGTCCATTTTGAAATCTCTGTCGTTTCGAGCATTGATGGTGTAATCACCGCCAGCACCATTTGTCAAGACACTAAAGGGCAATGCGAACGGTTTACCTGGCTCCAAACTGCTGGATACAGTGGCCTGGAAAAAGTAAACAAACAATGGCAAAAAATTCAATTATTGTGCAGTGTAGTTCTATGCACCTACCAAATGTTTATCTAAATGTGCAACAAAAACAAGTTGAGCTACATGGGCCGTGATCATTTGTATAATTATGGTCAGATCAGAGTGTTTGGGGTTTTGGAGGGCATCCTTTTATTTTACCATTGCACCTGCAGTGTGACCTTTGGCCTTAATACTCATGTGGGATGGAAAATGTTATATAGGTAATATAAAAATGGTGCAATGTGGTTGGAGAGCAGGATTGTACACAAGTTCCATCTCTACATTTTTGTTATGGACTTTAGTAGGGCTGTGCAAAATGTAGTCCAAAAACATTTCGTTATCGTCATGGTGGTTTTTTAATAGTTTGGTCCACCACCAGCCAACTGTGTGGCAGTAACAGCATTAGTATTATTATTATTATTCCCTATAGCCCTGTAGCTTACTGTAATTTGCTGCAGAGAATAGGGTTCCTACTGTTCCCCATCTGTGACTGACATTATCACTTTCTTCACTGTGATCGTTTCTGCTGATGGGCTTTTTTAGCAAACCAACCTGGATGTTGACTTTAGAGACAGACATCTGAGTGGAAGACTGTCGTTGGAAGTCTGTGTTTGAAACTGTGTCAGTTCCTTTCAGAAGAATCACAAACTCTCCTTTGGGCACTGAGGAGACAGTGACCAGGATGTTTCCATCTCCCATGGAGGTTATATTGGCGACAACAGAGGCAGAACTGGACACTGAAATCAGACTGACTTCCTTCACTTTGAGCGAGTCAGGGCCTTCTCTACCCATCACAGGCAGCATGAGGGTGGCAGGCTGGCCTGAGTAGAGTAAGAGAGAAAGGTGAGTTTTTATGGTTTCACAGACACGAAAATGGACAAAGATGATACACATAATGATTATACAGTGAAATGCAAAAACTTTATGGTGAAGGTAATGGTGTTTTCTTAGAGCCTAGATCATGATTTTAATTTTATTACGATTCTTGTAAACTTGATAGCTTATCTATCTCCTCTAAAACAATTCAATAAATATCAATTTGATTCCATATCATCATTGCTCTACCCTTCAAGAAAACTACATCAATTTATAAGAATATACACACAAAAAGCTGTCCGAACAATGCCTCCACAAAGAAGCTGATCCTGCCTTAATTGTGATGGTACAGATAGTGGCCAGACATAAATAAATACTCAAAGACCTTCAGAATTCATGACAAAATCACTCCTTTCTTAGTACTTAATGATACGTCTGAAATAGTTTGTATTTTTTTTGTTTATTACCTGCTTGTGGACGTCCTGTAAGTACAGCATATCCTGGGTGAGGACCTCCAAATAACTCCACAAAATCATAGATGAAAGCAATGGTGCTCTGGCCTGGCAACACATGTACAGATTGTAGTTAATATTTAATAATTTTAAGAAGAATACAATGCATTATTTGCTCATGTTAAAGATAATATAAGGAAAAGATGTGGTAGAAAAAAGTGTACAAGCAAAAGGGATAATTGCGCCCTGCAGAGGATTGTGAAAGAGAATTGTGATCGAGAGATTAGAAGTGTAAAAAAAACAATCCCATGCAATCAAATTTAACTTGTGAAACTTCAAACATATAAGACCTTCTCTGACAACGGAGTCAGCTATGTACGTATATGCACGCCATGATATGCTACTGTTATGAAGCCTAGGCGTTAATTCAAACTGGTAGACTAATTTCAGCATCACCGACCTCCAGCCAATGATCACTTCCGTAAGAGCCGCACCTCCGTAGCAGCCAATCATCGCCCTCAATCCCGCTTTTAAGCCCCAGCAATCACGGTTCGTTCGCTTCCCAGCTGCGCTGCGACTTCTGCGTGCCCCCGTGTGTTACCTGGACCTCCGGCATTTGGCTGCTCGTCTCTGCGGCTGCGATTCTCTGGGCGCTGCCGTCGTCGTGACCCGGGCCGCTCGGCTCCCTCCGTTGCTCGCTATGGTGCCCCAAGCGCCGTGGTCGCGGGCTTTCCTGTCGTTGTTCTCTCCTCGATGGCGAGTCCCTGAACGCTGCTCCACTGGATCGACGCTCGCTGCCCGTGACGCGTCCGGTTCTCGTGTGGTTCCCACATCTGGCTCCTCTCCTCTCGATGGCGTTCTCCGACGCTCGCTCCCCCGGACCGCCGAGCCTGCCCCTGTTGCCGCTGGGGCGGGCGCCCTAGGTGAGCCGTATGCACCCACGCATGCACGCTCATGTGCTTTGTCTTGTGCCCCTGGGCCAGTGTTCATACGCTGTTCGCAACGCGGACTGGCAGGCTGTTTCTGCTGCTTCTCAGGTCCGTGGCTTTTGCTTTGTTCGTGTACTTCTGAGTTGCCGGCGCACATGTGGCAGTCTGCTGAAGTGGATGAGCAGGAGAGGCACCGCCTTCTCCCCGTCACTTCCAAGGCGCGAGTCCTTCTCCCCTTCGCGTCCCCGCCTGTCACGGCACCTGTCTGACCAGGCCTGACAGACCTGAGCTTTACTATAAAGACGGGATCCTGGATTGCATTCGAATTCCCGAGAATGTGATGACCAATTGGGAATGTTTGAGACCCGATTAATACGACACGGGAAGCGTAGTCATGATTGGGAGGGGAATACGCTTCCATTTCTTCTGAGATTGTCTTGCTTCGCTCTTGCGCTTGGTGAAAGATCAATAGTATGCGCTTGATGGAGCCTAGGAGAAGGTACTCCCCCCAAAAAACGAGCCGGGTTGGCCCCAAAGGACTGGCGAGCAGAGAATGTCTGTATGTATTGTGTATAATCTCTTCTGTATATTGTCTATGTACATTTTTACTTTAGGACAACGGATGAAAATTAGCTACTGTGCTAACTCCGGCATATTTACATTGATGCTTTTTGCTGACATGTTGATTAATATGTACTGTCCTAATTCAAATAAATAAATAAATACAATAAACAAAACCCAATGTATGGCATTGTAGTGAATTTCTCCATTGTGAGATCAATAAAGTATTATTTTATCTTAATAGAGGGCTGTTAATACGAATAATGTTTTGATATGGCCTCAAAATTACATATGTCCATCCATCCATTTTCTTCCAATTTATCCGGGGCCGGGTCGCGGGGGCAGCAGTCTCAGTAGAGATCCTTTCGACGTGAAGGAGTAGCGACTCGACTCCGAGCTCCTCCCGGGTAACTGAGCTCCTCACCCGATCTCGGAGGGTGCGCCCAGCCACCCTGCGAAGGGAACTCATTTCGGCCGCTTGTATTCGCGATCTTGTCCTTTCGGTCATTACCCAGATCTCACGACCATTGGTGAGGGTGGGAACGTAGATCCATCGGTAAATTGAGAGCTTTGCCACTTGACTCGGCTCCCTCTTCACCACAACAGTCCGATACAGCGACCGCGTCACTGCTGACGCCGCACCGATCCGTCTATCAATCTCACGCTCTATCCGTCCCTCACTCGTGAACATGACCCCGAGATACTTGAACTCCTCCACTTGGGGCAAGGACTCCCCACCGACCTGAAGCGAATTACATATGTATTTAATTAAATAATGCATGTTTCAGGACCTGTCACTTTGACTGTATACGCGTTGTTGGAGGTAATGCTGATCTGCCAGGTTCCAGACGCTCTGTCAGCATTTAGAGTTGTGCGCCACAGGTTTCCCACTGTGCTGGTGGCGGCCAGAGCACCGTTGGTTTGACTGCTGCTCTGGGTTAGACCTGAAATACAAGAAAATTGTGATTATTTATTTCCATTTACCTATCTTCCATTTCCAAATTGTGTCCTAGTGTGTTACCATTAGGATTTGTCAGTGTAAAAGTAAGAGCTGATCCAGTTATGTAGATGGTGATGTTTTTCAGGGAAGCATCCACATCGAATGAGAAGGAGTCTGGCTTTCCGGGGTTCCTCGCTTGCTGAAGAACTGTCACCTGAGGAAGATGGATGGGTAATGGATTCAATATCTCATAAGTTTGTGTTTGTGTGGGCTCTCAGTGATTCAGGATTTTTACCATTAATTATATGAATTATCACATTAAAGTTACTTCTGAAGACAATTCTGCAGTACATGTAAGCTTTTAATTTATGGAATATTTCTAATTCTACTCCAGGGACTGCTGGAGAAAGGCAGGGCCACCACAATCTTAGGAGTTTTTGCGGCAGCCATCGTTACTGGTCACGTGGGGTTCGGAATCCACACTGCTCACAGTCGCTTGGTAAAGCACTTCCTACAGGGCATTCGTAGGCTTAGACCGCCCCTGCGCCGTTCGGTTCCGACCGGGGACCTTTAGATAATGTTGGAGGGACTATTTGAACCCATTCGCCAGGCGGGGGTCTTGTCCCACAAGATGGTAATCCTTTTAGCTCTGACATCAGCCAAGAGGATGTGGGATCTCTGTGCACTCTCTGTGCCTTCAGTCCAGGGTGATCAGAATCAGGCTTTTTTCCCCTCATGCGTTGGCGGAAGATTAACATTGGCACCGCCTTTGTCCAGTAAGAGCGGTACGCCTTTACCTTAAGAGGACTGGGGGACTCTCAATGATTGGCCCACTGGATATGCCTTGCATATGAGGCACAAGGACTCCCTCCGCCAACTGTGGTCAGAGCACACATCACACGTGGAGTTGCAACCTCTATGGCACTGCTCCATGGCACATTGTTTGAGGAGGTCTGCATGGCAGCCTCTTGGTCGTCCTCTTCAACGTTTGTACAGTCAGTCTACAGGACGTTGCAACTGGTTCAGTTGCCCATGTGGTTTTAGGTGGTGGACAGTCGTGATTCCCCCCTTCGGCCCAGCGGTGCTCGTGGAGAAGGCGACCTGGCTGGTTTGGCCTTCAAGGTGATCTAAGCCCTCGTCAGAGAGGCGGCTTTGAGCTCCTGGTTTTTTCTCACGGTCGGTTCGGTGTTTCAGGCGCTCTTGGGAGAGGTGGCCTGGGCGAACTGGGCCGTATTTTCCTATTCTCTTTCGGGTGGCCTGCACTCTTGTGAGAGGCAGCTTCGGACACCCTTTTTATCAGGGGTGGAGTTTGCACTAGCGCTTTTGGGAGAGGTGGATAGTGCAGGCGTTCCCCGTTTCCTTTTTTCTGGGTGAGGCGCTCTGGCGTTGTTAACGGCTATTGGCAAGCACACAATTGAAGTAGAAATCTAAGTTACCTATCTAACTATAGTTACGAAATGTGCTGTCTAGGACATTAGGGGCCTCTCCGTTGCTACCATGCATAGCAAACTCAAAACCAACCAGAGGTCCATAGAGGGAGTGTGTTCTTCTGAAACAATTAGTACTGTCAAACAACATAGATTACATAAGAGAGGGACAGTCAGACCGTCCAATCAAAGAACTCTAATCCATATCCCTTGCAAAAAGGTTCCATCCACTCAAACACTGATGAATCTCAAACATGCTGTACTCAATGTCAGATCATTAAAAAACAAGTCCTTTTTAATAAATAGTTGTATTTCCTCTTATAATCTAGATTGTATGTTTTTAACTGAAACATGGCTTGACAAAAACACTGGAAATGCAGTTTTGATTGAGTGTAGTGTAGTCCATCAAATTAAAATTTTGTGTCTGAAACACGCCAAAACCAAAGGGGCAACAGGGTTGGGGCTTCAAAATGAGCCCATCCATGTCCCTCTAAGTGCCGGGAAAATGTGTGCCGTTGCCGTGACAACCTCGCTAATATTAATGTATAGAGTATTTGTCCACCATTTCTATTTCACAATTATGCAATCATGTCACTACAATTTGAACACGCCTATTGGATTCCTAGATACCCAAAACATGGGGTTAGACACCAAAATGACTTGTCTAGGATGAATAATAAAGGAGTAATGGGCATTTTAAGGATTTGGCGACCCATCTTGGACGCCATCAGGAAAATTACACCTTTCCAGTGGTCAGATTTTGGTAGACTTTTAGTATTTTAATAAGCACACCTGATACTACAGAAAACCATTGAAAAACCATTTGTAGCAATTTTTTTGGGGCCAAACAATATTTTCAGCCGGCTATATATATATATCTATATTGCCGTGTTTTTGTGGCGTTCTGTGGATTTTTTTGCTGCGTGGAGTCCATAATGGTCTTGAAGAAAGCAGCATTGAGTTGCCTTGTGTATGAAATGCGCGGTATAAATAAATTTGCCTTGCCTTGCCTTCTAAAAAGTAAACAAAAAGCTAGCTTATCAGCTAAACCCATTTTAGACATACATATTTCTTCTTCTGAGACACTGAAGAGGCACCAAGAGCCCCCCACACCTGCAGGACAGTGGAGGCGTCACAAGAGGCGCTACAGGAAACAAAAAAGGGACAAACGAGGAGGTTTCCGGGCAAGACTCACAGCTAAGCCACACATGCCTTCTAGTGTTCTGGCTAATGGACGTTCACTAGAGAATAAAACAGATTAACTGCTAAACTCTTCCCAGAAGATGGTGAGACTGTTGTGGAGCGGAGGGAGAGGAAGGAAGAGGTGGAGCTGACCAGTGTGCAGGACACCATGCTCTGAAACAGGGACAAACCCAGGACAAACCAAGGAGGCGCTGCACCGTTTCAATCAATAAATCAATCTTTATTTATATAGCGCTTTTCATACCTTTAATGTAACACAAAGTACTTTACATATTTAAAAACATTCTCTCACACCCACCTCCTCCCACAAATACAAACACATACACACGTCGACAAACACATGTCGTATTCGCACTCTCCCCACCCACCTTCCCAGAGACACACCACACAAGCACACCACACACACTCAAGGTAAAGCAATGGACGCTGGGTACAGATAAACTAGGTAAGGAAACGCCATTCAAGGAGCCGTCTGCATCGGAAGCAGCACCTCGGCAGGGCAACAACACAGGGCGTCCGGAGAAGGCGCGGTTAAAAACACCACACCTCCATCCAGACACCCACAGGACAGCAGCCACAGCCAATCCCGCTCCCGAGGCAGAGGGAGAGCATAAAAATTGTTAAAATAAATAAAAAATATAAAATCGAATAGTAGGATCACTAAAATAAGACCGAGAGGTAAAATATATAAATACAAAATAAATATTAATAACAATTAAACATCAATTAACTTAATTATAAGGTCCTGAGATAAATAAATAGGCCTAGCAGGAATAAATATCAGTTAAAAGCTAAACTAAAAACATGAACGTTCTCTGCGGTCCTGAGCTCCTCCGGCAGGTCGTTCCAGAGGCGAGGGCCATAATATTGGAACGACACCTCGCCGTGAGTCTTTTTGTTGACTTTAGGAATAACCAGGAGACCCCTGCCGGAGGAGCGAAGGGGCCGTGAAGGTTCATAAGGCAAAAGCAGTTCAGAAAGATAAGGAGGACCAAGACCATTAAGACATTTAAAAACCATTAAAAGAACCTTAAAATCGATTCTGAAACACATGGGGAGCCAATGCAGCGACTCTAAAACCGGTGTAATGTGGTCCCGCCTCCTGGTCTTCGTCAGGACACGAGCTGCTGAATTTTGTAAAAGTTGTAAACCTGAAATACTCTTTTTGGAAAGACCAGAAAGCAGAGCATTACAGTAGTCAATACGACTGGTGATAAAAGCATGCATGAGCGTCTCCGTGTTGGCCCGAGAGAGAATGGGACGGACTCTAGTTTCAGAGGATCAGAGGAGACTGCAAGGTTCCCTCCAGGTGCTACAGTTTCCCCCACCTCCAAAAGTGTCAGCGCGGCTCAGTCGCAGCGGCTCAGGACTATACACCTGAACACTATTTCGTTGTACACTTGCACAATGACAAATAAATCACTTACTAGGCTTTTATACCACAGAGCAGTCTTACCAGAGCTGAGGTGGAGGTGTCCAGGATTACGTCAGTGGCCTGTGTGAGTTGGGACTTGCTGACTTCGATGGCCAGTCCGCCTGAAGCCAGAGCAAGGTCTTTGTAGTCGTTAAAGGTCCCTCCCCCGGTTGAGCGACGTCGCCTCCTGCTGTGCTCCGTCAGGAAGAAGTTCACCTGTTGAGGTGAATGTACAATATCATTGTCAACGTTTGGACACATTATTATCACAGTGATTTTCTTTTCCTGTTTATCATTGAATGTTTCATTTAGATCCAGGTTTAAGAAGAGCTAGAGTCCCAGCCTCTGTTATGTGCAACTTCTACAGAGGGACTATAGAGAGCATCCTGACCAGCTCCATCACTGTGTGGTTCTTCTACAGAGGGACTATAGAGAGCATCCTGACCAGCTTCATCACTGTGTGGTTCTTCTACAGAGGGACTATAGAGAGCATCCTGACCAGCTCCATCACTGTGTGGTTCTTCTACAGAGGGACTATAGAGAGCATCCTGACCAGCTCCATCACTGTGTGGCACGGCGCCAGCACTGCCTCCTGCCGGAGGAGCCTCCAGTGCATCGTGAGAGCAGCGGAGAAGATCTGTGGAGCTTCTCTCCCCTCCATTAAGGACATGTACTCCACCCGTCTCACCCGCAAAGCCGTCAGAATCACCAGAGACCCTACGCACCCATCACACAGTCTCTTCAGAGTAATGCCTTCAGGAAGGAGACTGCGGCATCTACGGGCCAGGTCGAGTCGACTGAAAAACAGTTTCGTACACAGGGCCATCGGGAAGCTGAACTCCCTGACCTCCCTCCCACCCCTCTTCCCCCACCCTCCGCTCCACAATCAAGGATGAGAGAAATAGAATTTCGAATCAGTCATGGTTTGACAAATAAAGCAATCTTGAATCTTGAATCTTGAAGATTGAAGGAACCCGCCACAACTAGAACACACTCACCAAAGAGACCGTACACACTGGTGCTCGTATTATTAATACAGAATAAACCACTTCCTAAACACAAGTGTGGCAGGGAAAGAGTGAAATATTGTGTCTTACCATAGGGGTTTAAATACGCCGCGTTCCAAATTATTATGCAAATGATATTTTTCTAAGATTTTCTAAATTATCAACTCAAATGACAGTTAGCATAATTTTCAAGTCTTTAACTGATCATTTGAATGTTTTTTTTACTAATTTTTCTTATTT
Source organism: Proterorhinus semilunaris (assembly GCA_021464625.1). NCBI lineage: Eukaryota > Metazoa > Chordata > Actinopteri > Gobiiformes > Gobiidae > Proterorhinus > Proterorhinus semilunaris. Next base: position 10,063,845 of record CM038349.1, read on the forward strand.
TTTTTAAATAAATATAGTAAACAACTCAAAATCTACTGTTCCAAATTATTATCCAACTCATAGTTTCAATACATTTTAAAGGTTGTAATTAACTGAAAATGGTCATTTGTTGAATTTGCAGCATTAGGAGGTCATATTTACTGAAATCAAACTATTTTAATCAAAAACATCTTAACAGGTCAAGTTATATTTTAACCTAAAGAGCACTTATTTGATAGCAGCTTAAAAAATCCTAAATCCATTAAACTTGTGAGTTTTTGGAGAGTTTCTGCTTGGGTTTCTTTGCAGGATGTCAGAATAGCCTCCCAGAGCCTCCCACCCTCATAAATGGTTTGCTTGAGGCTCCAAAGGTTCTGAATAGGGTTGAGGTCAGGGGAGGATGGGGTCCACATCATGAGTTTCTCTCCTTTTATGCCCATAGCAGCCAATGATGCAGAGGTATTCTTTACACCATGACACGGTGCGTTGATGATTAGGGAAAGCACGGCTCTTCTTTTTGTACCATGGAAGAAAGTGGTCAGTCAGAAACTCCACATATTTCTCTGAGGTCATTTTCACTGAAATATAATTTGCATAATAATTTGGAACGCGGTGTAGACAAAAGACAAATACTGAGATGTTGCACGTTCCCTAAGCCTAAGTTATTCCAAACATTTATGCAATTGATTAATATATAATAAACAAAACAAACATCATTTACCGTAGATTTAGTACTTCTGATGAGCGCATCAATGATGGGTTTGAGATGGGTGTCCTTGGCTTCAGCATCAGTGAAAACGTAGATGTATGAGTACGCAGGGGCAGTCGTCAGAGCCAGCTACAAAGTTCAAAAGTTCAAAGTTGACTTTATTGTCGTTGAAAATAACTTTTACATTCAAACCCTTGGTGCAAACAACAATAAAATTATCTAATATCTAAATGCACAAAACAAAAGCAATGGGTTAGCGTTTAATGTCTTGAGGGAGATTGAGAAGCAGAGTTTATGAATGCAGGGGCAGCAGACACACCACATTCTTCACCAGTTTCATTTATTCAGTTGCATAAACAATTATGTTTATATTTAAATACCTGAAGGGCAGAGTAAAGCATCTCAGGGATGTCACCTCCTCCGTCTGCTGTAAGCTTTGAAATCTCCTTTTTCATAACATCAGGGTCTGTTGTCTTGGTCACTGGTCCAAACTCTACATGTCAACAAAAGAATGATATTTGTAAAAGGTAAATGTTTATCACACCAAAACCATCAATTTCTTATAAAAGTTCATACCGGGATCATTGAAAGGCACCAACATGTACTCAGATGGTTCATCCTGTGTTCCCCTTGTACTGTCGATGATGTCATAGACCACATTTCGTGTTACCTCGAGTTCATCCTCCATGCTGCCTGTTGTGTCGATGACAAAACTTACAGCGGAGGAGCGAGCAATGCCCATCATTCTGCAAAAACAACGAAACAGCACAATAATGCAATGTAAGAGAGTAAAATGAAAGACATATGGATGGTAGAATATGAACAGAAATAAATAAGATGTCTGTGGCTCTGGTATCCTTTGTTATTCATAAAGTAACACAGATTTTCAAAGTACTTATCTGGACTATGGGTTAATAATAATAATAATATTAATAATTCATTAAATATGTATATCACTTTTCACGCTAAGTGCTTCGCTAGCACATGCACAATATAATTAGACTCTCAGCAATGGAAACTATGTTCAATTCCAATTGACCTGTTAATTTCAGCTTATTAATTGACAGGTCTACCAGCGAGTCATGTGACAGTACAGCACTTCCCAGTTCAAACTTTGGAAACGTTTTATGTAAAATGGCACTGAAATCAAAGTTTTATTTATTTACCTTTTATTCATGAACCATATTAATAAAGGTGATATTTTATTGTCTTAATATAAAAAAAAAAAGATTCTGAAATGGAGGTTGATAAATAAAGGATTTAAAATGTGATAATATTTTAGTTGTATTACTGAGTCTTATTTGTCAGTATAAATAAATGAGGATGACCTGAGGAAGTCCTCGTCCCCTGTGGCCAGGCGGATGTCTTCCAGCAGCTGTAGTGAGGCTGCAGTCGCCACCTTCACCGCGGCGTCGAAGTATAACCTGTTATCTTGGCGCCGCTCGTCTTTGTGAATTCCCCCACGGGGACGGGTGTCACTGGTCTTGTCAGACACGCCTCCGTGGCTACATTTGCCTGTGATCACAGGTGGGACATGTTACTGCGATGACAGTTTTCTGTTTAAATTAAGTCTTTCTGAGTTTCAAATCGTGCTTGCTTTAATTTGTTACCAGTGTAACACTTACAGTCTCCTACATGCCTGTTATGAACTTATTTACCACTAATTTGGAATGCAAAAAAAGCCCTTTGCAAATGCCCACTGCCCAGAAAGACGGAGCTGAACTATTCCCTGACCGTTTTCATCCTTTTTTCTTCATTTAATGTTATGATTATGAAACAGAAATTTAAAACAGAAGTTTACTTTAAACCGAGTAGTTGTATGTATTCCTTTGATATAAGGAAAGTAACTGTATTCTGAATACCCTCGAATGAAAGAGTAACTGTAGCTGAATACAATTACCCAAAATGAGTAAATACATGTATAACATGTATACTACCCAACTGTTTTTCATAACCAGATCTGTTTCAGTGGCATAAAAATACGCACTTATTCCTAATTAAATTCCCACAACTTTACTTTCACAGGTGTCATCTGTGGACTAGTAACAAATATCCAAAACGATTTTGAAAGAAAATCAAAACGGAGATAGGGGGGCATTTGCATAGAAAGATAGACAGACCGTTATTGGCACAAGGCACACACATAACAGACAAACAAAGAACAGTGTCAACACATTACGCAAAATATGCAAGATTTTTACACAAAGTTACAGGTTCTTTAATGCAGCTATGGCGGAGGGGACAAAACTTTTCCTAAAGCGTGCCAGCTCCCACCTCGAAGGCATCTATGTTTTTAGATCCTCGTTTATGTCATGCCTTTCACAACAAAGGCTTTTTATTTTATTTTTTTAAGGCCAACAGGAAGCACTCAGTTCTTATTATAATACTTGACAAACAGGAAACTTTAGAAATATTCACCGTTGTTTTGGTAAAAGGTTTAACATTGCTAAGACATGGATAAACAGGACATTTTTAACGCGTTTCACAACTGCAGAGAGAGATTCAAGAGCGAAAGGCGTCGGATCCAGCGCGGGTTTGTTCGCTCCTCCTTTTTCGCAGGTAAACAAAGTCTACACACCGTGAAAGTGTCCCGCAAAGGAAAACCAGAAAAACCAATAGAGCCCATTTATGCAAACCCTCATTCTAATGTGACAGCTTTAGATTGAGTAGCGCGTGTGATGCGTAAAGACGCACCGGGGGGACCCGCAGCAAATCTGCGCCGTTACCGTGTGCAAGAAATTCAGAGACGGAGCAGATGAGCCCCATTCTGCCCTTACGTTGCATTTAAGTGGCTAAACTTCAACACGTTTGAGCTCACGGGCTAAAATTATAGGAGGACTAGCCTACTGGTTTGTGCGTAAGGTGAGAGAGCGCTCCTCTTCTCCTTCCCTGTACGGCGTACCACCGGCAAATCTTTTAACGGAACGCAGTACCGGACCGTACCGGCTTAACTTTCACCCCTGTTATAACATAAATAAGGTATGTGATGTTTTTTCAGTATTACCATTGGGCTTGGTGTTGGAGGAAATTCCCATGTATCCAGATGTCAGCTTCTGTTTTTCCAGGATGGCGGGAAGGATGGGATTGGGACAAGTTCCACTGGCACAGTCGCTGCAGGTGGGAGTTTGTATATCTACAACACATGTTAAAGCTTTATCAGGGCTGAACAAAGTGAAAGATTTCAACAGATTTATCATTGCACTAAGTTCATACAAATTCAATGCCCATATTACTTTAACCAGATAATAATACTCATCTACTGTATTTAGGTGGAAGACCTTCCTTTGAGGTTATACAACTTTATATCCAAACAGCCGTACTACAAGTACAACTGCTACATTTCTACATTCTTTCTGAAAAAATGCCATACATTTTGTGACTATATGGTCAGGTTTATCTTTAAACTCACAGATTCAAATGATCTTTCTGTGGCAAACTAGAGTGAACTGTAAAACACACACCTGCAATGTCTTCAATTGGAAGATCTGCACGAATGAGACTGAGATATGGGTCTCTGTTACCCAGCTCCACCCAATTACTGTGGCTGTAGAAATCCTGAAAGTTCACAGAAATGCACACAGTTAAAGATGAGATGGTAAATAATCTCATGAACTCATTAATATCAGTTTATTCCGACTCTGAACACAGCTTTGTCTATACAGTACACAATGTTTAAAAAACATGAATTATGTGTTAATGTTCTTTAGAGTGACACTTGCATAACACCCAATAAATACAATAAATACAAGCATTCATTTAATTATACGTGTTTTTCATTGCTGTTTAATAATAATAATAAAAACATGCGTCTTTACTGTGTGTGGGCTCACTTATTTTTATTTTATTTTATTATCTCAGGAGATGGTACAGTGGGATTGTATCCATATTTTTTACATTATTATTTTTTACGTTTCTGCCTCTTACCTGTAGAGTGTGGAGGATCTTGCCCAGAGTTTCTCTGGCTGCCTGCAAGTTGTCATTGCGAATGTTCGCTTTTATTGCTGCCATTCCATTGATGATCAGGCTCTTTCCCTCAAGGAACTCCTCAGAGTTGAAGTGATGGGGAGCACTGATAAGGTACAACACATTATTATTAGCCCCGAGCGGCCTGCCGTAGCGAGGGCCTATTGTAATCGCAACGCAGTGCGCGCAGCGCACTGAACCTAGGTGCGCGGAGCGCACGAAAACAGCGCGAAGCGCTGTCCCCATGTCAAACGTAAACTCACCGTGTAAAACAGTGACTTATAATTGCATGAAAATGAATGGGGGTATATGGCCAACTGTCATACGTCATCCACCTCCGAGCCCCACGGGTGCGTGGGGGAAGTCGAGAGCTTTCCAAAAATGTATAATATGTTGTAGTCGCGAAAGCGACTATATTGTTTTTGCAGGAAATATTATTATTAGGCCCGAGCGGCCTGCCGTAGCAAGGGCCTATTGTAATCGCAACGCAGTGCGATTACGTTCCCCTCCTGGAACCGCCACCTTAACGTGGTGGAGGGGTTTGGGCACCTGAATGATCCTGGAGCTCTGTTGTCGGGGGCTTCGTGCCCCTGGTAGGGTCTCCCATGACAAACAGGTCCTAGGTGACGGGTCAGACAAAGAGCGGTTCAGAAGCCCCTTATGAGAGACCAACAGGCCCGGTTAATTGTGAGGTCGTCCTTCTGTGGATCCAACACCTACAGGAGGAGCCATAGGGGCAGGTGCAATGTGATTTGGGCAGATCCAACAGCTGCCCCCACGACCCGGCAACGGACAAGTGGAAGAAGATGGATGGATGGATGTGTTGTCAGAGCCAACGTATTTCTAGTTGAAGTGAAAGGTTTGAGAAGCAATGATACAAATGACCAATGAAAGACATCAACATATTCTATCAGCCGAATGCCCATCTCGGGTCACCCGTTGCATTATGGGTAATGGAGTTTCTTTTGGCTACCAAACAATATTGATAGTTAGCGTAAAGCAACAAAGAAAGCTATAATTTGGACCGTTTTAACTGCTGGAAAGTTGATGATTTAAAGCGTTTTTGTCTTCGCCGTGGAGGTTGTTACAATATTGGCTTAAAATCAATTTTTACAACCAGGGCTGCGTACGGAGATAGACAGAAACGGAAAGAACTTAACGGCCGTTCATACGAAGAGATGCTGACAAAAGTGACGACCAGTCCTTGTTCACATAGTTGGAATAACAATGTGAGAAAAACATTTCCAATCCTTGTTCACATAGTTGGAATAACTATGTGAGAAAAACATTTCTGATCCTTGAAGGCGACTGTTGGACAAAGTCAATAAGGAGAAACCACATACACATATAGGCTATGCATCTAAATGTACTTTATTTGTATTTTTTTACGAGTGATCTGATGGTGCACAACATAGCTAATCGATCGCTAATTCGACAGATGGAAATACTATATTTAACATCAACATTGTTTTGAAACTTTTCCCTGTGATTCCAAGACGAATTCAAATGATTTAAAAAGTGAGGGTGTCTGTGTCGGGCTGATCCCAGGTCCTGTTGTTCCCCTGTCCGCTATGGTCCGCTCCTGCCTACGGAGCTGCCGTCCTGACTTTTTCCTCGCTTTCAAGATATTGACAACATAAATATTTGCAGGAAATGTCACTTGAGACTTAAAGTCTGTAAACCAAAGCCCGTAAGCCTTATAGTTCACGGTTATGGCTCAATATACTTCAGTGTTCACGCTCTGCTACCTGAACTCGCTCACACGTTTCAATGGCGGAGTGGTTTGTTTGGGCCGAAATTAGGAGCCTGATTGACCCACACATGCGCAGTCGAGATGGGCATTCGGCTTATTGCCTGTGTATATTGAAAATGTAAAAGGTGTATTGGATCACAACCCGGCTCAGCTAGGATTGGGTGCTCATCCGGGATCCTAACACCCTCCCCCTTTAACATTTCATTTTAGACACATTGACAGTAGTTATATAATATTTTCCCACCTACTGACAAAGTCTCTGTCGACTAGTCCATGCTGGGCATAGATTTCCTGGAGAGCGGAGTGAAACTTGGCTGCTGAGACGTATCCTGTGGCTCTGGGACCAAGATAGGCCCGGACTATCTCTTCAGGAGTATTGCCCTGCAAGCCAGAAGTAAATAAAAGTTCAGATTTTTTTTATTAATTACAATATCTGTAAAGGTGTGTCTTGATCTTTTATACATGTGTTTCCAATGACATCGCGCATAGTTCTGGCCAATTTGAATGCCGAAGTAGAATTATGCAGTACTACAACATGTAACAATGTCTCTACTCAGGATGAAAATGAAAGACAACTGATTGACAGTGGCATTTTTTTGTACTTGTAATCATTACCCAAGAAGATGACAGTTAAAACAAGGCCCCAGAGAGCGCACGTTTATGTGATATAACCAGAACTCTGTGGAGTGCGGATGTGTTTTCTCACTTCTCCTGGCTTTCGTGCTTTTTCCTCCTCTTGGACCACCTGCTCGCTGTCCTCCCGAACCGCTAAACTATGGAATTGATTAACTGGAATCTCAGCGCAATTAATAAGTCTTTTTCACAAAGTGAGGCCACGGAGGAGATTGTCTTCCCTGACGGGATTTTCACAGCTCGGTTTGCGATGGATGACGTTTTCCTAGCGGTCCTGTCAGTCAGAGACATCAAAGATATTTACTTATTAAGACTCTTGATAACATGGTCCCTGCTTATTGGATGGACTGCCTTGGAGCAGAGAGTGACCGAGTGATGGAATTACACCGGAAAGTAACGCACAACAACAATGGACTGTTATGTACGACCTGGCAGCTCACTGTGGAGACGGACAATAGATGGACTATATTTTGGGAGGAAAAGGGATGAACTCTGAAGGACCTGCTCTGGAGAACTGAACTAATGCTGAGACCAAGAAAAAAGCTAATTCATTATGAAGAGATATAATATTTTTATACGATGTTTTGTTCCTTTGGCTATTTAGCAAACTAACCAAAAGTTGTCATTCAGTGCAGAAAGGTGTGGTTTCCTCAGAATCTTTTGTTTCAAGGAAAGATTAAAAGACACAGCAACCCCCACCCGGTCCACTGGCCATTTGGACAGAAGGGGTCAAATTACGACGGAACTGAATGGACAGCTTTGGGGAGCCAATGGGAAATCTTGTGGACAATGGAATGTGGAGTGCTGTGCTTCCCCAGGAAGAGTCAGTCTGATCATGGGAACGATTGGAGGCAGACTCACGATGGATAGGAAAAACAGAATTCTGTATTGAGATGACATGTTAGGGAAATAAACGTTTAACTTGTTTAACTCCTTGATGTGTCATCAATTCCTGGTATTTAATTATTAGTTTATGTAGAGTAGTTTTTGACGACTCTCAACTCCTCCTCCAGTTTGAATACGCGGTGTTGTCAATTAAAGGTAATGTTAAATAGGGAAAAAAGTAACCTCCGTCGTAGCGATACTATTTTATGGTGTACAACGACAACACAGGAAAACGGCTGTTTTCTTTATGTGGTGACCCCGGGAGAACTGCAGGGGGTGCTGAAGAGCCGTCAAACGGAGACGCGACGAGGTTCGGTCTTCGAGAAAAAAAAACCCATTTTGCGTTAGAAATACCAGGTTCTTTCTTCCACATCATACAACAACAATTTCATGGACGTCATTCTAGCTTAAGGTAAGACTGCTTTTGACCTCTACTATTGTGTGAGTCTCAAAGTACGTCTAGTTGGCATATTTTTCCAAATTTTAGATTACTTTTTAACGGAGTTGTCTGTTGTGTGGTGTAATCTGTGAATTGATGGTGGAATTAAGGAAAGAAACGTTATAATTTGATATCTTAGATACCACAGAAGACAAAATAAGTGGGATAAACTGAAATTACGAGTAATTAACGGGCTGCGCGTTGGGTTTTACCCCTGTAAAAGCTGAAATGCACGTAGGCAGAATCGCCCAAGGCCGTGGACGCACGGTCTGAAATAAAACGTTGAAATAATCGTAGACAGATTTGGGGTCTGTCTAAAAGACGGGTTGAAGGCCCTTAGAACGGGGATTCTATAAATAGGTTGAAGGCCTGAGAAACGGGGTTTCTTGAATTCTATATATTAGCCTTTGTTAGCTTTCGTTAGCTTCGTTAGCTTAGTGCGCTAGCATACAGCATGGTTAGCTTAGTGCGTTAGCATACAGCATATTGTTGATAAACGTGTACTAAACCCACACATGTGTTAAACCCAGCTCGGTGTGTGGACACTGAAGGCTGTTCTGTGTAGTAGTGTAGGATTTTATTGAAGTGTGGTGCGTGGTTTGTTTTCAATATGATCTGTTTGCTGTTGGTGTGCGAGGTTGCTAAGTTAGCTCTGAGAACAAAGGATTAGCTTTAGCATTTAGTTTTTTCCATGTCGTACTGTTATTTGGCTGTTATTTTGTAATACCGGAGTTTCTGGCCGCCATCGCTGTAGTGCAACCGTATGGCCTCTAGGTTTTCATTGAAAGGCATCGGACTTTAGGCACATTATACTATTTAACGCGTGTTTTTATTTTTATACACTTATCTGATTTTGTTGATCGGAGGGGGAGAATACTAAATTGGTTTGGTTGTTCTTGTTAGTCTGTTTGGTTTTTTGTTAACTGTTGTTTTGTTTGTGGAAATTATTGTGTCTTGTTGTCTCTTTGTGTAATGTTCTCTTTATTGTAGAGTGACTGAGTGTGTCCGGAGTGAAACTAAAAGTGCATTTGCTGTGTCTGCATTTGTGTAGACGCAGCAAAGGACTGATTAAACGGGAAGTGATGGGCGCATTGGGAAAGTGGCCATTTTCCTTTGTGCCCAGACATCCGTGTAGGAGGGTAAGTGGAGAAATTGCTCCGCCCCTCATTGCAAAACAAAAAAGTAGAAAAAAGAACATTTTTTGACCTAATTTCTTGTTTTAAAGGTTATTGTTTTAAAAGTTATTATTTTGTTTTGTTTTTAAAGAGGAACATTTCTGCTGGTGGTAGAGTTATGTCTCCACAGCATACATTTGAAGAACAAGTATCCAAATTTAGTGTGAGTAAAATGCTATTTTTTTAAGCCTGTGATTAACGGAGCATTTAGGGCTCTGAGAGATGTTGCTAAAAAATTAGAACCTCTCTCCACACGGTGGCGCCATGGAATGAAAACTGAAGCAGGGAAGACCTGTCGTGAGTTTGAATACATTGATTGAAAGTACAAACCACTATTGATTTAGAGTTTAAGTTGATCTTTATGCGCCATTTTGGACGCATTACCAAAAGTTATGAAGGAGCAATTATGCAAAATTCAAATTATTGTTACAGACAACCAAATAAATTAATGAATACATTTTGAGAATGCCCTTGACCAGAAGCGAGAGCAAAATTGAACTGAAAGAAATGAGTGCAACTTTTAAAGGTGCAGCTTAAAGGAGCGAGTAATGAAAGTAATAATGAAAAAAGAGTAATAATGAGTTTACTTGAATGTGCAGTGACCTGTGGGTGTGGTGTTGGTAATTGTGGCCAAGGATTGTTTCAGACGAGATGACCAACAACGTTCGAGGAGATCGAGGCGTTTACAACAACGCTGATGGGAACCATGCTACTCTGATCACTGGCAGCTGCTGGGTTCAGTGGCATGGGACGGCAGAATTCATGTTACCTGTGAAGGTGAACGGACAGACTCTTGACGTGCTGGTGGATAAAGGTGAACGACACTCATCTGTGAACTATGAGACTGTGATCATTAACGGACACCATCTACTGGGTGGATACAGGAAGACCACCCAAAACCTTTCACCAAGCCACTGCCTAGTCAGCTCACAGGACTGAATCTGACACGCCAACTCAGACTCCTGTTTCTCTCCTCGGATGTGATATGCTGATGACAGTGAGAGCAACAGTTTTGTGCTCTCTGAATGGACTAACAGTGACTTTTCCCTGATTGGACAAACACCTTGCTGTCTGACAGTGGTTGCTGCATGCAGATATATCTACTGGGAAGAGCTGAAGGACTGTACAACTGACGTTTGACCTTGGATCCAACATTCACTTTGCCAAGGCCACCCACCCATTGATCACTGTACTTTAATATGATATAGAAAAGCTTTTAAGACTAACCTTAGTGGACATGAATGGTCCTTTTAAAATAACAAAATTAATTAGGCAAACGAGGTGTGACTGTGTACTGTTTACACCCTATAGAACAATAATATGATGTGTTTATAACTCGTTTGCTCTCTCTCCTGGACAATAGGCTAAAGAATTTGTTCCATGACCAAAGCGTGAGTGAAACAAAAGATTGGTAAGAAATTGAAGTTTCTAAAATGTCCTGTACTCTCCATCCATGTATGCCTACTCTATAGACATTAATGCTAGACTTATGTCCGTTTTGGGACATCATTCCACGACACCATGATAGAGAATTACGTGTTTATGAACTGACTGAAAATATCTTAATGCACCAGATAAAGATGGTCTTTAGGACCTACTGATGCTGGTTTATTTACTAAATTGAATCGATAATCTTTAAGTTACAACTAAATGCATTTGTCTGAATGTTTTAATACAAAATTTGAATTTGAAGCCTTAGAGGGCATTGACATGTGATAGAACTGTGAGAAAAAAAAAAAAAAAAAAAAAAGCTGAAGTGAATTGGGTTTCGATCCTTTCTCTTGCTCTGCTCCTGGCGTCAATCCGTGAGCAGATCGAGAGGAAACTTTTATGAACTTGATAGGCCATTCTGTTGCCTGAGTTCAGCCTCCTCTTTGATTCCACGGGAATCCAGTGGACACTGATCTTAAGATTGTATGTTATGATCCCTATTGACACCATCTACACTCATTAGTTTGTGTACTCAGGTTGGAGGTGACTGTTATTCTCACTTTGGGAGCCGCTGAGAGCTCCTTCCCAAGCCTGTCTGACGGTCCTCTGCCGCGATTGGACTGAACCAGTGCTGGTGTGATCCCTTTTGGGGACACTCCCTGGACCTCACATGCTGTCCAGGTCGCGAACCTGACGAGTGGTGTCCACCTCTCACTCGCCCTGTCGACCCAATTCTTCCCACTTTCAGCCTCCCTGGCCTGCACCTGACATTTGTTATTTTGCTATTGTTTTCTTTGTGTTATGTAGGTGCCGGAGGTATTTACCTCCAGTGCAATTTGAGTTGGTTTGTTGTGTTTCCTGTACAAGGATTGAGGTCTCACTTGTTTATGCATGTTACGTGACTCTTTTTTGGACTGAGTGTCCTCAGTCCAAGAGGGGGTGTTACTTATGTGGGGAAATTATTATAATTTGGTTTATTTTGGCATGAGAAGGAACTGATACACATATATCTAAATGACAAGACAAACGAAAACATAAAGTGACGAATTGACAAATGTTATGGCCAACTAAGATTTCAGTTTCAGATAGGTAAATCAATTTATAATACTCTGTTTTTTACGTTTGCTGTGATTCTGAAGTGCACACAGAATCTGTGGTAAATGTGGGAAACAGAAGCTAAAAGAGAGTTTTTCTCTGTAGATTAATGAAACCTGAATTTCTGAATTTTCCAGATAAAATTGACCCTAGCATTCCAACAGATAGATTAAGTTAAATAGGTTTTTGAGTCCAGCCATAATTTGCAAGATTAGCTGGCATGGTCGTTCTAACGGTGAGCGGCCCTGATGAGAATTTTTGTTTTTGTAATTTTCGTCTGTTCTTTTGTGTTTCTGTTACAGATCTCTGTTGGTTCCTTGTCTCGGTGGGTGCTTGTGAGTGGTCGTAATTGTGAGTTTTTGACCCAAATTAATCAATCAAGTTTTATTTCTAAAGCGCCTTACAATAATCAAAGTTGACCAAAGCATAAAGATGTAGAAAATATAGCGGACGCCGAGGGAGCATGAACCGAGACAACGACCTGACAGAATCAATACGGGGAAGAATTCGAGAGCCCCTCCCGAGAGGAGGAGCTCCCGCTTTGGCCCCATCGGCCCCTCCTCCATATGTACAGAGCGGGGCGTCCGGCTCCACTTTTTACACCCAGTTAATAACCCTTCATGGACTGGTGGACGTGGCGGCTGCGAACTTGTTATCAGCGGAAGAGCATAAAAATGGCCATGCCCGGGTGCCCGCCTAAGTCTAACTCAGCGACCTTGCCTGAGCGGACTTACCATCGAGGGTCTACATTAAAAACACCAGGACCTGTTGGACGCTCCCAGATACTTAGGACCTTTTGAAGTGACTCAAAGGACTGCCACCGCAGTTAAGGTAGAGGGGCGTGACAACTGGTACCACTGGTCACACTTGAAGCCCTGTTCTGAGAAAACCGGCTTACTGGACTCATACGCATCCCGGACGGTTGACACATCCTGACGAATATGGTAGTGGGTCTAACAGCCCCACTGAAGGGGGTGGGGGACACCAACCCCGACCCACACGGTCACAAAGACATAAAAAAGACTAACAAATATGGACTTAAGGCCTGGGTTTTAAAACCAGGACCTTTTAAGGTGTCCATACGGGGTGTGGGGCCTGACACTTGCTCTTTGCTTGCTCATCATACCAACAGTAATAAAAATAGACGATCCACATAGTTGTGAGGGACGGGTCAGAGGACACCCTATCAAAGAATTGAAATTGGCCCTCTACAAGGTATACAAAGACGTAGGTAAAACACCTGGAGAAAATCTGGCCATCTACTGCAACAATGCAGGTACAATGTTGGTGAAAATGAGAGAAGCAGTGTCGGACCAACACACCCTAGACTGGATCACCCATTGTACAGAGAGAAGAAAAAAAATGATAAAAACATGGGAAAACAAAGAAGGAACAAATTACGCTGTTTTGAAACCTGTGATTTATGATGTATCTAACATGTCTGTTTCCACAGAGGGAGATGGATCTAGGAAGCGATGGTCTTTCAAAACGGGGGGGTCATACACCAGGAGAGAATAAATGGGTAAAATTAGCTAAGCACACGGCCATGATTACCAACTCAACCCTGCAGGTGGGAAACCGTACCCTCGGTCAATCATACGTACCTTTCTCTGATGACGGCGGCCGTAAGCCCCTGTTCGGAGATGGGAAAGGATTTATCGCCACGCTGATCCCTATGATCGGTGTGGCGTCCTCCATGCAGCGTATAAATGAGGTATGGTGGATCCTGGAGGACCTAACTGAGGTAATAGGCGACATCTTGGACCAAATGGAACGGAGTCCAGAACTTAAGGCAGTGGCTGTTGTGGTTATGCAAAAGAGAGTGGCGTTAGACGCCATGTACGCTGAACAGGGTGGTATGTGCGCAGCAGTTGGCCTTGACCACTGCTGTACATATATTCCCCGACGAAACTGGCGATTGGACAGCCATTAAAAATAAAGTAAAGGAACTCAAAGACTTCCTCGCGTCTCAAGAAGACCAGGGTCCTCAGTGGACCTGGCTAAATTGGTTGAATTCCGGTTCCTGGATCCATATCCTTCAAAAGGTGGGTATTCTTATAGGTGTAATACTCTTGTTTTGTTGTATTTTGTTTTGTTGTGTTGTGCCTCTCATTCGCAGCATGGTCTCCAGGGCTCTGGGTTCCACTGGGGGCATCTATACGATGGGTGATGCGTCCCAGGGGGACACGGAGCTCGGGACAAGGGAAACGCCAGAAGGGGGTGGTCCCAGCCTGTACTTGGAAAGAGTACGGCAGGCTTTGAGATATGAATGGAACGACCCCCGACAAGGCTGTGATGGAGAATATTGTGGTGGAGATAATATCTAAACAACACTGTTCGGTGTTGTTGCGCTTGCTGTGTTTTGTGTGCAGGAATGTTTATTTTTGTGTCAATCAGAGACGGTCCCAGGGGGACGTAAAAGTTGACATGTACCGTTGACACGGGATAAAAACCAGCTAAGTTCCGCCTGGAAAGATTAGTAAGCGGAAGTTACACATGGGAAGAGAGAGATGATTTTGAAACCACTCAGCGGCTGGTTGAGTATGCCCTACATAAAGTGAACATGTTTTTTTGGTGTTATAATATGTGAAATTGTACTGTGATTTTTGATACAGGCTGTACTTTTGTGAACTTGAAAATATTATGGTTTTGTTGTCCTCCTTTGGGAGGTCAAAAAGGGGGTCTGAAGAGATATAATATTTTTATACGATGTTTTGTTCCTTTGGCTATTTAGCAAACTAACCAAAAGTTGTCATTCAGTGCAGAAAGGTGTGGTTTCCTCAGAATCTTTTGTTTCAAGGAAAGATTAAAAGACACAGCAACCCCCACCCGGTCCACTGGCCATTTGGACAGAAGGGGTCAAATTACGACGGAACTGAATGGACAGCTTTGGGGAGCCAATGGGAAATCTTGTGGACAATGGAATGTGGAGTGCTGTGCTTCCCCAGGAAGAGTCAGTCTGATCATGGGAACGATTGGAGGCAGACTCACGATGGATAGGAAAAACAGAATTCTGTATTGAGATGACATGTTAGGGAAATAAACGTTTAACTTGTTTAACTCCTTGATGTGTCATCAATTCCTGGTATTTAATTATTAGTTTATGTAGAGTAGTTTTTGACGACTCTCAACTCCTCCTCCAGTTTGAATACGCGGTGTTGTCAATTAAAGGTAATGTTAAATAGGGAAAAAAGTAACCTCCGTCGTAGCGATACTATTTTATGGTGTACAACGACAACACAGGAAAACGGCTGTTTTCTTTAATTATAAATGTATGAACTAGAATAATTCTCTTCCTCCTGAGAGGAGGTTTGAAGCAGCTGGACAGCTTATCTCTCCCACACTTCCCTTCAAGGCCAAGCCACGGAACTAAACCTGATAAGCTAAACAAGGAAGGTTTTCCTCTCAGACCCATCGTGAGTGGCATCAACTCCATCACCTATAATCTGGCGAAACACCTCAAGCTCATCTTATCCCCTTTGGTCGGCAACACTGAACACCATGTGGAAAACACCAAGGAGTTTGTGGAGAAGATCAAACACCTGCAGCTGGAAACAGATGAAACCATGGTGTCTTACGATGTGACAGCACTGTTTACATCTGTCCCAACCTCAGCAGCAGTCACAGCCGTGAGGAAGAGACTGACTGATGACAGCTCCCTAGCTAATAGGACCCAGCTTACTCCTGACCACATTTGCCAACTTCTGGAGATCTGTCTGAGCACCACATACTTTCAGTTCAGAGGCAACTTCTACAGACAGATCCACGGCTGTGCCATGGGCTCGCCAGTTTCACCCATAGTGGCTAACCTCTACATGGAGGAAATGGAGAGGAATGCCTTGGCGTCATACCCAGGAAACAAACCCAGCCACTGGTTCAGATATGTAGATGACACGTGGGTCAAAATTAAGCAGAAGGAAGTGGCACCTTTTACAGATCACATCAATGCTGTGGACCCCAGCATTAAATTTACTCGGGAGGACGCCAAAGAGAAAGGACTTGCCTTTTTAGATTGTAAAGTTATCATAGGGGAAAATGGACAATTTCAGACAGAGGTTTACAGGAAGGAAAGTCATACTGACCAGTATTTGATGTTTGACTCTAACCATCCACTTCAGCACAAACTGGGGGTCATCATGACGCTCAGACATAGAGCTAAAGAGTTGACAAGGTGCTGAAGGAAAGACCAGAGAGGAGCAACATGTCCAGAGAGCCCTCTCAGACTGTGGCTATCCAAACTGGTCTTTCACTAAAGCACAAAGAGCAAGAAGACCCAAAGAACAAGACAGACAGACTACAGAGCCTAGAAGAAAGGGAGTTGTAGTGCTGTATGTAGCCGGGGTCTCAGAGAAACTTCAGAGAATCTTTAGGCAGCACAGGATTCCAGTGAACCACAAACCGGTGAACACACTGAGACAAAAATTAGTTCATCCCAAAGACAAAACTCCGAGCCACAAACAAAGCAATGTGGTTTATTCTATTCAATGCAAAGAAGAAGAATGCAAACAACATTATATTGGAGAAACTAAACAAGTTTTACAGAAGAGACTTTCTCAACACCGAAGAGAAAGCACAAGTGGCCCTCAGTCTGCGGTGCACCTCCACCTCAAAGCCTCCAACCACTCCTTTGAGGACGGGGAGGTCAAAATTTTAGATAGAGAAGAACGTTGGTTTGAAAGAGGAGTTAAAGAAGCTATTTTTGTCAGGAAAGAAAACCCCGCCATGAATCGAAATGGCGGTCTCAGATTTAATCTTCCATCCCTGTACTCCAATCTCCTTCGGGAGAAACCAAAAAGGCTTGGCCAGCCAAGGGAGATGGCACCTCAGCCAACAAAAGAACAATAGGCAGGTCATTAGCAGTGATTAGCGATGAATAGGACATGACTCACCGATACTGAGGTGAGCAGATCGTTAGAGACGCTCTACTTCAAAGGTGTTTACCCACAGGTGAGAGTAGCTGTTATTAGAGGGGAGGAGACTGGCCTACCCTAACTCCTCCCTGTTGGTCTATATATTCAGCTGCGTGCAGTTTGTGACCTTTGTCGCTGACGAAGCCTTTTGGATGAGAGGCGAAACGTTCGAGGACTTCAACTACTGAGTACAGAAGATGAATCAAGTACCTGCATCTAAGATAAACCTGATAAGGAATGAGCTCTCTGGGTCACATTTTGCATAAAACTGACTTTTAGACTGTAAATAACCGCACACACACACATACCCCCTCCCTAACCTCGCCTCCGTCGTTCTGCGTCTGCCTCAACACGTTTCTTCAGCCCCGCCCCCCGGTCAATGGCCAGTCATCGTGTATTTCCCATGTCTTGATGTGTCTATATATGTGCTTTGCCTTAACTTAACCTGATTGTAATTTCGCATATCTTCTTTTGTAAGGTGCATTGAGAGGCCTTGTGTACGAAATGCGCGGTATAAATAAAGTCTGTCTGTCGAGCCAAAGCAGGATTTTCTCAGACTAAATTAACCCATCAAAAGAGGAAACCAAAAACCTTTCTCTGTGATTTTTACAGTTTATCATGTCTACACTCTAAGTCTGAATCCGTGTTTAAGCCATGTTGTTACTGTTATCTTCTTGAGCAATGATTTTGAGTACATAAAAATGCCACTGTCAATCAGTTGTCTCTTTTTTATATATCCTGAGTAGAGATATTGTTACATGTTGCAGTACTGCATAATTCTACTTTGGTATTCAAAATGGCTGCAACAAAAGTCACATGAATGAAAGGCATGTATAGTTGTTTAAAGCAGTTACATTTAATGGACATGAGGCCTATGTTATACATGTGCTATAGATTGTTACTAGTGTGTGTGTTTTAGTGGATTATTTTATTATTCCCACTCAGCATAGGAACATATTCTACAAAATCAGCTGTTAGGGCAGCCGTGTGGGGGTTTGTTGATGGGGAGTTACTGCTCTCTTCAACTGGCCCGCTCTACACTCTGGCTTTTTAATGCACCACACTATGCAGGGCTACATCATACTTCACATATAACTCAGAGCACAATGTGTACTGCTCAAATAAACTAAACTAAACTAATTATTTTTGTTATTTCATATTGAGTGATAGATTACTTCTGCTGAAACATGAATTTCCCTCGGGATCACTAAAGTATTGATCTATCTATAGTTTGTCTCAGTGAACACAGCATAAATTGACATTTTCATCAACACTATTCTGTCTATTATGTGCAGCCAGTCCAGGAAGGAATCATAATAATTACTATATTTAAAATTATGGTTAATAATATAATTACAGACAAATGTATTGCTGCTGAAATCAAGTCTTTTGTGAAAACAAAATGTCTTTATTTTTATCAAGAGCAGACAGTAACGTTTTAAAGGCTCACCGTGGGGTTGAACTCATAATTGTTGTTTTCTGCCACAGCTTTGCACGATTTCATGACCTTCTGCAGCAGTGCGTTCTTAGTGATGGTGAAATGAGTGGGGTTCCCACCGCCGTCAGGGACAAAGGCCAGGGCTGGTCCCGACAAAACCATAGCAAATACAGCCAGACCCAGCAAAGAAGCCATCATAAATCTGAAGAGAGAGATAGGCAGGATTGGAGTCAGATAAAATGAACCTTACGAGATACCAGCAAAAGAGACCTCTGCGTATATGATGAGTTTCAGATATGCATATCAGGAACAGCATACTATTCCTGTCTTTATACATTTGTATTGACTAAACATTTTATTTCTTCCTCTTCCTCCTTTTCCTTTTCTTCTTCTTCCTCCTCTTATTATTATTATTATTATTATTATTATTATTATTATTATTATTATTATTATTATTATTATTATTATTATTATTATTATTACTGTTGGTAGGAGTGTCACTGTCTGAGGTGGGGCTTCCACAGAAAAATTAAAAGACTGATAAGGTGTGTTCAAGCGCAGTCGGGAAAGTCATGTTTTTCCTGAGAAGATTGAATTAGCGATATGAAATACATGGCAATGATGAATGATTGACAGAATCTTCCCCCAGAGCCCGGACACTGGTGGTGATTGTTAGAGGATAACATTAAATCGCTATTTATCATACTGGGTCAAGCTGTAAAGTCGTACTATCCGTGGGCCAAGCTGTGTGGTGCCCAGGCGCCCTTCTCAGCCACTGACTGTTTGACTGGTATGACGCACTGAGAGGGTATTTATCCCTCTTCTGTGGACAGACATGAATGGTAGGACTAGCACAATGTCTCGAGTTCATATTTCCGGGTCCCGTAACTCCCGTATAAGACATCCAGACTGCTGTCTATTCTTCATCTCATCCTCTCGAACGCCATTGTTCATTTCTCTAACAGCGATGGTAGAGGAGGAGACCCGGGGCGGCCAGTTTGGCAACGATGAGGAGAGCCAATGAGAGGCCAGACGAAGCAGGAATGAGCAGCTGCAGTGATTGGCTGTCGCGAAGGTGCGGCTTGAGATGGGACTGTGATTGGATTATTGTTGAGGAGCTGCTGGTGATGAGGCGATGAATGAATGCTGCAGGTCTTCCAAGTTGAATTTGCGCTGAAGTTTAATTTGACATTTATTAAATAGAGGTATTTCTATGTCATAGCTATAAATTAGTTGTTTGATCTAAAAAAGGTGCATTGTAAATATTATTCCTAATTTCTGCTAGAATAAGCTGAAAAATCCTCAAACTGCCTTTCTGTGTAATGAGTAACGACAGCTAATTTCCGTTATTTATCTTTTTTCGTAATTAATTTGTTGTGTGGTTTCTACCTTTTTTTTCATCAGTCTGTTTCTAATTAGTCAAAAAGCAGAAGTGGGGTAATAAAAGTGGTGACATTGTTCTTAACTTACTATTTTTCTGGTTCGTGTAATAAAAGATCAACCTCCCATCCCTCCGAATCTTTATACAGGTGCTTGTCATATAAATAGAATATCATGTAAAAGTGCATTCACTTTCAACTAAAATATGATAGACTCATTATATGCAAAGTAAGACATGTATAGCCATCCATCCATCCATCTTCTTCCACTTGTCCGTTGCCGGGTCGTGGGGGCAGCTGTTGGAGCTGCCCAAATCACATAGCACCAGCCCATATGGTTCCTCCTGCAGGTGGTGGGTCCACAGAAGGACGGCCTCATGGTTTTAACCGGGCCTGTTGGTCTCTCATAAGGGGCTTCTGAACCGCTCTATGTCTGACCCGTCACCTAGGACCTGTTTGCCATGGGAGACCCGACCAGGGGCACCAAGCCGCCGACAACAGAGCTCCTATAGGATCATTCGGGTGCTCAAACCCCTCCACCACGTTAAGGTGGCGGCTCCAGGAGGGGACGTGTATAGCCTTTTGTTATAATTTTGATTATTATGGCTCAGCTTGTAAAAAACCCAAATAAAAAATCTCATATAATTAGGATATTTTGAAAATGGACTGTAAGCCATAATCATCAAAATTATAATAAAGGCTTGACCTATGTTACTTTCCATGTAATGAGTCTTTATCATATATTAGTTTCACATTTTAAGTTGAATTACAGAAATAAATGAACGTTTTCATGATATTCTAATTATATCGATTTTATTGGAAATAAACTTTGGTAAAAAAATATACTTAAGTTGGCACAAAAATAGTTTACTAGGATTAGGTCAATATTTCGGTCCTGAGACCTTCATCAGGCAAATTGGAAATAAACTTAAGATCTCCTGATTTTTCATATGAAAAAAAAAACTGCCCAGAGTCCTCCACATTAATATTTAGATTTAAAATATAGCCCACAATTTGGCCCATTAAAACATTTTTAGTTCGGTTTTAAATATGAGGCAGTCCAGGAGAAACTGGGGGTGGTTAGGAGAATGATGACGCTGACGATAGAAAGCCCAGAGGGTCCACAAAGAGCAGGGTCAGGCCCCAGAGGCAAAGAAGTCTGGTCTGAGGGACTTGCAGAGGCCAGGAAGAGTTGAGGTGCGGTGCAGGGATGAGAAGACCCCAGATGAGGCGCAGGCACTGAAGGCAGCTGAGAAAGCTCTGGGTGACGAGCAGGGATAGGGCCCACCCAGGACGAAGAACAATGTCCTGCAGTGGCCCTGGGACATGAACAGGACAAGCCCACCCCAGACGGAGGTCTCAGTCCGATGGTGGCCCCAGGACAAGAGGAGCCCACCCTGGACGGAGAACAGTGTCCAGCGGTGGCTCCGGAACAGAAGGGGCCCACCTCGAACGGAAGACGGGGTCTGGCAGTGGCTCAGGGCAGGAAGGAGGGGACAGCCACCCCGGACGGAGGCAAGTGTCCAGTGGTGGCTCTGGACAGGAGCAAGGAGCAGGGTGCTCAGCTATAGGGCAGTCCGCTGGGTCTTGAGTTGGTCGTGTCATTCTGTCAGGGTTGGAGGGTGGAACGAGGAAAATAAAACCCAAAATGCAGGACTGCAACGAAACTGGTATGTTTAATAATTGACAAAAACCCAAAATAACAAAATCCAGAGAAACAAACCGGGGCTGACGGAGACAATGACATGACAAAGGCCAAGGGAAACACAGGGGTATAAATACATGAGGAAACGGGACACAGGTGAAACACATCAGGGCGGGGCAGGCAATCAACACAAGGGAAGCGAAGCAAAATCACAAGGACAAAACACATGTCAAAATAAAACACTGGACTAAACCAAAAACATACAAAACCAGGGGAACAAAAGACGAATCATGACACAAAAGTAAAACTTCCTCATGAGCTCTGCTGTGATTGACATCCGTCTCCATGGAGACTCAAGGGTAAAGGGGCGGAGCTACATGGTGCCGCCGCTGCTGTGTCTCTGCCATGTCTCCGCTCTGAGTGGGAGAAGGGCAGAGGATCAGACCGGAGGGGAAAAACTCCATCGCGCACAACAAAAACACAACACACTGCCTTTGTGAAGCAGCAGAGATCGTCAGAAAGTCGCTGGGTTCCCCACTGGTGTCGTTCCTGAAAACAGTCGTTACGGAGCGTCTGACACGCGGCTAAATTGGCAGCGCGGCGCACGTAAGGCGGACATGGAGCGGTGGACACGATGTTATGATTTTGCCATTTTCCACATCGTATGTTCTTAAAAGCATGAATTAATCAAATTAATTCGATTTATCGCCCAGCCCTACTCTCAATCGTGCCATACACACACTTAGGCAAGGCATGTTTATTTATACCGCACATACACAAGGCGCACACACACACACACACACACACACACACACACGCACACACACACACACACACACACACACAAACAAACAAACAAACAAACAAACAACAGAACACCTTACCTCTTGAACTAAAGTGATTTACTGATGTGTGCCAGGGCCTTTAGTGCTCTTCGTCATCATATAGGACAGTTTGTCAGGTGCACACTCAGTGACCCTATGAGTCACGTCATATTTCATGCCTCCTATCACCTGTGTTTAATAGTTAATAGTAGTTGCATTTTTGTCTCATCTCTGGTCCCTGACCCACAGTTTGAGAACCGCTGATTTAAAACTAACTGAAACCTGAGTAGCCCAACTCGTTTTAGACAGTGCATTCAGAGAACCAGAGTTACTGTAAGTAACTGTGCCCTTGAGAACCGTGAGGATTCAACTCCTCTTCAGAGTTGCCAGGTCCTCGGTTTCCCCGCACTACTTTAAATGTGCCTTGCAGAAAAAAATCTTGTGCTGTGGGTTGCGGTTTTCTTGGGCTGATTTTAAACCTTCCGCAGCCGCAACTTTATCGTCCTTGATGATTTATAAGACGAATCCAAATTGGGCTAACTTATCAAAAAAACATTCAACTTAATTGTTAGAATTCACATGCAACCCAGTAAGATCCTACTTTAAGCTGGTTTCACCATGAAATATAATAAATTCAAAGGTTTACTTTGTTATAAAGTCTTTTTCTCCGAGGGGGTGTGGCATTACGCAGCGAACAGCTGTGGGGGAGACCCGACAGTTCTTTCTCGTTTGACAAAGCAGAGCGAGTTCCCATGACAAAACTGAGACCGATGAGTCTAACCTTTCTCTGATTTTTTATTTGGCTCAAATCGGCCTGTGGACGGCTGAGAAACATCCTGTTAAAGTCTTCAATCTGAAATAGGCTGTTATACGCAAACAATAAATAAGCGATCAATTCTGCGCCATCACACGCGGTGGTTCAAAATTGTCAACAATATTTTCTTGCAACTTGAAAAGGAGGTATTTAGTCGGTCTCTCCTGCTCATCCACTTCAGCAGTACTGCTGCGTTTTGGTGTTATATGTGGCAAAGTGGGCGGAGAAGGAGTGAGCGCCTGTCCCTGTAACAACGCGTTGATTAATCAGTGAAACCAGTGCTTTAAGTGGGCCGGTACGCGCCGTTACTCAGTACCGCCACCTCTCCGTGCGTCAAGAGCGTGCTTTTAGCGTACCGGTACGCTCATCTGCACATCTGTTTTAATCCTTTGGCTGCTCCGCCGCTTTTCCGAGCGCCCTTCACAATGCACGCTTCCTACTTCGTCCCACCGTGAGCAGAGACTACATTACCCATATACCCTTGAGTTTATGAATGAAAAGCGCATGCGTCGCCGTAGCCGCTGTAAACAACGTGATGCTCGTCCACAGCGGATCCCGGAGAGGGTGTGGAAAGCACAGACATTCACATCTGTAAGAGAGAGACATCTGTAAGAGAGAGACATCCATCTGTAAGAGTTCAGCTAAAACAGTCTGTCTGCTAAAGGTAAGACTGGGCTTACATTACTGCTGTTTATTATGACGATAGAGCTAAGCTTATTTACTTTGCATTGGACTGTCAACTTGAGTTGTTTATTTGAGCAGATCTGAGTGTAATTATTGTAAGTAAATGATATAAATGATACAGTCCAGCGTTATTACAATATCATTTATACTGTAATAACCCTGTAAAAAATATAGTATAACATAGTATATAGGCCTATTTTTTTGTGTCCAATTTTTTTTTTTTTTTTTTGGGGGGGGGGGGGGGGGTCTTGGAAAAAAAACGGCACTTCTTTTTGTCCACTTAAAGCACTGAGTGAAACAACACCGTAGTTTGACTGAGATGCGGGGCCCTTGCGGCTGCGGGGGCCCTACGCATATATATATATATATATATATATATATATATATATATATATATATATATATATATATATATATATATACACAAATATTGTTTTAATACTAATACTAGGTTGACAGTTTGAATGATGAATAAAAATGGGTCAAATTAAAAGATTTCTAAAAGTTGCTCACAGGCCTAAATGCTCTGCCATTTTAATCCAGCAGAGGGTGACATTTGCACTGGTTCCCCAGAAAAACACAACTTGATGAGGCGGGATTATGCTTTTGAGGGCCTGTAATCCAGAAGCATTTAACATTGAACTGTTTGCTCATGGGCACCTTTCTGACTGATTGGATTTGATCACTTTTCATATCACTTTTTATTGACTGGTTCATGGCTGCCCCAAAAGGTCACATCCGTCATTCAGTGTTTAGATAAGATAAGATAGCCTTTATTGATCTCACAATGGAGAAATTTACTTTCCAGTGACCCATAAATTTTTTTAAAGTTTTGCCTTTAAATGATGGAAGTTCTTCTTTTCCAGGTTGAATTATGGATTACCCTCTTGTTTTGGGTCCTGGTTCTGTAACTAATTGTATAGATTAGGAGTTATGTTTATCTGGAATTAAGGATAAAATTTGAGAAGGCTACGACTAATGAGGGGAGATTCAAATGAGGGCTTATATTAGAAGGAATAACAACTTATTTTAGCAACCCACCACCTTTAGTGGGACAGTATAGGTCTCACAGTTCGGCCAACATTCAGTGGCTGAGAACAGGTAATTTTTTCCTCCACTAACTAACTACGATGTGGAATCTTTTATGTGACCCTGTTGAGGTTACAGAACTTGGAAGTTCACAGGGGTTATCACTGGCACCTTTACAATATTTACTTTTTTCAATTTATGTTTGCTTTATATACCTTAACAAGATAGTAAGGAGTCATCCTCTGAAAGAAAAACATGGGGGTACTTAAGATTGTCACAGCTAACGTAAATGGCATTAATAACCCAATAAAGAGAAGAAACGTAATGGTGAAACTTAAAACATTATTTTTTACAGGAAACACACCTGAGTCAAGGGGAACACGAAAAACTGGGGAAATTAGCTGTAGCACAAATGTTCGCATCTTCATATACATCAGCTAAAAGAGGAGTAGCGGTGCCCCTTAATAATAGTTTAAGATTCACTAACGATAAGTGCATCAGGGAAAAACAAGGAAGATTTGTCTTATAGATGGTCAACCAGTAACATTGATTAATGTATACAACCCACCAGAGGAGGGCGTCCTCCTCATGAAAATAATCCTCCATCTTTTAATGTCTGAGGCCAGAGGATTAACCATAATGGGAGGGGACTTTAATTTAATGATGAATCACAAGATAGACACTACGAGTAGAATAAAACACAAATCAGAACCATCAGCTAAACTATTAAGGGAAGCAAAATAAAAATTGGGACTGTTAGATGTTTGGCGTAATCTCCACCCGAAGGACAGAACCTTCACTTTTTACTCTGATCCACATAAGGTATCCTTAAGACTGGACTATATTTTTATGTTAAAGGTGATCACTTGTGAGATTGTTCCTTTCCTAATGACAGACCATTCCTCAGTTGTCAATTTTACATAGGTAAGTTATGAAACAAGGTAAGGTTATATTCCATATACACAGAGCGGCATTACATTTGGAGAAAGGGGGAAGCAACAGGAGAAAGGGAAGAAGGGAAACATAATAATAAAAAGGATTACAATTTTAGTAAACAAAAACAAATAAATGGGTGACTCAGTATCTGATGTGAAATGACGGGACTCTCTAAAAAACAATCTAAAATTAAGCTCAAATATCCTCCAATTTAAATATAAATATAAACAGAAGATACTTGTACAAAGATAAATGTGAAATTGCTAAAATTACAACAACAATTGTAATGGTGGTGATGGCGTGTACCTGTGTGTGTGTGTGTGTGTGTGTGTGTGTGTGTGTGTACACGGGGCATACAGGTATGCTTACAGTATGTTTAAAAAATAAAGTTTTTAGTGCAGGGTAAGCAGGTGCTGGGTAGCTGAGGGAGGTTACACGTCTCTCAACAGCTGCCCACATAAACCTCGCTTTTGTAATACACTATACAGCATAGGGCTAATCATAAATACATATACTCACCCTCATATATACATATTTTTATCTTTTCTTTTTTTTATTTACTTAATTTTCATCTCACTGGGTGGAAAGGAAGAAAAAATAAGAAAATATAGTGTCAATTCTGACATGCTAATTGTGTAATGAAATCGAAAACCTGTGACACAATAAAGTAATAAAAAAGAAAATGTCAATTTAATGTTGACTCTTATTTAGAATGAACACAATAGGTAAATAATAAATACATAATTAAAAACGTTAATGCCATGTGTTTCTACAGTGAATGGCTTGTTACACCTGGACATTTGTCAGGTGTGAGATAAATGCCCATGGAATTAATCATTTTTCTCAGGAGATCTAGATAAAATGCCATTGTGCCCAAATGCCAATGAGAAAAAAACATGTATTTATAATAATAATAGTAATAATCTCAATATTATTCTTACAGGGTTTTGTAAACAAAAAATGTCCAGAGCCACTCCCCTCATCTTCAAAGTGTGACAAGGGCTCGCAGATGGAGCACAAGGCTAACTATGTGCAGGGCTTAGTAAAAACAAAAGTCAGCTTTGTTGCTGAGACCACCATAAGGGTGATAATCTGAGCGTTCCGATTTAGGTGAGTACATTAAAACAGCATGAGAACAGACGGGATGGCCTTGGCTTATACATTACACTATCACTTCTCTGTCATCAAAGCTGTGGTTACTGGCTTTAAAATGGAGTTACGCTGATCGAGGGTCACTGCTACTGTCACAATGCATCCACTTTACACATGTGGTGGTTCCCTCGATACTCGTGCAGTGTCGTAACATCCACCCTCCCTTTTCGTCTTGGCAAGCAGCCTCTGTATTCACAGGAATGTGTCAGCCACACTGTGCCTGTGCCTCTGCGTCTATCGTTGTACTGGCTATGGAGGAAATGTCTTACTCAAGGACACAATCACAACAAACTGTTTCAATAAGCTTACTGTGATGCATCCTGAGCAGCCGACATGTCAAGTTAGCTTGAAGGAGTACTCTCAGTTCTAACAAGTAAATAAATGCATGTTTGCGAAGTAACCATTACTCTAAAGTTAAGCCAAAATTAAAATCAGTTTCTTACCTTTTTTGATTCAAAGATGCAACAGTTCTCAGGTGGTTTGCAGAATGAGTAAAGCAATTTAAAAAAAGTGATGCTCCTACTTCATCATCTGATGGCAAAACAGTTTCTTTTAGCCTTGCAGATGTTTTGATTTAGAGGAGACAAAATTCCTTATTTTGCAGACGCCCACTCTGTTTTTAGACTGAAGTTGCCTCCTGTTAAGGGTGGGGGGGGAGTGGTCTAGAAGTTCCTCTCTTAGGGAACAATGGGACAGGAAATTCCAGTATTGATGGTTCGTGTTAGTTTGCTACAGGCTTTAAACAACTTTGCTTCAGTGATATTAGTGGATTCCCAGCATCATTTTCAGTAAACAGCTTATGTTACTCAATGAGTTGGGACTTGGACTTGCGAAAGTGAAAGGTTATAGCAGACAGGGATGGAAAGTCACAGCCTTTCACTGCAGCTGTTTCTTATTTCCTGTGTTTTAATAGCCGTTCTCTTTAGTTGAGTCATTATTATTTGTGCTTGTGTCTGCCTAGTTCTTGTTTAGAACTGCTTTTAGTCAATCTTGTTGGTCTGTTTGAGAGAGAGGTGGGAAATATAACACAACAATAAGTTGCACACACTTACGTTATTGTATCTGAATGTTTGTTGAAGTGATCCTTAATTACAAAAATAAAATGCAAAAAAGTTTCACACCCATGTTTTTTTATTTTTTATTATCACATTTCACAAACTGTTATGACAGAGAAGACATTGAACTTTGTGTCGGTCAGCCAGCCAGGTTTCCTCTGGACACTCCTGTTTCCTCTACCTCCAAAAACATGCTGCATAGGTTTGCCCACATTGGCGCCGTGCTCAGTCATAGCGGCTCAGGACTAACCCAACTGGATTTAATCTGTAAATGTGACAATGTCTCTTTATTTCCACAGTATTCTCTCCTGCTGCCGGCTGCAGTGTCCCCAGCCCTGTCCCCAGCCCTGTCCCTGCTTCAGACCGAACCCTGTCTCCTGCTGCGACTGAACTGTCCACAGCCCTGACTGTGAAAAAGGACCACTTCACCAAAATACAGCAAGTACACTTTGAGATCAGCGACAGTGGCTTGGTTATAAATCCTAAGTATCCGTTTCTTGGTGCATCTCCAGATGCAGTAGATTCCTGTCATTGTTGTGGTGACATTGTGGTTGAAATTAAATGGCCATACTGCCGGAGGGACAAACAGTCTAGAAAAAACAAATGGACAACTTTGTCTAAAAATCAAGTTCAGTGCCAGTTGTTGTTAACAAATACCAAATGCTGTGACTTTGTTGTTTGGACTGAAAAGGGGTTTTTCACAGAGAGAATATGTTTTGAAGAAAACCTTTGTGCTAAAATGGTGATGCGTGCTTCACTGCTTTTCAAATATGCCATTTTGGGTGAACTGATAGGAAAACAGTATTCCAAACCAAAAGTGTCAAAGTCAAATTCAAATGAGACACAAACTTCAAATGGCATAATTTAATGTGTGTGTGTGTGTGTGTGTGTGTGTGTGTGTGTGTGTGTATATAAAAGGTCAGTGAATTTTTGAGTCTGTCATCCAGTGCTGCGCTGACGTTTCCGTTATCTGAGTCACGAGGAGGCAAAAGAATTGTTAAAGGAACTGCGAGAAAAGGTAGTTTAACTGCATAAAACAGGAAATGGATATAAAAAGATATCCAAGGCACTTAGAATGCAGTGTTCAAACTCTGATAAAGAAGTATAAAATTAGGGATTCTGTTGAAACCAAACCATGTGGACGAACAAACATTTCAGCAACAACTGCCAGGAGAATTGTTTGTGATGTAAAGAAAAACCAAGAGATAACTTCAGCTGAAATACAGGACTCTGAAAAAAAGTGGTATAGCGGTTTAGAGAAGCACAATAAGGAGGCACTTGATGAAAAATGGGCTGCATGGCCAAGTCGCAAGAAGAAAGCCATTCCTTTGCAAATGCCACAAAGTATCCGCTTACAATATGCCAAACGGCACAGAGACAAGCCTCAACATTTCTGAAATCTTACAAGCCTGAGAACACCATCCCAACTCTGAAATACGGGGGGTGGCAGCGTCATGCTGTGGGGTTGTTTTGCTGCGGGAGGGACTGGTGCACATCACAACATAGATGACATCATTAAGAAAGAAGACTATGTGGAAATATTGGAGCAACATCTCAAGACATCAGCCAGGAGGTTATGGGTCAGATGGGTCGTCCAAATGCACAATGACCCAAAGCATATGGCCAATACTGGTTACAAGTGGCTTAAGGATAACAAAGTCAATGTTTTGAAGTGGCCATCACAAAGTCCTGATCTCAATCCAGTTGAAATGTATGGGCAGAGATGAAAAGGCATGTGCACACAAGGTGGACTACACATGTGGCTTAGTTTCACCAGTTCTGTTTGGAGGAACGGACCAAAACTCCTGCCAACTATTGTGAGAAGCTTGTGGAAGATATCCAAAACGTTTGACCCAAGTCATACAGTTTAAAGGCAATGTCACCAAATATTAATGAAATATATGTAAACTTTTGGCTTTGTAAAAAAAGTAATATAAAACTGTGTAGAAAATTCTATCTTTCATTCTTCTGGTATTTAGTAAATATATCTATGTTTTTTTTTTATTATTCTAATAACCTAAAAAAAGTTAATTCTGGTTTCATGTCAGACAATGATAGAAAGAGAAAAAACTAAATTTTGCTTGACGAAGGCCACTGGCCGAAACGTTGCATTCATTAAAGGAACACTGGTGTTGCAAGTATACAGTGTGCGAGAGTTTTTTCTCTTTCTACGTTTGGCTTTTATGCATTCTCCTACGCACCTGTTTTATACTAGAGATGTGCGAAGTATATCGTCTTTAATGTCAGACAATGATAAAATAATGCAAATGTGTCTTTTTATAAAGTGTATGTACAGTGGTTCTCACTGTATTTCTATGTTTTTATACAGATATAAATTATTACAGGCACAGGCGTACGGCAGCAACGCGTGAGGGGAAGTCGACAGCCTGGGTGGACGAGCGTGGACTACGGAGGCGCGGACCACGTGTGATACAAGGCCGGTTTACTGTTACTGGACGGCCAGGAGTCGAGCGCCGCCCAGACCTGTTTTGAGTGTTATTTTTTTAACCAATTGTGTAATAAATTTCGAGTAACTTTTCCACCTCTTGGTTTCACTGCTCACCCCTGTGATTCAAACCTGTGGTCTTAAAAATTGGGTCCTAGTCCCGCAACTAGGTGGCGTTGTCAGTTTCCAACCAAACCTAACTCAATACACCCCCCGGCAACATATGACCTAAAAAAGTTAAACATTAATTCTGGTTTCATGCCAGACACTTATGTGTCTTTTTATAACATCTGGTTCCCCTATACAGAATATTACAATTTACCTACATTTTGGGATGTTTTCAACTTGTTTGTATCTTAAAAAAACATCTTGATGATATGTTTATAAAGATGTTGGTCTTCAAAAAAAAAAAGTGGTCTTGTGGCTCATTTTACCCCAGGAGCTGGGTAAATTAACCCAGGTCTTGGGGTAAATTGAACCAACAGATTTAAAGGTGAAATTCACATTAAACATCATTGGTTTGGGAACCTCAGGATCTCATCTCTGCTGTTTGCAGACGATGTTGTTCTGTTGGCTTCATCAAATCAGGACCTCCAGCGCGCACTGGGGCGGTTTGCAGCCGAGTGCGAAGCGGCCGGGATGAGGATCAGCACCTCCAAATCTGAGGCCATGGTTCTTCACCGGAAAAAGGTGGTTTCCCCGCTTCAGGTCGGTGGGGAGTCCTTGCCCCTAGTGGAGGAGTTCAAGTATCTCGGGGTCGTGTTCACGAGTGAGGGACGGATGGAGCGTGAGATCGATAGACGGATCGGTGCGGCGTCAGCAGTGATGCGGTCGCTGTATCGGACTGTTGTGGTGAAGAGGGAGCTGAGTCAGGGGCAAAGCTCTCGATTTACCGATCGATCTACGTTCCCACCCTCACCTATGGTCATGAGATTTGGGTAATGACCGAAAGGACAGGATCGTGAATACAAGCGGCCAAAATGAGTTTCCTTCGCAGGGTGGCTGGGCGCACCCTCCGAGATCGGGTGAGGAGCTCAGTTACCCGGGAGGAGCTCGGACTCGAGCCGCTACTACTCCACGTCGAAAGGAGCCAGCTGAGGTGGCTAGGGCATCTGTTCCGGATGCCTCCTGGTCGCCTCCCTCAGGAGGTGCTCCAGGCATTGCCTATTGGGAGGAGGCCTCGTGGAAGACCCAGGACACGCTGGTGGGACTATGCCTGGTGTCGCCTCGGGGTCCCCCCAGAACAGCTGGAGGAGGTGTGCTTGGATCGGGAAGTCTGGGCATCTCTGCTGAGACTGCTGCCCCCGCGACCCGGCCCGGATAAAGCGTAAGAAAATGGATGGATCCTTGTGTTTCCCATTTGCAATTTTATCAAAAAAATATATATATTGTAATATTTTTCTTTTTTATTTGCTTCTTCTGCACATTATGACAAATGTCTCTATAAAAAAAAAGAAAAATAATAATATTTAGTCTTCATTTGCTTGTATAAACTAGACCCAGAACCACCAATAAATATTGCACAAACTATAGAATTGTACACCGGGTGAGAGAATCTGCGGTTTGAATCCCACAGGTGCACACCATCGTTGTGTCCTTGACACTTCACCCACCTTCCCTCCAGTGTTTGTGTACACTGGTGTGTGAATAAGTGAGTGGTTCCTTGATGTAAAGCACCTTGAGTGCCTAAAGCAGGTAGAAAAGCATTTTATAAATGTGACCGTTTATTTACCATTAAAATGTTCTGTAGTATGTTCATTGTTTCTTATGGAGTAGAGGCTCCTGGGTCAATTGACCCCATTTGTTCTTCTTTGAAAACACCAATATAGTTGTGTTTATTTAAGAAGAACTCTGCCTCAGCTATTAATCTGCTTTTATACCTGACAAAATGACCAACCAACATCAGAAAAAATATATTTGTTTCTTTGTGATCAGGCCAAAAATTCACTTTTTTTTAATTGGTTATTTTACACCCAATTTTCCCATTTCTTGTCTGGCAAATTCAAATCATGTAAAAATCAAATCTATACTCTTACATACCAATACATTTGTTTTATTTTCAAAATAAAAGGGTGGTTCAACTTACCCTTTGGCTCAACTTACCTCAGTCTCCCATATCTACTATAACTATTACAAATAGTAAATGGTCTCAACTTATATAGCGCTTTTCCACCTACATTAGGCACTCAAAGCTCTTAACAGCAAGGATCCACTCACCCATTCACTCACTAATGTACGCACACACTGGAGGCAAGGTGGGTGAAGTGTCTTGCCCAAGGACACAACGACAGTGTGCACCTTCATGAGGCGGGATTCAAACCCTCAACCTTCCGATCATGAAACGATCCGCTCTACCATCTGCACCACTGTCACACAAGTATAGCTTGATTTTCAAGCAACGTTATGAAGTTTTTAAAATCCTACATAAACCTGATGAGTTGAATTTGATTACAGTTGACTTTTTTTTATGACTTTTTATGACTTTCTTTGTTTATTTAACAACATATAGCAATGACAAAAAGACGTCGACATAAACACAAGTCAATACAAGTGGAAGTACAGCGGGAACCAAATGTTTACATACACTTCATAAAAAGACACATTTGCATTTTTTTTTCTCACTGTCTGACATGAAACCAGAATTAACTTTTATTTTTGTTAGGTCAAATAGATTTTTTTTAAATGATTTCTATTTGCTAAATTCCAGAAAAATATATATATTTTATAAATATATATATAAATGTTTGTTGATGTTAATGTTACTTTTTACAAAACCAAACGTTCACATACATTTCATTAATATTTGGTAGCGTTGCCTTTCAACTGCAGATTTTTGGTCAGACGTCTTGGATATCCTTCCACAAGCTTGGTCCATTCCTCCAAACAGAACTGGTGAAACTGAACCACATGTGTAGGCCACCTTGCTTGCACATGCCTTTTCAGCTCTGCCCATACATTTCAACTGGATTGAGATCCGGACTTTGTGATGACCACTTCAAAACATTGACTTTGTTATCCTGAAGCCACTTGTAACCAGTATTGGCCATATGAGAATTGTCCAATTGGAAGACCCATCTGCGCCCAAGCTTTAACTTCCTGGCTGATGTCTTGAGATGTTGCTCCAATATTTCCACATAGTCTTCTTTCATCTACATCAAATGCACCAGTCCCTCCCGCAGCAGAACAACCCCACAGCATGACGCTGCCACCCCTCGTATTTCAAAGTTGGGATGGTGTCCAAACGGGAGTGAAGTTAGAAGCAACGGAGCTCTTTCACATTTTCCCTGTTTAAATATGGTTACATGAGCCTTTACACCAGAGGTTCCCAACCTAGGGGGGCAGTCGAAGGGTCAGGTCATACACAATAGTATTTGAGCAAAATAAATGGTCTAAAGTCATCAGCTATGACTGGGTAAGGACATCAGGTGCATTAAACACTCCAATTTCAGTTTATTTGTTTGAAATAAATACTTATTAGCAGTTTTTATTATGTTTTGATACATTTGTTGGGGCCACAGTTTTGGACTGGGGAGTGCGCGGCCTGACTACAGCATGCGCAGGGGGGGCTTCAAGGAAAAAAGGTTGGGAACCACTGCTTTACATGATCCTAGTAGAGTCACACAAAATTAAACATGTCAATTTTCTAAGCGGATAAAAAGGTACACTATATTGCGAGGCGTACTAATATTACTACACCTTGCAATATAGTAGTATATCTAGTATATTTCTCGTCTAAGCTAAGAGATAACAATTTGAAACTTTTGCTGTAGATTCCTGACATAAATGTGAGAAAGAAATGTATTGCAAGTTATTTTTGGTCAATTTAATCGATCTTAATTTATTTTTTGTATGAGGTCTTTCATGCCTAAAAATGCCCCAAATTTCTTATATTTTCGGTGAGGAAATCTGAATATTGGATTGAACCAGGTTTAATAGTATTTTATTTATTTATTTTTTTGCTGATGTATTAGTTACAAAGACTTTCAGATGGGATTTTAGATATTCAAAACTCAATAAATCAGGTTAGGGATAAGATATTTAATAAATCCCTCTGAAAAAACTTGTGTTCAGTCCAAGACTGGAAAGTTTGAAGCCTGTAGGTGCTACTTATGTGGAGATGATGTCGCACCAATGTGACAAAAATGCATTTTGAGAAATTACAATTTCCCATTAATATATATATTTTTTTTTAAACTTGAATCACTGCAATAATTAAACATGTTATTGTGAAGATTGTTTTTTTTTTTTCTTTCTAGATGAAAGTGAATATTTGAAGAAACCAAACTGGCCCAAAACCTGAAAATTGGAAAAAAAATGCCTGTAGGGGCTCCCCTTAAAGGATAAAATACAGCAAACTTTTTGCAATGGCTGCTGCTGCTACAAGAAGTATGAATCAATCTTAAAAGGCACTAGCAGCTATCTGCCATTTATACGTCCTAAATGTAGCTCACATGGGGAAAAATAAAAAATAATAAACATCGAATCAGTCAAAGCCACACTCACTAGGACAAAAAAAAAAAAAAAAAGATAAAAATTGTCTACTATAAATGAAGGAGATACGGAAACAACAATTGGACACAATTGGACACTTTATTAGGAAGAAAGGATTGGAATTGGTGTCCCTCAACTCCTCACAGGGAAAATCAAGACAGGACAGTGTTGAAATTATGTGACTGGAAAAGAACAGAGGCAAATAAACTTGCCTTGCCTCAATTGGCATGGTCGCTTGACAAGGCACAGAGAGAGAGAGCTGTCAATTACATTTGACAAAAAATGTATTGCTTTTAATTTCAAGTACAGATCGAGCCAGGTTTAAATGTAGCTTTTATTTGGTTGACATACACGTTATAAAGATGTGCTCAGAGGGATTTATATCTATTCAAATTGAAATTCCACCTTGTTTTTTGGGGTTCAAAAATAAATAAATAAATCAGGCTAGAGCAAACCTTCAAAATATTGTTAAGTACAAGGCTGGAAGTTTTGTGTCAGCATGTGCTACTACAATGTGGTTTCAACAATTCCAGAAAAAAAATAATAATATGCATTTTGAGAGAATTTTCCTTGAATGTACCATTTTCCTGTATTCTACTAGACCTAGAGAAACATTGAAGCAGTGCAACAATCAAACACCTTATTGTTTAGATGTTAAAAGAACAAACTACCCACAATCTGAACATTAAAACAATTGACAGTGCAAACGTTTGAAACAGGTTGGAAAAACTTGCATTATTTTCCATCTTTATGAGATTGGCCTAAAGACTAAAGACAAGTTCACGATAGAATAAAAGCTTCACAGTTTTCATTTTTGCTTTGAGAATTTGCCAGTGCTTTGAAAGAGGTAGATTTTACTCCTAGATTTGTGTACGCATAATTCCATAATTATTCGTACAGGTTGCATTAATCTAAGGTTCTAAAGAAGCTGGTTGGTTTTCTACAATAGAAATCTGCCTTTATCTGTAAAACTGCAGATATTTGATGTATTTACATAAATGTAAGACATATAATACATATGGTTCAGAACAGACATAAAGTTTGTTGTTTTTTTCTACATAAATATAGAATAACTGTGGCATTTTTCAATCGCACAGGCATAACTTGTCAGTTGAATGGACTTTATTCATGTAGTTTATAATACCAATCTCTACCAACTCCTGACTCAAGATTTCAAAAACATCATCTAAAATGATACAATTCTAGATTCAACATAGTGAATGCACCCTATTACCAGTAGTTTGCAATTTTGTAAACCTTTGCAAAGAAGGCTATTGAACGGCCAAAGTCATGTTACTACAACAAAAGAGACAGGAATAAACTAATTTGGCCGGATAATGAAGACAGAAAACAATAGTGATAATATCAGGAGAACAGATAGTTTTGGAGCAGGGGCGCTGGCAGAGCGTACAATAGAGTGGAAGCACTTCCCAACATTCCCAATTTTATCCACGGCCACCATCTTGAACACTTGTGCGCAGCAGGAGGCATTGTATCGGTATTGAGCCGGAT
The DNA here is from genome assembly GCA_021464625.1 of Proterorhinus semilunaris. NCBI lineage: Eukaryota > Metazoa > Chordata > Actinopteri > Gobiiformes > Gobiidae > Proterorhinus > Proterorhinus semilunaris. The sequence goes on from CM038349.1 coordinate 10,100,222, forward strand.
CACTGTCGATGACTTTCGTGAGGGTCCCATTGCCCTGATTCAGGCTCACGCTCTCGATGCCAGTGCCGTTTCCATCCGTGATGTTTACAGAAACTTCCCATACATGATCCTTGCACTGAGAGACATGAGGGCAAGCATCTGTTACGTTGATAATCTCACACACTGGCGGGGAAAAATCTGTAATCTGAACAATAAGAAAAAGTATTTAGTTAGAGTTGTTTACTTTTGTACTTTATTTTTAAAAAAAAAGCATTTATTTGGTATATTGAAGTAAGTTCATGCCTTTATTCTTTGCTTAAATATACTCTACATGGCAACTGTTTATATACCCTTTGTTATTTTTTGTGTGTTTCAGTCACCTTTTCAAGAACAGAGAATCTAAGAACAACATAATTGGAATCCGCGCCGCGAGATGCCTCCAGTGTCAAAGTAATATCTGTGCCAGAGAGTGTTTCAGGAGGGGGTGTTATGGTCAGTGTGCCTTTGCTGTACTCTCCAGGTTTCAAGGTGAGACTGCAATGATGAAAAAACACATTAATCGCGCCATGTTTATAAATGTTTCAAAATGCTTCAAGACCTAGCTTCAGACCTCTTTGGGTAGTCCATTTTGAAATTTCTGTCGTTTCGAGCATTGATGGTGTAATCACCGCCAGCACCATTTGTCAAGACACTAAAGGGCAATGTGAACAGTTTCCCTGGCTCCAAACTGCTGGATACGGTGGCCTGGAAAAAGTAAACAAACAATGGCAAAAAATGCAATTATTGTGCAGTGTAGTTCTATGCACCTACCAAATGTTTATCTAAATGTGCAACAAAAACAAGTTGACGGTTGAGCTATATGGGTCATTAAAGGGACTACATGGAAGTTGTCACTTTCTTTACTCGCCACTGCCACCTCAGGTCTTACGTGTAACAGCAGTCTAAGCTGCTCATTCTACACATTAGGACATTGCAGGTGCTAGTAGAGGGTGGAAAATAGATCATTTTTTATTTTTTTTATTACGTCTGGTCCCTTTAAGTGATAATTTGTATAATTATGGTCAGATCAGAGTGTTTGGGGTTTTGGAGGGCATCCTTTTATTTTACCATAGCACCTGCAGTGTGACCTTTGGCCTTAATACTGATGAGTGATGGAAAATGTAATATTGGTAATATATAAATGGTGCATTGTGGTTGGATAGCAGGATGTAGTTCCATCTGTACATTTTTGTTATGGACTTTAGTAGGGCTGTGCAAAATATAATCCAAAAAAATGCTATCTCAGTTATTGTCATGAAGGCTTTTTAATAGTTTGGTCCACCACCAGCCAACTGTGTGGCAGTAAAAGCATTATTATTATTATATTGCTCAGCCCTGTAGCTTACTGTAATTTGCTGCAGAGAAAATGGTTCCTACTGTTCCCCATCTGTGACTGACATTATCACTTTCTTCACTGTGATCGTTTCTGCTGATGGGCTCCTTTTTTAGCAAACCAACCTGGATGTTGACTTTAGAGACGGACATCTGAGTGGAAGACTGTCGTTGGAAGTCTGTGTTTGAAACTGTGTCAGTTCCTTTCAGAAGAATCACAAACTCTCCTTCGGGCACTGAGGAGACAGTGACCAGGATGTTTCCATCTCCCATGGAGGTTATATTGGCGACAACAGAGGCAGAACTGGACACTGAAATCAGACTGACTTCCTTCACTTTGAGCGAGTCAGGGCCTTCTCTACCCATCACAGGCAGCATGAGGGTGGCAGGCTGGCCTGAGTAGAGTAAGAGAGAATTGGGGGTTTTATTGTTAGATGATACATATAATCATTATACAGTGAAATGCAAAAACGTTTATGTTTTTAATCTTATTACGATTCTTGTAAACTTGGTAGCTTATCTATCTCCTCTAAAACAATTCAATACATATCAATTTGATTCCATATCATCATTGCTTTATCCTTCAAGAAAACGACATAAATTTACAAGAATATGCGCACAAAAAGCTGTCCGAACAATGCCTCCACAAAGAACCTTAATTGTGATGGTACAGATAGTGGCCAGACATAAATAAATACTCAAAGACCTTCAGAATTCATGACAAAATCACTCCTTTCTTAGTACTTAATGATACGTCTGAAATAGTTTGTATTTTTTTTGTTTATTACCTGCTTGTGGACGTCCTGTAAGTACAGCATATCCTGGATGAGGACCTCCAAATAACTTCACAAAGTCATAGATGAAGGCAATGGTGCTCTGGCCTGGCAACACATGTACAAATTGTAATTAGTAGCAAATAATTTTAAGAAGAATACAATGCATTATTTTCTCCTGTTAAAGATAATATTAAAACAACTCAGTAGTACTGAAATGCCTGTTAGAGAGTGGCCCAAGGCAACATTAGTTTATAAGAAGCAAATATATATATATATTAGGGCCGGGACTCGATTAAAAAAATTAATCTAATTAATTACAGGCTTTGTAATTAATTAATCGAAATTAATCGCATATAAATATAAAGTAAGTTTTTTCATATGGACTTTTAGTATACCATTGAATAATGACTGAATACATACGCTTAAGCAACAAAATATTGTTTATTGTTGCTTCAGAGGCCATAACAGACTTTGTTGATTTAGCAACAGCTGGTTTAAAATAATAATAATAATAATTTCAGTCCAACTCTTAATAACAACGCAACGCAACAATCGCAGGCTCGATGTGCTGCGGTGATGTGCGAATTCCTTGTTGCATAGCTTGCACACTCTATTCGTTTTTTATAGCAAAATTTCCCATCCACAAGGCCAACCAAAGAGGTCCCATCAGCTTCTCCATGTTCACTGTGATTTGTTGTCTGAACGCTAGTTTGTAACACTCACACTCAGTGCAAGTGGTTACCAATCAAAAATCAAGGGTGTTGTGGCTTTTTACAATGTTCTTATCAAAGCAGGGCTTAAATCAGGACTTACTCAGGTAAATAGAAACGAAATACGACATAGACAGACTTAATTAGTTTGCACAAAATCATATAGGTTTAATTTAACCCAAAAAACATGGCCCTGTAAAAAACAGGTACAGTCCCTTTAATGTTCAAGAGTTCTTTGATCGGTGGTGTGCGCACTTGAGTCTTTTTAGATCCAACGGTAGGAGGGAAATTCCTTTTTCTTCAGGATAGATTCCAAAACAGAAAGCCCTGTAAAAGGCACGTAAACTATTAGCGCGAGGTCGCAGCTGAAGCGCGCGCCCGTGCAGGCACACTACGCAACCCGAAAACAAACGTAATGGAACGCTCTCACCGGTCCTGTTGAGCAGTATCCAGAAACTCCAAGTCTTTCAGAGTCGTGTACCCGCTTCAAACCCGGGCTTTAGTCCATGTGAGGAGGCCTGATCCCCTCAATAGTCCGTGTTGTGTGTGACTGGGAGCGAGGGCGCGCGCACATGCGTGAAGAAATACAATGAGCGCGCCTGCCTCAGCTGGAGGGCCATCAGCTGGGCACGTAAATAACAACAAAAAGTACACACCGGATTGCGTTTACAATAAAAATAATGTTAAACATAAATGATATGTTGCCTGTGCTACAAGTTGATGCTCCAGTATAATCGGTCCGCCTAAACTCATCCAGTGAGAAACGTTCCGCGTTGTAAAAACAAGTGTGATTAAAATGCGTCAAAAAAATGTAACGCGTTATTTTTGTGTAATTAATTAATCTAAATTAACGCGTTAAAGTCCCGCCCCTAATATATATATATATATATGACTCAGGAATGGGGCCACCATCAGTCACCTCCTCTACATGGATGACATCAAGCTGTACACTAAGAATGAGCGAGACATTGACTTACTGATCCATACCACCAGGATATACAGTGCAGACGTTGGGATGTCATTTGGACTAGAGAAGTGTGGTCGGATGGTGACTATGAGAGGGAAGGTAGTCCACACAGAAGGGGTCTCACTCCCAGAAGGAACAATAGCAGACATTGAGGACAGTTACAAGTACCTCGGAATCCCACAAGCAAATGGCAACCTCGAAGAGGTGACAAGGAAAGCGGCTACGGCCAAATACCTCCAACGAGTAAGGCAGGTCCTAAGAAGCCAGCTCCATGGCAAGAACAAATCCCGGGCAATGAACAGCTACGCCCTGCCAGTAATCAAATACCCTGCAGGAATAATAAGCTGGCCAAAGGATGAGATACAGACCACAGATGTTAAGACACGTTAGCTCCTAACTATGCATGAAGGGTTCCACCCCAAATCCAGCACCCTGAGACTGTACACTAGCCGTAAGGAAGGAGGCCGAGGAACTAGTGAGCGTGAGAGCCACTATCCAGGATGAAACATCCAAGATCCATAAGTACATCAAGGACAAGGCTACAACAGATGACGTGCTCAGTGAATGTCTCAGACAATGGAGAACAGAAGATGAGGCGCTGGAGGTCCCGTCATGGGAGGACAAGCCCCTACATGGGATGTACCACCGAAACATAACTGAAGTGGCGGATATCAAGAAATCCTACCAATGGCTAGACAGAGCTGGCCTGAAGGACAGCACAGAGGCACACATCATGTCTGCACTGGAGCAGGCCTTGAGCACCAGAGCAATAGAAGCCCAGATCTATCACACCAGACAAGACCCCAGGTGTAGACTGTGCAAAGAGGCCAATGAGACAATCCAGCACATAACTGCAGAGTGTAAGATGCTGGCAGGGAAAGCTTACATGGAACACAATAACCAAGTGGCATAGTGGTATAGTGTACAGTAACATCTGTGGACTGGAAACTCCAAGGTCATAGTGTGAAACAGCTCCAAAGGTGGTAGAGAATGACCAAGCCAAGATCCTGTGGGACTTCCAGATACAGACGGACAGAATGGTAATGACAAACCAACCGGACATTGTGGTGGTGGACAAAGACCAGAGGAAAACTGTGGTGATTGACATAGCAATACCAAGCGACTTCAACATCAGGAAAAAAGGAACACAAGAAACTAGAGAAATACCAGGGGCTCAAAGAAAAGCTAGAGAAGTTTAAGAGCAAGGACCGTGACGTCGCCCGGTATGGCTCGGGGGTACTAGATGGTGCTCTGGCTGGGGACTCCATTGTTCTACTGGGGGGACTTCAACGCCCACGCGGGTAACGACAGTGAGACCTGGACGGAGGTGATGGGGAAGAACGGCCTTCCCGATCGGAACCCGAGCGGTGTTCTGTTATTGGACTTCTGTGCAAGTCACGATTTGTGCATAACGAACACCATGTTCGAGCACAAGGATGTCCATAAGTGCATGACACCCTAGGCAGGAGGTCGATGATCGACTTTGTAGTTGTGTCATCTGATCCCTGGCCCCGTGTCTTGCCCACTCGGGTGAAGAGAGGGGCTGAGCTGTCAACTGATCACCACCTGGTGGTGAGCTGGATCCGCTGGCAGGGGAAGAAGCCGTCAGACCTGGAACGGCCAAACGTGTTGTGAGGGTCTGTTGGGAACGTCTGTTGGATCCCTCTGTCAGTAGGGTCTTCAACTCCCACCTCCGGAAGAGCTTCACCCAGATTCCGAGGGAGGTTGGGGACATGGAGTCCGAGTGGACCATGTTCTCCTCCTCCATTGTCGATGCGGCTGCTCGTAGTTGTGGCCATAAGGTCTCTGGTGCCCGTCGCGGCGGCAACCCCCGAACCCAGTGGTGGCGCCCGGAAGTAAGGGATGCCGTCAAGCTGAAGAAGGAGTCCTATCTGGCCTTGTTGGCTTGTGGGACTCCGGAGGCAGCTGAGAGGTACCGGCAGGCCAAGCGTGCGGAAGCTCGTGCAGTCGCAGAGGCAAAAACTCGGGTCTGGGAGGAGTTCGGAGAAGCCATGGAAGAGGACTATCGGTCGGCCTCGAAGAGATTATGGCAAACCATCTGGCGCCTCAGGAGGGGGAAGCAGTGCTTCACCAACACTATTTTTATTTCGAACTACACAACAGGCACAAAAGCCAGAAGAAGTGGGAAGAAGCTTATTGACTCTCACCCGCGTTCATATACTTAAATAATAATGTGGTTGCAACAATAACAATATTTAGTTCTTATTGTCTTACTAAACAATTAAGTTGGCTACATATTTACAACAAATGCAACAATGCATTACATTAAGTCAACATTCACAGTATGTTACACTTTATAACAAGTGTATAATTTTGTTTCCTATACCTATTTTATTACCACAACCCATATAGCATTACTTTGTATCATAGTGCTTGAATGATGACATATTCCACATTTATTCATGAAAGGTATAGTAATAACAGACTGATTGATGCTCATGATAACAAGATTAATCTTAATGATGTGTATTAAAAAGAAATCGAGGTTTCCTGTGTCTGGATCTGCTGCCAGAGGGTAGCAGCCCCCGAGCAACCGGACCATCATTTGTTAAGTGTCCTATGCTGTGCATTAAAAGAGATGAGAGTTAGGAGTTTGCTCGAAGCTTTCCTCGAGCAGCCAGCCCCCACTTGTCTGTCCTGTACTATGGGTTGAAGGCGGAGTACACGGTTATGTACATGTTATAGCTTCTAAGAATTTAATTCCTTTTTATTACCGTCAGCATGTTGAATAATATGTACTGTCCTTATTCAAATAAATAAATAACAAAACCCAATGTATGTCAATGTAGTGAATTTCTCCATTGTGAGATCAATAAAGGATTATCTTATCTTAAAATGAATAGAGGGCTGCTAATACGAATAATGTTGTTTTGGTATGGCCTCAAAATTACCTATGTACTATTATGTATGTTTCAGGATTTGCATTTACCTGTCACTTTGACTGTATACGGGTTGTTGGAGGTAATGCTGATCTGCCAGGTTCCAGACGCTCTGTCAGCATTTAGAGTTGTGCGCCACAGGTTGCCCACTGTGCTGATGGCGACCAGAGCACCGTTGGTTTGACTGCTGCTCTGGGTTAGACCTGAAATCACAGAAAATGGTAATTGTTTATGTACATTTACCTATCTTCCATTTACAAAATGTGTACTAGTGTGTTACCATTAGGATTTGTCAGTATAAAACTAAGAGCTGATCCAGTTATGTAGATGGTGATGTTCTTCAGGGAAGCGTCCACATCGAATGAGAAGGACTCTGGCTTTCCGGGGTTTCTCGCTTGTTGAAGAACTGTCACCTGAGGAAGATGGATGGGTAATGGTTTCAATATCTCATCAGTTTGTGTTTGTGTGGGCTCTCAGTGATTCAGGATTTTTACCATTAATTATATGAATTATTGAATTAAAGTTACTTCTGAAGACAATTCTGCAGTACAAGTAAGCTTTTAATTTATGGAATATTTCTAATTCTACTCCAGGGACTGCTGGAGAAAGGCAGGGCCACCACAATCTTAGGAGTTTTTGCGGCAGCCATCGTATCTGGTCACGTGGGGTTTGGAATCCACACGTGGAGTTGCAACCTCTATGGCACTGCTCCATTGTACATTGTTTGAGGAGGTCTGCATGGCAGCCACTTGGTCGTCCTCTTCAACGTTTGTACAGTCGGTTTGCAGGACGTTGCAACTGGTTCAGTTGCCCATGTGGTTTTAGGTAGTGGACAGTCGTGATTCCCCTCTCTCCCCTTTGGCCCAGCGTTGCTCGTGGAGAAGGCGACCTGGCTGGTTTGGCCTTCAAGGTGATCTAAGCACTCTTTAGCGAGCTTTGAGCGGCTTTGAGCTCCTGTTTTTTTCTCATGGTCGGTTCGGTGTTTCAGGCACTCTTGGGAGAGGTGGCCTGGCCGAACTGGGCCGTATTTTCCTATTCTCTTTCGGGTGGCCATGTTCTCTTTCTTGTGAGAGGCAGCTTGGGACACCCTTTTTATCAGGGGTGGCGTTTGCACTAGCGCTTTTGGGAGAGGCGTCTAGTGCAAGCGTTCCCGATTGCTTTTTTTCTGGGTGAGGCGCTCTGGCATTGTTAACGGCTATTGGTTGCTCCTCACCTTGCCAGTGGGCCCCTGCTACCTATAGAGCGCTTGGCCACTGCCTGGGACGCATAGAGTCGGGCTCGTTCCAATCATGCGAGACCATGCCTGCTGGGAGTACATCGGTCGGGCACTGCTACACGTTGCTTTATACAATAGCACAGCCTAAGGGCAAGCACACAATTGAAGTAGAAATCTAAGTTACCTATGTAACTATAGTTCATAGGTAACCTGCTGGGCCCCTTAGCTACGGGCCCAGCAGGCACGACCTCTCTTTGATGGCTGAGTTCAAAGGAGACGATTGAAGGGAGACTTCCCCTTTTATAGGGCCCATGGGTGAGTGGACCCCCAGGGATGATTGGAGCGGTCAGTTCTTTGATCCTCTCTTAGACATGCAATAGCCTAAGGGATGGGCACACATTTCGTAGAACTATAGTTACATAGGTAACTTAGATTGATATATTAAAGGAGCTATATCTGAAATTGTTTTCTTTTTGTATGGTAAAATTATTTTTGCCCATAAAAGTATATTGTCATTTGTGAAAAAAAAAATCAGCCTGAAGTGTGAAGTTTGTGTATGGTCAACCAAAATAGTCACTATGTGACTAAAAGGAAGTTTTCATCAAATAGCGGCTCCGAAGGACGGCCATGACAGTAAAAATACCCATTTCGTCACATTTTGACTAAAAAGGTTCAAAATCAGGTATAGTCCCTTTAATGTTTAATTTGACTAATCCTTAAGGATACAACAAGGACACAGTTTATGGAAATGTTCTAATGCTAATAATCTGTTGGACTCTTATATGTCAAGCGACTTAAATGTTTTGGATACTATTGCTCCTGTCAAGGTTAAAATGGTTAACAATAGACACAAGGCACCTTGGAGAAGTGAAGATCCGGTCAGCGCAAAGAAAAGGGAGTGCCGAAAAGCCAAACGGAAATGGCGCAAGTCAAAGCTCTTGGTTCATTTTGAGATATACAAAGAAGTGCTTTGTGAGTTCAACCAGATTTTGCGAGGAGAAAGGGAGAAGTACTTCTCTATAATGTCTGCCAGCGACTAACCAAAGGAATGTCCTAAATGTGCCAAAACAGCGGCACACTTCGAGCCGCAGGCTGCCAATCATGAGGCAGATGTAACGCTGTTTATGCGCAAACTGCACTTTGATACTATACTCATGGATCTATTAGACTATACTGCACATTTAAGAGGCGTTTATATTTGGCGGTCTTGGCTTACAAATATGACAACCTCCAGTTACATAAAACAAAAAATTGGGTCGTATTTTCCATTTTGTCTTAATTTGTTTTTGTTTATTAAATATACAATGCAAACATGAAAATCCGCTTTTTTTTTTTTAAACGACATTTCATTAACTTGGATATAAGAAGAAAAATGGCTGTTTTTTTATTTTCATTTCAGTGAAGGAAATCCAAATACTCACAAGTACACTGACCCTTCTCCCAGGCCGTTTTAAGGCTGTGGAGGTTAGGGGCATTGGCTTTCCTTATTAAATTATAAAAGGCTGATGGACCACTTTTTATCACACAAGATGTTTTAAATAGTTTTTGAATATCTGTAGCATTTTGGGGACTGGATTTCAAAGCAGAATAGAGACAATGCCTTGGTTGTAAGTATTTCCAGAAGTCTTGTTTCGTTATTTTATCGTGCTCTTTCAAATACTCCAGTTCAACCATGTGTCCATCCTTAACCAGATGCCCTATGTGGAGAATTCCTGCCTCAGCCCATTTCAGCCATAGAATTGGTTTCTTGCCTATTTTAATGGGATTCAGGCACAAAGAAGAGCCCGCCTTTAATGTTGGGTTAGTTTTCACAAGGCTGTGAGCTGTGAGCCAGCTTTGTTTATTAAAATCTAAAATGGGGTTATGGGGGTGGGTGAGGATCTACCAGAGTCTTGAGCCTGCTCTTAAAAACATGAACGTTCTCTGCGGTCCTGAGCTCCTCCTCAGGTCGTTCCAGAGGCGAGCGCCGTAATACTGGAACGACACCTCGCCGTGAGTCTTTGTGTTGACTTTAGGAATAACTAGGATACCCCTGCCAGAGGAGCGAAGGGGCCGTGAAGGTTCATAAGGAAAAAGCAGTTCTGAAAGGAAAAGAAGGACTAAGACGATTAAGACATTTAAAAACCATTAAAAGAACTTTAAAATTGATCCTGAAACACACGGGGAGCCGATGTAGCGACTCTAAAACCGGAGTAATGTGGTCCCGCCTCCTGGTCTTCATCAGGACACGAGCTGCTGAATTTTGTAAAAATTGTAAACCTGAGATACTCTTTTTGGGAAGACCAGAAAGCAGGGCATTATAGTGGTGATATATGGTGATAAAAGCATGCATTAGCATCTCTGTGTTGGCCCGGGAGAGAAGGGGGCGGACTCTAGTTTCAGAGAATAAGAGGAGACTGCCAGGTTCCCTCCAGGTGCTACAGTTTCCCCCACCTCCAAAAGTGTCAGCGCGGCTAAGTCGCAGCGGCTCAGGACTACCACCTGAACACTATTTCGTTGTACGCTTGCACAATGACAAATAAATCCCTTACTATGCTTTTATAACACAGAGCAGTCTTACCAGAGCTGAGGTGGAGGTGTCCAGGATTATGGCAGTGGCTTGTGGGAGTTTGGACTTGCTGACTTCGATGGCCTGTCCGCCTGAAGCCAGAGCAAGGTCTTTGTAGTCGTTAAAGGTCCCTCCCCCGGTTGAGCGACGTCGCCTCCTGCCGCGCCCCGTCATGAAGAAGTTCACCTGTGGAGGTGAATGTGTCACAGGATGATACATTTGTGCCAGTGACAGTATCTGTAGGCTAATAAATCCAATTGTGAGACATACAGGCAGAAGCATCAACCACTGTTTCTGTTCTCAGGAATATAGATCATCTTGTTATGTAGGTAATATTGGCTAAATTGTGAAAATAAATTATAAAAAGTGTCCAGGAAAATATAATAAACAGCAAATGAATAAAGCCAAGGAGGCAAAGACACACAGGGATCGAACCACCAACCTCCTGTGCACGAGACAACCCACTCTACTATGCCACCACTTGTTAAAGATATTTACTCTTGCCCCACATAAAATCTCTTTCTTTCAGGTTGGCTGTGTCCATGCCTGACAACAATTAACCTTTCACGTCCAGTGAAAAATTCAATCACTGTCTTTTCCTCGTGTTATCCACCTAATCGGGAAAGCAATTGTCATAAAGTAGTTTTAATATGAGTATATAATCGCACTGTATGATAGCAGGTCAGCCAGGCCTATTCTGATGTCCGAAGAAACTAAAACATGAGCGGAACCCCTCTCGCTCTCCAGGGGGTACAGGTGGGGTAGAGGCAGAGCAGGGGTGTAGGTGGCTGAGTCCATGCCTGTCCATAATATTGTTTCAGCTCATGTTTCAACTTCATCAGGCATCAGAATAGGCCTATATGTCTACCATCATACAGTGCTATATACTCATATTAATATACAGTGTTATATACTCATATTAATACCAATTTACAACCATTGCTTTCTCGATTAGGATGAGAAAAAGACAGTGATTTAATTGTTCTTAATTGTTCACTGGACGTCCGAAAGGTGCATTGTTGTCAGGCATGGCACATAGCCAACCTCCTCCAAGCCCCATGGAGATACGAGCCGAAAGTTTATTTTTAATCTCTTTTGCATCTGCTATCCTGTGATGTTTTTTGTCGCCAAATGGAAAGTATTAAAAGTAAGGTTTGTTGACTGCGGTGTAACTTCTCCTGAGGTGTAGCACTGTTTGGTATCGCTGTCGTGGCTGTTTCATTAATTGTGCCCTGGCTAACCTGAGTTGGAACTTTACTTTGGCTAATGTTCACCTTTACCTTTGAATGCAGAGTGATTCGTGGGTATCAAGCTAAAGCATTGGCATTCGTGTCTTCCTGTCGGCTATAGTGCGCCTCAAAAAATTGTGATTGTTCTCTCTCACTGTTCATGCATGAACTATTTACTTATGTTGAATGACTTGAACACAATAAAGGAATACGGAATGAAATGATGTCTTTGCATTGTGTTACACTTGATGGTATGAGTAGGGGATTATTGTAGCCTACTGTATTTGACGTTCAAGACATGACATAAGTAATTTTATTCTGGGAAAAGGCTAAACCATATGGCAGTGCCAGTAATTGATAGAATGTGATGTATGACCAAAGAAGGCACATTTGGTCAGGCATTTCAATGGCACAGGTTCAACATACTGTATTATCTAGTGAGGACTTATCCATTCTTCTGAATATTTCACTTGGTGCAGCGCACTATACTGACAACCATTCAACACATGCAGCTCCACAGTAAATTCCTGAATTGTGAACTGATGACGTTATGATTTTGAAACTTATTTATGTCAACAATTTGTCCTGAAACTGAGGCTCGGGAGATATTGTCACTGTATGGGCATTTTCCCCTGGTAACTTGAGCGAACAAGGGCTCGCGTTTAATTTGAAGGGATTTTATGTGGGGCCAGAGTAAATATCTTTAACAAGTGGTGGTGTAGATAGTAGAGTAGGTTGTCTCGTGCACAGAAGTTTGATGGTTCGATCCCCTTGTGTCTTTGCCTCCTTGGCTTTATTCATTTGCTGTTTATTATATTTTCCTGGACACTTTTTATAATTTATTTTCACAATTTAGCCAATATTACCTACATAAGATGATCTATATTCCTGGGAACAGAAACAGTGGTTGATGCTTCTGCCTGTATGTCTCACAATTGGATTTATTAGCCTAGATACTGACACTGGCACATGAGCCCAAGGCCATATCCCTGGTTTAATGTAATTAAAGCCGATCTGTTATTCAAATGTCATTTATCATAGCGTACGTGAACGTGTATCTGCTTGAGGTGAGCCTATTGAGGTGTATGGCGCCATCTAAAGGACTTATAAGGAGGTGCCCTTGAGTCTTTACAGGACTGTTCTGCGACACGCCGATAAACAAACCCGAATTAACCCTGCCCACGTTGATCCTCAACACCTGGGCCAAGTGACTGTCCCTGAGTGTTGTCCTCCACAGCGGCCAGCCAGCGGGAGGACCAGTCACGGCACCACCATCCAGTGAAGCCAGAGTACGACGCTGATCACTGCAGGCGGGCAGAGTAACTCTGCCCCCGCGTGTAAGTACCGTCCTAGTACTCTGGCAGGATTGACTGCGTTTGCTGTTAAGCGATTTTGTTAAAAGGGACACACTACTGCCTCTGGCCTTTGATCCCCGTGTAGGCTGGATGCAAATGATATTGAAGATTTTCTAAATTATCAACTCAAAGGACAGTTAGCATAAATTTCAAGCCTTTAACTGTTAGAGCAAGGGTGCCCAAAGTGGAGCCCATGGGCCAAATTTGTCCTGGTGCCACGTGCACTTATGGACATCCTTGTGCTCGAACATGGTGTTTGTTATGGACAAACCGTAACTAGCACAGAAGTCCAATAACAGAACACCACTCGGGTTCCGATCGGGGAGACCGTTCTTCCCCATCACCCCCACCCAGGTCTCACTGTCGTTACCCACGTGGGCGTTGAAGTCCCCCAGTAGAACAATGGAGTCCCCAGCCGGAGCACCATCTAGTACCCCTCCCAGGGACTCCAAGAAGGCCGGGTACTCTGCACCGATGTTGGGCCCGTAGGCCGAGACAACGGTGAGAGACCTGTCCCCGACCCGAAGGCGTAGGGACGCGACCCTCTCATTCACCGGGTTGAACTCCAACAAGTGACGGCTGAGCTGGGGGGCTATGAGCAAACCCACCCCAGCCCGCCGCCGCTCCCCGCGGGCAACTCCAGAAAAATGGAGCGTCCAGCCACTCTCCAGGAGTTGGGATCCGGAACCCAGGCTGTGCGTGGAGGTAAGCCCGACTACATCTAGCCGGTACCTCTCCCTCCCGCACGAGCTCAGGCTCCTTCCCCCCCAGCGAGGTGACGTTCCATGTCCCGAACGCCAGAAGCTGCGCTCGCGGACCAGGTCGTCGAGGCACCTGCCTTCGACTGCCACCCAGTCCTCTCTGCACCCGACCCCTACGGATCCCTCTGCGGGTGGTGGGTCCACAGGACCTAAATCCATCCATCCACCCATCCATCCATTTTCTCCCACTTGTCCGTTGCCGGGTCGTGGGGGCAGCTGTTCAGACCTAAATCCATTAAACTAAAAGTTTTTGGAGAGTTTCTGCTTGGGTTTCTTTGCAGGATGTCAGAATAGCCTCCCAGAGCCTCCCACCCTCATAAATGTTTTGCTTGAGGCTCCAAAGGTTCTGAATAGGTTTGAGGTCAGGGGAGGATGGGGTCCACATCATGAGTTTCTCTCCTTTTATGCCCATAGCAGCCAATGATGCAGAGGTATTCTTTACACCATGACATGGTGCGTTGTCATGCGTGAAGATGATTTTGTTAGGGAAAGCACGGCTCTTCTTTTTGTACCATGGAAGAAAGTGGTCAGTCAGAAACTCCACATATTTCCTTAAAGGTCATTTTTACTGAAATATCATTTGCATAATAATTTGGAATGCGGTGTAGACAATAGACAATTACTGAGATGTTGCACGTTCCCTAAGCCTAAGTTATTCCAAACATTTATGCAATTGATTAATATATAATAAACAAAACAACCATTTACCTCAGATTTAGTACTTATGACGAGAGCATCAAGTGTGGGTTTGAGATCAGCGTCCTTGGCTTCAGCATCAGTGAAAACAAAGATTTTTGAGTACGCAGGGGCAGTCGTCAGAGCCAGCTACATAGTTCAAAAGTTCAAAGTTAACTTTATTGTCGTTGAAAATAACTTTTACATTCAAACCCTTGGTGCAAACAGCAATAAAATTACACTCTATGTATAAATAGCAATATCGAAAACAAGAGCAATGGGTTAGCGTTTAATGTCTTGAGGGGGATTGAGAAGCAGAGTTTGTAAATGCAGGGGCAGCAGAAACTCCACATTCTTCACCAGTTTCATTTGTTCAGTTTCACTTTCAACAAAAATGAAAAATTATGTTTTTATTTAAATACCTGAATGGCAGAGTAACACATCTCAGGGATGTCACCTCCTCCGTCTGCTGTAAGCTTTGAAATCTCTGTTTTCATAACATCAGGGTCTGCTGTCTTGGTCACTGGTCCAAACTCTACAAGTCAACAAAAGAATGATATTTGTAAAAGGTAAATGTTTATCACACCAAAACCATCAATTTATTATAATAGTTCATACCGGGATCATTGAAAGGCACCAAAATGTACTCCGATGGTTCGTCCTGTGTTCCCCTTTTACTGTCGACGATTTCAGAGGCCACTTTTCGTGCTTCATCGATATCATCCGACATGCTGCCTGTTGTGTCGATGACAAAACATAAAACGGAGGAGCGAGCAATGCCCATCATTCTGCAAAAACAAGAAAACATCACAATGATGCAATGTAAGAGAATAAAATGAAAGACATATGGATGGTAGAATATGAACAGAAATAAATAAGATGTCTGTGGCTCTGGTATCCTTTTTTATTCCAAAGTAACAAAGATTTTAAAAGTACTTATCTGGACTATGGGTTAATAATTATAATAATAATAATAATACAATTATTAATAATTCATTAAATATGTATATCACTTTTCACGCTAGTGCTTCACTAGCACATGCACAATATAATTAGACTCTCAGCAATGGAAACTATGTTCAATTCCAATTGACCTGTTAATTTCAGTTTATTCATTGACAGGTCTACCGGCGAGTCATGTGACAGTTCAGCACTTCCCAGTTCAAACTTTGGAAACGTTTTATGTGAAATGGCACTGAAATCAAAGTTTTATTTATTTAACTTTATTCATGAACCATATTAATAAAGGTGATATTTTATTGTCTTAATATAAAAAAAATAAAGATTCTGAAATGGAGGTTGATAAATAAGGGATATAAAATGTGATCATATTTTAGTTGTATTACTGAGTCTTATTTGTCAGTATAAATAAATGAGGATGACCTGAGGAAGTCCTCGTCCCCTGCGGCCAGGCGGATGTCTTCCAGCAGCTGTAGTGAGGCTGCAGTCGCCACCTTCACCGCGGCGTCGAAGTATAACTTGTTATCTTGGCGCCGCTCGTCTTTGTGAATTCCCCCACGGGGATGGATGCCACTGGTCAGGTCAGACACGCCTCCGTGGCTACATTTGCCTGTGATCACAGGTGGGACATGTTACTGCGATGACAGTTTTCAAATCGTGCTTACTTTAATTTGTTACCAGTGTAACACTTACAGTCTCCTACATGCCTGTTATGAACTTATTTACCACTAATTTGGAATGCAAAAAAAGCCCTTTGCAAATGCCCACTGCCCAGAAAGACGGAGCTAAACTGTTCCCTGGATGTTTTTATCCTTTTTTCTTCATTTAATGTTATGATTATGAAACAGAAATTTAAAACAGAAGTTTACTTTAAACCGAGTAGTTGTATGTATTCCTTTGATATAAGGAAAGTAACTGTATTCTGAATACCCTCGAATGAAAGAGTAACTGTACCTGAATACACTTACCCAAAATGAGTAAATACATGTATTCAGTTACTACCCAACTGTTTTTCATAACCAGATCTGTTTCAGTGGCATAAAAATATGCACTTATTCCTAATTAAATTCCCACAACTTTACTTTCACAGGTGTCATCTGTGGACTAGTAACAAATATCCAAAACGATTTTGAAAGAAAATCAAAACGGAGATAGGGGGGCATTTGCATAGAAAGATAGATAGACCGTTATTGGCACAAGGCACACACATAACAGACAAACAAAGAGCAGTGTCAACACATTACGCAAAATATGCAAGATTTTTACACAAAGTTACAGGTTCTTTAATGCAGTTATGGCGGAGGGGACAAAACTTTTCCTAAAGCGTGCCAGCTCCAACCTTGAAGGCATCTATGTTTTTAGACCCTCGTTTATGTCATGCCTTTCACAACAAAGGCTTTTTATTTTATTTTTTAAGGCCAACAGGAAGCACTCAGTTCTTATTATAATACTTGACAAACAGGAAACTTTAGAAATATTCACCGTTGTTTTGGTAAAAGGTTTAACATTGCTAAGACATGGATAAACAGGACATTTTTAACGCGTTTCACAACTGCAGAGAGAGATTCAAGAGCGAGAGGCGTCGGATCTGTGGATTTGTTCGCTCCTCCTTTTTCGCAGGTAAACAAAGTCTACACACCGTGAAAGTGTCCCGCAAAGGAAAACCAGAAAAACCAATAGAGCCCATTTATGCAAACCCTCATTCTAATGTGACAGCTTTAGATTGAGTAGCGCGTGTGATGCGTAAAGACGCACCGGGGGGACCCGCAGCAAATCTGCGCCGTTACCGTGTGCAGGAAATTAAGGGACGGAGCAGATGAGCCCCATTCTGCCCTTACGTTGCATTTAAGTGGCTAAACTTAAACGCGTTTGAGCTCCCGGGCTAAAATTATAGGAGGACTAGCCTACTGGTTTGTGCGTAAGGTGAGAGAGCGCTCCTCTTCTCCTTCCCTGTACGGCGTACCACCGGCAAATCTTTTAACAAAACGCAGTACCGGACCGTACCGGCTTAACTTTCACCCCTGTTATAACATAAATAAGGTATGTGATGTTTTTTCAGTATTACCATTGGGCTTGGAAATTCCCATGTATCCAGATGTCAGCTTCCGTTTTTCCAGGATGGCGGGAAGGATGGGATCGGGACAAGTTCCACTGGCACAGTCGCTGCAGGTGGGAGTTTGTATATCTACAACACATGTTAAAGATTTATCAGGGCTGAACAAAGTGAAAGATTTATCATTGCACTAAGTTCATACAAATTCAATGCCCATATTACTTTAGCCAGATAATAACACTCATCTACTGTATTTAGGTGGAAGACCTTCCTTTTGAAGTTATACAACTTTATATTTCAGAGGATCAAAGGAGACAGAGGGCAGCCAGCCAGGTTTCTTCCGAGTGCTACAGTTTCCCCGACCTCCAAGGTCATGCGGGTCAGGTTGACACAGTGGCAGCGCGGCTCAGCCGCAGCAGCTCAGGACTAACACCTGAACACTATTTCGTTGTACACTTGTACAATGACAATAAAGCACTTACTTACTTTATATCCAAACAGCCGTACTACAAGTACAACTTCTACATTTCTACATTATTTCTGAAAAAATGCCATACATTTTGTGACTATATGATCAGGTTTATCTTTAAACTCACAGATTCAAATGATCTTTCTGTGGCAAACTAGAGTGAACTGTAAAACACACACCTGCAATGTCTTCAATTGGAAGATCTGCACGAATGAGACTGAGATATGGGTCTCTGTTACCCAGCTCCATCCAATTACTGTGGCTGTAGAAATCCTGAAAGTTCACAGAAATGCACACAGTTAAAGATAAGATGAACTCATTAATATCAGTTTATTCCGTCTCTGAACACAGCTTTGTCTATACAGTACACAATGTTTAAAGAACATGAATTATGTGTTAATGTTCTTTAGAGCGACACTTGCATACCACCCAATAAATACAATAAATACAAGCATTCATTTAATTATACGTGTTTTTCATTGATGTTTAATAATAATAATAAAAACATGCGTCTTTACTGTGTGTGGGCTAGGGCCGGGTACAGTAGGATTTTATCCATATTTTTTAAATTATTATTTTACGTTTCTGCCTCTTACCTGTAGAGTGTGGAGGATCTTGCCAAGAGTTTCTCTGGCTGCCTGGAAGTTCTCATTGCGAATGTTCGCTTTTATTGCTGCCATTCCCTCGGTGATCAGGCTCTTTCCCTCAAGGAACGCCTCAGAGTTGAAGTGATGAGGAGCACTGATAAGGTACAACACATTATTATCTGGTTTTCTTTTTTTAACATCAGTCCTATATTTCACTTTTGAACACTTGCAATAGGTCTAACATTTTGAGACCTGTGTGTTGTCAGAGCCAATTTATTTCTAGTTGGAGTGAAAGGTTTGAGAAGCAATGATACAAATGACCAATGAAAGACATATTCTATAAGCAACATATTCTATCAGCCGAATGCCCATCTTGGGTCGCCCGTTGCATTATGGGTAATGGGGTTTCTTTTGGCTACCAAACAATATTGATAGTTAGCGTGAAGCAACGAAGAAAGCTATAATTTGGACCGTTTTAACTGCTGGAAAGTTGATGATTTAAAGTGTTTTTGTCTTCACCGTAGAGCTTGTTACAATATTGGCGTGAAGTCTATTTTTACAACCGTACGGAGATAGACAGAAACGGAAAGAACTTAACGGCCGTTCATACGAAGAGATGCTGACAAAAGTGACGACCAGTCCTTGTTCACATAGTTGGAAGAACTATGTGAGAAAAAACTTTCTGATCCTTGAAGGCGACTGTTGGACAAAGTCCAGGGTCTGAAACTGTGGCCTCATGTCGCCGATATTCACAACATTTAAACTGGAATGAGAAATAAAAATAGAATCCTTTTTTTTTTTTTCAATAAGGAGGTGGACAGTAAACTAAACCTTCTTTTTTAAATTGTGACCAGAGAGACCACATACACATATAGGCTATGCCTATGAACGAGTGATCTGATGGTGCACAATGGCTAATCGATCGCTAATTCGACAGATGGAAATACTATATTTAACATCAACATTGTTTTGAAACTTTTCCCTGTGATTCCAAGACGAATTCAAATGATTTAAAAAGTAGGGATGTAACGATATCGCGGTAGTAAAAGTGCCTCGATATCGTCGTGGTCTTGTTACGATATTTAAACGGACAGTTATTCGTCAAAAACAACTATAATAAGTCGGATCCCGCGGAAAAAAACATTGTAAACTACATAGACCATGATCCTTTGCGCTGCGTCGTCACAACAAATGAGCTGTTGAGCCAATAGGAGCGCATGTTTTACGCTGCAGTGTCCACACCACAACAAGTGAGCATGGCGGTTAGCGGCGACCAAAGTGGGGCTCCCGTGGATATTGAAGTTGTGCCAGCCCCTGCAGCTTTTAATTCAGACGTATGGCAGCATTTTGGTTTCGCTGTGTCAAAAAACGATAAAGGAGAGAGTGTGGCGGACAAACAATGGACCATGTGCAAACACTGACACGCGAAATTACGATACAGCACGGAAAACACCAGCAACATGCGGAGCCATCTGATGACCCATCACCGTGAAAAGTTTACAAAGAAAGTCACGTCAAGTCAAAAAACCTTACAGGAGACAACTGTTGTGTGACAACTATGCCACACAACTGCACAAAGGCTCAAGAAATCACAAGATACATCGCGGAATACAGAGCGTGTGATTTACGTCCCTTTTCTGCAGTAGATGGAAAAGGATTTAAAAGGTTAGTGGCTAAGCTTGAGCCAAAGTATTGTACATGTTTGTGGATGTTTTCAACAGGCGTATTTTATTTGCCTACTACTTTTAGTGTTATGCTTTTTTACACATTTGAACCAGACTTGAGCTTTGTTTGCATTGAAGGGAATTCCCTTTTGTTTTTGTTTACAGTTCTACTTGCTCAACGGTATATTGATGTTAATGACTTGAGGTTGCACTTTAAAAGCATTAAGTGATCAGCGTTTACATATGTTTTTATGCTGCATGAATACAACAATAAATGCCCTAGTGAATGGCAAAAGCAGTTTAAATGTCAGTTTTTTATTATTATCATCATAAACTCAATATCGTGAGCTATTTTACAATACCGTGAGCCTCTCCACAATATCGCAATAAATATCGTACTGTGAGCTCAATATCGATATCGTATCGTATCGTGAGATTATGATATCGTTACATCCCTATTAAAAAGTGAGGGTGTCTGTGTCGGGCTGATCCCAGGTCCTGTTGTTCCCCTGTCCGCTATGGTCCGCTCCTGCCTACGGAGCCGCCGTCCTGACTTTTTCCTCGCTTTCAAGATATTGACAACATCAATTTTTGCAGGAAATGTCACTTGAGACTTAAAGTCTGTAAACCAATGCCCGTAAGCCTTATAGTTCACGGTTATGGCTCAATATACTTCAGTGTTCACGCTCTGCTACCTGAACTCGCTCACACGTTTCAATGGCGGAGTGGTTTGTTTGGGCCGAAATTAGGAGCCTGATTGACTCACGCATCCACAGTCGAGATGGACATTCGGCTTATTGCCTGTGTATATTGAAAATGTAAAAGGTGTATTGGATCACAACCCGGCTCAGCTAGGATTGGGGGCTCATCCGGGATCCTAACACCCTCCCCCTTTAACATTTCATTTTAGACACATTTACAGTAGTTATATAATATTTTCCCACCTATCGACAAAGTCTCGGTCGACTAGTCCATGCTGGACATAGATTTCCTGGAGAGCGGAGTGAAACTTGGCCCCTGAGACGTCGCCTGTGGCTTTGGGACCAAGACAGGCCTGGACTATCTCTTCAGGAGAATTGCCCTGCAAGAAAGAAGTAAATACAATATTAATATTAATTACAATATCTGTAAATGTGTGTCTTGATCTTTTATACATGTGTTTCCAATGACATCGCGCATAGTTCTGGCCAATTTGAATGCCGAAGTAGAATTATGCAGTACTACAACATGTAACAATGTCTCTACTCAGGATGAAAATGAAAGACAACTGATTTTTTTGTACTTGTACTTGCACTTTTGTACTTGTAATCATTACCCAAGAAGATAACAGTTAAAACAAGGCCCCAGAGAGCGCACGTTTATGTGATATAACCAGAACTCTGTCGAGTGTGGACGTGTTTTCTCACTTCTCCTGGCTTTCGTGCTTTTTCCTCCTCTTGGACCACCTGCTCGCTGTCCTCCCGAACCGCTAAACTATGGAATTGGATTAACTGGAATCTCAGCGACCTATGACCTAAGAGAGACCAACAGGCCCGTTTGGAATCATGAGGCCGTCCTTCCGTGGACCCATCACCTGCAGGAGGAGCCATAGGAGCCTGGTGTTATGTGATTTGGGCAGCTCGAACAGCTGCCCCCACGACCCGGCAACGGACAAGTGGAAGAAAATGGATGGATGGATGGATGGATGGAATCTCAGCGCAATTAATAAGTCTTTTTCACAAAGTGAGGCCATGGAGGAGACCGTCTTTCCTAACGAGATTTTCACAGCTCGGTTTGCGATGGATGACGTTTTCCTAAACGTTTTCCTGTCAGTCGGAGACATCAAAGATATTTACTTATTTGGACTCTTGATAACATGGTCCCTGCTCATTGGATGGACTGCCCTGGATTATCGGAAATTTGGATTGACAGCAGCTTGCAATCGGACCACGCTGCTGTCCATTGAAATTAACAAGCACCTTGGAGCAGAGAGTGACCGAGTGATGGAAATACACCGGAAAGTAACGCACAACAACAATGGACTGTTATGTACGACCTGGCAGCTCACTGTGGAGCTGGACCGCTTATATCTCCTACACTGTCAACACTTCCCTTCAAGGCCAAGCCACGGAGCTAAACCGGATAAGGACTGAGCTCTCTGGGTCATATTTTGCATAACACTGACTTTCAGACTGTAAATAATGCCACAGCAGGATTTACTCAGACTAAATTAACCCATCAAAGGGAACCGAAAACCTTTCTCTGTGATTTTTACAGTTTATCATGTCATCAGTCTCAGTCTGAATCAGTGAATCAGTTGCTCAAGACGTTAGCATGCTACCGGTTAGCAACTTTCAATCAACTGTCAATGGCTTCAACACGATAAACACATGTGTGGCTCACATCTATGAACACTGAGGAAATACTACAGTAACAGCCCAGTTTTGACCTCTGTCAAATGTTGTAGCCAAGGTTTGGAGTGTGGTTCAGGGCTTTCCCTTGGAGAGGTCAGAGCTAAGCTGTTAAAGCTAAATGCTAACTGGTAGCATACTTAAACACCGACTCACTGGTTTCTTCACATAAAGAGATATTGTTACATGTTGCAGTACTGCATAATTCTACTTTGGTATTCAAAATGGCTGCCATATCAACAAAAGTCACATGACTGAAAGGCATGTATAGTTGCTTAAAGCAGTTACATTTAATAAACATGAGGCCTATGTCATACATGTGCTATAGATTGTTACTTGTGAGTGTTTTAGTGGATTATTTTATTATTTTCGTTATTTGATGTTGAGTGATAGATTACTTCTGCTGAAACATGAATTTCCCTCGGGATCACTAAAGTATTGATCTATCTATAGTTTGTCTCAGGGAACACAGCATAAATTAACATTTTCATCAACACTATTCTGTCTATTATGTGCAGCCAGTCCAGGAAGGAATCAAAAAAAATTACTATATTTAAAATTATGGTTAATAATATAATTTCAGACAAATGTATTGCTGCTGAAACCAAGTCTTTTGTGAAAACAAAATGTCTTTATTTTTATCAAGAGCAGACAGCAACGTTTTAAAGGCTCACCGTGGGTTTGAACTCATAATCGTTGTTTTCTGCCACGGCTTTGCACGTTTCCATGACCTTCTGCAGCAGGGCGTTCTCAGTGATGGTGACATGAGTGACGCCCCAAACGGCGACAGGGACAAAGGCCACGGCTGGTCCCGACAAAACCATAGCAAATACAGCCAGACCCAGCAAAGAAGCCATCATAAATCTGAAGAGAGAGATAGGCAGGATTGGAGTCAGAAAAATGAACCTTACGAGATACCAACAAAAGAGACCTATGCGTATATGATGAGTTTTAGATATGCAAATCAGGAACAGCATACTATTCCTGTCTTTAGACATTTGTATTGACTAAAAATGTTATTATTATAATTACTGTTGGCAGGACTGTCACTGTCTGAGGTGGGGCTTTGACAGAAAAATTAAAAGACTGATATGGTAAGGTGTGTTCAAGCGCAGTCGGGAAAGTCTTAATGTATTTGTTGTGTGGTTTCTAACTTTTTTTCCCCATCAGTCTGTTTCTAATTAGTCAAAAAGCAGAAGTGGGGTAATAAAGGTGACATTGTTCCAGCTCTTTAAAATGTCACCAAGCTCTTAAGCATGGTTAAAATCATATAAGACAGCAGTGCGTTAAGGTTAATGGGGTGACGTCGGCTCTCTTCCCTAAACAACATGGGGGTCCCTCAAGGATCAGTACTGGGGCCATTGTTGTTCACAATGTACATCAAGGACCTCCCTGATGGCTGCCAAGGTGTCAACTGCCAGCTGTACGCAGATGATACAGTAATTCATCTGTCTGCTAAAACTCCAGCTCTGGCAGCGCAGCAGTTGACACTTGCCCTAGTAAACATCTCTAAATCGCTCGAGTTGTCTCACCTAACCTTAAACGTGAAGAAAACCGTTGCTGTCTGTTTCTCAATTAAAACAAGACCTTCTAACAGCACCTTTTCGAAGTAAGCATAAACAATGAAATCATACAAGAAGCAAAAGAGACCAAATATCTTGGAATTATTCTTGATTTAAATTTCAAAGTCAAGTCAAAAATGTGTGTAAAAAGGTCAAATCCAACTTGAATTGTTTTCGTTTTAACAGGAGGGATCCGTCCCATCAGGCCGCCCTGTTATACATGCATGCCATGATTTTTTCACATCTGTCCTACTGCGTCACATCCTGGTCACAAACCTCCCCGTCCACACTCAAGCCGGTTGTTTCATTGTCCAAACAGGCAGTCAAGGTATTTGACAGAAAACCTATGAGATGGCATCACTGTGACATAATAGACATAATCTTTTTACTTTTAAAAACTTTACACATTTTAGTATTCTGAAATTGGTCTTTAAATGTTTGAACAGTCATGTGTCGCCGCTGTTTTCCGCTCTCATTGTTTGGCGTCAGGACTCCCGCAGACCTTTAAATCATATTAAAATAATCTGTACAAAAGTTTTTCAAGAAGCATCAGTGCTGTTTTTGTTTTGTTTTTTTACAATTAAAAACATCTCATCCAAGAAGCTTACTCGGTTCTACTTTTCTTCCGATTTTAAAACTTGGATTTTGCAGTAAAACTTTCCAGTGGGGAAGGGTTAGACTCGCCATTAATGGAAGAGGAGAGACACGCACATCCAACGCTCTAAATCAGTGTGCTGGATCCAAAATAGTACATGATAAGAAAAGGAAAAGATCCGCACAACTGAGGTTCGCTCACCGATTTATTGTACACCGAAGGTGGTGGTTGACGTTTCGGGTCTAGCCCTTCATCAGAACATTAGACTCGCCATTAGCCATTAGCTACAAGAGGGGTGTAAGTCCTAGTTTGCAAAACCAGAAGGACAGTAGCACTAAAGTCACCGTTTGAGCGAGAGGCAAAACATCTTTCATTATAAAAAAAACAACTCAGTATAGAGGAAAACGCTTGTACAACTAATTTATGAGACAAATATTCAAGTGTTTCTGTAAATTACCATACACAAGGGGGCTGATGGGATGCTGTGTCTAACCTGGAACATAAAAAGAAGATTGTTTGTGTGGATTTGCTTTTAGGCTTTATGGCTTGGCACACTATGAATCTACTGTACTACAATTACCCAGTTTAGTGTTTGAAAAGATTTACAACACTGGCGTTGTTTCTGGGAACATGTATAAAACCTGATGTTAAGTACTTTACTGTGGTGGCCGGTATGCGGATGAACCCTGGTTGAAACAGACACTGACATGTTCATCTTGAAGTAAATCTAAAAAGTGCATTCCTCTGTTTTGCTCCCACACAATAGGAACCAAACCGTTTTTTTAAAGGATGGTTTGTGCAAGAAGGGGCTTGTGCCAGATGTGAAGTGATAAAATATTTTTCACCTCAAAAGGCATGCCGAGTCCTGTCTATGATAATACAAGTCAGCAATTAAAACATCACACGTTACTGATTCATGTTACCTCAAGGAATGGAGTTAGAGGGATAATTTGGGTTAATTATCTCTTTGGTTATTGTAATTCGTGTCATTGTCAAACTGTACCAAATCATACACCTATTCAAGTTTCCTGGGAAGTTAAAACGTATTAGTCATAGTCAAATAACAGCAAAGGCAGCCAGTAAGTAATACAGTTACTATGTCATAATGTCATACTTGCACTGATACAGTTACAATAGGTGGCATTGTGCAAATAGAGGCCTGATTGGAACAGATTGCAGCATTCTCTGGTAGTCTCTTTGTTGTGTCAATATAATATATTATTTTTTAATTCATAGTAAAATGGCAAAACTACACTAATCATTTCAACTTATAACATATGACAAGTTTGAATGCTTTTGAAAATATGAATTATTTAGGTGGATAACATCTGTTGTAAGTAATAGTTATTTTATTTCAGTGAAGCAGCAATTTAATGCAGAAATGTTGGGCATAAAAGTGATTTTTATGTGACGTTTTAATCTACTGACAGGAAGTGACATAGACAGAGTTAAAAGTTTGACTTACTCATTTCCCATTGACTCTGAATGGAAACTTCTTGTGACTCTATAAACATCACTAAAAATTGTCAAAGTAATGAAAGATGGGTCATTTTTTTAAAATCTTAAATATAATTGTTTTGGCAAAAAAATTGTCTAATGTGTTGTATGCACTTTAGGCACCATACCTGATATTTTTTTGTTTTCCCTATAAATGGAACGACATGTGTTTCGTTTTTGTTTTCCCTATTTAACGAAATGTGTTTCCTTCCAATTTTTACCCCAACACAATATTACAATTTAGACAGCATTTCACAAAAGCACATTAATCGATTTATGACGCATGCCTATTCCCTGCTAAAAAATAATATTATACTATTTGTGTTTCAGACATCATCAGATTGAAATATAACAAAATAAAAATCCATAGGTTTCAAGTTTCAAGTTCCCAGGATTATTCAGACTTCTGAATCATCATTAGTCATTACTCAAAAGGCATCTTCATGTACTGTAAAGTAAATGAAATCCATGAATAAGTGTAGAATGTTATTCTGTAGAATTGTTCTTTTATTTTATTTCAGAATCTCAATGTCCAACCACACAGCCTGCCCTTTGCTGCAGCTCATGATAAACCACAGCGTGAACAACATACTCCTGGTTTGCATCCATGGTCTGGTGTCCTGCCTGGGCATCCTGGAGAATGCCCTCATCCTTTGGGTGGTGGGCTTTCGTCTGCGGCGTCGCACTGTCGCCTCCGTGTGGGTGCTCAACTTGACCTTTCCTCCAATCACAGCTGGGAGCTTAGACAACCACTGTGCAAAATCCAAGCTTCCATTTTCTTCTTGAACATGTTTGTGTCAGCCTTCTTGCTAGCCTCTATTTCCCTGGACCGCTGCCTCCTGGTGGCCAAACCGGTGTGGTGCCAGAATCACCGCTGTCACTGACACCAGTCATGCCATCTCCTACCACTTTGTCCAATCAAAACCAGCTGTCCCAAAGCTTCACCAAAATGGTCACTTTTGTCATTGCTGTGTTCGTGCTCTGCTGGTCTCTATACCACATCTTCTGCATTATCGAAGCCGCTGCGGAGTATCGGCAGGACATATCCGACTTCGTTCAAGTTGGCCTGCATGCCTCTCGCCACAACTTTTTCTTTCCTAAATCCAGTGTTGAATCCCATTTTGTACGCGTTTAGCTGTCCGAACATTTGCGTCCGAATACGCCAGAGTCTTGGGGCCGTATTTGATGGGTTGGTGGAAGAAGGTCCGGCTATACTGATGGCACCGGGGAGGGACTCAAAAATCAGAATGTTCAACGATCCCCAAGTCATTCCACAGAAAACCATTCACCATTCAAAAACCAGAATGAACACAATAGGTAAATAATAAATACATAATAAAACACGCTAATGCCATGTGTTTCTACAGTGAATGGCTTGTTACGCCTGGACATTTGTCAGGTGTGAGATAAATGTATTATCCAATGGAATTAATCATTTTTCTCAGGAGCTCTAGATAAAATGCCATTGTGCCCAAATGCCAATGAGAAAAAAACATTTATTTATAATAATAATAATAGTATCTCAAAATTATTCTTACAGGGTTTTGTAAACAAATAAGTTTCTAAAAATGTCCAGAGCCACATCCCTCATCTTCAAAGTGTGTCAAGGGCTCGCAGATGGAGCACAAGGCCAGTGACGGACTGGCCATTGGGCAATGTGGGCAAATGCCACTGTGGCCTCCTGGTCTCATCACTTGTTGTGGCCTCATCACAAACAAATAAATAGGCTAAATAAAGCGAGGAAGCGGCCGCCTATTGGCGCATTTAGAACAGTCCATTGCGTTAAACGTGTCAGTTCTACGTTTTCGCTTTGCTGCTGCAAATGCTCCGTGTATTTGTGCTGTTTGGACTGACTTTTGGCATTTCTTTCCAAACTTTCGATACGTCGCTAATGTCATAACACACGGGGTTCATCGCTGCTGCACCCGCGGTCTGTCTGAGCCCGGGTCCGAGGCTGTCTGTCTCCCCGCGCCGCTATGCTCAGAGCCCGGGTCCGAGGCTGACTATCCCCCGCGCCGCTATGCTCAGAGCCCGGGTCCGAGGCTGACTATCCCCCGCGCCGCTATGCTCTGAGCCCGGGTCCGAGGCTGTCTGTCTCCCCGCGCCGCTATGCTCATGAGCCCGGGTCCGAGGCTGACTGTCCCCCGCGCCGCTATGCTCTGAGCCCGGGTCCGAGGCTGACTGTCCCCCGCGCCGCTATGCTCTGAGCCCGGGTCCGAGGCTGACTGTCCCCCGTGCCGCTATGCTCTGAGCCCGGGTCCGAGGCTGACTGTCCCCGTTCTGAGCGCAGCCTCCGCTCAGGCCCGGGGCTCAGGGCGGAGGCTGCGGGTGCCTGTCCGCGCCCTGTGCGCACTGCGAGCGGGTCTAACCTCTGCCCGTCCCCGCTGAGTGGCTACAAGAACTTTGTGATACCTTTCAGTATGAAAAGCGCTTTATAAATGAAGTTTGATAGATTGACGAGCGGATCGGCTGATCTCTGGCAGCTCTGGCTGCAGCCACAGCGACACACGGACGGGGGGAAGGAGAATGTAGCGCCGAATGAAGCAGAAATTGATGACAATCTGTAGGGTTTGGGCTGAGTTTAGGTGCTTGTTTAGGTGTTACAAAACAGCATCAATCAAGTGATGAACTGGTTTTGTAGAAACATGCTATAGAGACAAGTAGGCTGGCTTTTTATTTACATAACCTGATTAATCTGTGTTAATAGTAAATGCAGTCAAATGGAGGGCTGTCCCATTTCTTAGGGCGGTCTTTTCAACAATCGCCCTTAGCCCTTGGTTTCAGGGTGTAGGGAAAGGGCAAGGGCTAGGGGTAGAAAAGAGAATTGAGATTGGGCCAAAAAGGCTAAATAAATAAATAAATCGGAGATGGGGCCGCCTTTTGGCGGATTGGCCGCCCGCAGATGACTTAAGACAAATGTGGCCTCTCTGCTAAAATTGCCAGGGCCTCTTTTTGGTGCCAGTCCGCCACTGCACAAGGCTAACTATGTGCAGGGCTTAGTATAAACAAAAGTCAGCTTTGTTGCTGAGACCACCATAAGGGTGTGTGATAACCTGAGCGTACATTAAAACAGCATGAGAACACAGACGAGATGGCCTTGGCTTATACATTACCAATACACTATCACTTCTCTGTCATCAAAGCTGTGGTTACTGGCTTTAAAATGGAGTTACGCTGATCGAGGGTCACTGCTACTGTCACAATGCATCCACTTTACACATGTAGTGGTTCCCTCGATACTCGTGCAGTGTCGTAACATCCACCCTCCCTTTCCGTCTTGGCAAGCAGCCTCTGTATTCACAGGAATGTGTCAGCCACA
The DNA here is from genome assembly GCA_021464625.1 of Proterorhinus semilunaris. Classification (NCBI taxonomy): domain Eukaryota; kingdom Metazoa; phylum Chordata; class Actinopteri; order Gobiiformes; family Gobiidae; genus Proterorhinus; species Proterorhinus semilunaris. Next base: position 10,129,805 of record CM038349.1, read on the forward strand.
CTGTGCCTGTGCCTCTGCATCTATCGTTATACTGGCTATGGAGGAAATGTCTTACTCAAGGACACAATCACAACATGAACTGTTTCAATAAGTTTACTGTGATGCATCCTGAGCAGCCGACATGTCAAGTTAGCTTGAAGGAGTACTCTCAGTTCTAAGTAAATAAATGCATGTTTGCTAAGTAACCATGACTCTCTACACATGGTGTCATTACTCTAAAGTTAAGACAATTAAAATCAGCTTCTTACCTTTTTTGATTCAAAGATGCAACAGTTCTCAGGTGGTTTGCAGAATGATAAAAGCAATTTAAAAAAGTGATGCTCCTACTTCATCATCTGATGGCAAAACTGTTTATTTTAGCGTTGCAGATGTTTTGAATTAGAGGAGAAAAACTTTGCAGACACCCCTCTGTTGTTAGAGCTGACACTGAAGTTGCCTCCTTTTAAAGGTGTGTGTGTGGGGGGGGGGGAGTGGTCTAGAAGCTTCTCTCTGTGGGAACCATGGGGGACAGATTTGGAAATTCCAGTATTGATGATTCATGTTAGTTTGCTACAGGCATTAAAAAACTTGGCATCAGTGATCCCACCATTATTTTCAGTTAAGTGCTCTCGCTTCACAGCTAGAAGGTCCTGGGTTCAATTCCCACCTGGACGGGGCCTTTCTGTGTGGAGTTTGCATGTTCTCCCTGTGTCTGCGTAGGTTTCCTCCGGATACTCTGGTTTCCCCTACCACCAAAAACATGTACAATAGGCCAGGATGAATGATGTGTGTGTAAATGTATGGTGTTGACGCAGATGAGTGCTTCTGTCAGTCTCCCCCAGGGAAAACTGAAGCTACTGACGTAGTTTACCACCACCGAGTATGGAGTGAATGTAAAATGCTCTCATGTAAAAGCGCTTTGTCGCTATGTCTGTGAAAAGCGCTATATAAATAAAAGGTTCTTAACAGTTTATGTCACTCAATGAGTTTGGACTTGGACTTGCGAAAGTGAAAGGTTATAGCAGACAGGGATGGAAAGTCACAGCCTTTCACTGTGTTTTAACTAGTAGGCAGCCGTCCTCTTCACTTGAGTCATTATCATTTGTGCTTGTGTCCGCCTAGTCCTTGTTTTAGAACTGCTTTGTCATATTTTAGTCAATCTTGTTGGTCTGTTTGAGAGAGATGTGGGAAATATGACAAAACAATAAGTTGCACACACTTACGTTATTGCATCTGAATGTTTGTTGACACCCCTCTGTTGTTAGAGCTGACACTGAAGTTGCCTACTTTTAAAGGTGTGTGTGTGTGGGGGGGGGGTGAGTGGTCTAGAAGCTTCTCTCTGTGGGAACCATGGGGGACAGATTTGGAAATTCCAGTATTGATGATTCATGTTAGTTTGCTACAGGCATTAAAAAACTTGGCATCAGTGATCCCACCATTATTTTCAGTTAACGGCAGTTGGCGGCACGGTAGCGCAGCGGTTAGTGCTCTCGCTTCACAGCTAGAAGGTCCTGGGTTCAATTCCCACCTGGACGGGGCCTTTCTGTGTGGAGTTTGCATGCTCTCCCCGTGTCTGCGGGAAATATAACAAAACAATAAGTTGCACACACTTACGTTATTGCATCTGAATGTTTGTTGAAGTGATCCTTAAATGATTAAAACGTAAAATAACTCCTGCCCAGGGACTTAAAAAAATAAGCAAACAGGCCCCAATGAACAGTTTCAGTTCACGGGACCATGGCGGAAGCCTCCGCATCGTCCAGTTATTTCTGATAATGGACACCTCGGAGTGCATTATCCTAGCCTGGCCTTAGTCATCCGTAAACTCCGGTCAATTATCCCTTTTTTCCCCCTACATGTACGTCTGGGTCTGATCTCAGTGGCCGCGTTTCATCGGTTGAATTTCAACCTACCATTCAGCGAGCGGGGGAGGCGGGTGTTGTAGGTGACATCAAGCATTTGTGCCGCATTTGCTGGTTGTAGTTCGGCAATGGCGCCGGATACGAAAGTAATGGAAGCTCTTCAATCCGTTCTGGCTCGGCTCCCAAACATCCAGAAATTAAATTTGAAGCCTTGGAATGTGCAAGGAATGCCCCCAAGAGTTATGATGCTGCTTCACTCAACACGGGCGCATTATGCTGTGTTTACACATAAGCACGATGCGTTACGAATGGCATTTTTCCGTCATTCGTGACGTTCGTGACATGACTTAACGCATCTCAATGGGATTCTTAACATAACGCATCAGTTCGTGACGTTCGTGGAGAAAGCTTTTGTCTGTCAAAAAATCTTCCACGAATGTCACGAATCACCCTCTGTTCGTGGAGTTCGCAACGGAGCGTGGCCTTTCGTGAGGAGTAGTGGCGCTTCGTAATTCAGCGTGAGAGCATTCGTACAGCAGAATCACCGTTTTCATACCTGAGGCTAGAGCAGAAAGCAGCGCCACACGGGACCAGAGGAGCGAGGAGGAGCAAACAAGAATGGGAGCGCTTGTACACACAGAGCCGGTGACTGTGCGGCTGTCGGTCTGGTCCACATTCGCCCAATTCTTGACAGATTTCCGACAGAACGCGACAATTCCCAGTGACCTGTAACAGCCCGTGGCACCGCGGGACACCACGCAGCAGCGCGGGACATTGAATGTTCATTTCTCCACCATAAGCCGTCTCCAAAGGCGTTTCAGAGAATATGGCAGTACATCCAACCGGCCTCACAACCACAGACCATGTGTAACCACACCAGCCCAGGACCTCCACATCCAGCAGGTTCACCTCCAAGATCGTCTGAGACCAGCCACTCAGACAGATGCTGAAACAATTGGTTTGCATAACCAAACAACTTCTGCACAAACTGTCAGAAACCGTCTCAGGGAAGCTCAACTGCATGCTCGCCGTCCTCATCGAGGTCTTGACCTGACTACAGCGTGTGTGGCGTCGTGTGGGTGAGCGCTTTGCTGATGTCAATGTTGCGGATCGAGTGGCCGATGGTGGTGGGGGGGTTATGGTATGGGCAGGCATCTGTTATGGACAAAGAACATAGGTGCATTTTATTTATGGCATTTTGAATGCACAGAGATACCGTGATGAGATCCTGAGGCCCATTGTTGTGCCATACATCCATGAACATCACCTCATGTTTCAGCAAGATAATGCACGGCCCCATGTTGCAAGGATCCGTACACAATTCTTGGAAGCTGAAAATGTCCCAGTTCTTGCATGGCCAGCATACTCACCGGACATGTCCCCCATTGAGCATGTTTGGGATGTGCTTGACCGGCGAATACGACAGCATGTACCAGTTCCCACTAATATCTCGCACAACCATTGAAGAGGAGTGGACCAACATTCCACAGGCCACAATTGACAATCTGATAAACTCTATGGAAGAAGATGTGTTGCACTGCATGAGGCAAATTGTGGTCACACCAGATACTGACTGGTTCTGAGTCCCCAGACCCCCAATAAAGCAAAAAACTGCACATTTCAGGGTGGCCTTTTATTGTGGGCAGTATAAGGTCCTGTGCACTAATCATGATGTCAGATCAGCATCTTGATGTGGCACACCTGTGAGGTGGGATGGATTATCTCAGCAAAGCAGAAGTTCTCACTATCACACATTTGGACTGATTTGTGAACAATGTTTGAGAGAAATGGTAATATTGTGTATCTGGAATGAATTTTAGATCTTTAAGTCCATCTCATGAAAAATGGGAGCAGAAACAAAGGTGTTGCGTTTATATTTTTGTTTAGTATATATATATATATATATATATATATATATATACATATATACATATATATATACACATATACAGTGCCTTGCGAAAGTATTCGGTCCCCTTTAACTTTTCGACCTTTTTGCCACATTTCTTCAAACATAAAGATATAAAACTGTATTTTTTTGTGAAGAACCAACAACAAGTGGGACACAATCATGAAGTGAAACGAAATTTATTGGATATTTCAAACATTTTTAACAAATAAACAACTGAAAAATTGGGCGTGCAAAAATATTCCTCCCCCTTACTTTCAGTGCAGCAAACTCTCTCCAGAAGTTCAGTGAGGATCTCTGAATGATCCAACGTTGACCTAAATGACTAATGATGATAAATAGAATCCACCTGTGTGTAAACAAGTCTCCGTATAAATGCACCTGCTCTGTGATAGTCTAAGAGGTCAGTTTAAAGCGCAGAGAGCATCATGAAGAACAAGGAACACACCAGGCAGGTCCGAGATACTGTTGTGGCGAAGTTTAAAGCCGGATTTGGATACAAAAGCCCAAGCTTTAAACATCCAAAGGAGCACTGTGCAAGCGATAATATTGAAATGGACGGAGTATCAGACCACTGCAAATCTACAAAGACCCGGCCGTCCCTCTAAACCTTCAGCTCATACAAGGAGAAAACTGATCAGAGATGCTGCCAAGAGGCCCATGATCACTCTGGATGAACTGCAGAAATGTACAGCTGAGGTGGGAGACTCTGGCCATAGGACAACAATCAGTCGTATACTGCACAACTCTGGCCTTTATGGAAGAGTAGCAAGAAGAAAGCCATTTCTTAAAGATATCCATAAAAAGTGCCGTTTAAAGTTTGCCACAAGCCACCTGGGAGACACACCAAACATGTGGAAGAAGGTGCTCTGGTCAGATGAAACCAAAATCGAACTTTTTGGCAACAATGCAAAACGTTATGTTTGGCGTAAAAGCCATACAGCTCATCACCCTGAACACACCATCCCCACTGTCAAACATGGTGGTGGCAGCATCATGGTTTGGGCCTGCTTTTCTTCAGCAGGGACAGGGAAGATGGTTAAAATTGATGGGAAGATGGATGGAGCCAAATACAGGACCATTCTGGAAGAAAACCTGATGGAGTCTGCAAAAGACCTGAGACTGGGACGGAGATTTGTCTTCCAACAAGACAATGATCCAAAACATGAAGCAAAATCTACAATGGAGTGGTTCACAAATAAACATATCCAGGTGTTAGAATGGCCAAGTCAAAGTCCAGACCTGAATCCAATTGAGAATCTGTGGAAAGAACTGAAAACTGCTGTTCACAAACGCTGTCCATCCAACTTCACTGAGCTCGAGCTGTTTTGCAAGGAGGAATGGGCAAATATTTCAGTCTCTCAATGTGCAAAACTGATAGAGACAAACCCCAAGCGACTTACAGCAGTAATCGCAGCAAAAGGTGGCGCTACAAAGTATTAACTTAAGGGGGCTGAATAATTTTGCACGCCCAATTTTTCTGTTTTTTATTTGTTAAAAATGTTTGAAATATCCAATAAATTTCGTTTCACTTCATGATTGTGTCCCACTTGTTGTTGGTTCTTCACAAAAAAATTACATAATATATATATATATATATATACATATTAAAATTCTAATTAACTTTAAAAAAAATAGTATGTATCTTTTTATAAAGTGTATGTAAACATCTGGTTCTCACTTTATTTCTATGTTTTTATACAGATATAAATTATTTCCTGATTTATTATTATTATTCGTTTATTTGATATGGACATAACAACTGCATTGGACAAACCAGATACATTGTTTTTCGTGTTATAGCAAAACTGCTAATTTGCAACACTTGTCCATAGGAGGCTACACATTTCACAAAACACAATATAATACAATACACATTACAATATTTAAAAGGTAAACAATACACAACATCAGTACATTTTATACAGTGTTACCATGTGAGCAACTTTGACTTGACTTCAGCCATTGTTTCAGACCTCTGTAAAAACTGTTCATGTCGGTCTGCAGTTTTAAATTAGTGGACAGAGAGTTCCATAGTCTGGATCCATTAAAAGAGAAACTGGACTGTCCAAAAGATTTTGTGAATTTTGGGAGAACACAGTCCCCACTCACCGAGGCTCTGGTGGAGGGCCTGCGTGAGTCCTGAAGCCGAACAATTAGAGCAGAAAACAGCGGCGACACATGACTGTTCAAACATTTAAAAAACAATTTCAGAATACTAAAATGTATACAATTTTCGAAGGTAAAAAGATTATGTCTATGGATGATGTCACAGTGATGCCATCTCATAGGTTTTCTGTCAAATACCTTGACTGCCTGTTTGTACAATGAAACAACCGGCTTGAGTGTGGACGGGGAGGTTTGTGACCATGATGTGACGCAGTAGGACAGATGTGAAAAAATCATTGCATGCATGTATAACAGGGCGGCCTGATGGGACAGATCCCTCCTGATAAAACGAAAACAATTCAAGTTGGATTTGACCTTTTTACAAACATTTTTGACTTGACTTTGAAATTTAAGGTTGTTATCAAGAATAATTCCAAGATATCTGGTTTCTTTTACTTCTTGTATGATTTCATTGTTTATGCTTACTTCAAAGGTGCTGTTAGAAGGTCTTGTTTTAATTGAGAAACAGACAGCAACGGTTTTCTTTACGTTTAAGGTTAGGTGAGACAACTCGAGCCATTTAGAGATGTTTACTAGAGCAAGTGTCAACTGCTGCGCTGCCAGGGCTGGAGTTTTAGCAGACAGATGAATTACTGTATCATCTGCGTACAGCTGGCAGTTGACACCTTTGCAGCCATCAGGGAGGTCATTGATGTACATTGTGAACAACAATGGCCCCAGTACTGATCCTTGAGGAACCCCTATGTTGTTAGGGAAGAGGGCTGACATCACCCCATTAACCTTAACACACTGCTGTCTTCCCCCAAAATATGATTTTAACCATGCTAAAGAGCTTGGTGACATTTTAAAGAGCTGGAGTTTGTTAAACAGCACGCTGTGATCCACAGTGTCAAAGGCTTTTTTTAGGTCTAGAAATACTGCACCAACTACTTGCCCTTTGTCTAGAGGCCCTTTGATCTTCTCTAGCAAGAAACAATTAGCCGTTTCGGTGCTGTATTTGCGCCTAAAACCAAATTGTTGAGGATGCAGCAGCTGGTTTGACTCGAGATGTTCAATGAGTTGTTCTGCAATGACCTTTTCCAGGATTTTAGACACAACAGGGAGAATGGCAATAGGCCTGTAGTTGTTGGGTGTGTCCTTTTCGCCTGACTTGTGGATCGGTGTTATTACAGCGGGCTTCCAGCACTGTGGGAATGTATTTGACCTAATTGAGAGATTAACTAAATATGTAATTGGTTGTAGCAGACTGTCCTGATGTTTTTTAATCAAGGTCATACTTAAGTTATGGATATCTTTTGCCGCGGAGTTGTTCATATTTGTGATTATCTTTTTAACTTCATCAGAAGAGACCTCTTGGATTTTAAAAAGGCTTTCGTTAACTAAGTTAACATTTTCAACACACGTCACCTTGTTTTTAAAATTGTTTGCTAGTTCATTGACAGAGTCTATAAAAAAAGGATTAAAAACATTTGCCATTGACTCATTGTTATTGACAAGAGTGCCATCCACTTTGATGGAATCTATCATAACGTGCTTTTTCTTTGCAGGGTTGGTTAAGTAGTTTATGTGTTGCCACAGTTTAGAGCTGCAACCATTAGCCTCTTCTATCTTTTTAGTAAAGTAGTCGGTTTTGGCTTTACGTAGTTTGCTTATGACTTGATTTCTAAGTGTAGTATAAATTTGATGATCTGTGCCATTTCTAGACTTCAGAGACTTTTTACGTGCAGTGTCACGTTTTTTCATAATGTGCCAAATATCGCCATTAAACCATGGGAGGGAATGTTTTTTTGGTTTATTTGTCCATGTTTTAGTAAACTTTTTTACCATTTTACTCAGTGTAGTGACAAAGGTATTAGCACTTTCGTTCATATTAGACTCTTTCATAACATTATCCCAGTTTATTTGGTTCAGTTCGTCTTCAAAGATATTTAGTTTTGCTTTTGGAATTCCAGTTTTCTGTATTTTTGTTTCTTGGTTATGATAGGTCAATCTTTTATTACCCAATTTCCTAACAATTAAGGTCATGTTATGATCCGAGAGCCCAGTAATAAGGTTGTAGGTTTTTGTTATTCTTTCCGGCCTATTTGTGAGCGTTTTACTACTTCTAGTGACTCTGGTAGGTTTGTCTATCAGCTGTTTATATTTAAATTTACCAACTAGAACTTTCAATTTCATTTTGCTACTTTTTTCCAGCCAGTTTATATTGAAGTCGCCCATTATTAAGCTTTCAGAGCAATCCATGTTAGAAAGGAAACTCTTGAATTCATTGTAAAAGTTCACCCTGTGTGAGGGTGGATTGTAAAGAACACATAAGTTAAATTTCATGGTTTTGGACAGAGTAACTCTTAGTGCAAGGCACTCTAATTTCACATTAATTGCAACCTCTTCACATTGAAACTGATCTCTAATGTATATTAACACCCCCCCGCCCCTTCCCTTTTCCCGGTCTTTTCTAAAGCACTTATAGCCTGGTATATTAATTAGATTTGTTGGAGTACACTGATTTAGCCAGCTTTCAGAAACGAACAAAAAGTCCAAATTAGAGTCAGTTAACAGGTTATGTATTTGGTCTATTTTTGGTAAAATACTTCTAACGTTGAGATGTCCACCTAGTATTCCTTTGGGTTTCGTTTGCGGATTCCATATAACTTGCGCATGATTTACTGTCTGGAAAAACTTGAGCTGCCTCTGCTTCACTGTTGCGCGATTTGAAGTGTTGACCCTTCCGGGACACCGTCTTTGTTTACTTTCTGCATCTGTCATAGCAGCATTGGTAGATGTTTGATTCTCGAATACATGGTGGGTGGCTGGATTACAACTCACCGCCGTAGCGAGACAAATGGTGTCCGATGTTCTTCGTGGCTCCGTTTGCCGCCGCTTCATTGTAGAGGTAGCCTTAGCTGTTTCAGCAAACCCGCAGATGGACTTGCTAGGCTTCACCCTGCTGGATCTTGTGACAGCGACAGGCGAAACCCATACACTCATTGCAGCGACCTCAGGTGCGGACGATGAACTCTGGTGAAGCACTCCACGGTAATCCTGGATGGCGTCCCCGTCCAAGCAGCCAGTTGACGGTGGAGAGGGCAGTACGACGCAGCCGGTTAACTCGCCGCTACTCCCTGATGGATCCGACCAACCAGTGACCACATCCGTGTCGCTCACTGGTCCCGCCGCGCTCGCCGGAGAGATGGAAGAATCGAAGTGAGTGTTTAGCTCAAACATGTGGCGTGAAGTAAAAGTGCGTACCTGTAAGTTTCCTGCGATGCTCTTGCGGTGGTTTGATGCGAGTATATGGGGGCTATCTAAGGTTGGACCAGTTGTCGGACCGGGGCATTGGTGGATGTCCCCGGACAGTAGAAGGCAGAAGGTGATTATTTGCGCGAGGCTCTGTTGAGGTTTTAGTACCGATTTGGTGTGCTTTCTTACTTTGCTGTACAGATGTGGATGAATGAAAGTAGCAGCCAGTACGTATCTTCCAAGTCCAAAATGTTTGGTTGCTTTGATGGTTACAATGTCCACTGATGTAGGTTTAATCCTATTGGAACGATAAGTGTCACTCAGAATTTGACCAGTATCTGTATAGAAAAAGGTGTTTGTGAGCAGTGCATAAGCAAAGAGCGCTGCAGCTGCTCCTGCCACACCCTGCGCCGCCATCTTCCTCCGTCTACACTGCTGCACGCATTAAAGTCGATGTTGATGACTTCAGATGTTGATGACTTCAGATGTTGCTGAAAGACTCTTAGATCCTCAGCTGTGTGAAAGGAGTTCTAACACTCACTGGATCTGAATAGACTTCCCTCTTTCACTCACGCCCTGCTAGAACATGCTGAAAAATTGTCAAGCTGCTTTTCTTTGGTGTAATGAGTAACTTAACTAATTAACTTACTAATTTCAGTTAGTTCGTTATTTTTATTTATTTTTTATTAATAATGTATTTATCTGTTTGGTGGATTGTAACATATTTTTTTTCTAATTAAAAGTCAAAAAGCAGAAGTGGTGTAATAAAAGTGGTGACATCGTTCTTAAGACAGTACGGGGGAGTGGGGTAAGATGAGACACTCTTGCTTTGGTGGTTGTTGTGTTGACCTATGACCTAAAAAAGTAACGGTTAATTCTGGTTTTATGCCAGACACTTGGAGATAACAATTTGAAACGTTTGCTGTAGATTCCTGACATGAATATGATAAATGTATTTCAAGTTTATTTATGTTTTTGTCAATTTCATTTTTCCAATGAAAATAAGGCCTTTTATGCCTAAAAATATAATTTCAGTGAGGAAATCTGAATATTGGATTGAGCCGGTTTAATATTATGGTTATATTTTGCTGACGTATTAGTTACGAAGACTTCTTCATTTTAGATATTTTGTTTTAAGAGAAGACATTTTTGTGTGTGTGTGTGTGTGTGTGTGTGTCAGTAAAAATGTTAATTTTGGATTTCAAAACTCAATAAATCAGTTTAGGGATAAGATATTTAATGAATCCCTCTGAAAAAACCTTCAAAATATTGTTCAGTCCAAGACTGGAAAGTTTGAAGCCTGTAGGTACTTATGTGGAGATGTTGTCACACCAATGTGACAAAAATGCATTTTGAGAAATTACAATTTCCCATTAATATATATTTAAAAAAAACTTGAATCACAGCAATAATTAAATATGTTATTGTGAAGATTAGGTTTTGTTTTGTTTTTCTAGGTAAAAGTGAATATTTAAAAAAAAAAAAAACTGAAAATTGAAAAAAATTGCTTGTAGGGGCTCTCTTTAAAGGATAAAATACAGCAAACTTTTTGCAATGTCTGCTGCTACAAGAAGTATGAATCAATCTTAAAATGCACTAACAGCTATCTCCCATTTGTACGTCCTAAATGTAGCTCACATGGGGAAAAATAAAAAATAATAAACATTGAATCAGTAAAAGCCACACTCACTAGGACAAATTTAATTTGTAAAATAAAAATGTACTACATATAATACATATGGTTCAGAACAGACATAAAGTTTGTTGTTTTTTTCTACAAAAATATAGAATAACTGTGGCATTTTTCAATCGCACAGGCATAACTTATCAGTTGAATGGACTTTATTCATGGTAGGTTTGTAGAACCAACTCTCTACCAATTCCTGATTTGAGATTTCAAAAACATAATCTGAAATGATACAATTCTAGATTACCAGTACCAGTAGTTTGCCACTTTGTAAACCTGACCATTGCAAAGAAGGCTATTGAACGGCCATAGTCAAGTTACTACAACAAAAGAGACAGGAATAAACTAATTTGGCCGGATAATGAAGACAGAAAACAATGGTGATAATATCAGGAGATCAGAGTTTTGGAGCAGGGGAGCTGGCAGAGCGTACAATAGAGTGGAAGCACTTCCCAACATTCCCAATTTTATCCACGGCCACCATCTCGAACACTTGTGCGCAGCAGGAGGCATTGTATCGGTATTGAGCCGGATCACTGTCGATGACTTTCGTCAGGGTCCCATTGCCCTGATTCAGGCTCACGCTCTTAATGCCAGTGCCGTTTCCATCCGTGATGTTTACATAAACTTCCCATACATGATCCTTGCACTGAGACACATGAGGGCAAGCATCTGTTACGTTGATAATCTCACACACTGGCGGGGAAAAATCTGTAATCTGAACAATGAGAAAAAGTATTTAGTTAGAGTTGTTTACTTTTGTACTTTATTTAAAAAAAAGCGTTTATTTGGTATATTGAAGTCAATCAATGGTTTTGTATAGCCCAATATCACAACAGGAGTTGCCTCATAGGGCTGTAACAAACATTAAGGTAATAAAACAGAACAGTAAATAAGACAATGTAAAGTTCCGGTGAATCAAATATCCAGGCAAACATAATGTCCAAATAAGCGTCAGCAGTGGGTGGCGACGAGCAGTGGGTGGAGACGAGCAGCTCGGGTGTCCCCTGTCCTTAGACTCTCCAGCCCGGCAAGGAAAAACTCAAAAACCCAGTGGGAGAAACGAGAAACCTTGAGGAGAACCACAGAAGGAGAGATCCACTCCCATGGACGGACAGGCTATAGAGACCCAGGGCCGAAGGAGTCCCTCAGTAGACGGGCCAAGATCACAGACCGTCCAGTCCTTGTTGTCAGTAGGCAGGGTTCCTCCGTTCAGCCGGGTTCCTCCGTTCAGCCGGGTCCCTCCGTTCAGCCGGGTCCCTCCGTTCGATCTAGACAGGCACTCCCAAGGGGGAGTGGGACAGGAGACACCATGTGAATAGTAATGAACAGACTACAGATGAAATAAATATTGTATCATAGTAAGACAAAGGTTGCAGTAAGAAGAAGAAGAGGATAGCGCTCAGTGTACCGTACTTCCCACAGCAGAGTTTCTCCTAAAGCAGCTTTACTTCAGGCTGTGGGTTAGAGCTTTACCTAACTGACCTGATCATAAGCTAATTCGAAGAGGTACGTTTTGAGCCTAGTCTTAAATGTAGGGACTGTGTCTGCTTCTTTAACGTGAGCTGGGAGTTTATTCCATAAAACCGGAGCTTGGTAGCTAAAGGCTCTTCCTCCTACAGTGATTTTGGAGACCCGAGGAATCACTAGTAGCCCTGAGTTTTGAGAGCGGAGTGCTCTGGTTGGCCGATATGGAACGATAACGTCTTGGAGATAAAGCGGAGCCAAACCCTTTATGGCTTTGAATGTGAGGAGCAGGATTTTAAATTTGATTCTAAACTCAACAGGAAGCCAATGGAGAGACTTTAGCACAGGTGTAATGTGTTCTCTTCTCTTTGTACGCGTTAACAATCTTGCAGCTGCATTTTGAACTAGTTGAAAACTTTTTAGGGAACTTTTAGGACACGCTGCTAGCAGGCAGTTGCAGTAGTCCAGCCTTGAGGAAACAAATGCATGAATAAGTTTTTCTGCATCACTCTTAGGTAGAATGTTTCGTATTTTAGCAATGTTGCGCAGGTGAAAGAACGCAATTTTACAAGCCTGGTTTATATGCGTTTTAAAAGAGAGGTCCTGGTCAAACAGAACTCCAAGGTTTTTTACTTTAGAGCTCGTTGATACACTAACATTATCCAGGGAGATGATCTGCTGAGATAAAGACTCTCTCAGTTTTTGAGGACCTAAAATAATAACCTCGGTTTTATCAGGGTTAAGGAGAAGGTAATTTACAGTCATCCAGGTCTTGATGGCTTTTACGCAGGAACTAAGCACATCTAATTTATCTGTCTGACCTGGTTTTATTGATAAGTACAGCTGTGTGTCATCCGCGTAACAGTGAAAATTTATATTATGATTTCGGATTATGTTACCTAATGGGAGCATGTACAATATAAATAAAATTGGCCCGAGCACTGAACCCTGTGGCACCCCATAGCACACTTTAGAACACGGTGAAGACTTTAGGTTTACATTAACAAATTGGTGCCTATCAGATAAGTAAGATTTAAACCAAGAGAGGGCTGTTCCCCTGAGGCCTACGTCAGTTTCTAACCTCTGCAGGAGAATATTGTGGTCGATTGTGTCAAAGGCTGCACTGAGGTCTAACAGAACCAGGACTGAAGCTAGTCCGGCGTCAGCTGCTAATAACAGGTCGTTGGTGACTTTGACTAAGGCGGTCTCTGTGCTATGATAAGTTCTGTACCCTGACTGAAATTTTTCAAATAAACTATTGTCCTGTAGGTGGCGGCAAAGCTGCTTAGCCACTACTTTTTCAAGGACTTTTGAAATGAAAGGCAGATTAGATATGGGCCTATAGTTTGCTAGAATATCAGGATCGAGATTGGGTTTTTTCAAAAGTGGTTTGATAACAGCATATTTAAAGGACTTTGGTACATACCCATTTTCTAAAGATGAGTTAATTATTTTCAATATGGTATCTGAGATTTCTGGGGTAATTTCTTTGAGGAGTTTAATTGGAATTGGATCTAGAAGACAAGTTCATGCCTTTATTCTTTGCTTAAATATACTCTACATGGCAACTGTTTATATACCCTTTGTTCTTTTGTGTGTGTTTCAGTCATCTTTTCAAGAACAGAGAATCTAAGAACAACATAATTGGAATCAGCGCCGCGAGATGCCTCCAGTGTCAAAGTAATATCTGTGCCAGAGAGTGTTTCAGGAGGGGGCGTTATGGTCAGTGTGCCTTTGCTGTACTCTCCTGGTTTCAAAGTGAGTGTCAAAACCAGACTTAGAGACACTCATCCATGCATTTGTGTCCAGCAGGTTAGACTACTGTAACGGCTGCTCACTGGCCTAAACGAGCTGTTAGAGCTGCAGAACATCCAGAACGCTGCTGCTCGAGTCCTGACAAGAACAAGGAAATACGACCACATTAGTCCAGTGCTCCGGTCTCTGCACTGGCTTCCTGTCACTCAGAAAATATAATTTAAAACAGCTCTGCTCGTGTACAAGTCGTTTCATGGTTTAGCACCAAAGTACATCTCTGACATGTTAGAGCCGTATGAACCATCTCGGGCCCTGAGAAGTTCAGGGAGGGGTCCCCTGGTGGTTCCCAGAGTCAATAATAAACACGGTGAGGCTGCGTTTCAGTTTCATGCAGCTAAAATCTGGAACAGTCTTCATGAGGATGTGAGACAGGCCTCAACTCTGACAATGTTCAAATCCAGGCTGAAAACACCCCTTTTTTACCGAGTGCATGTGAAAACTGAAAGTATTTTTGCCTTTTACTGTAATTGATTAACTTTATGTTGATGTTTTATTGATTTATTTGATCTGTTTTCTTGTAATTCTATGCAACTATGAAGCACTTTGAATTGCCTTGTGTATGAATTGTGCTCTACAAATAAACTTGCCTTGCCTATCATATTTTTAACCATGCTGGGGTTTTTTTTGTGTGCAGCAGAACTAAAAAGAACTAAGCCTTTGACAGACTCTGTAGCACTGTGGATGGTTGTATTTTTAGGAACAAGCTCTGTAGGAGAAGCAAATTGTGCCATGTTAATTTCACAGGCCACATGGGCTCATTACTATGAATGTGGCTGAATGATTGGCCGTCTATCTCTTATATATTATATCAATATTGCTGTGTTTTTGTGGGGTTCGGTGGATATTTTTTCTGAGTGGAGTCCATAATGGTCTTGAAGAAAGCAGCTTTTAAAAAGTCAACAAAAAGCTATCTTATCAGCTAAACCCATTTGAGACCTACACATTTCTTCTTCTGAGACACTGAAGAGGCACCAAGAGCCCCCACACCTGCAGCACAGTGGAGGTGTCACAAGAGGTGCTAAAGGAAACAAAAAAGAGACAAACGAGGAGGTATCTGGGCAAGACTCACAGCTAAGCCACCCATGCCTTGTAGTGTTCTAGCTAATGGACGTTCACTGGAGAATAAAACAGATTAACTGCTAAGCTCTTGTGAACGCCCCGACCTGCTCCAGTCCAAGGCTAATACTGGTGGTGCAAACTGTACATCTGGGCTGATTTTAGTCTCGCACTGACAGCCTGCTATAGCCTACTACCTGCTGCTGACGGGAAGTTGACACCCTGCTTCCCACAAATTGCATGTTTTACAAGTGTCTCTGGCGTTTCAAGACGCAGCATGGCCTTACGTGGCCAAGCTGCATCCCGGACTGTAAACAGGCGACGGACGCGGTGGCAAGGGTCATTTTTGCAGATAATGCAGCGGTCTGGTACTGTACAGGCACGGGGTTCGCTGTAAACTTTGAGGACAGAAACCAGGGCTGCAAGAAAGAGCTCCAGTTTTGGAACTTTTTCTCTCTCTTGAAACAGATGCACTGCCATATTTGAAGACGTGCGCCAACAATCCAACAATGCGTATGCATGCCTCGGTACACAACGTGCGTGCACGCCTCGCCAGTCTGCTTAGTGCGCATGTGGGCTGTGCGTAAAGTTACCAACTGCGCCACAGAGTGCACGGAGCCCCAAGACAAAGGGTGGTTTTGCTTGGGGGCCGAGTTAAAGCGAGATGTTGATCACTGGTTTAGATCATTGACGGTTAGTCAAGAGTACTGATCTACTGAAGGACGTACTCGTAGTAGTTGTGCGTAAAACTTATTAGACCTATCCTATAGCCATCAAAACACATCTTTTTGTGTCTCTCCTGCACTTTTCCTTAGACCTTTGCTAATTTGGGGGGAAAGTGAATTTGTTCCTCCTCTTGATTGGCTAATAGGCTATTGATGACGGAGAAAATCATGCGCTCTTCGGTGCCCACCAGTGCATCACAGTGCACAAAGGAGACCCCAGACTCCGGAATCGTATAAAGACTTTATTTATTTTTTATGTCATCATTCCTATTAGTGCCTATAATGTCTGCCAGCCACTAACCAAAGGAATGGCCTAAATGTGCCAAAACAGCGGCACACTTCGAGCCGCAGGCTGCCAATCATGAGGCAGATGTAACGCTGTTTATGCGCAAACTGCACTTTGATACTATACTCATGGATCTATTAGACTATACTGCACATTTAAGAGGCGTTTATATTTGGCGGTCTTGACTTACAAATATGACAACTTCCAGTTACATAAAACGAAAATTGGGTCGTATTTCGTTTTTGTCTTAATTTGTTTTTGTTTATTAAATATACAATGCAAACATGAAAATCAGCTCTTTTCATTCACTTGGATATACGTTTTTTGATTTGCAAACCAAAATTGAAAAACGACGATTTTTTATTTTCATTTCAGTGAAGGAAATCCAAATACTCACAAGTACACTGACCCTTCTCCCAGGCCGTTTTAAGGCTGTGGAGGTTAGGGGCATTGGCTTTCCTTATTAAATTATAAAAGGCTGATGGACCACTTTTTATCAAACAAGATGTGTTTAATAGTTTTTGAATATCTGTAGCATTTTGGGGACTGGATTTTAAAGCAGAATAGAGACAATGCCTTAGTTGTAAGTATTTCCAGAAGTCTTGTTTCGTTATTTTATCGTGCTCTTTCAAATGCTCCAATTCAACCATGCGTCCATCCTTAACCAGATGCCCTATATGGAGAATTCCTGCCTCAGCCCATTTCAGCCATAGAATTGGTTTCTTGCCTATTTTAATGGGATTCAGGCACAAAGAAGAGCCCGCCGTTAATGTTGAGTTAGTTTTCACAAGGCTGTGAGCTGTAAGCCAGCTTTGTTTATTCAAATCTAAAATGGGGTGAGGATCTACCAGAGTCTTGAGCCTGATCTTAAAAACATGAACGTTCTCTGTGGTCCTGAGCTCCTCCTCAGGTCGTTCCAGAGGCGAGGGCCATAATACTGGAACGACACCTCGCCGTGAGTCTTTTTGTTGACTTTAGGAATAACCAGGAGACCCCTGCCAGAGGAGGGAAGGGGCCGTGAAGGTTCATAAGGCAAAAGCAGTTCTGAAAGATAAGGAGGACCAAGACCATTAAGACATTTAAAAAACATTAAAAGAACTTTAAAATCGATCCTGAAACACATGGGGAGCCGATGCAGCGACTCTAAAACCGGTGTAATGTGGTCCCGCCTCCTGGTCTTCATCAGGACACGAGCTGCTGAATTTTGTAAAAGTTGTAAACCTGAGATCCTCTTTTTGGGAAGACCAGAAAGCAGGGCATTACAGTCGTCAATTCGACTGGTGATAAAAGCATGCATTAGCGCCTCCGTGTTGGAGAGAGAGAACGGGGCGGACTCTGGCTATGTTCTTTAGATGGTAAAAACCTATCTTTGTGATATTCTTAATGTGTGGAATAAAAGTCAGCTCAGAGTCAAAAATCACACCCAGGTTCTTCACCTGTGAGGAAGGATTAAAAGACAATGACTATAGTTTGGGTAAAAGTTTATCTCTCTGGGCCTCAGGATCGATGACTAAAACTTCAGTTTGTCCTGGTTAAGCTGGAAAAGGTTTTCTGCCGTCCAGGATTTGATATTTAAAATGCAGTTCAAAAGTGCATCCATTGGCCTGGTGTCATCAGGAGACATGGAGAAGTACAACTTTTTGCACACTCATGTGCAGGGAGAGGAGGGGCTACTGCCGCTGATAGGACTTTACGGCTTTAGGTGACAGAACTGGATGGATGAGTGTCTTTGAGCGAGCAACGCAGGCTACAACAAGACGTGCATGCTGCCAAGTTTGAAGGTGAGCCTTACTTTAACCGTCTTTGACACAGGGAATGACAGAGTTTGATGCTGTGCCTTTGTGCCATGTTAAACGTGTAATGATAGCTTTGGAGTAGTTTTAGGCATGTTGTTTCTTGTCATTTAGTCTGACTTATTTTGTACTTAGACAATGTTGTTTACCTGCACTTTTTGTGTTTTGAGCTCTCTGTTAGAGAGGATGTCCCGATCAATTATACAAATTCGATGAACATATATATTTTTTAGCTTTCTTTCAATGGGTCAAAAATAAGAATACTGTCTTTTTAATCTTCGTAGGGACTTAACTGTAAAGAGAGAGCAATCACAGCAATTCTCCATGTCTCAACAAAACAAATTACCAATGTTGTTTTCTATCATTTTATCAAATTAGTTTTGATCATTTGTGGATCATGAGCAGATTTTTTAGGTTTGAGATGGAAGCAGTGAGATCATTGAATTGCAACGGGAATATTGACTCATTGTTTTCATGTGGAGACAAGGTGTTAGACTGAGCTCACCTCATCGGTCCATTGGTTATTAACAATACAAAGAAGATTGTAGATATTATAGACATAATCGTATCTTATTGAACGAACAGTTGGCCTTTAAACGATTGACAATAATATCAATAAAAGAGAAAAATGTGTGATTGGGGGAAAAAAAGGGAATAAGTAATCAATACGAAATGTCTTTTTACACATTGCATCCGTCTGTCTGAATAATACTGAAAATGCTCTATGACTTCACAGAAAGATAGCCACTGTACTCTTTGTGCACGTTCCAAGCCTGGATAAATACAGAGAAAATCATTTTAACCTTTAATACATACTAAAATAATCTGCTCAAAAGGTTTTCAAGAAGCATCAGTGCTGTTTTTGTTTTTTTGTTTTTTACAATTAAAAGCGTCTCATCCGAGAAGCTTACAAGGTTCTACTTTTCTTCTGATTTTAAAACTTGGATTTTGCAGTAAAACCTTCCAGTGGGGAGGGGTTAGACTCGCCATTAGCCATTAGCTACAAGAGGGGTGTAAGTCCCAGTTTGCAAAACCAGAAGGACAGCGGTCACCTCTTGGGCGAGAGGCAAAACATCTTCAATTATACAAACAGCTCAGTATAGAGGAAAACGCTTGTACAACTAATTTATTAGACAAATATTCAAGTATTTATGTAAATTACCATACACAAAGGGGGCTGATGAGATACTGTGTCTAACCTGGAACATAAAAAGAAGATTGTTTGTGTGGATTTGTTTTTAGGCTTTATGGCTTGGCACACAATGAATCTACCACAATTACCCAGTTTAGTAATTGAAAAGATTTACAACACTGGCGTTGTTTCTGGGAACATTTATAAAACCTGATGTTAAGTACTTTACTGTGGTGGCTAATACTCTTGACATCATCGTCTAACAACAAAAGCCGGTATGCAGATGAACCCTGGTTGAAACAGACACTGACATGTTCATCTTGAAGTAAATCTAAAAAGTGCATTAAACAGACACTGACATGTTCATCTTGAAGTAAATCTAAAAAGTGCATTCCTCTGTTTTGCTCCCACAGAATAAGAACCGAACCGTTTACAGTTATTTAAAGGATGGTTTGTGCAAGAAGGTACTTGTGCCAGATGTGAAGTGATAAAAATATGTATCACCTCAAAAGGCATGCCGAGTCCTGTCTATGATAATACAAGTCAGCAGTTAAAACATCACAGGTTACTGATTCATGTTACCTCAAGGAATGGAGTTAGAGGGATAATATTAGTTAATTTTCTCTTTGGTTATTGTAATTCGTGTCATCGCCAAACTGTACCAAATCATACACCTATTCAAGTTTCCTAGGAAGTTAAAACGTATTGGTCATGGTCAAATAACAGCAAAGGCAGCCAGTAAGTAATACAGTTACTATGTCATTATGTCAAACTTGCACTGATACAGTTACAATAGGTGGCATTGTGCAAATAGAGGCCTGATTGGAACAGATTGCAGCATTTTCTGGTAGACTTTGTGTCAATATTGTGGCTCCGAAATGACAACACAGGCACGGCTTCTTTAAAGACGGGCGTTTACTTGGGGTATATGCCGTGAAAACCCGTGGCCGCTTCTTGTGCATACTTGCGCAGCTAGCTAATTGGCCTTGCTGCTGCGGATGGCTCGGTCAGAGTCTTTTTCATGTCTGGGCAAGTGCAGGTCTCGTAGCCTCTTATACTACAACTAAAACCTCGCGATGATAGCGGAATAACAAAAAATAAAATTACCCTTTATAACAAAATAAACATAATCTTATTTACAAAATGTAACATGAATTAACAACCAGAGCCATAATCATTTTCAACAAAAAATCTTTTCACTGTTACACTGATGATGCGCAGCTGTACATGAACATTTCTCCACATTCTCCTCAGTCCCACAGTCCACACTCCACGCCTGCCTGGAGGAGATAAAGGCATGGATGACTAACAACTTCCTCCAGTTGAATAACAGCAAAAGTGAAGCCATCTTCATTGGCACCCAGCACCAAATCCAGTCATCCACCATATCCAATATTCATGTCTCAGGCCACAACATTCCCTTTTCCTCCTCCATTACAAACCTCGGGGTCAAATTTGATCCTCATCTTTCATTTGAGAACCATATCCGCCACCTCTGCAAAGTGTCCTTCCATTATCTACGAAACATTGCCAAACTATATGACCACATCACCACTGTCCTCCGGTCCCTTCATTGGCTGCCATCCATTACAGAATCCACTATAAAATCTGCCTCCTCACATACCAGTGTGTCCATGGAACAGCCCCGGCATACCTCACTGAGCTAGTTACCCCACACACCACCACAAGGCGCTTACGGTACTTCCACCCACACCTCACCAGCCCGTGACCAAGCTCTCCACAATGGGAAGGCATGTTTTCAGGCTTTTTTATTTTATTTTTATTTATTTAAAAAGGCAATGTCAATGTTCATTTAGTTTTTATCTGATTGTATTCACCTGTTGTAGCACTTTGAGGTTTCTTTGAAATGTAAAGTGCAATATAAATAAAAATGTATTATTATTATTATTAATCGATGTATGGCTCATAATATAAAATAATATTATAGCCATCCAATATTTGTGATTCAGACATCATCAGATTTAAATATAAAAAATTACAATCCATAGGTTTTAAGTGATGTAAATATAGCAGAGGAGGTGCTTCAGGGTCCTTGCGAAACAGGTGCTCTCCCAGGATTATTCAGACTTCTGAATCATCATTAGTTCTCAAAAGGCATCTTCATGTACTGTAAAGTAAATGAAACCCATAAATAAGTCTGTTGAATGTTATGAACCCTTCTTTCCTTTTATTTCAGATTCTCAATGTCCAACCACACAGCCTGCCCTTTGCTGCAGCTCATGATAAACCACAGCGTGAACAACAACACCCAGGCTAACATACTCCTGGTTTGCATCCATGGTGTGGTGTCCTGCCTGGGCATCCTGGAGAATGCCCTCATCCTTTGGGTGGTGGGCTTTCGTCTGCGGCGTCGCACTGTCGCCTCCGTGTGGGTGCTCAACTTGGCCATGTCGGACTTTTTGGCCACTCTGACACTGCCACTTTTTACCTACTACCTTTCCTCCAATCACAGCTGGGAGCTTGGACAACCGCTGTGCAAAATCCAAGCTTCCATTTTCTTCTTGAACATGTTTGTGTCAGCCTTCTTGCTAGCCTCTATTTCCCTGGACCGCTGCCTCCTGGTGGCCAAACCGGTGTGGTGCCAGAATCATCGCTCGGTAATCGGCGCCTGGAAAGTGTGTATTTTGGGCTGGCTTTGGGCTGTAATCAACACTTTACCCTACTTCTTATTCCGTTCTGTAACTGAGAAAATGGACAAGCGAAAATTATGCTACCACAATTTTGCCATGTACGTAAGCTCTCCGGACATGCTACAGGCACAGTGCAGGATAAGGCAAGAAGCCACAGCTGTTTCCAAAACATTGCTCGCATTTTTCTTCCCCGTGGTCGTCATTGCTGGAAGTTACATACACATTGCGATCACTCTGAGGAAAAGAAGACTGCGTCGGAGGGACAGCGCAAGTAGACTGGCCACTACATTGATTTCACCAATCACGACGACGGAAAGCGCCAACATATTCCTTAAACCATATAGATCTGGTAGGTCGCCGTCACTGACACCAGTCATGCCATCTCCTACCACTTTGTCCAATCAAAACCAGCTGTCCAAAAGCTTCACCAAAATGGTCACTTTTGTCATTGCTGTGTTCGTGCTCTGCTGGTCTCCATACCACATCTTCTGCATTATCGAAGCCGCTGCGGAGTATCGGCAGGACATATCCGACTTCGTTCAAGTTGGCCTGCCTCTCGCCACGACTTTTTCTTTCCTAAATCCAGTGTTGAATCCCATTTTGTACGCGTTTAGCGTTCCGAACTTTTGCGTCCGAATACGCCAGAGTCTTGGGGCCGTATTTGATGAGTTGGTGGAAGAAGGTGGGGCTATACTGATGGCACCGGGGAGAAATTTAAGAGCCCAAATCAAAAGGAAAAGCAGCGGGGAGGGACTCACAAATCAGAATGCTCAACGATCCCCAAGTCATTCCACAGAAAGCCATCCACCATTCAAAAACCATCGGAATTAACTTAAACTCAGCGAAGAGAAAGGAGAGGAAAACATACTACAAAGCTGAACGTACAGTAGACTGTATTTTTGCCCTTTGTTTGTTTTTTTGTCCATTATGTATTCTTCATTTTGTCAAACCTTTTTTTTTTTAAAGTAAAACATCATCGTGTACTGTTGTGTTTCGCTCTCAGGTCCTTTGTGTTTCAATGTTTTTTTCTCTCAAAATGTTACATCTGAATGCTCATGTACTTCGTTACATTATTTAGCTATGCTCCAGGAGTCATTTTTGTCTGTAGGTGTCACGACTTCTCACCCTGGACACGGACTATTCACTAGGGCTGGACGATATGGACAACATTTCATATCTCGATATTCATGCCAGATATCTCGATATCGATACGATATAACTATGGGTTAGGAAAATAAAAACATAATAATAAAGAGTGCAGTTTTATTGATGAAAATCTATATCGTTTCTAACTTTTTCGATTTTAATGTTTTGAATGTCCATAATCTCGATATCGATACGATAACGATATATCTTTCAGCCCTACTATTCACCCCTCTCCCCACAGGCAGGAGGCTACGGTCTATCCAGACCCATACCTCCCACCACATGAACAGTTTTTTCCCGTCCGCCATCAGACTCATGAACGATAACAGACTCGTGAACATAATAAGCTGTTCCAGACATTTGCACTGCTCTATTGCACTATGTGGTATGTCCACACTGTAGTATATAGTGCCGCGCACATATACTGATGTTAAATAGTGCCCGCCTATATGCGGAGTGATTCTGACATTAGTCTTGTTGTTGTTGCTGGAGCGGCCACTATTAAAAGAACACGCAACTAACCTGGTGTCTTCCTTACACTCACCACGATGCACATTATACAAAGGTAGTAAACAGAGACTACTACACACACTCAGATCTGCCGCTAACACTTAATGCACCTGCACATCTGTGAATACACTCACGCCAAATGTAATCTTCTTATGCATGCCCTTATAGTCTTATAGTTTAAAGTTTTTTATAGTTTATTATTCATCTAAGTTATGTGTTATTTGTTTTATGTTTCATGTTGCACGACTGAATCGAAAAAAATCCTTGTTGTGAATCTGTTCACCAACAATGGCCAATAAAACAATTCTGATTCTGTTCTGCCCCCCCCCCCCATGCAAAGTAAACATTTTGATACTGTGGGCGGCACGGTGGCGCAGCGGTTAACGCTCGTGCTTCATAGCAGGAAGTACTGTTGATCAGATCCATACTTGTGCCTTTTATTTTTTGCATTTTTAAATCCAACCAACTCATATAACTTAATTTGATCAGTACATACATGTATATTTGTTTATTTAGAGTAAGAGAGTTTATGTTCATCTAAATATGAATAATATGTAACTTATAATATTCATAACTATATCATGTTGCTTAGAGAGGACAGGAACCACCTGATTGTGAAGGCACCCACTCTGTTTTAAGAGCATAAGAGAGAGTCCCCAGGCGAGATATTTTTTTTAACACTTGCTTTATACCTCAAATGATGAATGGATTGTAATATATATATACAAATGTTGTTTTAATACTAGGTTGACAGTTTGAATGATGAATAATAATGGGTCAAATTAAAAGATTTCTAAAAATTGCTCACAGGACTAAATGCTCTGCCATTTTAATCCAGCAGAGGGTGACATTTGCACTGGTTCCCCAGAAAAACATAATTTGATGAGGCGGGATTATGCTTTTGAGGGCCTGTAATCCAGAAGCATTTAACATTGAACTGTTTGCTCATGGGCACCTTTCTGACTGAATTTGACCATTTTTCATATCACTTTTTATTGACTGGTTCATTGCTGCCCCAAAAACATTACATAAACAGTGTCAGATGTAAAGTAGGTCACATCCGTCATTCGGATTTACCACAGGACAGAGGTAGCATTAATTTGGAGGGAATATGAGAATGTAAAAACTGAATAGGATTGAAATAGCAAACAGATTCCCTCCTTCATCTCCCATTCATAAACAGTGCTTTTTTTAAGACTTATTCATTAAAACCTTTGATAAGATAAGATAGCCTTTATTGATCTCACAATGGAGAAATTTACTTTCCAGTGACCCATAAGATTATGAGTTTTGCCTTTAAAGGATTGAAGTTCTTCTTCTTCTAAATTGAGAAGAAACACTGTCTCGGCAAAATAACTAATGTATCGAATCACATATTCTCTTTGTGCACCAAATAATCACAGCATGTTGAACATAAATATCACATTAGCAACTAAATGTCCAGGTTAAACTCCTACACAAGTATCTCTCTGACGTATACCCCTGTATATGCAGTTGCAAGTAGAGTTATAAAGAGCAACTGTTTGCTATGCCCGATCCCATCAGACCTGGGAAGCTAAGCAGGGAAGGGCCTGGCAGGACTTGGATGGGAGACTGTTTGGGAACACCAGGAAGTCTGGCAAATGTAGTGTGTGTGTGAGGGGTTGGTGGTGATGGCTGATGTGTGCAGACCATGGACCTACTGCAGACTGGTTGCCTCGCTTATCATCACCGAGTATGGAGTGAATGAATAATGCACCAAATTGTAAAAGCGACTTTGAGCGTCTGGAAAAGCGCTATATAAGACTAATGTATTATTATTATTAATTGTGGTCATGTATAAACACTTTTATGCTTTTACAAGGAGTCTATAACAACATACATTCAGTATTAATAATCCTGAGCTTGTGAAGGCTTGAAGAAGAGAAAATATTTTTAACTGTTTTTTAAAAGCACAGAGTCCAGGGAGTGCAGTAGGGAGTTCAATCCAAAGTTTGTGTCAAATAGCAACAAAAGATACATCTCCTCAAGTTTTCATCCAAGGCAAGGCAAGTTTATTTGTAGAGCACATTTCATACACAAGGCAATTCAAAGTGCTTCACAGTTGCATAAAATTACAAGAAAACAGATAAAATCAATCAATAAAACATGAACATCAACATAAAAGTTAATCAATGACAGTAAAAGGCAAGAGTGCAGATTAAATACTTTCAGTTTTCATATGCTCGGGTAAAAAGAGCTGTTTTCAGCCTGGATTTGAACATTGTCAGAGTTGAGGCCTGTCTCACATCCTCATGAAGACTGTTCCAGATTTTAGCTGCATGAAACTGAAACGCAGCCTCACCGTGTTTATTATTGACTCTGGGAACCACCAGGAGACCCCTCCCTGAAGTTCTCAAGGCCCAAGATGGTTCACACGGCTCTAACATGTCAGAGATGGACTTTGGTGCTAAACCATGAAAAGACTTGTACACAAGCAGAGCTGTTTTAAATTCTATTCTCTGAGTGACAGGAAGCCAGTGCAGGGACCGGAGCACTGGACTAATATGGTCATATTTCCTGGTTCTTGTCAGGACTCGAGCAGCAGCGTTCTGGATGTTCTGCAGCTCTAACAGCTCGTTTAGAAAGGCCAGTGAGCAGCCGTTACAGTCGTCTAACCTGCTGGAGACAAACGCATGGATGAGTGTCTCTAAGTCTGGTTTTGACACTATTCCTCTGATCTTAATGTTTTTCAGATAAAAAGCTGATGATGTTATTGCTTTAATGTGGCTGTTTAAGTTCAGGTCTGAGTCCATGATTTCTCCTAGATTTCTAACCTGATTTTTTGGTTTTAGAGAGAGAGACTCAAGGTGACTGATAACACTTTGTCTTTGTGTCTGTGGGCCAAAAACAATGATCTCAGTTTTGTCTGAGTTTAGTTGGAGAAAGTTGTTTTGCATCCACAAACTGATCTGTTTGATCCAATGACAGAGAGTATCTACAGGCCCCTGTTCACCTGCCGTCAGTGACACGTAGATCTGAGTGTCATCTGCGTAGTTGTGGTACGACACATTGTTGCTGTTTATTAGCTGACCCAATGGAAGCATGTACAAGTTGAATAAGAGGGGTCCCCAACATGTCAAGTTAGCTTGAAGGAGTACTCTCAGTTCTAAGTAAATAAATGCATGTTTGCGAAGTAACCATTACTCTAAAGTTAAGCCAAAACTAAAATCAGTTTCGTAGCTTTTTTGATTCAAAGATACAACAGTTCTCAGGTGGTTTGCAGAATGAGTAAAGTGATTAAAAAAAGTAATGCTCCTACTTCATCATCTGATGGCAAAACAGTTTCTTTTAGCGTTGCAGATGTTTTGAATTAGAGGACAAAAACTTCCTGATTTTGCAGACGCCCACTCTGTTTTTAGAGCTGACAAGTTGCCTCTTTTTAAAGGTGTGTGTGTGAGTAACAGCTTATGGTACTCAATGGTAAATGTGAAAGGTTATAGCAGACAGGGATGGAAAGTCACAGCCTTTCACTGGCAGCCATTTCTTATTTCCTATGTTTTAACTAGTAGGCAGCCGTCCTCTTCACTTGAGTCATTATCATTTGTGCTTGTGTCTGCCTAGTCCTTGTTTTAGAACTGCTTTGTCATATTTTAGTCAATCTTGTTGGTCTGTCTGAGAGAGAGGTGGGAAATATAACAAAACAATAAGTTGCACACACTTACGTTATTGCATCTGAATGTTTGCTGAAGTGATCCTTTTGCTGGTGTGACTCTTGGACTCTTAAGCGAGAATGCTCATTGGCCACTGTATAAAGCTGCTGTCACTTTGCCTCTGCCCAGGGACTACAGATAAAAATTAGCTTGGACCTGTCTCTGGTCTGTGCAACAGAATTGTGCAATGTCCCTGTCAAAAATAACAAAAACGTTTTTTTTTTAATTACCACTTTTCACCACTGTTATGACACTGTTATGAGTTACTTAGTACCGCCTTAACCGAGGGCATTTTCTCCAGTTCAGTTTTACCAAAATCTAAAAGTTCACAGCCTTTTGGCCAGTATAACACCTCATTTGAAAGCTAAGCCCGATAAAACTGATCATGACTTCTTTTGTTGCGTTGCCGGCGCGTTTTTTTGTCACATTTTTGCAGCGTTTGTGTAAGGGTTTTTCAGTATTTTATTGCTTTTTCATCACTCTTTAGCCGCGTCTTTTTACGCTTTTTTTTTGCACCATTTTTGCTTTTACACTTGGGTGAAACCAAACTAGAGGTTGTACAAAACATGTTGGAAAGGGATGAGAGGACAATGACCTTTGCGGACACTGAACTGCCCAAACAAAAGAAGACACAACACTAAACGATTATACTTTATGTGTTTCGCTGTTGTGTAAATTCTACCCAAAAAATATGTGCTTTTGATAATTGTACTCAATAAAGTCACATTGAAATGACAAACAGTTCTATTTTCAAGCATCGGATTTTCTTTTTTTTTTTCGCTGACACATTTTGAGTGAGCACTGGTCCATATGGTGAATGTAATAAACAATGAGAAGAGCATAAAGTGCAAAGGATTGAGGACAAGCCTACATCAGGAGAGATCAGAGAGGGGGGGGGGGGGGGGGGGGATAAATGTGGGATTATTGGAGATGTCAGTACATGGGCAGGAACACTTTTTGAAAACATAAGACTTTGCAATGATGTAAAAAAAAAAAAGAAAAAAAGAAGAAATAAAGCGTTGTGCATCTGAAGTGGTCATTGAACAGGGTTGGCGATGGCACAAGAAAGTAAGACATTAACGAAACAATGAGTGAATGAATGATTGTGCTCGAGCCCTCTGTTTGCAGATGGCTCCGTAGACGGGGCGGCTGTAAGTACAGGAGATGAAAGCGATAGTGCGGGCGCGGGATGAGAGAGGAGGAGAGGGAGGAGCGTGTGCCGGTGCCCCGTGTCAGCCGCTGTTTGCTGGATGGATAAAGAGGTGGAGTGGACGGGACCGCGGCACACAGGCAAAGACGTCTGTGTGAATGCCAACCGGACCGCGGACCAGCCACCCGAGCAGCGCCATGGAGGTCTCCGAGGGAAAGCTGTTGAAGAAGGTCAGTGCAAGAACTTGACTAAAATTAAGTGACTTTAGCCGTTTGTCCTCCAAACTCTCGCGACGCGGTATACGTGCGGGGACGGGAGGCCTAGGACGCATTGACCCACTACTGCTGCCATAGGAATTTTTAAGATTCATCTTCCTTGAACAAATATTTGATGACGTTTAAAGAGTTTTCATTTTGTAGCCCTATCAAACTCTCCTACCATTGCACAAGGACTCGAATATCAAAATGTATATTGATATGCTCAGAGATGGAGGAAAATGTGTCTTATTCTTCTTCTGTTATCTTTAATTCTGGCACTAGTCATAATGTCAAAGTAGCGTTTGTACCTGTCCCTTTCTCCACTTTATTTGACCAAAAAAAAAGGGTGTACAGAGTATGATAGTATGTCCTGGTACAATGTCCCAGATTTCCAGTATTGTAATTGCAATAAGCACTCAAAGAAAGATTGTGTTAGTTTAGGGTGTAGAGTCTAAAACTTGTCAAGCAGTGATACCCTCTGGAAGAAGAATGAAATATGACCTGCTTATCTGGGCCCTTTTTTTTTTTTACTCCCGTGAGCTACTTTTGAATACAAACGAGAGCTACTTGTGCTTTGAGGTTATTAGAGAAACTATGGGACACAAGGTGGAGCGCAACCCTGGACAGCGAGTTGCCACAATGTCATTTCAGCACAAGGGGACCGGGTCGGTACCGTTTTTTCAATACGGTTCTTCAACGATACTTGTTGTTGATACTGACACTTGAACGACGGGAAAAGTGGGAAAATAAAAAAAAAACATGGGGGGAAATGGGGAATAAATTGGGGGAAAATAGGGAAAATATTACTTATAAAGCATGAGGAAAAATTGGGTAAAGGAGGGCAAAAATAAACAAAAATATATTTTAAAAACAGGAAAAATTAGGGCAAAAAATAGTTACAAAATGCATTAAAAATGGGTCATAATTTATTTGAGCTGAAACAACCAAGTCACTTCCTTGGTAGCTGGACCAACAGCATCAAAACTAATTATTTTTTAATTTATTTTTTGTGGTGATTTTTTCTTTTTTCTTTCTACCCGTCACTGTTATGGCCTTCACCTCTCCTTTAGGGTTCCATCAAGAAGAAGATTGAGTCCTTGAGGCGATGGAGCTCAGCGAGCATCAAGAGACCCCCGCGGCCCAAAGCCAAGACCCTGAGCCTGTCCTCTCCGGTGGGCGACCCAGAGGACCTGTGGCTGCAGGAGGGCGATGGCAGGAAGCTGCGGCCCATCGTGGACTCCGTCTTCGGACAGGTAGGAGGCTCGAGGCCCCATTTCGTGAATAAAAAGATCCGTCCACCAATCGTTAATTTGTTTACCATTACCAAGAATTGTTTTGCTAAAACATAGTCAACACAATTCTATTAAGATTATGCTAAAAAAAATAAAAATCCCAGCTTTCTTTAGTTTGATCATTTTTGTGATGTTAATAGTTTCACTTCCTTATTGGACACCTACAGGAAGTGACATAGATGGAGGCAAACAATTTTAAACTGTTGCCGTGCTGACCATGTTATGTCAATGGGAAATGAGTCAAACTGCTGCGGAAATGTACCTCTGTCTATGTCACTTCCTGTCAGTAGCTTAGAAATTTAAATAAAAATAACGTTTCTGCCCAGCATTTCTTCATTAATTTGCTGCTTCGCTGAAATAAAATGATAATTTTCATCTAAATAAGTCATATTTTCAAAAGCGTTAAAACCTGTCATATGCACTTTCAGTATACAGCCATGTTTTTTTACTACATAATGTTTAAAGTGCAGTAAACAGGCCAATAAATGTGCAGATAAATCAAATATTTTGTAGGGTCTAAGAGCTTCAGGTCGGTGGGGAGTCCTTGAGTTCAAGTATCTCGGGGTCATGTTCACGAGTGAGGGACGGATGGAGCGTGAGATCGATAGACGGATCGGTGATGCGGTCGCTGTATCGGACCGTTGTGGTGAAGAGGGAGCTGAGTCTGAGGCAAAGCTCTCGATTTACCGATCGATCTACGTTCCCACCCTCACCTATGGTCATGAGATTTGGGTAATGACCGAAAGGACAAGATCGTGGATACAAGCGGCCGAAATGAGTTTCCTTCGCAGGATGGCTGGGCGCACCCTCCGAGATCGGGTGAGGAGCTCAGTTACCCGGGAGGAGCTTGGAGTAGAGTCGCTGCTCCTTCACGTCGAAAGGAGCCAGCTGAGGTGGCTAGGGTATCTGTTCCGGATGCCTCCTGGTCGCCTCCCTCGGGAGGTGTTCCAGGCATGTCCCACTGGGAGGAGGCCTCGTGGAAGGCCCAGGACACGCTGGTGGGACTATGTCTCCGAGCTGGCCTGGTGTCGTCTCGGGGTCCCCCCAGAACAGCTGGAGGAGGTGTGCGTGGATCGGGAAGTCTGGGCATCTCTGCTGAGACTGCTGCCCCCGCGACCCGGCCCCGGATAAAGAGGGAGAAAATGGATGGATGGTCTAAGATAATGCGCTGTCTCTACACTAACATCTTAAACTTAGCCCCCCCACATCGAGACTTCACATTTCCTCCTCAGTCTGTTAACTGTGAACTTTGTGTAAGGGGAAGTCACAATTTAACTTAAAAATTCTAATAAAAATTACTTTTCTACCCAACATTTTTTCATTTATATGATATTTTTTACTTACAATACATGTTATCCATCTAAATAGGTCATATTTTCAAAAGCATTCAAACCTGTCCTAATGCACTTTAAGCATACTGAAAAAGAATCTTCTAGAACAATAAAGTGAATGTAGCGCATGTTCACTGGAGACACAGGCCTGACTAAAAAAGTCCACTGTTGAGCCGGGTGCACAAGTGTCTCCTCTCCTGTGGTTGGTGCATTGACTGGCTGCTTCGTTGGTTGACATTCACGACTGACAGATGTAATAAAGTAAAAGTACAGAAAGCTCTGTCTGGATCATATTACATATAATAAATGAGCTTTTAGACAGAACTGAATGAATGCTTGCTATTTGTTGATGCTTGAATTGGACTTTTCTTATTGAACTCCTACTCATACTGAAGGCCACATAAGGAGTCACGAGCCAGTATATACTCATTGTGCTAGTTCCACATTTTGTAAAAAAAAATATATATATATATTTGAGATTTAATCCAAATCAATATGGGCCAGACTGCTGACAAAGCGCCACCTCAAACGTGATAACACAATCATAGATTTCACTGCACTGGGCACAAATACATTATACAATACACAAGAAGACATAAGGTGCCACAGAGAGAGACCGTTGTGTTGTATCAAAACTAACATTTACATAAACAAGGAAAGAGTCGCTTTGAACAGCACAGTTACTTTAAATGGTATAAATACTTTTGGGAAAATGGAAAACTTGTGTAATAAACATTTACAGCATGTTGCAACACGTTTGCATTAGTGGCTTAAACTTCCTCTAATACAAAGTTCAAAGATAACAGACTGAGGAGGACATTTAAGGAGGGCTAAGTTTAAGATATTGGTGTAGATATTACAGCAGACAGCGCATTATCTTGGAACTTACAAAATACCCACTTCATCAGCAAATGTATTGGCCTGTTTCCTGCACTTTAAACATGATGAAGAAAAGAAATATTGTTGTATACTTGTATTATGACAGGTTTTAATGCTTTTGCAAATATGACTTATTCGGGTGGATAACATCTTTTGTATGTTATATTTATAATTGTATTTCAGTGAAGCAGCAATTTCAATGAAGAAACATTGGGCAGAAAAGTTATTTTTATTTATTTTTTATCACTCATAGTTAGTGGTTGTGTGAAGCCGTTTATGGTAAGACAACTGAGTTTGCTATTTTTAAATCCTAATGAAAAAAGAAAGTACAAAAATGATCAAAAGTTTACACAAAAAAAGTTGACAGCTTGGAGTCTTTTGTGGTAGTTGTGGATAAGGTTCTTTTTTCTCTGATGGTAAAGCGGCCCATTCTTCTTGGCAAAAAGCCTCCAGTTCCTTTAGGTTCCTGGGCTGTTTTGCATGAACTGCGAGTTTGAGCTCTCCCCACAGTGGTTCAAGTCAGGAGACTGAGATGGCACTAACGAGACCTTCACTTTATTCTGCTGGAGCCACGGGCATCAGCGAACCAGCTCCATATTTCACAGTATGTACAGGTATGGCGCACTTTTTTGTTGTCAACAAGGCCTATGATGAACCTGACCTCAATATCACTGAACCACGGTGAGAACTCAAACGTGCAGTTCATGCAAAACAGCCCAGGAACTTACAGCTTTTTGCCAAGAAGAATGTGCCGCTTTATCATCAGAAAAAAATAAAGATCCACATCCACAAATACCACAAAAGACTCCAAGCTGTTATTGATGTTAAAGGGGGCAACACACAGTATTAGGAACTGGGGTTTGTAAACTTTTGCAAAGGTCAGGCAGACACGCACATCGCAGAAAACTGAAAAGCGTGCAGAATCCAAAGAACTGTAGATAAAGAAAGCAAAAAGTATGTAATCTTTTGATCAGGGTTTTTTAATTATGATTTAAAAACGGCAAACTCAGTTGTTTGACCATACATGGCTTCACACAATCACTAACTATAAGTGGAAAAAAATGTTGTGTTATGTTTCATGTTCTTTTAAAAATAAAAAATGATGTAAACTTTTGAGCACAACTGTAGATAAAGTTCCATAGCAGTTTGACTTCCGGGTCCAAACTATTGAGCGTTCCATAGAGAAAAAAACAAAACAAAAAACAACAACAAAAACACACAACTTTATCTGAATCTCCTGCTGAGGTAACAACACATAAAAACAGTTTTACGCCTAATAATGTATCTCACCCTTTCTCCAGGCAAAATCAAGATATTTTTATATATATAAATAAGCCTTTATTGTGTATGGAAAAATAATTAATGCCAGAAAAGCATTGATGAAAATCCAGAATAAATGTAATATTTCTTTGCGATCAGATGTTTAAAAAGATTCTTGTAGTTGGCTCTACAGCAGGGTAAAATCAGCAAAATCCCATTATAGTGAATAGGGCTAAAGCTCGGAAGTAGAAGGATGACATCATCACTTAACAAACGTATTGACATAAGATGGTTGGCACGGTAACAGTTTAAAATGGTTTTAAACTTTTAGTCTTTTTAAACTTTAGTCTTGAATATAATTGTGTTAACTACATTTAAGCAAAAAAAAAAAAAGTGTCATATGCACTTTAATACTTAGATCTTAAAATTAAACTTTTCTCCTATTATATATGTCGATAGAAACAAAAATCAAACATTTTTATTCCCCTGATATTGATTAGTCTTAATTCTTTTGTGTGAATAAATACGGCTTTCCCTTGAATGGTCCATCCAGCCATCCATCTTCTTCCACTTGTCCGTTGCCGGGTCGTGGGGGCAGCTGCCCAGATCACATTGCACCAGCCCCTATGGCTCCTCCTGCAGATGGTGGGTCCACAGAAGGACGGCCTCATGGTTCTAACCGGGCCTGTTGGTCTCTCATAAGGGGCTTCTGAACCGTCACCTAGGATCTGTTTGCCATAGGAGACCCTACCAGGGGCACAAAGCCCCCGACAACTTAGCTCCTAGGATCATTCGAGTGCTTAAACCCCTCCACCACGTTAAGGTGGCGGTTCCAGGAGGGGCCCTCGAATGGTTCACCTTGAACAATGGATGAATGCTTTCCGCCCTACTCGCCCACTATAACGTTCAACACAAAGCGCTCTTCAATTTATCCCTCGATGTCCAAACTCTGGGGGCTGGTTGTGGACCCCATTGACCCCATTGAAACGCACCATGCCCATAACTGAGACCGACCTGATTTCATTATGATTCAATTCAAATTAGTTTAAGTGCACAGCCCTAACAGACACTTCTACGAATTCTTTTAGTCTGTGTATGGGGTTTCATTATGGCTTATAAGCTAAATAATGTAGAGTAAAGTGATGGTGGCCTGTCATCGTAGTGCTGCGTCAGTGGCATCTGGTCTCAGAGACAGCCGAGTGGAGACAGGAGGATGAGCTGTCATAAGAAACTGAGAAGGGTTTGATTAGGGATTATGACACGAAGAGAACATGAGGCCAGATGCAGACGTTCTCCTCCTATAGATAAACAGGGAAACCAACTGATGCGTCACAATGGCTTTGTATCGTCCCATATTAAAGCAGCACCTCCGTGTCAAGGTGATTTGGTGCAACCTTCGGCTCGGGTCAGCCGGGAGGCAATCAAACCCATGACCCACTTCATTCCTTCATGTCAACCGTTTTTTAATGCCCACTGGAGCAAATCCACATACCTTTGTTTCATGATCCTTCCCTAATCCAAGACCACAGGGGGGGGGCCACAGAGGAAGGTTCACCAAAATCCGACTAAATCCACAGGTGCAAACAGCTTTATCCTTGATCTGGGGGATTGTTGAGCGTAATAAAGGGAGAGTCCAACAGAGAGAGTTGGGAGAATGTGGGACAGTGCCATATTTGTTATCAGGAGAATGTTTAAGCCCCAGTGATATTAAATTGTTTGTCATTGTGAGTCTTCTTTGTCATAATGCTCTGGTTTACTGTGTCGCATGAGGACTCCTGGCTGGGCGACAAAACGTTCACCGAACCGCGACGTGGACCTTTATCATTGGTCACGGCCTTCAATATAACGCTATTTTCCACGTGTTAGATTATGGCGTAAAGAAACGGTCACGTAACATGTTAGCATTTTATTAGCCAACTGTTGTAGCATTAGCGTTGTTGTTTATTTTGCTGGAACGCTCCTAATTTTCAGGTCAAAATCCCAGTGAATGGAACGTTGCGTTAGCACTCTCTCGTTGCTTCATTACAGATTTCAGTCAAATCGCACACTCTATCTTTTGCAATTTCGAAGAACTGCATTGTGTCATGGTGGCTAGCTATAAAGTTTGCCTAGACACGTGCCCCAAGACGTGCTTCCATGCACTTGAACGTAAGTGAAATACAAATATATCCTTCCCTGTTTAATTACTCATGCCATGCTATTGTTGGGAGCTTGTTTCGTTGAGCTTAATATCTGGCTCACGTGCCGTAGAAATCTATCCGATTGCATTTGGTTTGATCTGATGGGGAACATCTGCCCAGCATCTGTGTTTGTATGTCAGTGTGCATGTGAGCGCGTGCCAGCACACACATGGGCACTGGCCATTTTGTCCCCCGACACTTGCCTTGACCCTGCGGCCGCGCTATCAGCGTGGCAGGGGAAAAAAAATCCCGACTTTTGGAAGCGCTCCATGACGCTGCCGCAGAGTCTGTGGAATTGGCCGGTCTTTCCAACTTGTCTTTGAGGCATCTGCTTCGTTATCTGGTGTCGAGGGATGATGCGCGGATTCTCACCCAGCGTCCGGGCTTTAATGACTGATAAGCTTCCTGTTCACAGCCGCTGATGTTTAAAGGAATAGGCCACCGTTTTTACATACTGACATATGTTCTTCCGTCAATAGAAGCAGCGTGACTTGAAGTGAGCGGGAGAGAAGTCTTTAGGAGTTAGTGCGCGGACGTAGTGCTCCTCGTATTATTACGCCTCACAATATAGTACCCCTTTTTATCCGCTGAGAAAATCGACATGTTACATTTCTGTGTTACTATACTTTGTAGTGTAACACGTCACGTAACTGTATTTTAATAGGGAAAACGTGGAAGAGTTTGGTAGCTTCTAACGGGAGCTGATTTGGAACTACACAGTATGTGGAAGAGGCTCCGTTTGCATGACAGAGCACACGGACAAAGACCAGACAGGTACATATCAACTAGTCTAAGGTAAGGTAAGAACATATGTCAGTATGTAAAAACGGTGGCCTATTCCTTTAAGGCGTGGATTAGTCAGAGGGATGTGTTCATGTCAGACTCTCAGATGCAAGTTTTGAATCATCCAAAAGCAATTTGCATTAGCACAGTAAATGGATGAGGATGGACCATGTTGTAAAAGCATGGTCAGAGCGCTGTTGGAAGCATCATCAGGGCGTGTAATGCAGTAAAAAAGATTGATTGTATTAAAGATTTTCAAATACCGTTGACTGGACTGGCTGACTTGAGGATGTTTCGCTTCTATCTCAGAGGCTTCTTTTAGCTCCTGTAGTTCGAAGGTCTAAATAACCTCACCTCCTGCACTTCTTATTTACTGTTTCACTAATTAGAATCTTTGTTCTGGGCCGGGGCAAAACTGGCCATCCTTACGTCGCTTTTCTATTCTATTCTATTCTAACCACATTTGATACACGTGATGAAAACATTTGTACTGTCCGGTCACACATCCCTCTCAGGCTTAGTAAGAAACACAGGGGAAAAAAACACATATCAGGACAAACCTTCCATTTGCTAATCTGGCTGTTCTCCGTCTCTTAAGGCGCATCCCATTATATAACGGTGACAGCGCGGGATCAAATCTTTTGTTGCAACAAGTCGTCCCATCACCTTCTGTTCTGACTCGGGACGCCTGTGATACAGGGACATGTTGTTGGGTGAGGTTATGCCTTTCCCCCTAAGGTCGAAGGTAAACCTCGGGGGTCAAGGGAAGAGCGTCAACAGCTGTGGCAGTCTGCGTCGCAACCATTTCACTGATTTCTTTAATCATCTATTGTGATATATTAAATTGTGTTCTTTGCTTTGTCAGTTGTTTTATCGTTTCACCTTTTCTTATCTGTGCCATCTATTTACAAATGGGATCAGTGGATGCCCAAAAGCAATGACTTTAACCGACATCTAGTGGAGAATCGTGATCATTGCAAATGTTGGCAAAGTTAACTGTTGCTGTTGTTGTAGCTGCAATGACTTGAGTTTTGCTGCCCTCTGGTGGCTAAATGCAGGGTATCTCTCTCCCTCTACCCCCACTCTCTTTCTCCCCCTCTCTCTCTCTCTCCCTCTACCCCGCTCTCTCTCTCTCTCTCTCTCTCTCCCTGTACCTTGCTCTCTCGCTCCCTCTCCCCCCTCTCTCTCACTCTCTCCCCCCTTTCGCTCTCTCTCTCTCTCTCTGTCTCCCCCCTCTTCTCTCTCTCTTCTCGTTCCCTCTTCCTCTCTCTCTCCCTGTACTCCACTCTCTCCCCCTCTCTCTCTCTCTCTCTCCCTGTACCTTGCTCTCTCTCACTCTCTCCCCCTCTCTCTCCCCCCTTTCGCTCTCTCTCTCTCTGTCTCCTCCCTCTTCTCTCTCTCTTCTCGTTCCCTCTTCCTCTCTCTCTCCCTGTACTCCACTCTCTCCCCCTCTCTCTCTCTCTTCTCTCTCCCACCTCTCTTTCTCTCTCCCCCTCTCTCTCTCCCCCCACACTCTCTCACCCCTCTCTTCTCTTTCTCCCCCTCTCTCTCTCCCTTCTACCCCACTCTCTCTCTCTCTCTCTCTCTCTCTCTCTCTCCCCCTGCCCTTTCTGTCTCTCTCTCTCTCTCCCTCTCCCCCTCTCTCTGGGTACAGGTGAAGACATTTTAGAAGAGTCATTAAGTGATAAACCACCACAGCTGACCTTTTGAGATGCACAGATATGAAAACGGTGTTGCTTCTCCTAAAGTGACCCACAGGATTATTGCTGTGTTTGGCTCAACGCAAACCAAGCTCCTCTCTGGCACAGTCATCCCACCACACATCCGGGGCAAACATAAAATCAAATATAATTTAATGCAGTCTGTAAACGGCGGGTCACGGACTGATGTATTCATATATTTTGTTATTATTTATTTATTTGTGTATTTATTTTGGAACACTACTTCATTTACTGTTTTGGTACCTGAACCCGCACAAGACATTTTATGAAAGACTATTTCTCTGAGCCAAAGCTGTAGTGTTTATCAAGAGGCTTTCTTCAGTGCTTTCTCAGGACACATAGGCGTCAAAACAAGCTTATTTTTCCCCGAGTATAAGTTTTTGCTATAAAAATGTTTCTGGACCAGGTGCCTGTACACTTTCTATTCTACTCCACTTAATATTTATATTTTTTTTTGCTTTTGCTATGACCACTTTGTATTGGCAGTGTATTCGCAACTGAAAGCTTTGTTGCTGTTTATTTTTACCGGACTACTTTTTCTTCTAGTTTTACTTTCACGCATTTACAAGAGTAGTATTTTGAAATGTTGTCAAAAGTAAAATTACGCTGCCGACGTCCCGGTCAATAGCATAAAATATAATATATAAAACACTCAGGAGCGTTACAGTAAAACTATCAGCGTTGCACTTCATGTTTCTAGCCTTCCCACGTGAAATCAGTGCACTAGATTTTCCTTCCTTCCTCTAATCTGAAATGCCGGGGATTACACTGGCAGCCGCCTCTCTCCATCCATAAATCTGAACACACGCACAGACGCATAGACTTTCATACAGGGCTGGACTGGTCATTTTGACACCACACTTGCGGCAGGCGGGTCGGCTATGGATTAGACGAACTTGGTCCCAATTCAAGAGATCACCCATGTGGGTCAACATTGAGACAGAAAAGCAAGAATAAATGTGTGTGTGTGTGTGTGTGTGTGTGTGTGTGTGTGTGTGTGTGTGTGTTGTGGAGAGAAAGAGAGGGAGGGAGGAACGGTCAAATCATGCAATCAGCCGTCCATGTGATCGCGCAATCCCCTGTAGCCTCCATAATATCACTCCAAATTCGTCAAAGGTGGACGTGGTGCTTTCACTTTGGCTTTGCGGGACGTGGGATTTAGCGTGACGCCGTTGCCCCGCCTCGGCCCAATAGGGGGACCGGAGAGGCCACCCGTTTCGTTTACAGTCGTTGCAGTAGTAGCCCGCTGACAAAGACTCTTATGGGACGCACCGGCCGGAGCAATGGATTCTGAACTTTTACCGCGCTTTCGATGAGAGAAGGGACGGGGGGGAGTGGTTGAAGCGGGACAGGGGATGGGAAATATCAACAAGGCGCCCAAAAAGAACAGTAAAAAGACGAAGGTAAGGTGGAATTCCCGATATCGCAGCTCTTGGAAGAGGTAAAAGACCACTGCAAATGGTTCTTGGATGGAAGATTTCTATGAGCCAGTCTCTTCCTTCCTTTGCATAGACATACAGCAACATACGCTACTTCCAAGCTCTTTTCACGCCGTTTCTAGTTTGATCTATTTGGCGAATACCTTTCACATTCCATTAAAAGACTATTTCTTTGAGTAAAACCCGTAATCATTTCTTCTTTGAGCCACGAGTAACTCTTTGCAGCACTTTCTCATTATCAGTCCACCATGATGATTTTAGTCTGACGTTTCTCTGGTTCTGTTTTGCTTTTTAACTCGCAGGCTTAAAAAGTTTTGTATCTAACGTTTGGGAGGGGCCCTTCATTCCCCATAGTTCACGAAAGTCCAAATAGATCCATCTGCAGTGGTCTTTCATTTCCAAAAGAGTTGTTTGGGAGTTTGCTTTGCCCTAACGCCGCCGGGTGCTTGCTCTAAAGGTGAAAGAAGGCGCCGGGACCTCTTTGGGCGGGACAGCGGACACGGAGGATGACGAGGAGGAGGCGATGATGATGGAGCGAGGGCTTGATGGGCCACTAAGTGCTCTTGTCCAAAACTGCAACATGCTGCAGAACATAGTGGGACCGGCCTGTGTCTTCCTCAGACAGGGCTTCGCTCAGAGCCAGCTCGTATGTATAACATCCCTCTGTCGTTTTTACATGTGAGGGTGAGGACGTTAAAGACATTAGATCAAGCTCATAGGTGCGTCTTCTACGTCCTCGTGAATTACCTGTGTGCCGTAAATGTCCATTCGTCATCGGGTCCTGAAGTTATGAGGGTTAAGGATGACATCTGCAGTTTGTTAAAGGTTTCCACAAGAAACCTCGTTTTACGTCTTTTACCAGTTACCCGCCAGCCACCGCCCGTGTTTTACGCGTTTTACACATTTTCCAGAAACTACAAGGTCTTAGCTTTCAAATGAGGCACCGCACCGGCTTATAGGCTGTAAACAAAAATGTGACCAAAAAAAACAACAACCTAAAAACCTCGAAGAAGTGACACAAACGCAACAGGAAATGTGACAAAAATGTGACAAAAAAGCAATGAAAACACAAAAGACAAAAAGGCGGCAAATAACCCTAAAACAGAGATAAGTATGCGACAAAAACGAAGCAACTAAAAAGCAACAAAAATGTGTTAAAAAAGTGACATAAAGGCAACAAAAACGCAATGAAAACGCGACGGAAAAAAACAACCAAAAAACAACAACAAAAACCTAAAAAAAAAAGTGATGAATATGCAACAAAAACGAGACAAAAATGTGACAAAAATGAGGCGGAAAAACACAACAAAAAAAGCGACTAAAAGGCAAAAATATGTCCAAAAAAAAGTTTAAATACATTTTTTAGGTCTTAGCTTTCAAATGGGGCGTTACCGGTTTTAGATTTGGAGGAAATGCGCTCGGTTAAGGTGGGGGTTAAGAGGTTAAGATCAGCACTTATATCTATTTGTTATTTTTTTCTCCCTATTAAATCTATTCATCCTTTTAATGAAGTTTGA
Source organism: Proterorhinus semilunaris (assembly GCA_021464625.1). NCBI lineage: Eukaryota > Metazoa > Chordata > Actinopteri > Gobiiformes > Gobiidae > Proterorhinus > Proterorhinus semilunaris. The sequence goes on from CM038349.1 coordinate 10,170,670, forward strand.
AGTATCGTCAGCAAGCTTTGCAGTAATCTTGTAAAGATAAGTGGCCGGTCATGTGTCTTAATTGAATTGCGGGTCCTAAATGGTGCCTGGGTCTCGGTGAGAGCAGTAGATGGATGTTCCTCTGGGCTGCGGCTGCTAATTGAAAAGGCCCATTATGATCATGACGGCGCAGTTATGGACAATACTCACAGACGTTACACTCAACTCTTGAGTCCTTGGCCCGACTTTGGAGGAGAAGGTCATTAAGTGTCTTCAGACTCTAGATCCAGATTCTAGTGGGTTCATATAAGTAGGGGCTCGTCCCGACTGGTTCCCAAAGTGGATTCCAGGAGCGCCCCTTTCTTAAAAACAAGTACATTGAAAGCTTATAGGGCTGGGTACCGTTAAACGAAACCAGTCTGGGATTCGGAAAAAGTTTAGGTACTACCGGTATTGCATAAATGAAAGTATCGAAAGCAGAAACGAAAGTCATACATATTTGGATCGAAGTTTTGATGCTGCTGGTCCAGGGACAGCATTAAAGGAAGCATTTTTTCCCCATATTTTCTTTTTTTCTTTTTTCCCAATTTTTCCCTCATTTTTGCCCATATTTTATTACTAATATTTTCCCTATTGTCCCACCATTTCCCCCAAAAATGTATTCCTATTTTTTGCACCCTTTCTTTTTTTTATTTATTTTTTTGCCACAATTTCTCCCACTTTTCCCCGTGTTCTCCCAAGATTATTCCCCATTTTTCACACATTTCTTGACATTGGAGATCAACCCGAATGTTTGTAAATCTACCGATGGTCCACACATTGTTCTGTTTTCTGGTTCTAGATGACAAATATCTAAGTATAAGTATCGGAAAAAGTATGGTTCAGGTATCGGTATCGAAAACCAAGTATCTTTAAAGTACTGGTATAAGATTTTTTTTTTAATGGTACCCAGCCCTGATCGCATATTCATATATTTGTTAAAATGTACTATAGTTTATAACATTATTAGGCCTCCGGGGATTGCAATGTATTTTAAGCTGTAAAAGTGAAGTGATTAATTATTTTTATCGGCGGGCGGTTTGCATTGATGAAGAGGCTGCAACAATTTGCATTTTAGGAATGACCGACCGTTCATTCAAATAGTCCTCAGTGGTCACAAACTTGTTTATTGTTATATACATTTAAAATTGTATATATTCTAATGCCTTATGTGGGGTTTTCTCCGAAGGAAATCACAAAAGGTTTACTGTTGTGTGATCCCTGGTGGCTATACTATAATAGTGCCATCCCACCTATAGCACCTAGTAATGAATTATTTCAGAGTCAATGGCCATGTTAAAGCGAGTACAAACTACTGCCCTTCTACACTTCTTTCAATATTTATCAGATACCACAGCGTGCAAGAAAAGAAAAAAACTCAGGAGGCTGTGGACAATTGAAAAAAAAAATTATAAGCCTCTGTGATTTGTTATACAATTTAGTGCTGTAATCTCCGTAGTCGCCCTCCCTGTTTCCCATAATCCAGCCCTGTGTAATTCATGTTCACATAGTCCCAGACTTAACCAGTACCTGCTATCTTCTTCATTCAATTAGCATTTTACACTGTTGCCAACATTCAGTTCCTGAAGTGAAGCATCTTGGGGCACTGTGCAAATGTGCATGTCCCATTACAGAAGATATATTTATCTGTAAAAGCGTTAAATTTAGATATCGTCTGACCTTTATCCAGAGAATTTGTGCAAACGCAGCCAGTTAAAATTGCGTAATTCATGGATTTGGGATGTTCTGTCTAAATACGTGCGCTTTGAATTGCTGAGCATATGCACGGCAGTCTGCAAATGCTGTTGATCCCAGATGAAAAATCAGGAGATTGAATGATATAATGGAGGGATCTACTGTAAGATTATTATAGGTTTGTCTCGATAAACCAGTGTACAATCCTCATCCAACTGTCTCCCGGACATATGAGCGCTGCACAAAAGACACTTTGCTACAGTGGACTGTCCAGCACCCGTGTGGAACAGAGCAGCAGTGCTTAAAGTTCACTCAAATCTTTTATTGAATGTTTTTACCACTCGATTTTCACTGGAGCCACAACAGACGACTGTCTTTAAACATGACAGCGACATTGAAACACACCGACACAGAAGTGAAAATACCGTTCATTTTCCCAAAGACTCTAAGACAGGGCTGTCCAAAGTGTGGCCCGCGAGCCAAATGTGGCCCTTAAAACATTTGTCAGTGGCCCTCAGGCTTCTTCTTGAAATAGCACTTTTTACTGCCAGCTGAAAAATTCTAAACGATTACAACATCAAAAACTAACATTGTATTGTGAGACAGAGCATCAATAATGATATAGAGCAGGGGTGTCGAGGTCATTTGGGTTGTGGGCCAAAATCCAGCTTCCTCGGCGGGTTGCGGGCCGCGTATAATGTAAACAGGAAAATACTACTGAGAAAACGTTTTTTTTTCCCAATAAATGAATAATAATGAGCTGTGATTTTAAAATAGCGCTGATTTGGTCAAAAGCCTGATAGGACAGTAGTAAATAATAACAGCACACTTTACAAGCCTGTGTCACAAGTTTCTCAAAGTCATTATACTGTAGTCATTATTCATTGACTCCACACTCAGTGGTGGTAAGCTTCTATTGTAGGCACATCCACCCTGAGCCAGACTGACCATTTACCACGTGGCTATAATGTGTTGTGTATATCCTGATCTCTCATTACATCAGTGCCCTCTGCTGGACACATGTGGAATTCTTTTCATTTGAAAAAATTAAGTCGCCCCCTAGTGACTGGAATGAGCACACTGGTTATTTCCTTAAACAATAATTACTCCGCACAGGAATGGGCTATAAAGACTTACTTCTTTTTGATTTTGACATACTTAGATATGTGTGCTCTCTCTGAGTCAGGGGCCGGAATAAATCATCTCGCGGGCCGGATTTCTTCATTTTAATCTTCATCTTTTCAATCTCTTAGGGCGACATGTATCAAGACAGTTGGTAAATAGTGAGTGAAAGCTGAAGAATACCATATACCACTGTAGCTGTTGCTCCTAATCACCAGCCTTTATCCCCGTTTTTGAATTACCCCCTTGATACATTTTAAGTGTGTTGGAAAAATGAATGGGATTATTACCTCCGATGTGGGCATGACTAGTATGGAGGATTGAAAGTGCCACAATTAAATAAATAAATGCACCATTAAATAATTAAATAAATGTGTCATTAATTAAATAAATGTGTCATTAATTAAATAAATGTGTCATTAATTAAATAAATGTGTCATTAATTAATTAAATTACCAATGATTCTGTGTAAAAAATATATATAATTATTTATCTATTTAATTAATTATTTCATGGTCCTGTGTTGCAGTGTTTCATGAATTAATTTTATCTGTCAAACTCGCCCATCAAAAGTTGTGGGCGGGCTAAAGCCTGGTTAACTCAAATCTAGTCTAACCATTGCTTTGGCCTGAAGTGTTTTTTGGAAACATGGCGGCTACGCTGATGGAGGACCTTCATGAGGTTTCAAGGGAGTTGGTGCGAGATATTTTCGACCTTGCTGAGTATGTGGAAGCAGGACCTGCAGACCCCGAGCATATACAGAATAAAGCGGAGGAATTTATTGAAGTTCTTGGAGTTATTTCCACACTTTCTGACCAAGGCATTGACTGTAGAGTGACCGAAATTTTAGAAGAAGTACTCTACAGGGGTGCTAGTCGGAATGTGCCGTTGCCTCAATGCCCCGGTCGCAATGTACCGCATCCATTGGTTTTACCGCCACCTACCGGGCGGATGAGTGCTCTTTACGATTATTGAGAAACAGCAGATATTAATTTAAAAAAAGTTATTTCTTGACATCCCTTGATAGAGTGATCGAGGCTTGTGTTTAGTTGTTTTTGCTTGAGTATTCAAACATACGTAAGGGAGAATAGCGCCACCCAGCGTATCGGAGTATGTTCACTAGTCTGCATCAATCCATTATTCTGGAATTGATTTGCCTTGACTCGATGAGCAGGATGACCAATCAGGTGTTAGGACCCACCCCTCAAACTTTGATGGGCGAGTTTGACAGATAAAATTAATTCATGAAACACTGCAACACAGGACCATGAAATAATTAATTAAATAGATAAATAATTATATATATTTTTTTACACAGAATCATTGGTAATTTAATTAATTAATGACACATTTATTTAATTATTTAATGGTGTATTTATTTATTTAATTGTGGCACTTTCAATCCTCCATAGACTAGTGAGCTCCAGTTTTATGGTCAATTCACAAAAGAGCACAATCAAAAAAACGCGCACATCCCTGACTGAGCAGTGTGCTGGATAAAAAAGAGATAACAAATGCTAGAAGAATAAAAAATCCGCACAACTGTGTTATACTGCAAGTCCTTCATCAGTCTGATGAAGGACTTGCAGTCCGAAACGTTATAAGTGGTGTGAGTACGGATTAAAAACAATCCTTGGGAGCTATAACACAGTTGTGCGGATTTTTTATTCTTCTAACAATTCACAAAAGAGATAATATTGTATCCATTCACGGCAAGATTCGAGTGAGTGGGTGGCTTTTAACTCTGCGGAGTCTTACTCACTCACAGGCATAATATCTTGTGAATTAACCTCATGCCCCATCTTTGACATGGTAATGACTGTAGAGCTGGGTACCATTAAACAATATCAGTAAAATAATAATAATCATAAACCAAGTATCGTTAAATTATCAGTATAAAAAAAATACAATACCCAGCCCTAGTAATGACTAAAGCACAGTTCAATCAAATTACCCCATTGTAATAAAGATTAATATTGGCTTTGTTCTCTCTGTCTTTCACGTGAATCACTGCAGGACAGGGACCTGCGGCCAGAGGAAATGGAAGGTAAATTTGTGCATTTTAACTTGGTGAATGTTTTCCCCATTAAAGCAGGAGAGACTTAATTATATAGAAAAGTGTTTGATCTGTTCCGGTTTGCTTTTAACTGCACATTCGGAGGAACGTTATGCAGCCTTTAGACACCCGTTAGCAAACTTGTAATGTGTTAAGTGTTCTTTCCAGCAAGAGTAAAGATTTAGTTCCCAACCTTAAAGTACTTTCGGTCAACTGTTGTGCATCGTCAGCATATTATTACTAAATTAAATAATTTAGTGCAGTTCATTTGATAATCAAACAATTGTGTGCAGAGCTGCGTGAGGCCTTCAGGGAGTTCGACAAAGACAAAGACGGCTACATCAGCTGCAAGGACCTGGGCGAGTGCATGAGGACCATGGGATACATGCCCACAGAGATGGAGCTGATCGAGCTGAGCCAGCAGATCTGTGAGTGCCATGACCAATTCTCTTCTCCTGCCGTTCATGCACAATGTTTACCCAATGTTCCTTTTCCTTCCACTCTTGAACAGTTACCTTTCATTTTGTTTTATTTTTAGAGTTTAGACTAATTGGGGGAGACTTCTGTCTCTCCCAGTAAATAAAAAAGATCTGCTGGTCCTGGTCCCTCTAAATGTTACTATAAGTAGGGCTGGGTACCATTACGATACCAGTATGGTATCGGAAAAAAGGTTTTGGTGCTACCGGTATCGAAGTCCGGTACCAAAAATATGATTATATCTTTAGATCCAAGTTTTGATGCTGACTGCATTAGACTGATGGTGGTCCTCCGGGTGCTAGGGTTTCCTCTACCTCCAAAAACATGCTGGTCAGGTTGACCCACAGTGGTGGCACGGCTCAGTCACAGTGGCTCAGGACTAACACCTGAACACTATTTCATTGTATACTTGTACAATGACAAATTAAACTGCTGAGCATGGTAGCGCAGCGGTTAGCGCTTGTGCGTCAGAGCTAGAAGGTCCCGGGTTTTCCCACCTGGACGGGGCCTTTCTGTGCGGAGTTTGCATGTTCTTCCCGTGTCTGTGTAGGTTTCCTCCGGATACTCCGGTTTCCCCTACCACTAAAACATGTACCTTGACATGGTGGCGGTGCCCCTGGTAGGGTCTCCCATGGCAAACAGGTCCTAGGCGACGGGTCAGACATAGAGCGGTTCAGAAGCCCCTTATGAGAGACCAACAGGCCCGGTTAGAACCATGAGGCCGTCCTTCTGTGGACCCACCACCTACAGGGGGAGCCATAGGGGCTGGTGCAGCTCCAACAGCTGCCCCCTCGACCCGGCAACGGACAAGTGGAAGAAAATGGATGTCATTATAAGTTTGGCATGAACTGTATTAGTTAAGTACTTATTAAGTGTTAGTCACACTTAACTAATGAGTTGTTAATGATGAATTAAGTGTTAATTCATTGTTTATTAATGTGTAGTTAGTATGAAGTTTACGCCCCTTAAAGTCTTTGTAACCATTTGATTATCAGTTACATATAAGACCTCAGTAATCCTCTTTAAGGCTTTACACAAGCGTGAAAGAGCGCTGGCCATAATATCAGTGAAACCACAAGAGCAGAAAATACCTGAACAATGTCCCGTGTCACTCATCCTCATTAAAAACCTGGTGGATTTATCAAGCGATTATGAAATTCATAATCTATCTAAAGCTTTAATCCTAATTATCACGTGAGATAATTCGTTAATTGTCTTATGCGATTAAACGGCAGATGTTCTGCCTAACGTGAAATGTCCGTACCTGGCCCACATTAAGCATCAAGGTCAGCTCACCCTGAACAGGACCCATAGGAGTTCATCTTTGATAATGTGATGCTTTCTCCGTGGCATTGGAAATAAGAGGCGCTAAAAAGGGGTTGTCTGGGAATTTTCAACGTGGAACATTGTTCATGGGAATTTATGTGAATTAACAGAAACTGAAGTTACAAAGGTAGTTTACCAGTACTGAGTGTGGAGTGAATGTAAAATTGTCTCATGTAAAGTGCTTTGCGACCATGTCTGTGAAAGGCGCTATACAAATAAAGCTCTTCTTCATCTTCTTCCTCACACTTGTGGTCTGTGGTGTGACATCACTCAAATGCACGTTTTATGGTTCAAAAACACAAATAGTGGGTTCGCTAATAGTTCACCAATTGTTTATTCAACACACAAAAAATACATATATCAAGAATTTTTTTTTGTTTCAACCCGAGATAAAACCCAATCATTCATCACTATTGTTAATGGACATGTATCCAATCGCACAACTCACGTAAAAGAGAACCACATATAGTCATTTTGGTGGAATTGTGTTGTTATTTTAGGTCACACAATGTAGGTTACTTCTGCAACCCACCTCCAACGGATACTAGGCCATTTGGTGCGGCTAAATACTCACCAGACAAGTTTCAGCTCAGTGATTAAGTGGCACTCGTCCAGGGCAAAGTCATCCTCCTAATTCAGACGGGCCGGGACACTGCTGCCCTACATTAAGGGTTTGACACGACCAGTTTACATAATTGGGAAAGGGTTGTTTTTGGTTGCAGTTTGGGGAATAAATAAATGGTTTCTGTAATGTTCATTTACAGTTTGTATAATAGTTGCTCTTTTTTTTTTTTATGAATGATTATGTTTAGATCAATTGAATCAAACCTGAAAAATAGGCCTTTACCATTAGGAATTTGGCATTTCACTTGTTTTGTTTTTCTTCTTTTTGAACATCTGACTCAGAGCAAAGAGTGGATGAATAAAGGACATGAGGAGAAGGGGTTTTCTTTGTATAGCACTTTTCACCGACACAAGTTACCCTAAGCTCTTCATAAAGGACCATTTATCATTTGCATTCCTGTGAACCTAACGTCATTGCTGTCCTGTAGGTGGCGGCAAAGTGGACTTCGAGGACTTTGTGGAGCTGATGGGTCCCAAGATGTTGGCCGAGACCGCAGACATGATTGGAGTGAAGGAGCTCAGGGATGCTTTCAAAGAGGTATGATCACGATTCAGATGTAGGACATGGGGCGGTATCATTCTGTAGCGACACTTCTCCGGTTGAATAAGCTAGACCAGAAGTTAGTGGTGTTGTTGGAAACACCTTCTTCAGACGGCGCGCTGAAGAAGCTTTAGCTCGCACTGAGTTCAGCTGAGAAGCCCAGACTCACTATGGAACAGCAGCTGCAGAGAGAGCGCAAGGAAAAGACCTCATGGGAAATGGCTTTCTGTGAGGAAACACATCACTCACAAAAAATCTGCAGGAGATACTGGATATCAGCGACCAGACCCTGAGAACATGCAGAGCAGAGGTCACAGCTCTGTGCGCCCAAAACCAGGGTCTACTACACCAGGAGTACCAGAAACGACTAGTCTCAATCTCTGAGCGGGACACAAAAGTTCCCTTCCTACAGCAGGGGAGGGATAATCAGAAAATGCTCCTTCAGATGGCTGTTGAGGCGCTGAAGTCAAATTATGAACAGCTAAAACTAGCCAAGAGGAACCTTCTAAAGGTAAAGGTAAGGTAATGATAAAGGTTCTTTAATTTTCATTATACAACAACTGCACAGGGAAAAAGGATTAAAGACCTGGAGGATGACAAATCTGAGACTCACCTGCCTGGGGATGAAGCTGATGGACGCAAAGGAGGAGCAAAAGCTTCAGGATCAGCTCCATTCAGATAACAGAGAAGCTGTCACAGGAGCAACAGAAGAACATAGTGCTAAGACATAAAGATAAAGAGATAAAGTGCATGCAGGAGAGACTACCCAACAGACCCTCAGGATACATTTAGGTCTGCCAGGTCTCACCGGCTTCCTCCTTCCAGATGACACAACTACAAAGTCGATCATTGACCTCCAGCCTAGGGTCCTGGTGCCACGTGCATAGTATTCATTATGGACAAACTGTAACTAGCACAGAAGTCCAATAACAAAGCACTGCTCGGGTTCAGTTCGGGAAGGAACCAGGAAAACTTTCAGAAGTTTGTCAGAACAATGCATTTTAATGAACACACATGAGACTCATGCATGTAAACACGCCATGGCAGATTGTAGCCATGGGCTGATTTCCATATGTTGTCCCCACTCAACCTGGGAAGTACCCGGAGGAAACCTACTCACACACACATGGGAAAACCTGTCTGGGGGTTAAGGTTAAGGTTAAACTTTATTGTCCTATAGGGAAATTTGTCTTGGTCTTAGAGAGACTTATTCATTTTGTCTCCAGCAGGTTAGACTACTGTAACGGCTGCTCTCTGGCCTTTCTAAACAAGCTGTAAGAGCTGCAGTACATCCAGAACGCTGCTGCTCGAGTCCTGACAAGAACCAGGAAATACCACCATATTAGTCCAGTGCTCCGGTCCCTGCACTGGCTTCCTGTCACTCAGAGAATAGAATTTAAAACAGCTCTGCTTGTGTACAAGTCTTTTCATGGTTTAGCACCAAAGTCCATCTCTGACATGTTAGAGCCGTATGAACCATCTCGGGCCCTGAGAACTTCAGGGAGGGGTCTCCTGGTGGTTCCCAGAGTCAATAATAAACACGGTGAGGCTGTGTTTCAGTTTCATGCAGCAAAAATCTGGAACAGTCTTCATGAGGATGTGAGACAGGCCTCAACTCTGACAATGTTCAAATCCAGGCTGAAAACAGCTCTTTTTACCCGTGCATATGAAAACTATATTAGTATTTTATCTGCACTCTTTTACTATAATTATTAAATTTTTATGTTGATGTTTTATTGATTGATTTTATCAGTTTTCTTGTAATTTTATGCAACTGTGAAGCACTTTGCATGAGTTGTGCTCTACAAATTAACGTGCCTCTCCTTACCAATGCTGTGGTTCCTACAATAACAATATGTCAGTACATTAAAATGGACAACATTCAGCTTATTCGGCTGTAATATGGTTTAAACCTGGGACCTTCTAGCTGTGAAGCATGCGCTCCAACCACTGCGCCACCCAGGGTAACCGCTACTGAAATCTCTTTTTCAAAAGTGTCCCGGCCAAGAAATACAACCACGTGAAAGCAACCAGTACACCATTCATCGGCATGTCATTTTCTCCTCTTTCCTGTCCAGTTCGATTCGGATGGCGATGGGCAGATCAGCCTGGGAGAGCTGAGGGAGGCCATGAAGAAGCTGATGGGCGAGCAGCTGCACCACCGAGAGATCGATGAGATCCTGCGAGATGTGGACCTCAACGGAGACGGAGAGGTGGACTTTGAAGGTGAGGTGCTTAATGACAATGACACTAAAAATGAACTTTCCCTCATTTTAAGTTCCCATACGTTTATGTTTTACACTGTTTTAGCCCAACAATGCGAGATTTTGTGAGTTACTATACTGTGGCACCGTATTTTACAGAGTTTGTGCGGATGATGTCTCGTTGAATCCACTCTGAGCCTCACTGGACTTACGCTGCACTTATCCACGAGCCTGACTGCACTGTTACTGTTTGTCTCCTGTACAAAGTGTGTCCGTTTTGTTAAACCCTCCTTTCAATGTGTTTCTGAAATTAATGTCAACCTCTTAATAATGGTAGCGGCAGGCGACTCCTTGTTAGGAACTTTAGAGAGATTATGCCATCAATATAAAGTTACATTTCCATATCAAGACAAAGCAATTCAGATATTGTATATTGTGAAATCTTTATAGGACATTTCCTTCTTCAAACCACAAGCAAAACATTACACATCCAACATGACACATAATCTCGCGCCTTTTGCCATTTTTCGTCAATCGATCCTGTTCCTGATACTCACATTTTCCTAAACACAGCGCACTGTGTTTCTTATCCTATTAGCATCCGTTCCACAGATCACTGCTATCACATTATTTATTTATTTTTTTAGAAGCTTTACTTGTGAATGGTCATATTTTTAGGCTTTTCAGTGCAAACATCGATCATGCAAACCTGGACTTAAAACCAAGTCTCGTCTTTATGTCTGTTGTCTGATATTTTATGTACCGAGATTATGGACCTGGAGGAAGCGTTGGCGTGTTTTCAGAATGTAGACTTTCCGTGCAATATGTTTTTTGTGTGTCAATAATACAAATAAATATGGAAAATGGAATTCACTAAGGGCTAACCCTGTGTGATGTAACGATAATTACCAGTAAAATATTATGCCTGATCATAGCTGCATGTGAGATTACTGTATAGATTCATGTAAATAAGCTTTCCTTGTATTGTGGGAACTACAATAACCATAGACCTTTATTTTGTTCAGTATCACTGAAAGTTACATTCTTCCATTTTAAATTCTTAAATGTATGTATCTATTTTTGCTGCAGCTGTTGTTGCATGGTGGAATAAATGGTGTAAAAACAGGCCTTAAGACCTGCACATGTAATTTTGTACAGCATCAATTTAAATAAATTTGAATTTGTACATAATTAAAAAAATATGATTAATCCTTTGTGTATATTACATTATTTCAGGTTTAATTATCCCCATGACTGTGGTTGGACAGAACCAGCGTAAAAAGTGCAGGTGCTATTGGGTGTAAATACAGGTAAAATTAGAATATCGTTCAAAAGTTCATTTATTTCTGTAATTGAACTTAAAATGTGAAACTAATATATGATATAGACTCATTACATGCAAAGTGACATATTTAACCGTTATTTGTGATAATTTGGATGATTATGGCTTACAGTGCATTTTCAAAATAGTCAGATTTTATGAGATTTTTAATTTGGGGTTTTTACTGAGCTGAGCCATAATCATCAAAAATATAACAAATAAAGGCTATACATATGTCACTTTGCATGGAATGAGTCTATATCATATATTAGTTTTTGTTTTTTTAAGTTGAATGCACTTTTTAATGATATTCTAATGTTCCGAGTTTCACCTGTACATTTAGTTAAAGGCACAATATTTGTTTTCTTTTTGTTTTTTTCTGCTAGTGGAACAAATTTAGTTTTGTCCTCCTTTAGTATATTGTAAACACAGACATTCATGGGGAAAACCCTATGAACCCTCGGGCTGATGTTATAGCATTTCTGTGACAATGATCCTATGTGTTCCTATAAAGTTAGAAATGAGTTTGGATCACAACCAACATATTAGTTCAGTGCCTTTCTCTTTCATTGTTCGTCATAAGGCGCTGTGTTGTGTTACTGTAGAAATTACAAGGCATTTTATCATGACGCTCAGACATAGAGCTAAAGAGGTGCCTATAGTGCAGAGGGAAAGACCAAAGAGGAGCAACATGTCCAGAGAGCCCTCTCAGACTGTGGCTATCCTAACTGGTCTTTCACTAAAGCACAAAGGGCAAGACAGACATACTACAGAGCCAAGAAGAAAGGGAGTTGTAGTGCCGTATGTAGCCGGGGTCTCAGAGAAACTTCAGAGAATCTTTAGGCAGCACAGGATTCCAGTGAACCACAAACCGGTGAACACACTGAGACACAAATGTGTTCATCCCAAAGACAAAACTCCGAGCCACAAACAAAGCAATGTGGTTTATTCTATTCAGTGCAAGGAAGAAGAATGCAAACAACATTATATTGGAGAAACTAAACACATTTTACAGAAGAGACTTTATCAACACCGAAGAGAAAGCACAAGCACCCCTCAGTCGGCGGTCAAAATTTTAGCTAAAGAAGAGCGTTGGTTTGAAAGAGGAGTTAAAGAAGCTATTTTTGTCAGGAAAGAAAATCCCTCCATGAACCGGAATGGCGGGCTCAGATTAAATCTCCCGTCACTTTACTCCAATCTCCTTCGGGAGAAACCGAAAGGGCATGGCCAGTCCAAGGAGACGGCACCTCAGCTAACAAAAGAACAATAGGCAGGTAATTAGCAGTGATCAGCCATGAATAGGACATATACTGGGCAGTGATCATCTATGAATAGGACAGGACTGACCGATACTGAGGTGAGCAGATCGTTAGAGACGCTCTACTTCAAAGGTGTTTACCCACGGGTGAGAGTAGCTGTGATTAGAGGGGAGGAGCCGGGCCGACCCTAACTCCTCCCCATTGGTCTATATCTTCAGCTGCGTCCAGAGTGGGACTTTTGTCAAGGACGAAGCCTTTTGGATGAGAGGCGAAACGTTCGAAGACTCCAACTACTGAGTACAGAAGATGAATCAAGTACCCTCATTGAAGAAAGGCAAAAAAAAGACAAATATTAGTGTAAGTTGTATTTATAGAAGACCTGGCTCTGATATAGATGTTTTTTCTAATTGGATGGAGGAGCACTTTTCAGGCTCAAATCATAAAGTCATGTTTGTGGGGGGAGATCTTAACATCGATATCTAAACCCATATAAACATAAAAAGACGGATGAGTAAATACTTTATTTAGTATAGGTCTGTTTCCACTAATAAGCATATGATGAGTTTACGCGAGTATTTCAAAAAGTATATGACAAAAATTGCCCAATGAAGAAATATTGTAAAAACAGAAAATGTGAAGAAACACCATGGATGTCTAAGGGTTTGCTAAATGCTTGCAAGAAAAAAAAAAAATCTTTACAAAAACTTTATAAATAACTGAACAAAAGAAACTGAGGATAAATATAAGAAATATAAAAATAAACTAACAGGTATCATTAGAAAATGTAAACAGGATTATTATAATAAGTTGTTAGATAGCAATAAGAATAATATTAAAGGTTTATGGAACATCTTAAATAGTATAATTAGAAATAAACCAAGAACCATTAATTATTATTAAGTTGAGGATAACACTTTAAATAATATGAATGAAGTTGATACATTTAATAAATTCTTTGTAGATGTTGGACCGAACCTTGCTGCAAAAAATTGCAAACGTTGAGAACTATAATTGTGAACTGATAGACACAAATCCTATGTCCGTGTTCCTCAATCCTGTGGAGGAAAAGGAGATACTGGACATTGTTAAAGGGTGTAAAAATAAAACCTCGACAGATTACCATGACATGGACATGAAAACTTTAAAAACTGTTATTGAAAGTATCTCTAAGCCGTTAACTTACATCTGTAACTTATCGTTGCAAACTGGAACATTTCCTGATGGTATGAAAGTAGCAAAAGTGATTTCTCTGTTCAAGGCAGGAGATAAACATCTCTTTACAAACTATAGGCCTGTTTCCTTTTTACCGCAATTCTCTAAAATCTTAGAAAAGGTTTTTAACTCTAGACTTGACAGCTTTATCGAAAAGTGTAATTTACTCTCAGACAATCAGTTTGGTTTTAGGAACAATCACTCAACCTCACACGCGCTCTTTGATATAACTGAAGAAATAACTAATGCTGTAGATGACAAGAAATATGCAATCGGGTTATTTATTGACCTGAGTAAAGCATTTGATACAATAAACTATGATATATTAATTAATAAACTAGAACATTATGGAATTAGGGGGGTAGCTCTACAGTGGGTTACCAGTTACTTAAAAAATAGAAAACAATGTGTGAAAATCGGTGTCTATCAGTCGAGTTGTCGACAAATTGTCTGTGGTTTACCTCAAGGTTCCATTCTGGGCCCAAAATGGTTTAATATGTATATTAACGACATTTGTAAAACGTTTCAAGTACTTACATTTATCTTGTTTGCTGACGATACAAATATTTTTGCATCAGGAGACGATTTACAACAACTGTGTCGGATTGTTAACTGGGAACTCAAAAGTGTCAACAAGTGGTTCAAACAAAATAAATTATCTCTAAATCTGAGTAAAAGCAAAATGATGATATTTGGCAACTGTAATTCCAATGCTCAGGAAGCAATTCCGATATAGAGTGTTGTTATCGAGGGAGTCCATGAAATCAAATTCCTTGGTGTGATTATTGATGACAGAATTACTTGGAAATCTCATATTAAATATATAGCTACGAACATTTCTAGAAGCATTTCAGTAATTGCAAAAAGCAAAGCACATTTTAAACATCAAAGCTCTACATGCCTTATACTGTTCTCTGATTTTGCCCCATTTATATTATTGTACTGTGGTTTGGGGTAGTACTTATAACAACACAGTTAAACCAATAGTATTGTTGCAAAAAAGAGCTCTCCGAGTAATTTATAAAGTTGGATTTTTGGACCACACAAACTCATTATTTTTAAATTCAAAGATCATGAAGTTTTGTGACATTGTTGAGTTCCAAACTGTACGGATGTTATTCAAAGCAAGGTATAAATTGTTACCAAGCCAAATACAAAGAAGGTTCCAAGAACGTACTGGTTGTTATGAATTACGTGATGAATTAAACTTCAGGATTCAGAAACATAGCACAACTTTGAAAAGTTTTAGTCCAACAATGGTGTACAATTGTGGAGTAAAACTGGAGATGGAATTGAAACGATTTCCAAACATCAACCTGTTCAAATATAAATACAAACAAAAGACATTTGAAATATACAGACAAAAAGAAATGTGTTGCCACTAGGGGGAGCAGGAGGATCAATAATGTGTATTGTTTCCTCTATAATCAAGGAAGAATGTTGCTGCTTGGAACCGTTATCATTCTATTGCTCAAATTTACACATGGAGAATTAGGGTAGGCAAGTTATGGATCTGTTGAGAGGAATCCTCCCAACGGGCTCTAAACCTTGTCCTTTAATGCATAGGAACATCATCTACAAAATCAGCTGTTAGGGCAGCTGTGTGGGGGTTTGTTGATGGGGAGCTACTGCCCTCTTCAACTGGCCCGCTCTACACTCTGGCTTTTTAATCCACCACACTATGCAAGGCTACACCTTTCTTCACATATAACTCAATTAAATAAATATATACTAATAATAATAATCATAATAATAATAACCCGGCAACGGACAAGTGGAAGACAAGTGCTTTGTTTCAATTAATTATATAAACAGTTCAAATATTGTTTTGTAAGTTTGTAAGTTGGTCTGTGCTAATATAGCTGCTGAAATGTATAAAATTCTCTTTGGATGAGGTCTTGTTGATGTTTCGTTCATTCTGTACCATTGTGTGAAATGTAGTTTTTTTTTTTTACTGAATTTGGGGGTGGGCGCTCATAAGCTTCTTGCTTCAGCCCACTCCTTTTGAGCAGAATGTATACATGCAATTTAGAACTACCAGCAATTATGAACTCTCACCAGGAGAGGGCGCCCGTGCTACATGTGAGCTACTGCTGAAACACTTTGCATGTGCGCGGTGAACCTTGGCCACTGACGTTCAATCTGATGTAATGGTGAAGAAACCCTGTCTCCTCATTTATCATCATTAAAGGCAAGTCATATTCTGCAAGAGTTCTGCGTCGATAGTTTAGAAATGGTCTGCTCCCACGGCCTGGGCTCATGACTGCAAGACATATTTGGGCCGTAGCAATTGGGCAACTTGCAGAAAAGGATTGTTTGCCAAATGATGTTTTTACTGTTTACACTGCATGACCAATTAAATTACTTACTTTACTTTACTGGTGAGAATATGCCTGTGGTATTCTCAGTGAAGTTTATGAAGAAAATGTTAGGAAAAATATAGTTGAAAAGAAATAGGACTCGCTCAAGTCAGCCAATGTACAAGAGGGCTATGGTCACAGTCACTGTGACAGGAATGTGTATCTCCTATATATGGGCACATCCTGTGCCCATATATGTCTTACAAATCTAAGTGAAATTATAAACATTGCAAACAAGGGCAAATGTACCAGTAAGCCTACTTGTTTTCCATGCATATATGTGTGCTGAAAACCATGACTTTGTTCTCTCTCCCCCCTTTATAGCTTATGTGTTGAAACATAGACCAAAGAGACTCAACCCATTGTATCCAAATAGGCCTTTGTGACAAATTTCACCACAGAGCTTTGCCAATAAAGTGCAATCAAATTGGAGGGAGGTACAGCATTTGGTCCCAGTTATTTCAGTGAGTGCAAGGGAATACCTACAGTGATGAAGTAATGCTCTAGTGACAGGATATACCTTCCTTTTGTGGTCCATGCGCCTCTTATCCACGTGATATTTGTACTGGAGCGTCCACTATCGTGCCCACGCGCACAGGAGGGGGTCAGATCAGAGTAGCTTGTGTAGGAAGTACCTTGACTGGCCAAGCATCACAATATTAAAGTGATTGCTGCAAGAATTCTCTGCTGGCGACCGGAGCCTGTGCACAGATGTGTATACATGGTTTTGGTGGGGGTGCTCTGCTTATGTGAAAGCATCATTGTGGAGGCTGTAGACTGTCCAGTCTGTCCTGTACATTAAAAAAATCTATAAAAAATGACAAAAATCGATAAAAAGTGAAAACATCGATAAAAAGTGAAAAAATCTAATAAAAAATTCGATAAAAAGTGAAAGAAATCTATAAAAAAAATCGATAAAAAGTGAAAGAAATCGATTTAAAAAATCGATAAAAAGTGAAAGAAATCAATAAAAAAATCGATAAGTGAAAAAAATCTTCAAAAAGTACAAAAAAGTGAGAAAAAAAATCTATAAAAGTGAAAAAATCGATTAAAAAAATCGTTAAGTGAAAAAAACGATAAAAAGTGGAAAAAACGATAAAAAGCGGAAAAAATCTATAAAAAATGAAAAAATCGATAAAAAGTGAAAAAATCTATAAAAAGTGGGGGGAAAATCTATAAAAAATTGAAAAAAAAACCCATAGTAATAAAGCGGTTAGCGCTCGTGCTTTACAGCTAGAAGGTCCGGGTTTCGATTCCCACCTGGCCAGGTCCTTTCTGTGTGGAGTTTGCATGTTCTCCCCGTGTCTGCGTACGTTTCCTCCGGGTACTCCGGTTTCCCCTACCACTAAAAACATGTACAATAGGCCAGGATGGATGAGAGTGTGTTTGAGAGTGCGCATGGGGGACGAAGGACGCAAATTATAAAAAGTGGAAAAAACGATAAAAAGTGAAAACAATCTATAAATTTTAAAAAAAAGAATCGATAAAAATTCAAAAAATCTATAAAAACAAAATGAAAAAATCGATAAAAAGTGGAAAAAAAACGATAAAAAGTGGAAAAAAACAATAAAAAGTGAAAAAATCGATAAAAAATGAAACAATTGATAAAAAGTGAAAAAATTATTTAAAAAAATCGATACATCGATAAATTAGAAAAAAGTGAAAAAATCTATAAAAAGTGAACAAATCTATAAAAAGTGAAAAAGATTATTAAAAAAAATGAAAAAACAATAAAAAATATGAAAATCTATTTATTTATCGATTTTTTTCCACTTTTAATCGATTTTTCCTCCAGTTTTTATCAATTTTTTACACTTTTTATCGATTTTTTTCACTTATCAATTTATTTATCGATTTTTTTTCACTTTTTATCGATTTATTTCACTTTTTATAGATTTTTTCACTTATCAATTTTATTTATCGATATTTTTCACTTTTTATCGATTTTTTCACTTTTTATCGATTTTTTCACTTATCAATTTATCGATTTTTTCACTTTTTATCGATTTTTTCACTTTTTATCGATTTTTTACACTTTTTATCGATTTTTTCACTTATCAATTTATTTATCAATATTTTTCACTTTGTATCGATTTTTTCACTTATCAATTTATGTATCGATTTTTTCACTTTGTATCGATTTTTTCCCTTTTTATCGATTTTTTTCCCTTTTTATCGATTTTTTTCACTTTTTATCAATTTTTTCACTTTATCGATGTTTTACACTTTTATTTGATTTCGATTTTTTTTCACTTTTTATCAATTATTTCACTTTTTATCGATTTTTTACACTTTTTATCGATTTTTTCAAACTTTTTTTTCGATTTCGATTTTTTTCACTTTTTATCGATTTTTTCACTTTTTATCGATTTTTTTCACTTTTTATCGATTGTTTTCACTTATCAATATATTTATCGATTTTTTTCACTTTTTATCGATTTTTTTCACTTTTTATCGATTTTTTCACTTATCAATTTATTTATCGATTTTTTTCACTTTTTATCGATTTTTTTCACTTTTTATCGATTTTTTTCACTTATCAATTTATTTATCGATTTTTTTCACTTTTTATCGATTTTTTTCACTTTTTATCGATTTTTTTCACTTATCAATTTATTTATCGATTTTTTTCACTTTTTATAGATTTTTTTCACTTTTTATCGATTTTTTTCACTTATCAATTTATTTATCGATTTTTTACACTTTTTATCGATTTTTTTCACATTTTATCGATTTTTTTCACTTTTTATCGATTTTTTTCACTTATCAATTTATTTAACGATTTTTTTCCCTTTTTATCGATTTTTTTCCCTTTTTATCGATTTTTTTCACTTTTTATCAATTTTTTCACTTTATCGATGTTTTACACTTTTATTTGATTTCGATTTTTTTTCACTTTTTATCAATTATTTCACTTTTTATCGATTTTTTACACTTTTTATCGATTTTTTCAAACTTTTTTTTCGATTTCGATTTTTTTCACTTTTTATCGATTTTTTCACTTTTTATCGATTTTTTTCACTTTTTATCGATTGTTTTCACTTATCAATATATTTATCGATTTTTTTCACTTTTTATCGATTTTTTTCACTTTTTATCGATTTTTTCACTTATCAATTTATTTATCGATTTTTTTCACTTTTTATCGATTTTTTTCACTTTTTATCGATTTTTTTCACTTATCAATTTATTTATCGATTTTTTTCACTTTTTATCGATTTTTTTCACTTTTTATCGATTTTTTTCACTTATCAATTTATTTATCGATTTTTTTCACTTTTTATAGATTTTTTTCACTTTTTATCGATTTTTTTCACTTATCAATTTATTTATCGATTTTTTACACTTTTTATCGATTTTTTTCACATTTTATCGATTTTTTTCACTTTTTATCGATTTTTTTCACTTATCAATTTATTTAACGATTTTTTTCACTTTTTATCGATTTTTTTCACTTTTTATCGATTTTTTTCACTTATCAATTTATTTATCGATTTTTTCACTTTTTATCGATTTTTTTCACTTTTTATCGATTTTTTTCACTTATCAATTTATTTATCGATTTTTTTCACTTTTTATCGATTTTTTTCACTTATCAATTTATTTATCGATTTTTTTCACTTTTTATCAATTTTTTTCACTTTTTATCGATTTTTTCACTTTTCGTTGATTTTTTTAAACTTTTTTTCGATTTCGATTTTTTAACTTTTTTATCGATTTTTTTCACTTTTTATCGATTTTTTCCACTTTTGATTGAAGGACGCAAATTATAAAAAGTGGAAAAAACGATAAAAAGTGAAAACAATTGTGACGGGGCGCCAGTAACTCCCGCGTCACTCAGACCCCGTGTGCCTTTCTCTCTCCCATGGCCCGGGAGATCGCGCGCGCGGAGTGCGCTCACTCTTCCCCCTGACTGTCCCCCCCCCCTCTCGGGCTGCGCTCATGTCCCGCGGTTGTGCATTCACGAACTATCCCTCTGTTAAAGACTGGTTCTCCCCGTTGTAGCGCACGAGGGTGCAGACTCGTTGCCTACACACATCACATTCATACTGGACACTCCCACCTGTTGCTGCTGCTGTCTGCCCGTCTGCCTCTGGTAGTGTGACCAACCGAGGCGCTTCCTGGTTGCGTGTTAAATAGCGCATTGTGGCGCGCTCTGGCTACCAGCTGGTCACGGACTGAACCATTGTGTTCATATTGTTTACTTGTCCTGATTTAGTGAGTTATTGTGGTTAATTTAGGTTGTCATATGTAGGGCATTGTTGGTCTCCTTATTTCTGTGTAAATGTTTCTATTGTTTGTTTGTGTTTGGTGAATGTTTAATACCCCCTTCAATTATTGTTGGTTTGCCCGGGGGAGGGGCTAGGGGGTATTAAAGGGGAGCATTTGGGCTCTGCGAGAGAGTTGGTTGTTGGGACTGGAGATGGCACTGTGTGGCTGCCGCAATTTCTGTAAATACTTTGGTTTCATTTCATTTATCACTGCACTGTATATATTCACGCACTGAAAAATAAAACACTGTGGAGCGAAACCTTCGACCTTGCCATCATTTTGAAGTGTCGAGAAACGAACCCGTGACATATGGTGTCAGGAGTGGGATGGCTGGTCGAAAAAAACGCCGGTCCATGCAGCGCAAGAGAGAAGAGGAGGAGGAGTTGGAATCCCTCAGAGCGGATGCCGCAGCCTCACAGCCATTGGGTGAGCTTCTTGGTCTAATGAAAGACTTTATGACGAGCCAGCAGAGCAGAGAAGAGGGGTTCATCGCAGAGTTGAGAGAACTCAGGGCGGTGCTGCCATCACCTCTCCCGGGTGGACAGGCTGAAGTGGCCGGGCAGGGAGCCGCAGCATTTCCCCTGGCACCTATGGAGTCTCTGTCGCCAGCGGAAGGGGTGTCCATGAGCCCTAGGGTGGGTCTGCCTACACCCGCTCCGCAACGGCTGCGCAGTCCACTGGCGGACTCTTCCAGGGTTCAGGATAGCAGTCGAGAGGACTCAAGGCCAGACGCCAGACCCTACGGAGACCCCAAGATCCCTCCATACGTTGCTGGGGAGGATATTGAGAACTACCTCCTACGCTTCGAGCGCATCGCCAAGACGTGGGGATGGCCACAGGGTGAGTGGGCCTGTCGCTTGGTGCCATTGCTCACTGGGAAGGCGCTGGAGGCCTACACGGCGATGGACGAGGAGAGGGCCCATCTGTATCCGGACCTGAGGGCGGCGCTCCTGGCTAAGTTTGACATCTCGCCGGAGACATATCGTCGGCAGTTCCGGTCCGGCATGGTTCCACCAGGAGAGAGCCCAACAGAGACGTACCACCGCCTGAAGGGGCTCTACCGTCGCTGGATTCGTCCAGAGCAGCACACGAAGGAGCAGATCGGGGAACAGGTCATCCTGGAGCAGCTCCTGCATGTCCTTCCTGCCGAGATCCGCACCTGGGTAAAGGAGCACGACCCGGTGGATGGGCTAGCCGCCGCTAGGCTAGCTCTGCAGCACATCAACGCCCGGAAAGGAGGCCCGGCTACAACCCCAGGCGGATCCAGTCGCCAGCCCTGGTCGCAACCCAGAACAACCGCTAGGACCAGCGACCAGCCGCCTGGGACCTTCAGCACCGCATTCAATCAGCGCAGCACCGGTATGGAGCTCATCTGTTTCTACTGTCAGCAGCCCGGACACAAGGCGGCCGTCTGCCCCATCAGAGGAGCTAAACTTACTGGTGCCTGTTATACTCCCCGCGCTGAGGATGTGAATGCTGTAGGGAGGCGGCAGCAGTTTAAGAATGTCACCATTAATGGCCAGCCTGTGACCGCGCTGGTAGACTCTGGCAGCTTTCTGACCCTAGTCCGGAGGGATTTAGTGTCAACTGGGTGGGTGGATTTTAGCAGGCAGGAAGACATTTTGTGTGTGCATGGGGACAGGCATTCTTACCCCACGGCTGATCTTACGGTGGTGGTGGATGAACAGCCGTATCTTTTGACAGTTGGGGTGGTGGAGAAGTTGCCTGTTGCTGCTATTCTGGGATGGGACCTGCCGGTGCTGCTGGATGTGCTGTTGGGAGAGGGGGACCAGGACAGTGACTGTGGCAAGAGTTTGTCAATTCCTGTGATCACCAGGGCTCAGGCAAGAGCAGGGGTGATGGCTGACTCAGTCCCAGACCCGTGTGCTGGACCCTTTTCTACCTTGGATAGCAGCTTGTTCGAGGGCGGTACCAAGGGCCCACGGAAATCGCGCAGCCAG
Organism: Proterorhinus semilunaris; assembly: GCA_021464625.1. Classification (NCBI taxonomy): domain Eukaryota; kingdom Metazoa; phylum Chordata; class Actinopteri; order Gobiiformes; family Gobiidae; genus Proterorhinus; species Proterorhinus semilunaris. The sequence continues at coordinate 10,193,118 of CM038349.1, forward strand.
CGGCGCTTTGAGAAAGGTCTGGTAGCCAGGGGGCCGGACTGTAAGGAGGGTATTACAAAGGGCATGTGGGAGGTACCAGAGGACATTGGGCCCTTACAGCAGGAGGATGGGTCTCTCAAACCTTTATTTCATAAGGTGGTTGGGGGACTGGACTCGGCAAAAGGGGACAAGGAATGTTTTATTACTGATAATGATGTCCTTTATGCAGTGGCTGACGGTGTCAAGCGCCTCGTGGTTCCTGTGCCCTGTCGCCAGATGATCCTGCACTTGGCACACACCTTGCCGTGGGCGGGTCATCTGGGTCGCAACAAAACATTTTTGCGTATAGCCTCCCGGTTCTATTGGCCTTCCATGTATGCAGACGTTCAAGAGTACTGTAAGACCTGTCCAGTCTGCCAGAAAACGTCTCACGTGCGCAAGTCCGACCGTGCCTATCTCCAACCGATGCCTGTGATCTCCACACCATTTCGGCGTATAGCCATGGACATTGTTGGCCCGTTGGTAAAGAGCAGTCGGGGCCACCAGTATATTTTGGTGCTCTCCGACTATGCCACCCGGTTCCCTGAGGCGTTCCCACTGCACACCATCACTGCCCCTGCGGTGCTGCGTTGCCTTGTACAGTTTTTTTCCAGGGTCGGTATCCCGGACGAGATTGTGACGGACCAGGGGACCAACTTCACCTCCCGACTCCTGCAGCTCTTCCATCGTCAGCTGGGGATCTCGCCGATCAAGACGACCCCGTACCATCCTCAGACGGACGGCCTGGTCGAGCGGTTCAACCAAACGCTGAAGAAGATGCTGCAGAAGTTCGTGGCGGACACTGGACGTGACTGGGATCGCTGGTTGCCCTTCTTGCTGTTCGCCTACCGTGAAGTCCCTCAGGCGTCCACCGGGTTTTCTCCGTTCGAGTTGCTGTATGGCTGGGACGTCCAGGGGCCGTTGGACCTGCTATTGAAGAGTTGGGAGGCGCCTTTGTCTGCGGCTAGTAATCGGGGTGTGGTGCAGTTTGTGCTCGAGATGCGGGACCGGTTGGCTCAGTATCGGGAGGAAGCGGAGGTCAACCTACGCGCAGCCCAACAGTCCCAGAAGGCTTGGTACGACCGCCAGGCCCGATATCGAGAATTTCAGCCTGGCCAAAAGGTTCTGCTGCTTCTGCCATCCTCCACCAGCAAGCTGCTCGCAAAGTGGCAGGGCCCTTACACAGTCCTCCGTAAGATGGGTCCGGTCACTTATGAGATCCACCATCCGGAGAAGAGGAAGGCTAAACAGACGTACCATGTAAATCTGCTGAAGGAGTGGAAGGAGGCTCCTGTCCCGGTTCCAGTGGTGTCCCTGTTGGTGACGGAGGTGGACAGCGAGGGGGAGGAGGAGGAGTCCTTTGTTCGCTACGAGCCTGCCGCACCTGCCCTTGACCATCTCTCCGCCGTCCAGTCCGGTCAGCTCAGCGAGGTGTTCCAGCGAGTGTCCAAGCTGTTTGCTGCCAACCCGGGGAAGACGGTCCTGGTGGAGCACGTCGTCCGCCTGAAGGAGAGGGGTCCCATCCGTCAGCGGTCCTACCGGGTTCCACAGCACCTGGTGGGGAAGCTCCTGACGGAAGTGGAGGAGATGCTGCGCCTGGGGGTGATCGAGCCATCTCAGTCGGAGTGGTGCAGTCCGGTGGTCATTGTGGTGAAGAAGGACGGTTCGCTTCGCATCTGCATCGACTTCCGGAAGCTCAACGCCATGTCGGAATTTGACGCCTACCCGATGCCCCGTATCGATGACCTGCTGGAGAAGATCGGCCGGGCCCGATTCATCACCACCCTCGACCTCTGCAAGGGCTACTGGCAGGTGCCTCTGGAAGCGGCCAGTCGCCCTTACACCGCTTTCCAGTCGCCTGCTGGTCTCTTCCAATTCACCGTGATGCCCTTCGGATTGCATGGAGCGCCGGCCACCTTCCAGAGGCTGATGGACCATGTCTTGCGAGGGTGTGAGGACTGCAGCGCTGCCTACCTGGACGATGTGGTCATCTTTAGTGACACCTGGGAGGAGCACTTGCAGCATCTAGAGAGGGTCCTCAGCCAGATTCAGAACGCGGGACTAACCCTGAACCCTGCCAAGTGTCAGTGGGCCAAAGAGGAAGCGAGCTACTTGGGCTACCGACTGGGACGTGGCGAGGTGCGGCCGCAGATGGACAAGGTGGAGGCCATCCGCAGCTGCCCGCGCCCTCGCACCAAGAAGGAGGTGAGGTCCTTCCTGGGTCTTGCGGGTTGGTACAGGAGGTTTGTTCCGCAGTTCGCCACCATCGCCGCTCCCCTGACGGCTCTCACCGCGAAGGACCAGAGAAATCCTGTTGTCTGGAGTGAGGACTGCGAGACTGCGTTCCACACCTTGAAAACCTGCCTGTGTACTTCACCCGTGCTGAGGAGCCCCGACTTCACCCAGAAGTTCTTGGTCCAGACCGACGCATCTGCCGTGGGGCTGGGAGCTGTCCTGGCCCAGGGTGCTCCTGGAGAGGAACAGCCAGTGATGTACTTGAGTCGCAAGCTGCTGCCACGTGAGACCAGGTACTCCACTGTGGAGAAGGAGGGCCTGGCCATCAAGTGGTCCCTGGAGAGCTTGCGATACTACCTGCTGGGAAGGGAGTTCGATCTGGAGACCGACCACCGGGCTCTAACCTGGATGAACTCCATGAAAGACCACAACAGCCGTCTGACCCGCTGGTACCTCTCCCTTCAGCCGTTCCAGTTCCGGATCCGACACCGGGCCGGCAAGCTCAACGTGGTAGCGGATTATCTCTCGAGGTTGCCGCACATCGCCAACCTCAGGGAGGAGGGGGATAATGTGACGGGGCGCCAGTAACTCCCGCGTCACTCAGACCCCGTGTGCCTTTCTCTCTCCCATGGCCCGGGAGATCGCGCGCGCGGAGTGCGCTCACTCTTCCCCCTGACTGTCCCCCCCCCTCTCGGGCTGCGCTCATGTCCCGCGGTTGTGCATTCACGAACTATCCCTCTGTTAAAGACTGGTTCTCCCCGTTGTAGCGCACGAGGGTGCAGACTCGTTGCCTACACACATCACATTCATACTGGACACTCCCACCTGTTGCTGCTGCTGTCTGCCCGTCTGCCTCTGGTAGTGTGACCAACCGAGGCGCTTCCTGGTTGCGTGTTAAATAGCGCATTGTGGCGCGCTCTGGCTACCAGCTGGTCACGGACTGAACCATTGTGTTCATATTGTTTACTTGTCCTGATTTAGTGAGTTATTGTGGTTAATTTAGGTTGTCATATGTAGGGCATTGTTGGTCTCCTTATTTCTGTGTAAATGTTTCTATTGTTTGTTTGTGTTTGGTGAATGTTTAATACCCCCTTCAATTATTGTTGGTTTGCCCGGGGGAGGGGCTAGGGGGTATTAAAGGGGAGCATTTGGGCTCTGCGAGAGAGTTGGTTGTTGGGACTGGAGATGGCACTGTGTGGCTGCCGCAATTTCTGTAAATACTTTGGTTTCATTTCATTTATCACTGCACTGTATATATTCACGCACTGAAAAATAAAACACTGTGGAGCGAAACCTTCGACCTTGCCATCATTTTGAAGTGTCGAGAAACGAACCCGTGACACAATCTATAATTTTTTTTAAAAAGAATCGATAAAAATTCAAAAAATCTATAAAAACAAAATGAAAAAATCGATAAAAAGTGGAAAAAAAACGATAAAAAGTGGAAAAAAACAATAAAAAGTGAAAAAATCGATAAAAAATGAAACAATTGATAAAAAGTGAAAAAATTATTTAAAAAAATCGATACATCGATAAATTAGAAAAAAGTGAAAAAATCTATAAAAAGTGAACAAATCTATAAAAAGTGAAAAAGATTATTAAAAAAAAATGAAAAAACAATAAAAAATATGAAAATCTATTTATTTATCGATTTTTTTCCACTTTTAATCGATTTTTCCTCCAGTTTTTATCAATTTTTTACACTTTTTATCGATTTTTTTCACTTATCAATTTATTTATCGATTTTTTTTCACTTTTTATCGATTTATTTCACTTTTTATAGATTTTTTCACTTATCAATTTTATTTATCGATATTTTTCACTTTTTATCGATTTTTTCACTTTTTATCGATTTTTTCACTTATCAATTTATCGATTTTTTCACTTTTTATCGATTTTTTCACTTTTTATCGATTTTTTACACTTTTTATCGATTTTTTCACTTATCAATTTATTTATCAATATTTTTCACTTTGTATCGATTTTTTCACTTATCAATTTATGTATCGATTTTTTCACTTTGTATCGATTTTTTCCCTTTTTATCGATTTTTTTTCCCTTTTTATCGATTTTTTTCACTTTTTATCAATTTTTTCACTTTATCGATGTTTTACACTTTTATTTGATTTCGATTTTTTTTCACTTTTTATCAATTATTTCACTTTTTATCGATTTTTTACACTTTTTATCGATTTTTTCAAACTTTTTTTTCGATTTCGATTTTTTTCACTTTTTATCGATTTTTTCACTTTTTATCGATTTTTTTCACTTTTTATCGATTGTTTTCACTTATCAATATATTTATCGATTTTTTTCACTTTTTATCGATTTTTTTCACTTTTTATCGATTTTTTTCACTTATCAATTTATTTATCGATTTTTTTCACTTTTTATCGATTGTTTTCACTTTTTATCGATTTTTTTCACTTATCAATTTATTTATCGATTTTTTTCACTTTTTATAGATTTTTTTCACTTTTTATCGATTTTTTTCACTTATCAATTTATTTATCGATTTTTTACACTTTTTATCGATTTTTTTCACTTTTTATCGATTTTTTTCACTTTTTATCGATTTTTTTCATTTATCAATTTATTTAACGATTTTTTTCACTTTTTATCGATTTTTTTCACTTTTTATCGATTTTTTTCACTTATCAATTTATTTATCGATTTTTTCACTTTTTATCGATTTTTTTCACTTTTTATCGATTTTTTTCACTTATCAATTTATTTATCGATTTTTTTCACTTTTTATCGATTTTTTTCACTTTTTATCGATTTTTTTCACTTATCAATTTATTTATCGATTTTTTTCACTTTTTATCGATTTTTTTCACTTTTTATCGATTTTTTCACTTTTCGTTGATTTTTTTAAACTTTTTTTCGATTTCGATTTTTTAACTTTTTTATCGATTTTTTTCACTTTTTATCGATTTTTTCCAATTTTGATCGAATTTTTTTTACTTTTTATTGATTTTTTCACTTATCGATTTTTTTCACTTATCAATTTATTTATCGATTTTTTTCACTTTTTATCGATTTTTTTCACTTTTTATCGATTTTTTTCACTTATCAATTTATTTATCGATTTTTTTCACTTTTTATCGATTTTTTACACTTTTTATCGATTTTTTTCACTTATCAATTTATTTATCGATTTTTTTTACTTTTTATCGATTTTTTTCACTTTTTATCGATTTTTTTCACTTATCAATTTATTTATCGATTTTTTTCACTTTTTATAGATTTTTTTCACTTTTTATCGATTTTTTTCACTTATCAATTTATTTATCGATTTTTTTCACTTTTTATAGATTTTTTTCACTTTTTATCGATTTTTTCACTTTTCATTGATTTTTTTAAACTTTTTTTCTATTTCAATTTTTTTAACTTTTTTATCGATTATTTAACTTTTTTATCGATTTTTTACACTTTTTATCGATTTTTTACACTTTTTTATCGATTTTTTTCACTTATCAATTTATTTATCGATTTTTTTCACTTTTTATCGATTTTTTTCACTTTTTATCAATTTTTTCACTTTTTATCGATTTTTTACACTTTTTATCGATTTTTTTCACTTATCAATTTATTTATCGATTTTTTCACTTTTTATCGATTTTTTTCACATCAATGTATTTATCGATTTGTTTCACTTTTTATCAATTTTTTTCACTTTTTATCGATTTTTTTACTTTTTATCGATTGTTTACACTTTTTATCGATTTTTTTCACCTATCAATTTATTTATCGATAAAATCTGAAAAAATTTATAAAAAGTGAAAACAATCTATAAAAAGTAAAAAAAAATGATAAATAGTTAAAAATCGATTAAAAAAAATCGAAAAATATATGATAAAAAAAGTGGGGGGGAAATAATTTTAGTTTTTTTTAATAGATCGATAAAAAGTGGGGGGGGGGGGGGGAAATCAATAAAAAGTGAAAAATTATGATAAAAAAAGTTGGGGTGAAATAAAAAAAAATTGTTAAATTAACGTCCCCAGGCCTGAACTAAGACTAAATTAAATCATTTTTAACACAAGAACATGTTCCTGACGTTGTGGTACAGCGGATGCATCCAAGTTCCCTCTCTACTCTCTCCTACAGTTACACTTTCCCTGAAACCCTCTCCAGCCAGGACCAATGTACTTCCTGAAACAGAGGTGGATCTTCATTGTGACAACTGCAGTGGGCCGAACAAGAACAACTCATGCCTGGCGTGTTGGACACAAGCTTCACGATAAAATTGAAATCAACTTCCTTATTGCTGCCACACTGTTTTCCCCTGACTGTGGCTTTGGACTGATCAAGCCTACATGAAGACAGGAGTCAACACTTTGGCAGAGATCGCTGAGGTACCTTCACTTTATCGACTTCAGTGCAGTTTTCTGATTTGCTTCAATGAAACATTTAACTGAAGATCTTTTTTTCTTCTTCTGCCCCGTATGGACGGTCTTCCTGTCCTGGCCCCACCTGGACTAAACATCCACAGACAGACCTATCTGTATGGAAACATCAGGCCATTCTAAAAGTGGTCAGGACTTTGTGGAGGAGGAGAGTTCACCCACTGCACGGGACTGCAGAGGAGCAGCTCTGCAATGTCACTTTATCAACCAACCACCTGAATTTAGTTTGAGAGACTTTGTGTTACATTCACCCACCACTACCCACACTCCAGAAGAAGCAGCGCCGATTCATCTCAGAACATCCTACTAGACCTTTATCAGGAAGAAAATCTGTTGTGCATGATTTTTGGATTTATTTATGTTTTGATTTTTGAGTAAATGCCAAAATATTTATGCTTTAAGAAATGGACAATGACCACTCACAATGCTTGCCAAAACAGAAAACTTGTATTTATTTTTTCATAAAGTGCAAATGACTGTGCATACTATGTGGTGCAGATTTAGAGGAAAACATTGTTTAAGAACAGATGGTGTTGAGTGTAAAAAAACAGTAAGGTTAAAGCATTGAATAATAAAAACTTGAAGGAATAAAAATCAACCTCCATGTGATGTGGTAAATATTAGGTATTGATCCGTTATTACTGAAATATTGATTCATATTCACACTCAATTGGCATTTTCTATGGCTTAAAGTAAAGTTGTAACTCACTTAAAGTATTTATATTATGAATTTTTAGGGGGGGATGATGTGTAGAAACTGTGTGAGGTTTCATGAATCAGAGCACTGCAATAACATTAAAATACCCAAACACCAGATCTCTTCTGTTGTTTTTTAAATATATTGTAAACTTATCTTTCATCATTCTTGTATGAAAAGCGCTCTCTAAGCAATGTTTGAGTGATTTGCTTTATTGATTGACATATACTTTTATTTTCAATAGTTTATTGCTTATTATTTATCATTAGCAAAAAACAACAATGGCAATAAAAACGATTCATACTCGTACTGTATATAATATATCACTGTTTTTGATTTGAACATTAACATTATTTTTAACATAAAAGTTACATGTGTTACACAACACGTTCTCAAGCCAGTGACAGTTTATCAATTGATATAAAAAAATGTAAGAGAACAACCTTCTGCTGTGAGGTGAGATCAATAAATGAAACCAAAAATAAAACAGATACACATAATGAAACTGGTAAACAATGGTTTGTTGTGGAAGCAATAACCTTTTTGCTCCCTCCCTGTGCTTTAGTGCTTTGAGGGGGAGTTTGACAGGGGGTGTGGCTTATCCAAATGAGATGTAAATGAGCCCTATTGTCCCTCCCAACAGCAGAGAGGTGAGAATGGCCCAAAACTTCAGAGGCCGTTTAATCCCCTTTGGTTTTTTGGGAATTGCCAACTTCAAATCACCGCTACACCTCCAAATATTATCAGATTTCCATGTGTTACACATCATTGGAAAGCTTGAAGACTACACTTTCACAATCTGTTATTATCTCATAATGTCCCAAAACGACTTGTGTCTTTGGTTCCTGTGACTGGTCACATATGTGAAATGGAGTTGTTTTAGTTTGTGACTAATATGGTAGGTATAGGTGATCGGTTGTGGCAGGCCTCTAGCTTATGTTTTTAACCTGGCTGAACCCCTGAAGATACATATAGTAATTTCAGGCAGAACGGTGTTGCAGCGATTAGTCCTCGCGCTTTACAGCTAAATTCGATCCCTGGACCAAACGGGGCCTTCCTATGTGGCATTTGCATGTTCTTTCCGTGTCTGCATAGGTTTCCTGAGGTCACTCTGATTTCCCCTACCACTAAAAACATGTACAATAGGTTAGGTTGAGTGAGAGTGTGTTTGAGAATGCGAGGTGGGGACCATGGATAGAAAAAAGCTACTCCTATAGTCTGTGTAGCGTGAGTCCCATATGTTTTCATTAACATAAATCATCCTCATTAAATAAACAAATAAATAGATATTGACAAACTAACACGCACATAGAATATTGTATGGATATTATTTATTTTAAAAATATTATTGCATACATCAACATGAAAATCACTTTTCTTTATACAGAGTCATGGATCATCATTTTCTAACTGCTTGTCAATTTGTGATATACTAACTATTCTAATAAATGTTAACAGGTAATCCTTGCTGTATGATTGTTTGTGTTTTACATCTCACAAATCCAGTACTGCTCGATCTTGCAGCTCTCGTCGTTCCACTCGCCGTGTCCCGTGGCGCGGTGCCAGAACTCCACGCAGTCCTGGTTACGACCGTCGTAGCTGTTGGGCTGGCCACTTCCCCAAAACCTGCACCAAAGTGGGTTATTTCTTTCTTTATTATGTATGTATAGTCTTTACCCTAAGGCACAAACTAACACTATGTGTATCAAATAAAAAACATGGCACTCTTCCACTCAATTCAATCCAATCAGCTCTTTCTTCATCAAAATTATATTTCATAAAAAAGCCTTAATTCTAAAGGTCTAGTGAATTTGTATGTAAGACTTCAGTGGATATTGTGTCCCCTAATAATGTGAATACAATAATTTGCCCATATTACTGTAATAATAATAATGGTTCCCACTTGTACTGCGCTTTACAAGCCTGCATTACCAAGTCTCTCAAAGCGCCCCGCTGTCGTCATTATTCATTCACGCCATTCACGCCATTCACGGGTGGTAAGATACTGTTGTAGCCACAGCTGCCCTGGGGTAGACTTACAGAAGCGAGGCTACCAGTCTGTGCCATCGGCCCCTCCGACCACCACCAACCACTCAATCACACGCTACATTCATTCAGGCCTATTGTACATGTTTTTAGTGGTGGGGAAATATATTTATATTTGTGACTGTTGTACTTACGTAGCATTAGGGTTTAGCGGTGTCCCGTCCACCCAATGAAAGCGTCCCTCTGCCCTGTCATCTGTCAGTCCGATCCACACCTCCTTATCACTGGAGTACAGCCCATTGATGAAATTCTTAACACAAAAGCAAGATTAGCTTCAGTAATATCAATCTTTCTTTGTGTTCATCTCGGAAATAGGAGATAAACTGACCATTTCCTCCTGCGAAGTTATTATGGCCAGGTCGGCTCCTCTGTTCTTACAGTAGTCCCTGCTGTTTTTCCAGTTCGTCTTTGTTGACGAGGTGTAGTAGCAGCTGAACATGTATGACCGCCAGCCAGATGGACATCTCTTGGCTGAAATTAAAACATCAATAAGAACATATTTACATACTTCAGAAATTGGGGCAACTACTGCTACTGAATGTAGTAGCATCCCAGGTACTTACAGTGGTATGGCCTGGTAACTCCGGTGCCCGTGCCATTGTTCCGACAAACCCATTAGTCCGACATTTCATTATTCCGAAAATATAACCCTATCCCTAAAGGCACCCCTACGCAATGGATGATTTTCAGCATAATGAGACGTCGGACTAATGGGCCGACCTCGTAACTCCCAGGTAGTTACCGCAACTGTAAGTACTTGGTTAATATCTCTGTAAGTACCAGGGATGTACTACAGTAACTAGGAGTTGCCGGGCCGTATTCCGAAGTGGGACCCATACTCGGCGGCCCACTCACCTGCGATTGTCGCGTTGAGTTTGGTGATCTCCAGCTGCAGCTGATCCCTCTCTGCCGTCAGGTTCCCGTTCTTCTCCACCAGCGAGTCCCTCTCTGCCCGAGTCGACCCGCAACTCCTCTCCAGCTCCTGCTTTTCCCTCAGCAGTTCGTTAGACGACGCGTTCATTTGCTCCATGCCCTTGAACAGTAGATCGTACATCACTTGGAGCGTGTCGCTTGCTGTCTTGGCGTCAACGTGGCCGGTCTGCGCTTTGTCTTTTTCCGTGGTGGTGACGTTAAGCTGTTTCTCCAGCGTCTCCACCTCCATCATCAGGTTGCTGAAGCTCAGCTGGAGCTGGTCTTTGGATCTGGAGACGTTGTTATAGCTGTTTTGTAAGTTGTTTCTCTCAGTGGTCAGGGTTCTGTAGCTTTCCTCCAGGGAGGTTTTGAGCTGGACGGCTTGCTTGAGTTGGACCTCGTATAAGTCCCTGGCCGTCGAGAGGGCGGCGTTATCGCTTTGTAGCTTGTTCGTAGTAGCGTTGAGCCGCTGGAGCTCTTTGGTTAGGGCCGCTGTGCTGGACTTCAAGGTGCTCTCACTCTCTCTCGCTTTGAGCATCTCTTCGGCCAGTGTGTTGTAAGCGTTCTGAATTTGATCCCTTCTCCTGGACAGCTGATCCACGCGTTGCTCCGCCTCCTGTAGTCGCTGCTCTATTGTGCCCTTCTCTTTTTGAACGCTTGACAAAGACATCTGGAGGCCGTCCTTGTCTGCATTCACGCTCTGTAGTTTATTTGTACTTTCCTTCTGTACTCGGCGATCTTTGAAAGCAGTTACAAACAAGTTAAAAATGTGTCTACTCCCCTTATCACACAATCAGACAACTAGTATTGGAGCCATAGACTTGATAGATTAGTTGTAGTCTTGTATTGCCAATAGATGTTTTAGGTTTTTTTGCCATTACGTTGAAAAATCCAACGTTTTGAGCTTGATGTTTACTTGGCAGTTACAAATGTACAGTTTTTAAAGTGCTGTATAAATAAAGTTGGTATGGTATAGGGCTGGGTACCGTTAAATGACACCAGTCTGGTATTGGAAAAAAAAAGTTTAGGTTCTACTGGCATCGAAAAATTTAAAGGATCAAAAGCAGGAACCGAAAAAAAATGCTGTTGGTCCAGGGACATAATTTAAAGGAAGTGAAACCAAGTGTCTTTTTTTCTTTTTTTCAATTTGTTTTGCTCATGGGTTTGTCCCATTTTTTCGACACGATTTTTTCTTATTTTTGCCCCATTTCTTTCTATTTTTTCCATTTTTACCCCAAATTTTTCCCTAATTTTCAACCCAATTTATTCCACATTTCCCCCACATTTGTACATTTTTTTAACCTTTTTTATTTTATTTTTTCCCCCAATGTGTGCCTCATTTTCCCCCCCATTTTTGTCTTATTTTGCCAATTTTCTCGTTTTCCCAATTTGTTTCCCTCATTTTTGCTCATCTTTTTAACTACTATTTTCTCTATTTCCCCCTTTTTTTAACACTTAAAAACATCTTACAGTGCCCAGCTCTAATGGTATATGGTTTCTATTGTGTTGACTTTTCCACCCTTACCTGTCGTGTAAAACAAAAAAATTAGTTGACACTCAATACTTACAGCTGGCCGATTGACCGATGAGTCCGGCCACGAGGAGAACACAGAAGACTCCGAGGCAGACCGTGGCCACTCGAAAAGGGTTTTGTTTAAAGGTGTAAACTGATAAAAAAAAAAAAAAGAGAGATATGAGTGAGCCATCTGGATGCAGCATGAATGCCTATTGTTCGTGAGTAAAAGCACACTGTGATTATCAGTAAGCTTTGGGCATGCACAATTAGAGGAAATAACTCTAACCCTAAGGTGTCAGTTAAAAGGCAGGAGTTGTTCATAGAAACTCACAAAGACATATATTTAAAGTCTGCACGCAATTATTAATGCTTAAAGGCACTATACCTGATTTCTTTTTTTCTTTTTTTCTTGTAGTGGAACAAATGTAGTTTGGTCCTCCTTTAGTATATTAAACTCAGACATGTGTGGGGAAAAACACTGTCCATCTAATTACAAAGCATTTGCATCAATGTCATGAACTCTCGTGCTGGTTTTCCAACATTTCTGTGACAGTGACCCTGAAAAGTGACCCTGCAAGTTGTGAAATGTGCACATATACTCGTCCCTGCAAAGAATCGGGCTATTACAAATGTGTTAGAAAAGTTAGGGATGAGTTTGGACCACAGCTAATATTAATTTAATGGCTTCCTCTTTTATTGTTTGTAATAATACACTAAATCAGGTATAGGGCCCTTAAGAGGTTATTTCAAATGGGCCGCAAACCTGTAAGACGCTCCTCTCACCGGCAGCGGTCCCACACCACAATTTGAAAACCTCTAAACCACATTGTATTCTTCATGTATTTGTTTAGTATAGTCACAAGTGTTTACCTGAGAAGCGTAGTTTGTTGGTGTCCATCAAAAGCGACCTGTAGGCGATTTTACTGTCGTCGATGTCCATGTTGGCCTCAGAGGAGTTGCTGTACTCCACGCTCATGTTCGCGTCTCACCGAGGTCCCATCCGCCTCTGAAAATGATGACGGAGGTTTTCACGAGCAAAACGCATTTCACTTCCCACTTTTTTTCTTTCTTTTTTTTTTTTTTCAGCGTCTTTTCGGGTTCCTCTTTGTGAATCCTAAAACTTAGCCAAGGCTGACATAGACCTTTTCAAGAAATAGTTTTCCCACAGTGTCTAATGCCTAATAACTATTCACACTTTTTTGCACACTTACTTGTTTAATTGCAACTTGGCAAACTGACATTAATTTCTCTCGTCCTCATTTTCACTGAAACAGCATTAAAATACGCCTTAGCCTGTAGATTTTAGTGTGTACAAAGGCTGTACTTTAGGTGAAGAGGCAGTGTGGACATGCACGGGAATAACCTTGCCATTTGGGTTTGTTTTGCTTTGTTATTTAATACTTAAGTTCAGAGCTAATTGTTGGCTCAAATGTGTATACAGTTGTGCTCAAAAGTTTACATAACCCTGGCAGGTTATTTTTATTTTATTTTTTTTGACTATTTTTTAAAGAATATGAAAGATGACACTAAAAGTTTGTTTTTACTCATAGTTAGTGGTTGTGTGAAGCCATTTGTGGTGAAAAAACAGAGTTTGCTCTTTTTAAATCACAATGAAAATGGTCATTTTGGTAATTTCTTTTTTCATTATGATTTAAAAAGAGCACATCTGTTTGTTTTTCACCACAAATGGCTTCACACAACCACTTACTGTGAGTGAACAATAAATGGACAACTGTATAGATCTAATTTTTACACACATTATTTCTTTATTAAAACTTAAACAATATACGTTTTTTGATTCTGTTTATTTACAGCCGTGCAGTCATCCTTTTACAGTTACCTTATGAATCTTGCACAAACAATGTATGACCAGTTTAAACAGGAAGCCTTTATTATGAGCAGGGCATATTTCACAAGAAGCACTTAACGGGAACTCAGAAAGAAAAGATTTCAAAACATGAAAATTTGCTGAATGGTCCATTTTCACATCACTGTAGTCAGGTCTTCTCACACACCAAGTGCCATAAACCACTTCAACAACATGAAGTGATAGGCAATGGTGAAAGTAATGGAAGAAGAACTTTTTTACTTGAGTAATGTATGGACACTTGAGACAAAAATGTAAATGCTGCTTTGCAGGTGTTTTCTAAAACATCCAGTGTTCCAGAGTTGAAAGGCAGTGTCTACATGAAGAAAATGCTGATAACCCAAATAAAACATAATGGGGTAACCATTATTTTATTTAGTTTTGTTTGGGTAATCAGCATTTTCTTGTATGTGGTGTCTTTGAAGAGGACGTCTTTAATGAATTGGATATAAATCACAAAAGTAATCACTTGGAGCAAAGGGGAAAACATATTTTCCATGACTGAAATCTGAATTCAACAGAGAAGCCTGTGTTGTTATTTCAAGTTGTCCTTGTGTTGCAGTTCCAGTTCATAGTGATGACGTCGGACCCGGTAGAAAAGCCGCGCTAACAGAGATGGTCCTGGTGCAGCTGAACCAGTGCAGCCATTAGTGACGCCCACGCACTGAAATCCCAGGCGTGTGTACAGGTTGTGAGGGGCTTGTGTGTAGCTTGTCGTTCCCAACACGACCTTAGCAAATCCTTGAGTCGACGCATATTCCACGACTCTCCGACCCAGGGCCACGCCGACGCCCCGGCAACGGTGTCTGTGGTCCACGGACATGCGCTTCAGCTCCACCACCTCCCGGGACCTCTGCTTGGCTGCAACGAGCCCCACCACTTGGTTGTTCACCACGGCCACCCACACGCACGAGCCTGCACAAGGAGGACAGCCTGGTCAGTTAATACATTTAGTGCAAAAAACGTCAACCCTGTGACGGGCCCTTGTCAAAATAAAAACTGCGTTTGTTTACTAAAGTTATTATACTGTATATAACAAAGGTCTAACCGAGAAGCCACACCATCAAAAACCTTCTGTTGTCACGTCATGGGCGTCGGAACCATTCATTGTGAGGGGGACGTGTCCCCCCCACTTTTGAAAAGTGGTTGATTGGTCCCCCCCACTTTCACAACGTGAATTTTCATTGACTTTACATTTACTAGTTTAGACTGGACCTTTTCAATAGGCTCCCCGAGGCCAAACAATTAAATATGACCCGCGCCTTATTTTCCATACATTTAAAAACATATGTATTGGCATTATCCCATTATCCGCGCCAGTATCGCGTCGCCCCGCGGCGCATACGCTCCGCTTTGCGTAGCTGTGTTCATGCGGCTCCTCACCTCAGAGCGGCTGAAATGTAAACATGTCTCTGTAAACCGCTGAAAAACGGCTAAAGTGAGAATACTGAGGATTATCGTTGGACGGACGGACAGATTTGACCAAACCGAAGCACAAGGACACTCGTGCATCGTGTTTCCGGAGTTTTCTCACATGGAGGAGCAGGACTTTTCGCGTCCTCGCCAGGTGGACAGCGTGTCTTCATCGGTACAAAGGGCCTGACCAGTAACTTTAAGGTGAGGAACATCAGTTTTGGACGTGTTTGTAAAGCGAGTGATGAAACTGATGTAGCTGAGTTTGGGGAAACTGCACCGGGCTAGCACGAGTGTTCAACCGGTCAATACGCCCGTTAAACCTCACTGTCTGGACTCTAACTTAACCAAATAACATCTGAATTATTCATTTGACGGATAAATGTTTGCTTCCTTTACCCCTTGACTAAATTTTATCTGCGTTTGTGGGAAATGTGAAGATACAAGCGTTGAGATGTTTCTTTGCGATGGCGGGAGTTAACGGGTGAGGCTGAAGCTAAATGTGGACAAACACGAGCGCCGTCTCATAAGAGTTTCATTCACTGAGTTTTTTTCACAAAGCGTCATGAAGCCAGGACTGGACAGGAGAACAGCGGCTCCACAGGTGTTTGGTTATCCGCCCTATATGTCCACCCAGCTGCCAGGAGGAGGCGCTGCTGAGCCGATCGAGTCTCTCACGTATTCTTGAAGTAGCGCTCGATTTGGATGTAGTCCCGCTAAAGCAATAACATTGCTCTGTTATTGTTCTGACCTTGTCCCACTGTAGTTCTTAATGTTAAGAAGTCGACCCCCTCCATTTTTGAAATGTGTCCCCCCCACTTTCCAAACGCTTCCGACGCCGCTGTGTCACGTCATATGCGTAACCCCTCCTCCCGTGGTCGTCCCGAGAGGTCTTGTACCTGGTGCCTTGGTGTAAAACCTCTCGATGTCGGCCATGTCTGTGTTTAAGGCGTGCTTCGTGGAATTGAGCGTTACTCTGTGGCTGAAGTAGTAGCGAGCGTACAGTATCGCCACAGGGAGGAGCACAATCCCCCGCCAACACGAAGAGATCCACACGCCTGACACTGCAAGATAAGAAGTCAGAAAAGCAGTTATGCAGTACTAGTCGACTAGTTTAGCTTGGCTTTTTTTGACAGAAGTTTGTGTAACTTCATTAATGACTCTCAACTTTCATAAAGATTAGTCGAAGCTATATGTAGCCTATGAACCTATAGTAGCCCAACTTTGACAGTGTGTTGTTATTTCATCATTATTTTCTTGTGACCCAAAAGGGAAACATCCTGACTCTCCCAATACCCAGCATGACATTCACTTACAGCTTACAGCCTGTAGGCCCTTTACTGCTGACATCATCAGTGACATCAGCTGGAGGCAGGAAGTGATCAAGAGAAATAAGATTCAACTAAAACTAGCAAATTTAAGTGTAAAACTACAACTAAAAAATGTGGTCCTGTTGTGGCTTAAGCTGCAAGAACAAGAGGAATGACATTTGAGCCGATAAAATAACGTTTATCTGATATTTCCAACAACAGTTAGACATTTGTTTATCGTTACTATGACAACAGCTACAATGGAAATAGATAGGAATCTAGCTTCTTGCCTCCAGCTAAGGCCGGAATGTTTACAAACAATTAAAGGGTCTATTATATATTTTGGTTTGGTTTATTTATTTATTTGAACAGTTTATCTGCTCAAAAGGAGTGGGTTGAAGCCAAATGAGCGCCCACCCCAAAAGTAAAAAATAACATTGCATTTAACAAATTATAAACAAATCATAAACAAGGGAACATATGGCAAGGTAACAGCAAATAATAAAGAACAGTAATAATAAAAAAAAACATGAACAAAAGAAACAACAGCAGAAGAATATACAACAACACTCACAATGTCTGTTCATATTTGAGGAATATGGATTATTTTTAGATCTTTTAAAGTGTGCCAGATTTTTACAGCGTTTGATGCTTTGATCTAGATTTTTCCAAATTTCCACACCACGTCTCATGGGACACTTACTTTTCAAGGTTGTTCCGGAGTACTGTTTATCGAAACTAATTTGCATTTGACTTCTCGTTTGCAGAACATATTTGGTATACTTTCAAGAAGCGACTTTAGTGAGGCTTTGAACATGATTTGAGCCATCTTCAGTGAGGTCCGCAAATGTCGTTGTTTTTGATTGAAAGAATAATGGATGTGTGTGTTCACGGTATCCAGCTAAATGGATTATTCTTATTGCTAAGACCTACAAAACTCATCTAACCTAATCTTTTCCCTCGCGTTGTCTCTCTTCTTCTTCACTTTTTCACGTCTTTTTTGGGGCATTTTCTCCGCTTTATTGCCACTTTTCTGTTGCTCCTTTGTTGCTTTTTTTGTTTTCACTTGTCACTCTCAACGTTCAGATTTGGGTAAAGTCAAACTGGACAAAATGTGTCTCGCTTCAGGTGGGGGTTAAGAGGTTAAAATGATAGCAAAGGCAGTGTTAGATTCTTTTATGTGTTGAAATCATTTTGGGACCATCAATGGCTTGCAGCCCCAGGCCTGATCCCCGCTTTGGCAAACCTGCTGTACCAGCCCAAAGATCCGCACCAGCATTCTTACCGGTCATGACCAGATAGATCAGGAGACTCTCAGGATGGTGCCTCAAACCTCTGAAGGCAGTGTCTGTGACCATCTCCCTCATCCCCTCAGAAAAGATCCTCCGCACGACCTGCTCGTCTCTGCTCTCGAACTCTCGCACTACAATGGGTTCGTCTTCTCCTGTATTCATTTTCCATTTATCAGCACAGCTCAACGGGTTACGCTTAATATCGTCTGCTGGTGAATCGGCCGCCGCCTTTGTCTGGTGCTGGTTGTGGTTCTCAAAAGATAAGACACTTGCTTATCAATGAACGTGTACAAGCTGACCAATAATGGGGAAGACTCTTTTTGTGGGGTATTTGAAAACGAAAACCTTGTTCAATGGTGCGAAAGACAAAAAGTTCTGATGCTGTGAAAGTGCCTCTCGAAAGTACTAATACACCTTACACTTTTGCACATTTTGTCATGTTTACAACCCTAAACGTAAAGATTGTATTTAGAATGTTTTACTGAAAGTTCACACACAAGTAACAGACAACTGTGAAGCAAATTATTATTATTTCTAAAATCAAAGATCATGAAGTTTTGTGACATTGTTGAGTTCCAAACTGTACAAATGTTATTCAAAGCAAGGTATAAATTGTTACCAAACCAAATACAAAGAAGGTTCCAAGAACGTACTGGTCGTTATGAATTACGTGATGAATTAAACTTTAGGATTCAGAAACATAGCACAACTTTGAAAAGTTTTAGCCCAACAGTTAATGGTGTACAATTGTGGAATAAACTGGAGATGGAATTGAAACGATGTCCAAACATCAACCTGTTCAAATATAAATACAAACAAAATACTTTTGAAATATACAGACAAGAAGAAATGTGTTGCCACTAGGGGGAGCAGTAGGATCAATTATGAGTATTTTTTCCTCTATATTCAAGGAAGAGTGTTGCTGCTTGGAACGGTTGTCATTCTATTGCTCAAATTCACAAACGGAGAATTAGGGTTGGCAGGTTATGGATCTGTTGAGAGGGATCCTCCCAACGGGCTCTAAACCTTGTCTTTTAATGCACCACTCAGCATAGGAACATAATCTACAAATCAGCTGTTAGGGCAGCTGTGTGGGGGTTTGTTGAAGGGGAGTTACTGCCCTCTTCAACTGGCTCACTCTCTGGCTTTTTAATGCACCACACTATGCAGGGCTTTCATCATACTTCACATATAAATCAATTAAATAAATTATATAATAATGATGATGATAATTAAACCCAAATTAAAATTATACTGAGAATGGTAATGACAACTGGAAAGTATCAAGATCTCAGATTATAACATCTATTAATGTACCTTTATACCATAAAAGTAACTCTGTAATCACGGGTAAAAATATGCAAGCAATATATTAAGTAACAAATTTTTTTGACTTGCTTTGTATTAGACATCGTATATGAAACTAGATTGTTGTTGTAGCTGTGCGTTGTTCCAATTAATTATATAAACAGTTAATATATTTTTGTTGTTTGTTGTAAGTTGGTCTGTACGAATGTAGCTGCTTGAAATGTTTTGAAATGTTCTTTTTTTATTTATTGCACTTGGGGGTGGGGGCTCATAAGCTTTTTGCTTCAGCCCACTCCTTTTGAGCACAATGTGTATTGCTCAAATAAACAAATAAACAAATGATACATGATTCTGTTATTGTTTTTTTTAATAGAAAAGTGAAAAATGGGGCGTGCATAAGTATTCATACAGAATGACTTAATACTTTGTGGAACCCTCTTTTTCTGCAATAACAGTAGCAAGTCTTCTGGGGTTTGACTCTACAAGGTTTGCACATGTAGAGACTGACATTTTAGCCCATTCCTCTTTACAAAACAACTCAAGCTCTGTCACATTAGAAGGAGAGCGTTTGTGAACAGCTGTTTTCAGGTCTTTCCACAGATTTTCTATAGGATTTAGGTCAGGACTTTGACTGGGCCATTCTAACACATTCATATGTTTGTTTTTAAACCATTCCATTGTAGATTTAGCTTTGTGTTTAGGGTCATTGTCCTGCTGGAAGGTGAATCTCCCCAGGTTTTCCTCCAAAATGTCTCTGTATTTGGCTCCATCCATCTTCCCAACTATTCTTACAATCTTCCCAGTCCTCGCTGAGGAAAATCAGACCCATAGCATGATGCTCCCCCCCACCATATTTGACACTGGGGATGGTCCACTCAGGACGATGAGCAGTGTTAGGTTTGCTCCATACATAACGTTTTGCATTTAGGCCAAAAAGTTAAATTTTTGTCTCAGCACCTTCTTCCACATGGTAGCTGTGTCCTCCATATGACTTCTAGCAAACTTCAAACGGGATTTCTTATGGCCTCCTCTCAATAATGGCTTTCTTCTTGCCACTCGTCCATGGAGGCCAGATTTGTGTAGAGTACGACTTATAGTTGTCCCATGTACAGATTCCCCCAGCTCAGTGGCAGTACGTCGCAGCTCCTCCAGAGTTATCTTGGGGCACTTGGTTGCATTTCTGACCAGTGCTCTCCTTGTTCGATCTGTTAGTTTAGGTGAACGGCCGTGTCTTGGTAAGTTTGCAGTGGTGCTATACTCTTTCCATTTCCGAATGATGGATTGAACAGTGCTCCGTGAGATGTTCGAATCTTGGGAAATCTTTGTATAACTTAACGCTGCTTTAAACTTCTCCACAGCTTTATCCCTGACCTCTCTGGTGTGCTCCTTGGCCTTCATGATGTTGCTTAGTGACCAATACACTCCGACCATAGCTCTGAGGCCCTCACAGAACAGCTGGAATTATACTGACAGTAGATTACACACAGACGGCCTCTATTTAATGGTTAGGGCAAGGTGTGAACTTTCTGCAGTCATTAGGAATGTTATAAAGGCAATTTAATGCACTCAGAAAATGCTGTATGAATACTTATGCACGCCCCACTTTTCACTTTTCTATTTTTTGAAAAATAACAGAATCATGTATCATTTTGCTTTCACTTCACAGTTGTCTGTTACTTGTGTGTGAACTTTCAGTAATAAATTCAAAATAAAATCTTGTAAACATGACAAAATGTGCAAAGGTTCCAGGTGTATTAGTACTTTTGCAAGCCACTGTAAATGGCCAAAGTAACAAGACTAGATCCAGTCTTTTTTAATTACATAGTATTTTTTGAAGGTGATGTTGAGAAGAGCCAGAGTCTCAGCCTCCGTTATGTGCAACTTCTACAGAGGGACTATAGAGAGCATCCTGACCAGCTTCATCACTGTGTGGCACGGCGCCAGCACTGCCTCCTGCCGAAGGAGCCTCCAGCGCATCATGAGAGCAGCGACATTAGTTTCACAGTTTAAGTTGAATAACAGAACTTTTTCATGATATTCTAATTATATGACGAGCACCTGTATTTATGTGTAACTCTTTACTTTTGTAATACGTTACCACCAACACTGTTTATCAGTTACCCTTTTGATTGTTCGAGCAAAAAGCATCAATCAATCAATCAAACTCTATTTATGAAGCACTTTTCATACACAAAGTGCTTTACAGATTAAAATATTGAAAAACATTCTCGCCCAGAACCCCCAAAAATGTAAAAAATATCACAATGATCACATAGACTCCCACACATGCACACACACACACACACACACGCACATACACATACAAACACACACGCACATACATCCTTGTACTTCTAGTCAGGACCACCCAAAATGTCCTTACTTTCCAAAAATGTCCTCACTGTTGGGTAAAAACGCAAACGGGTCCTCACAATGTCGTACTTACAAGAAAACACACACACACATATATTCTTGTAATTCTATCTTAGTGAGACTCATAGACATAATGTATTACCCAGACCCTAACCCTGAACCTTAAAGGACCTGTATCATGCTATTTTAAGCCATTCCAAAGTAAAGTATAGGCCTTTATATGATATATTGTACCTCTACCACTACGGAGCACTCATTTTTGTGATAAATATTAGTATTTTCTGGAGGTATTTTTCCAACCCGGAAGACAAAACGCTTGGATTCAGTTAACTCCGCCCCCTCTCGCCGCTCATACAACTATAGCAGTAGTAGAAATATATATATCACAGCAAAAAGTGAAGTTATTTCATGATGCTGTTATAAGGAGTTAACATGTGCAACACAGCTTCATGGCTAAATGGCTAGCACACACCCTAACACACACACACGCTAACACACACGCTAACATGCATTTTGATCGACTCACCACTCTGATGTTTCCAGAATGGGACTTGCGCTGGTTATAAAAGTTAATCCACTTTGATTCTGGCCAAGGTTCATTAGCATCCATCAGTACAGGCTCAGACAAACACTATTTTGGCTGATAGTCGCTGAATCCCGGAGGGAAATTCCAACTTCTATGCCTCTTCTTTGGGAAGGTTGAATAAAGTCCAGTCCTCGCAGCCAAACGCGGTTTTCTCCGTGACATTATCGTGAGGTAAGAAAAAAAGAACAGGCGTCCAGACTCCAGAGTAGGTTAGAAAAAGCTCCCTCTTCACAACTTTCGGTGCAACATGACATGACCATCTGTTCAGACCGTTCGGACGCTCAGGGGGTGCGTTTGTTTTCGCTACAGGGGCAGCGCAGCGTCAGGCACTTCCTCTTTCTTTTTTTTTTCTTTTTTTCCTTTTCTTTTTTTATTTCTTTTTTCTTACGACAGAAATAATGAAAAAAACTGTTTTACAAATAAAAATCATGGCGTAAGGCATTAGATTACAGACGTCGAGCACTTCCGTTCCGCTGTGACGACACAACTGAACATGCCAGTCGTTTACCAGGAGAGGGCGGATCAGCTGCTCAGAGAGCAGGATTCAGGAGGATTACTGAGAACTGCGTGAATGAATCCAAAAACCACTCTGGGGGTGTTTTTGATAAGGAAATAGCATAACAACATGGTTAAAAGCTCCAAAAAGTCGATTTTGCATGATATAGGACCTTTAATCCTAACCCTAATCTAAACCCAATTCTAACCCTAACCCTAACACCACATCTTGACCCTCAAACAGTCCACCCAAAATGTCCCCACTCTGTTGGTTAAAAACTCAAACTGGTCCTCACAATATTGTAATTACAAGAACCCACACACGCACACACACACACACACACACACACACACACACACACACACACACACACACACACACACACACACGACTGGGTACAAATGAAGAAGGTGCAGAAACACCATCAGAGGAGCATGGTACCTAAAAGTGTAATAAAATTGTAATTACGGTCATGACCTCTCCCAAATTTATTCATGGCAATAATGACTAATAATGCTGACCTAACTATTCCGATGTAATTCTAGTTACCAGGAAACATTGTTTGTATTTTTCTTGTTAATACTTAGGAAACAATGCTGTCTTGTTATCCCTATAGCTCACATGCTGCAGCCATCGTCTCGTGGTATTACTGTGCTATAACATCTGCCAATCTGACGAGCCAACAAGCCAAATAA
Organism: Proterorhinus semilunaris; assembly: GCA_021464625.1. NCBI lineage: Eukaryota > Metazoa > Chordata > Actinopteri > Gobiiformes > Gobiidae > Proterorhinus > Proterorhinus semilunaris. Next base: position 10,216,291 of record CM038349.1, read on the forward strand.
ATCTGTATATCCAAGGATCAGATGTGATTTTCACCAACGAGCCACAGACGATACTGTTTTCCTATTCACAGCTATGGGAGACATGTTTTTCTTTCCTTTTTTTTTTTTTCAGTCACAACTTTCGCGTGACAGGAATAGACGGCAGCAGAAGGGCTGACGTGATTCACTTTTAGTCCCACGACTCAAAAAGGTTTTCTAGGAGATCAGAGGGAATCAGCATCCATTGCACAGACGAGAGCAAACACGTCGAAAGTGACATGAGGACGGGACCGGGCGACAGCTAAATTTAACCACTCTGACGCCAACTGGGTGTGATTCATGAGACATGAGACTGAAACAAAAGTGTCTCAGAGGGAGAAAAGTCTACGGCTAAAACAATATCTTTCTTTTCTTGGCACATTAAAGTCATACTGAGTAACATTTAATCCAATAAGAAGGAAAAATACAAGCATTTATTTTACAGCGGGCGGTTGTTAGTGAGCACAGGGGCAGAACATTCACGAGGAATTTCTGGACAATTTTAGAAAATGTTCAATGGGTATTATAGCTTGCAATTGTCGGCCCTTTTCAATAATTAAAAAAACAATCTATTTTTTTTTTTATTGAATATGGACAGTTACCCATTAGTTATGTTTTTGAAGCATAACACATTCCTCTTGAGTAATGTCACACACGCACCCAGACCTATAAAAGAAGTATGAAGGCCCATAATATTCATGTAAAACAACAAAAAACATGATCCTCAACGTTCCTAAACCTCGATGTTACCGTGATGGGTTAAATTCTCCGGTCACTCACTCAGATCATGATGGATGCTGACCAACAGAATACAATTTTGGAACCATCACTCACTATAATACTGTAATGATACACTAGTGACTATACAGACATGGAATGAGTCTACTCCCAGAGCCGTGGGAAGACGTTTTAGTTAGGGGGTGCTGAGGGATAAAACATTTACCCCAAAAACGCTTTTTCCTATTTCCTATTTATTAATATTGCCTGCAGTTCACAAATTATCCACCAGGGGGGGTGCTGTAGCGCCCTCAGCACCCTGGGTTCCCACGGCCTTGTCTACTCCAGTTCCTAAAGCCTTTCTTTGTATTGGCCATGCACCCAAAAGGAGAATGTCCATTTAGTAGAGTGGGTCGCCTTGTGACAGGAGGGCCGGCGAATCCCGCAGGAGTGCACTGTTGTTGTGTCCTTGGGCAAGACACTTAACCCACCTTGACTTCAGCGTCTGACACTGGTGTATGAATGAGTGTGTGAATGGGTGAGTGGTTCCTTGATTTCATGTATTCATTTATTTGAACATCATATACATCATGTGTGAACAATAAACCTGCACCACACCACGACATTCATAGCCAAGGCTCCTTTGCAATGTCCGTCCCCAGAAGGGCTTTTGCACACAGAAATACAGAAAATACATTCACAGTAACATTAATGAATTCGGACATTACACAAAGGAAGTGCATTTGAGTGCAAACTAAAATGATTGCACACTTGATCTTTTTTTTAAACACGCTTTAGTTCATTTAAAAAAAACAACAACAACACAGATCTAAGTCCTGTTTCAGCTCAGGAGAGTTCCAGAGTTTAGCGCCTTGGACAGTAAAGGCCGACTGTCCAAAGATCGTTTTTCTAACGGGCACTTTCACATTCCCATTAGCAGCTCCTTCTTCTTCTTGATGTAAAGCGCTTTGAGTGCCTAATGTGGATAGAAAAGCACGATGTAAATGTGACCATTTACCATTTTGATCATTTACCTCCAACCCGCATCATTAGAAATTTAAAGACACTTTAGTTTAGTTTATTAGTTTATTTGAGCAGTTAAAATTCTGCTCAAAAAGAGTGGGCTGAAGCAAAAGCTTATAAGCGCCCACCCCCGACATCATTGAAATAAAAACAATTAATCAAATTACAATATGGTACAGGGAACATGTTACAAAGTACAAGACACAAGAGCCCGGGAACACGGCACACACACACACACACAGCGTACCCCTCCGTGACCCAACTTTACCTGTTATAATTACATTATCATTATCAATCCTACGTTAAGCAAAATCATACATTGATTTTTGAATTTGCCTCACCGGCAAAAGAGAACCTACAACACACCAGAGCGGCCGTTTAAAAACGGACCGTATACCCACAAAGCACCTCTAGAAATTAACAGAATTTAACGGAACGGAAAGGAAAAAAAACACAAATGAAAGGAAACACAACTACAACAACAGTCTCATTTCATGTACGATGTCCAATACAAAGCAAGTGAGATTTTTTTTTTCTTTTTTTTTTTTTCTTTACAGATGGCTACCACTGCCAAACATAGTTAACAATTTCGATAAGGCACTAATTCTGTGTTCAAAAGGCACATTAATATACATATTATCCGTGATCTTGCAACTTCCCAGTTGTCATTTCCATCATTCCATTTTCTTTATTTCCTTTTTTTTTTTTTTATTATTATACACTAAAAATATAACGAAGATTATCTTAATAAATCTATGTCTCCAAATGGTAAATGGTCTCAACTTACATAGCGCTATTCCACCTGAGCCACTCAAAGCACTTTACAGCAAGGAACCACTCACCCATTAACACTCCCATTCACGCACCAGTGTCTTGCCCGAGGACACAACGACAATGTGCAGGATTCGAACCACCCGACCTTCCGATCATGAGACGACCCGCTTCACCACCAGTGCCACTGTCGCCCCCCAAATGTTCCACTCGCTCTCGCTAATGAGCCACTTCCCACGTAACGCTTGGAGAACACATGCCTCATGCCTCCCACCCGTTGAGCCCTTGTGGGCCGGTGATACTCCATGATTTCATTCCTCTTTACACGTCCCGTTGTAAAACATTCAATGTCATAACATACGTAGTAAATCGATGGATACCCTGCCACTGTGCCGACCTCATGATGTAAGTGTGTGGCACTTTCAGGACCACACATATACTGTACATCTTTATTCATAACGTTGTGTATTGTGCAAATGTCTTGTAAGTAAGCGCTTTATTTGTCATTGTGTTGCATTCAGGTGTTGGGTTATTAGTCCTGAGCCGCTGCGACTGAGCGTGGGCCAATCTGACCAGCATGTTTTTGGCGGTCGGGGAAACCGAAGCACTGCCTTCAGTGCTCCTCTGAAACGGTGCACCACCTCCCGGGTTTGTCCCTGTTTCAGAGCGTGGTGTCCTGCACTGGTAAGCTCCTCCACCTCCTCCTTCCTCTTCCCCCTGCGCAGCTCCCTCCGCCCCACGACAGTCTTTCACCAACGTCTGGGAAGGGCGTAGCAGACGAATAATATATATAATCCGTCTTGTTCTCCAGTGAACCAACATTAGTCAGAACAATAGTAGGGATAAAAAAATTTAAAAAAATCGGTGTCATTCCTGGCTAGTACGGACTCTGCAGTAAAAAAATAAAAATAAAATCCACCTAACCTCACAAAAACACAGCAAAGATGTACAATGGTATGCAGTAAAACAATGTGGAACACAGAAAACACAAAAAGGCAAAGGACGCTGCTGTACCAACAGAGAAGGAAGTTGCCCCTTGTTCACACGTCGTCATGGAAAGTCTAGCATGACGCAATGACTTATTAAAATGGGTTCTCGGACACCAGTTTAATCACTGTGGCATAATGAGTCCTAACGATTATCCAACAGCACGTCCAGCAGGGCAATTTATCACATTGGATCTCTGTGAAAGTTTAGATGAGGCGTCAGACTGACATTCAGAGTCCAACAACTTTTTGCAACTTCTATGATCTATGCTGCTTTTTGTAGTGTTTCCAGTCATTCCTCTGGAAACACTCCCTATTCCGGTGCTTTTGAAAATGTTTAGTCACCTTTAGGAGCCCGATTGTGTCTGTTTATCTCAACGCTGCACTGGGACGGCTTCTCTTTCACCCAATTTAGCTGCTGACTCAGTTACCCAAAAATGTGCCCAGAGATGAAGCCTTTGCGCAGACACATTCTTCATCATGTGTGGAAAAAAATGTGAGCCCTCAAATGGAGGAAAGTGTGATCTGGCAAACTTCCCACGTGCACGGCGGATGTAAATAATACACCTTATAAGGAATGGCTCAGCCCACACTGCGGCGAAGTGCAGCAGATTCAATACTAGAGTGAACTGAAGGCTGTCCAAAAAAACCAAGACCCGAAAATAAATCCCTCACTCCATTCCTTGAGATGTTTTTTTTTTTCTTTTTTTTTCTGATTGGCATAAGAGTAATGAGACAACATGGCGCCAGATAGACAAAAAGGATTTGAGAGGTTAACAAGGGCCTAATTGTTATGGCTTGTCAAAACAGCAGCTCATATGTTTTGTTTTTTTATCTGGCCTTGAATCATTTGTATGTCTGTATCCATTAGTGGTGGGCCGAGATACAAATCCCACGAGACGAGGCGAGATTTTTACATAATTTGCAATAATAAATAATATTTTGCAATTATGTTTCCTTTGTATGGAGCCATTGTATTGTATTGTAACAAAATGAACAAACTAATACGGATGGGAATTGATCAGATTTGACCAATATCATCGGGCTCTATTTGTGTGCATACAGTTTAATATTAGAACAAGGCTTAACAAGTTGATTTCAGGTGGAGGAGGAGGAGACGGGTTTAGATTTAGTATCTAAACAGTCTGTGCCAGACACTGACGCACAGGAGGTTTTAAACATTAAACATTGATTCTACTGTAGTTAGACTGACCTCTGCCTTAAATGGCCCGCTGTAATCATCCCTTCATACTCCGCGCGCTGGCCTCCCCTCTCCCTCGTTGTCCGCGCGCGCATGTCACGTCCGCGTTGTTTTGCTTTTGCGCGGTAGATGCGCGTGAACAATCACAAAATAGACGACGGATCCACCCGGACTCGCCGCGGCGTGCAGCGGTAAGACGTAGCTTCCAACAGCAGACCCTTTAGTTCGTAAATGAAAGAGAAAGGAGTGTGGATCTGCAGGCGTGAATCTGCAGCGGCTCCAGTCTGCAGGTTTGAACCCCGAGGCGGAGGTTCCAAGCGACTGACTTTCTTTTTAAAGTGCCAATATAGTACACATTATTAGAGAACTATTGCCTAAATATTCCCATGAGTCCTATAAGCAGTCTACAGGAAGAAGGTCTATATCTAAATTTCAGCCTGTAAAAAAAAAAAAAAAACCAAATATTACGAGATCATTTTACACGGTGACAAGAAATCTCGTGACAATTTGATCTCGCGAGATCTCGGCCCATCCGTAGTATCTATCCATACAATAGGAGCGAACGTGGCTCAGGTGTATCGTCGATCCCTGCTCTGAGTGAAGGCCGCTGTAGTGTCCTTGGCTGAGACATATGAGTGTGGCGTGTGAGCGGTCGCAGAGGCAGCTGGCGCTGTACCGAGGCCATGTTTCTAGCTTGTCCTTGTCGGTGGAAGAAGTTCTCAATATTCTTACTTAAAGGTACACTGCGTAACCTTTTGGACTGTACTGTTGTCATCAGTACAAAATATGCTCCTAATGACCAGCTCAACACAGAAAATGCAGATCAAATAATTGATTTGGGTGAGAACCAAACCAATTTAAATCTGAAATTCTGCTGACTTTAGACACGTCTCCATGGAAACGAGCTGGAGACGTACCCACTCCCGGTAAAGTTGCAGTCCTGTCTGAGGAGAGCTGAGCCGCTCACAGCAAAGGCACTTGTTTGTTTGTGCATTTATGAGGTATGTTTCAATTATGAAAATATCTGACATAAAATAAGTGCTTGTATTTAAATATGTGGGTAAAATCTTACGCATTGTGGCTTTAAGTAAAAGTGCAGATACAGGACCAAAAATGTGCATAAGTATCACATTTTTTACGTAAGTAAAAGTATAAAGGTATGCAATGTACTTTATAAATAAAAGTAAAGTATTTACCGGGTGGATTTTTTGGTCGAAGCGCGTAGGCTGGTCCATTCCCAATAAAGGACTTTTATTTGCTACATGACTCGAGTGCCTCGGACTTTATTTTATTGCTTTTTTGATTGTTTTTTGCTACTTTGCACAAGCTATTCCACAAACCAATCACTGCAAATGTAATCCACATAAAGTATTTAAGAGTTTAATGTGCAGGATTTCAATTGTTTTGACACCCCCCGTGAAACCCATCACGGAGGGAATTCCTTGCCAGATATTGATTCCAAGTTGCACAAACCCAATAAAAGCGGTGTACTTTAGCACAGCTGATGAACTGCTGCTGATCCGTCTTATCGCTTTCTGCACACGTCTCTGCTCTTACAGGAGAATACGGGGCCCTGGATCACAGCCAGAGCTCTTATCTGTTTGAGGATGTTACACTGAGTCAAGTCTATTTGCAGCCGCGAGAGCCCAGGTTAGTGCAGAGTTGGCGTCAGGGTGAGGACCTCCGACCCGGCACTTTCTTCAAGCTCGAACTGTGAGTTGTGTTCATCCCGGTTTGTTGTGTAGTACTTGTCCGAAAGGAAACGGCAAATAGACACACATAAAGGTTTAACAATAGCATGGGGCAAACCAGATATATTGTTCTTAGTGTTATGGTAAAACTGCTCTTTTGTAACACTTGTCCACGGGAGGCTCGGAGACGCATTTAACAAAACAGTGAGAGCAGAAAACGGCGGCGACACATTATTGTTCAAACATTTAAATCGATTGAGTCACGACAATTACAATTATTTTTCTCAAATCCTTTACAGTACTGCCTAAATGTTTACAAAAAAAGAAACAAGACATTATGTACATGTTTATATTTATTTAAAGGTGCAACTTTTTATGTAAAAAAAAGAAAATTGACCTTTCAGTGACCCAGCGGATGCTTGGGTGGTTAGCAGAGTGCCTTTATTTACCATGCCGATGGCTGTGGGACGCTCCAGGATCGATAGTTTTGGGGTTTTCACTGCTGATTGAACCGTATCCATGGTTACAAATGCATTCCATTCTGTAAACCTACCATAAATCCTAAAAAAGCCTGACATAAAATGTATCCTGAAGCATCATAGGAGCCACCGGGACGGAAAGTAAAGCACTACGCTAACCACCCATTCAGCCGCTGGGTCAAATCCGCACTAAAATGAACTCCTTTTTTTTTTTTTTTTACATAAAAAGTTGTCTAGTGCACCTTTAACCTGTTACTTGCCAACCCCCCTGATCAGGACGTTAGGGTAATGATTAGGGTTAGGAACGGCAAATGTGATGTACGTTGTATTTCACTCACACAGATCTTACACATATTTTTAGAAACTTGAGGGCTTTCTTTAGTCTTTAGTCTTAGTCTTAGTCTTTACCGATGAGAGTGGCATAAATACACACAAATAAAGGGGTGACAGTGGTTTATCGCGATTAACCAGAATCAGAATCAGAATAGATTTATTGCCATGGTTTGAGAACAGGTTCACAAACTAGGAATTTTTCTCGGTGCAAACATGCGACATAAAACATATAACACAGAGTTAAGATAAAAATAAGCTAAACAACTTTAAACTATAAGGCTATAAGGGCATGCATAAAAAATATTTAATTAATTAATTAATAATAATAAAAGTGACATATGGTAAGACAACAACAATTTGACATTGAACAGCGTGATTGTATTTACAGATGTGTAGGCATAAAGTGACATTAAGTGTTATAAAGTGATAAGTGATAGCAGTGGGTCTAAGTGTGGACACACCGCACAGAGCAACAGAGCAGAAACATCCATGAGTCTGTAACTAAGCTACAGAGACTTGTTTTTGTTCATGAGTCTGATGGCGGAGGGGAAAAATGGGGATTTATGGGTCTGGATAGACCGTAGCCTCCTGCCTGAGGGGAGGGGGGTGAATAGTCCGTGTCCAGAGTGAGAAGGGTCAGCTGTGATCCGACCCACACGCCTCCGGGTCCTGGAGGTGAACAGGTCCTGGAGAGATGGGAGCTCACAGCCGATCACCTTCTCTGCAGCACAAACAATGCGCTGCAGTCGGTGCTTGTCCCGTTCTGTAGGGCCGGGGAACCACACGGTGATGGAGGAGGTGAGGATGGACTCGATGATGGAGGAGGTGAGGGATGGACTCGATGATGGAGGAGGTGAGGATGGACTCCATGATGGCCGTGTAGAACTGCTGCCTCTGCTGGGCCTTCTTGATGAGGGAGCTGATGGTTGGCTCCCATTTGGGATCCTGGGTGATGCTGGTGCCCAGGAAACGGAAGGAGTCCGCGGTGGAGATGGGGGTGGGAGAGTCTGTCATGTCAGGGCAAGGGAGGACGGACCTACCCAGCTTTTATAATTGTATCATTGTAAAACCGGTTAACCTTGACATCCCTATCCATGACGTGACTGATTGACTTATTTGTTGTATTTAAACCTGGAGATTCTCACACAGGGCTTCGGGCGAGGACAAGGGTGAAGCAGAGGCGCAAAGTTGCACATTTTGATAGAAGTATTACCGGATGCACTGGTTCACCTCTTTAGCCGCTTTAGTTCACAACTCTTTCCCAGTGGATACTCTTCAGTACACAATATACTGCCTTCACTCTGTCATCGCTTCTCTGCCTACATCTTGTCACTTGTAACTCATTCGAAAGTCACAGCTGTGACTTTCGGCACCTTTTGTGACGACCAAAGCGAAGCGTCGTAAAGGCCAGTATTACTCATGCGACCTATGAAATCACACCGACTATCTGTCCCAAAGGCCAAACTGTAAGCGCCAAAAGAAAACACGGAAGCCCAGGGGGTGCTCTGAAGTAACTCGTTATAGACCCGGCGTGCGAAATTGAAGTGCGGCAACGCCTTTGTGTCACACGGCCCCGCATCTGTGGCTTGCACGGTGTACACTGTGTACCCGCAAAGATGACAGTCACACAAGGAGCGCGGGGCGGGGCATGGGTGAAACAAGGCGAAGATGTGGGAAGGTGTGAACACAAAGTTGTTATCCCGTTCTGCGCGGTAGGGGGCGCGGGGCTGTGTACGTGGCAACAAGAGGAGCCATGTGAGCGCGAAGAACGTGGATTAGGACGGGACAGAGGCGGGAGACGACTGGGCAAAGCTTCGGCAGGTTTGAAATCGAATAATTAAGGCACAGGAGGAGCGGGACGTGACTTTTCATTCGGGAGCTGAATGAAAAGTGTTGTTTGGTCCTTTGGTTATTGTTGGATTCGACTATATACGTTGCTTCTTTACAAAGTTTGAGAAAGGTTTATTTATTTGACAAATTTCTGTGTGGAGGAAAAAAAGTGTAATATTCTAACATGTACTAACGTCTATAAATGTCATTCTCTTGTGAAGGATTGCAGTTGTCGACAATGTCTTTCAAGTCAACACAGCAAATCATCCGTCTCATGCATCTGAGTGTTTTTAGCCACAAAAACATCTTGGTCAGAGGTCAGAGGTCAACCCGAGCGCGGTCCGTTTCTGATACTCAATTTCGGTTTTCGTAATGGTGTGATTTTTCTGGCGGGAGTCTGCTTGTAACTGAATAAACTCACACGGGACTCATGTCTCACCATGTGGTTTATAAATATCCAATGTGTGGAAAACCGTGTTGACAAATCGACGCTTCGCAACATTTCAATGATTATGTGTCCCATCAGATTCATGCAGCGAGGAAAACGCTGTGATGTGGGAAAAGGGCCAATTTGTGTCGGAACAAGTCGCAGTCTTTGCATAACGCCAATGAACCTTTCATATTTCATTCATCATATTTCATTCATCATATTTCAGATACTTCAACTACTGAGTACAGAAGTAGAATCAAGTACTTTCACTGAAGATGGACAACTCCTGTACGACGGAGAACTTACACAGACATCTTTCATATTAGTTTTTTTTTTTATAACATCACTTTTCCATACCCCTTCCTGGAACCGCCCTCTTAACGTGGTGGAGGGGTTTGAGCCTGAATGATCCTGGAGCTCTGTTGTCAGGGGCTTCGTGCCCCTGGTAGGATATCCCAGGGCAAACAGGTCCTAGGTGACGGGTCAGACAAAGAGCGGTTCTGAAGCCCCTTATTAGAGACCAACAGGCCCGGTTAGAACCATGAGGCCGTCCTTCTGTGGACCCACCACCTGCAGGGGGAGCCATAGGGGCTGGTGCAATGTGATTTGGGCAACTCCAACAGCTGCCCCCACGACCCGGCAACGGACAAGTGGAAGAAGATGGATGGATGGATGGATACTGCATACTGAGATATTATGTTCTGAGCGTAGACGAGTTGATGCGTACCTGTCTGGTCTTTACGCAAAAAGACCAAAGATGTCGTTAGCAACTGACTAAGAGAAGAACATATCTCAGTAGGCAAAATCGGTGGCCTATTCCTCTGAGACTAAAGTGCTTTTAAATTGCCTTTCAAGTGAACGCTGGCACCATATGTGATGCCGCATTAAAACTATGAGTAATTTTGTTCTTCAGTAGAAATATCACTGCAGGCCTTCGTTTATTTAGAGATACGTCTTCCACTCTATACATCACAGCAAGCTGGTGGGGGGTGAATCAGAGCTCATTATGGATAAACGACTGCTATTGGGTGATAGAGTATCCAGCTGGAAAGTCTGGGTTTTGGGTAAACCTACCAACACACAGGGAGAACTTGCAAACGCCACACGTAGTTGTATTGACCTCTTTAAACACAACTTTTCCAAAATGTCCCTGTGAAATGTGTGTATAAAATTGTATTGCTATTTCTTGTATTCAGACATACTGAGAGGGAGCCGGAGAGCTAAACGTTTTCTCATCTTTCTGCTCATCTTTTTTCCTTGGCCTCACTTTGACTGGCAACTTGACGCATCAGAAGTCACTATTCCTGTGAGACATCTGAGCTACCCCGTCTGTTCCCCTCATGTTTAGGTCCAACGCGCTTCATATGCGGTGATGTTTTCTCCTGGCAATGTTTCCGATAAGGCGAGCGGGAGATGTGCAAAAATAGTTAAATCACCGTCCTTTGACGCACGCTCGACGTTAATGCCGCCGCGCGAGTGTCATCGGGGAAGAACATACAAAATATCCGCGTGTGTTTCGCCGCCACCTGTTAGAGGAGGTATGTGGGGAGAGATGTTCTTGCAAACATTGTATTTTTGGGAGCGCGTGTAGGATCGCGTTGCGTTGATGCGGTTTACGTGATGTGGAGCGTCTGTTACTCAGTGGGCCCCCTCTTGAATCAGATCCCATGGTGCCAATGTGTGTGGCTTTAAAACTGTGTGTCTTGTTTTTTGTTTTGTTTTTTTGGTTCTTTTTTTTTTGGGAGGGGGGGTTGTGTGTGCGGGGCGTGCACGTGCGTGAACACTTAAGCCGACCAAATGTTCTCCGAAGGGACGCTCCAAGTACGTGAGTCAGACGTCACACCTCTTCTGCCGCCGTCTCCTCGGGCCTCGCATTTCTCCCTCGCGCTGATTCTCATCTCCATATCTCTGTCAACAGCTCGACAGCGTTCTGCCCATATTGGCGTCGGCGACTTCTAAACCTTATCCAGTCTTTGATTACACAAATACAGGCGATGCGCGAGATGTGCTAAAAGGCTGGCGGTATTGTCAGACATAAATGCAGTACGCACACAAGGACTGGATTGCTTCTTCCATCAGCGAGTGTTTTCCAACCCGTGGCACTGACGGAGTTAGAACTGCCCGTGCGGCCAAGATTCGTCCTCGCTGATTTACCCGCCTCAAATAGAACAGACCACTACCGGACCTTTTGTTGGCAGTTCTGCACTCAAACAACGCATGTTACAGCGCCATCGATTTGTTAGCATGTCTTGAGCTAATAATTAATGCTTATGAACTCTGGTTAAGACCACTCCTGCTGCTGCCTGCAGAAGGGGCTCAAATCAAACAATAAAAGTCCAATTATTATGTCCCGCCTGCCTCTAATAGTGAACTGGTTTAGGAAGTAAAATCCCATGTTATTTATTTAAGTTATTATTTAAGTACGTCACATAAGCTCATGCTACAACATTTAGCCACAGGTAAATGTTTACTGTTAAAAAAAAATATATATATATATATATATAAATTGATCATGAATATTTAGAAGAAATAAAATACAAAAATTCTGGAAGTGATGTATCTTTTTGTTCCCGACCAGAGGTTCGGGGACCCCTGGGGGTAGTCGAGGAGCTAGCAGGGGGTACTAAATAAACTGCTTTCTATATAAACTGCAACACCCTTGAGGTAGGGGGTACACGGACCTCCGCTGATAGGTCAAAGGGATTCGCAAAGTTAGGGTTAAGGTTAACTTTATTGTCCCCGTATAGAGAAATGTGTCCTCTGCATTTGACCCATCCTTCGATTCCGCCGGAGCAACCCGTAAGGAGCAGTGGACGACGGCAGTATCACGGGGACCCCTCTCGAGATGTGGAGCTGATGGGCAGAAATACCTGGCTGGCGGATTCCCGTACTGTACATGTTTTTAGTAGTAGGGAAAACCGGAGTACCCAAAGGAAGCCTATGCAGACACGGGGAGAACATGCAAACTCCACACAGAAAGGCCCCGTCCAGGTGGGAATTAAACCCGAGACCTTCTTGCTGCAGCACAAGCGCCCCCCAAAAAGGACAAAAAAGGTTGGGAAACACTGTTTTGGAGCACCAAAAAGGCAGGCAACTTTATTTCTACCGCACATTTTGTACACAAGGCAACAACTCAACGCGCCTAAACTCTCGAGCTCTCTTACCCGTGTGTTCCTCTCACATGCGCTTTCACCTCTTCTTGCAAGAATGTTTTTTTTTTTCTTACATATTTTTGTTTTTTGTTCTTTTTTCTTCATAATGGAAAATCTCATATAATTGTGTGGACCCTGAACATGTTTATGCCAAATGTCACACTTGCCCTTTCAGTTTTTACTACAAACATGACCAGTGTAAACTGCAGTACATGGTCATTGTCAGATAGTGAGGTCAGAGATAATGTGGCTTTGATGCTTTGATATTTCAGAGTGGAGCACCCGCTGTGTTTAGTGTACTTTAATGTCACGCTGGTTTAAATATGGTCCTCAGACATTTCAAATTGGTGATTATAACCCGAAGGTCCACATTTTGTTTTGTTTTTTCTCCATGGTTATTTCAAATCAGCACCGAAGGGCTGTCGTTGAAGGTGTGGCTGTGGTTCAGTTTTACGTCGCTAAAATCTGGAACAGTCTTTCCTAAAGATGCGAGACAGGCCTCAGCTCTGGGGGGGGCGGTTCCGCTGCCTCAACCAGGGGTGGCGAAAGTGCGGCAACCCAGTGTTGTAAAAGCACAATGCGTTATTGCTCTCTAAACGCGCCCCTCTGCTTTCCCCCACTAACCCGTACAGTAATGTTGTTTGTCCTCTTTGATAATGGCTGTTGTCTGTCTCAGCAGTCGAGTAAAGCAAAGAGTTGGAGAGACCTGCAACAAAACGATTGTCTGAAGGCATATCGCTGTAAAGAACTGTATTTATACTACACAGGGAAGCTCTTCTATGGTCGTGCTTTAGATGGTAGTCCTGTTTTACATGATCGTGAATGCATCTTTCTTTCATCTCCAGCTCCGAGCACCAGTCGACCTCCATCGTCCTTGATATGGTAATATTTCTCACCACGTGGTTATGAAAAAGGGAGAAAAAAAATAAATAAAGCTATAGTGTGATGAGTTATTTTATTTTTTTTCCTTTTTCTTCTGTTTTTCTTAACAGAGTCTTTGGATTCTCCGTTCAGTTAGTGTCTGGTCGAAACAGACGCTCAGATGGGGGGACGGGACGGGGCTCTGCTCATGAGGAAGTGAGAGCGCACCTATGAATCAGAGCGGAGCTGCCGGTGCTGTAAGTTGCACCTTTCGGGGAAGAATAGGGAACAATGCGTCTGAATGCAAAGGGCACGGAGGCGGACGATGATGTCAGTGGCACCGACAGGGGGAGTAGGTGAGAAAACGGTGCTGTTATATCTGCACCGGTTCGCTTTTCATCCGCTCCCCGTCCCCCGGGCATGCAGCGGCGGGTAAACTGCGTATATATGTGTGAGAAGAAAAAAAAATTAAAAAAAGTGCTCATGAACGCTTACGAATGCGATTGGACGGAGCAGGTGGAGTTTATATTTACAACATAGTGACGCACACCAACCCACAGCTTCCAAAGCCTTTTCTCTTATGAATGAAAGTGGGAGGGGCTAATATTGATCTATTCGATATGCAGTGGTCCCGCCTCCTCTACGATGCGTTCGACTGACATGGCTGTAGCCCAATAAACTGGAAGAGATAGTCGCTGACAAAGAAGGTGCGTCAAGGATTTTTTTCTTCTTTTTTTTTTCTTTTTTTTTTCGCCGTGCAAAAGCCCACAGCCAATGGGAGAACGTGAGGGGAAGAGCTTTGATATGCTGCTTTCTTCCTTATATAGACGGGACACTGGTGAGAGTGAGAGAGCGTGTGAGAGCCGACACTCGCCATGTTTCGCTGTGTTGACTCGTCTGCGCGCACAATCCAGACTGGCAGGCATACTGTCGGGCAAAACAAAACAAAAAGAAAGTCCACGTTCGGAAACAAAAGGAGTGGAAACAACAGAAACGGAGGACCTCAAAGTACCGGACGCCCCCCGACGAACGCGAGGTTGATTTGGCACAGTGGTCCCTCCCGCCACTTGGACAGTTTTCTTCCCCCTCCGCCGCCAGACTCATGAACGATAACCAGTCCCAATAACTCTATATCAGACTCATGAATGGAATGACCTTGTTGTGTCCACACTTGGATCCGCTGCTATCACTTAATACACCTGCACGTCTGTGAATACAATGTTGTTCTATGTTGTCATCTTATCATATGTTACTTTTTATTTTATGTATTTATTTTCTTCTTCTTTACGCATCCCCTTATAACCTTATAGTTTTAAAGATTTTATAGCATATTTGTATCTAAATTCTGTGTTATTCTGTGTTATTCGCGATTGTACGGAGAAAAATTACTAGTTTGTGAACCTGTTCTCAAACCCTGGCAATAAATACTATTCTGATTCTGACATTACGGTTAGGGTTAGGGTCAGACAAAACCTAACTTTTTATTGAGGCACATTTAAAGTAGTCAGATGCAAAGTCGGCTTTTAAAGACTGTATTTTGTTTTCTAGTTGTGGATATTTTGTTTTTCCTCCTTGTATTGTAAAAACTATTTGCTAAAAAATCAAATAAACAAACAAAGCATTCGTACTTGCAGACTAGTTGTGTTGTGTGGCAGTATACAGGTGAAACTCGGAAAATCAGAATATCGTTCAAAAGTTCATTTATTTTTGTAATTCTGCTTAAAATGTGGAACTAATATATGATATAGACTCATTACGTGCAAAGTGACACATGTCCAGCCTTTGTTATAATTTGGATGATTATGGCTCACAGTCCATTTTCAAAATATTTACATTATATTAGATTTTTAATTTGCGGTTTTTACAAGCTGAGCCATAATCATCAAAATTATAACAAAAAAAAGGATTGACATATCTCACTTTGCATGTAATGAGTCTGTATCACATATTAGTTTCACAGTTTAAGTTGAATTACAGGAATAAATGCACTTTTTTCACCTGGACACGTCCAAGCGAGTCGCATGTGCAAAAGTTGATCATCTTTTACTCACGCAGCATTCTCTCATTTACACACCAGATTCGGGGCCTTCATATTGTAATGCAGGCGACGTCAAATGGTAAATTAAGCGCAACATGTCTGCAAAATATTTTATTTTGCAGCTTGCACCTGCTATTTAGCACATGCCTTGATAGATGACCCCCTTGATATGTGGCCCTCGATGAAAAACGTGTAGACACCCCTGACCTATTTAAAGCAGTACTAAGTAACTCATGCCCCTAGAGGCCATAAGCGCCACTGCAGGTGTCGTAGCATGAAGGGTTTTTTTTTTTACTCATTAATTGTCCGTGAGAGTAAATACTACGCTGACAGAAAAGACAAAGGGAGAGAGGGATATTGTACATCCAGTTAAGTTTAAGTGGTGCTAGCCCACAGTTAGCTTTGCCCGTTAGCCTGTTAGATTCTTCTTCGTGATTCCATTAGTGTGTATTGGTGGCTCCGACCCGGGGGGCAGTCAAATTGCAAGTGTGGTTTTCTGGCCAGAGACACCAGGGGGACCCTCCAATCATCCCATTAACACTTGTATTACCCCCAGAGGGACGACGGAAAGGATTTATTAAGGTAAACAAGCTTTAAATCTCATATTTGGACTGACTTTGGTCAACACCTACAAGGAGACGAACTGGACACGACCCCGCTCCCAGTGAAGTTATAGCCAGGTCTAAGGAGAGAGGAGCCGCTCACAGCAAAGACACATGTTTCTCTTTCAACAATACATATATCTGTGATAAAATAAAAATGCTCGGCTTTATAGGATGAGAAGTTACGCGGTGTGGCTTTGAATAACAGAAGAAGAAAAAAACAGGTCTTGAAATAGTCAGTTATCATAATCACTTTAGAATAGTTAATCTACAGTCACACATGCACATTTAAGTGTACATGATGAATAAATGATG
Organism: Proterorhinus semilunaris; assembly: GCA_021464625.1. NCBI lineage: Eukaryota > Metazoa > Chordata > Actinopteri > Gobiiformes > Gobiidae > Proterorhinus > Proterorhinus semilunaris. Next base: position 10,232,738 of record CM038349.1, read on the forward strand.
TAGTAATTCTAGAAATGCTATGTGCATTTTTCACACAGGTGCTACATGTCAGTCTAAATGATAAACCCTTTTGTCTACCTGTTGTATGTTATCAAGAAGATACAAGTAGTCACCTGTTTTACTGATCACCAGCTCATCTGATGTTGCTCTGTTGTATAAAGTGCTTGGGATGTTGTTTTGATACAGATTTAAAGGCTATATCTTCCTGTCCTCGGTTGTATTGCTACGCATCGGTGAAGCTGGACAAATGCCTGGAGGACTGTGTAACACCGTGTGGGTGTGGGTGTGGATACTGTATGCGTGCGCTTGTACAATGGCCAAGACATAGAATGAAACTCCCACACACATCGCTTCTGATAAAACAAGTATGAATTTATTCTTTCTTCCTTTATTCGTTCAGAAACACCTCTGCTGGTACCGTAAAAATAATTAACAAATACGCCTTTTGTCGTCCGGTACAAAACATCGGACATGCACAGTGAACAGAAAAGCACAGGAGTTGTTGGCGGATAATGGCATAACTGGCACTTTGGTCATCCGACAGCGACCGCACTGTAAGAGCACCCTGGCTCAGTCTGAACCTCGCCCGCCACACTTGAAGAGCCAGTGAATATTTCCTTATAGCCAAGCTGACCATATCTCCCCTCCGCCCATACATTCCCTCCTACATATTGACCCTGACAAGTGAATTGAAGATGCGACCCTTTTCATCTCTGGGTCTTGCGAGAATTAGATGCTTCAAGCTCTTTGCGCTGTGGCATCAACACTCTGAGATTGATGTCTATAAATAGAAATGTTCTTCTCCCTTATTGCCCCACTTTGCCTTGAAAATGATTGCTATTTTTACCCCAAACTCTGACATGTCCTGGCTGAAGCTTGCATCTGTCTGTTTGTTTTGACTTGTAAGCCTTTCATCCGCAGCTCTTTAATCTTCAAAAGTCACTTGAATCTCGCTTAACGTATTGACAAGCCAGGCCAATTTGGACCACTGCTATCCATCTGGATATCTATCTCATCTATTGATGAGTCAAGCAAGTGGAAAACTAGTGACGTATTTGCCTTTTGCAGCGATGCCAGCCTGTGAATCCATTCATCCTCAAGTATCCACACATGGACAGATGCCCAGAGCTATTCTGACCAGCGCTGGCTGTGACCTTTCCAACACTTTAGTCATGATGGATCACACTGTGGCAATCTGTCGCTCATGTATTTAAAGTTTCTAAAATCTTTGTTTGAGCTGCCTTCTACGTGGTAAAGTGAATTAGTGTGTGAAGAGAAACTATGACAACATGGGTAAAGAAATATTCAGTGTTTTATATCAAGCTCTTCAAGTACAATCGTAACACGTTATAGCAATATGTCACAGAAAGACATCCAAGAAACAATTTCCCAGCTTCCATCAGGAAGCATTTTCCCTGTGGTGGTCTTGGAGACCACATATTTACAGAAGGTTGTGAATGGTGGAATGATTTATTACTTCAATCTGCAGGATGCTGCTTCTACCGCCAGCACTGGCCCTCAGCCTGTATTACTCACTTCTTCCATTTCTTATTGCTGCATACGTTCTGCTTTTCTCCTCCTTCAAATACACTTGCTAGATTACTCTCTACTCACTACTCTACTCTCTTTCTGCCATCTTTATCCTTTCTGCCCTGTGCATTGTGCTCTGTCAAGTAGAAGCACTAAGCCTTCACAGTTTTTCAGGATCGAATTTGAAAATGGTAAAAAATATGCTGGACTACAGACACCATATAAATCACAAAATCTCTATTTACAAGACACTTTAAGTGGTTACAGTATTGTCATCACTGTGCTGTTATTCTAACAGTAATCTATATGTATCTCGCAGATAGTCAGTGGATGCACTAAATGCACCGGTTGTACTTGGTCTGGAACTAGTCTGAGGTGAAAGTGATCATTCTTGAACATTTGCTGCTGATAATGGTCTCAGCCCTCGTTGCCCTGATTACAGGGAATAATGAGGCCTTACAGGTGTACACCTTCATCTGATTTTACACAGCTGAAGAACTCTTAGCAGCCCTCAAAGTGTAAAGCCCTGTAAATGCTAGATTCACAATCTAACCATCCCCCCATCTCCGTTGCCGCGCCTTTACTAAAGGCCTACAGCAGAGCAGGCAAAGGGGGTGTAGACAGTCTGACAGGGACCCAACAGCCTCTAAAACAGGCCGAAGGAGGGGTCTAAGAGTCTTTCAGCCAAACAGCAGGTGGATGGGGACTGTGATTAGAGACAGGGAGACGATCGACAGTACGGAGGGCGCGGGCGAGGAAGAGGATGGTGTGTCAAATTCTGGCGGACAGTCGAGCTCGAAGCAGCGCACTGAGATGCCAGAGTCCTCGTTACCGTAGTTGGCCCAATACTCTTCGGGGTCCAGTTTGGGCAGAGCCAGCTCCTCCTCGCCCAGCTCATATTTCACCACAGAGGTGGTGCTGGAGGGGCCCTTGCCGTACAGACCAGCCTTTACTGTCTCGGATGCCTTCTCGAACACACCTTTTGTGGATGATTGGGGCTTGTTTTTGTGGAACCACCAGCGGGTTTTGGTGCTGAAGGTGGTTGTGGTTGACCCACCAATGGAGCCGGGGTCAGGCAGGGGGCAGAGGGCAAAGTCCATTTCCCGAAGAAAGCGCATGTCCTGGTTGCGGCGGTTGGCGGGAGAGGCGCAGATTACCTCAGATGACGATACATGCACCTCCCGGAACCACTCCCACACGGGCCGTGACTCACAGCCACAGGACCAGGGGTTGGCGTTGAGCCTCAAGAACTCGATGCCTTGCAGATCTCGCAGCGTCTGGCCTGGCAGCTCGGCAAGAGAGTTGTTGAAGAGGAACAGCATGGTGAGGCGGCCCAGGTCCCGGAAGGCCCGGCGGTTCACTTGGCGAATGCGATTGTCATGGAGCAGCAGCCGGTCCAGGTTGACCAGGCCTCGGAATACGTTTTCAGAGAGGGTGCGGATACGGTTTCCATGAATGAAGAGCTGACTAAGGTTGATAAGGTCAGAGAAGATGTCATCCTGCAGGAAGTGAAGGTGGTTTTCCTAAAACACATAAGGTAGAAGTTAGTTATAGATTGTTGTGTAATGAAGTCCGCAGCAACTTGCATTCTGACAAGAAGATTTGTGATCAAGGCAGTATAGCACTTTTGTCCACAAATATAATGGTCAGAAGCTGTGCTGTTGGAACTTTGTTGCCTTTGTGCACAGTGAGTCATGGTATGTATCACATCACAACAGCTCCCCTACCTGCAGATAGAGGAACTGCAGACTGTAGAGTTTGTGGAAGATGTCATGGGGCAGCGCAGTGAGCTTGCAGCGGTGCATGTGGAGGCTCTGGAGTTTTTCTAAGCCACGGAAGGCTCCCCCCTCCAGTCTGTGGAGGCTAGGATTGTCTCCCAGGTCCAATTCCTCCAAGTCCCTCAGCTCACTGAAAGCCCCTGCCTCAATCCACGTGATGTTGTTAGAGAAAAGCCACAGGACCTAAGCCGCAACACAATTGCATACGTCATTCCATGGTCTTAACACATTACAAAAAATGATAGTAACACATTTGATACAAACCCTTCAATTATTCTATTGCTACCCATGGATGGCAAATTGCTTCAGTTTTTTCTTTAACTGCTGCAGTTTGTCTCATGAATGGACGCATAATTACATGTATTGATTTTAGCCAGAGTAAAAATAAAAGCAAGCGGTATTGTCCTGATACGATTGCCTTCAGTTTTAAAATGTGCACAGAAATCAGATTTGCAGATAAAATTGCATCCAAAACACAGTGTCAGGTGGCAGAGACTCCAAACCTCTCTCACACACTCCTCAGCAGACCTCCGAAGACGGCACTTGTTAATTACCTCCTTGCAGCTTTTTGCGATCTGAATGACAGTTAAAGCGGTGCTTACCTGAGTCCCGAAGCCAAAAGAGCCAACTCTGAGCTCCGTGATCCTGTTGTTCTGGAGGAACACGCGTTGTGACTCGTAGGGCACACCCACGGGCACGGCGGTGAAGTTCTGCGCCTGGCAGCTTACAGTCATCGGCGTCGGGTAGCACACGCAGTTCTGCGGACACGCCGACGCCGGACCAGGCTTGCCGAGGACCATCCACACCACCAGCCACAAGGAGAGGCCGCCTGCAGCAGAGACAGAGCGGGTGTGATTCCCAGCGCAATAACCATCACAAGCCAAACGCGACTGCACAGAAAAGCTTTAAAGGTAACTGGTTATGTGTTTTCCTATGCTGTCGCCTGCACATCCTTTATATACGTCCACAGAGTCGCACAACCATTACATCTATCAGTGCGCGCTCAGGGTCCAAAGAAGCCGTTTTTACGCATGGCTACATCACAGTAATACAGTAACAGTCTGTAACCCTTTTCATGGATTAGAATAAGACTAAATGCATCGTAATAACAAAACATTCAATTACAGGATGTACAGAAAAGCAGATGCCAATCATTTTTGAAACAATGATAATATAAAACTGTGCGTAAAGCTTAAAATCCAAACTAAGATAAATGAAAAAATATCCTAAAACAAAGGCAGCATATTTACTTAATAAAAGCTACCAAAAGCCATAACCTCTTAGTCCCCTTTGAAACTTTCTCAAACAAGTTGTAAAGTGCAGGGTCCATTGCATCCAAAGCCAGTGAAGCCGGAGATCAACTTACTTTTGCAGTTGCGCATGATGGAGCATCGTCGGCTCCGAGAAATCGAAGAGGTTGCCATCCTGAACCAAAGCCCAAAGCGAGTTAGCCTAAAAGACCGAAAGAAAGCCTGCTATCTCCGCTGATGCTCTGGTTCCCGAGTCGGAGCGACTGAGAGTGAAGTCTGCCACTGAGACCGGCGCATATATACTGCACCGTGCCGTCCGCGCCTACGGCAGTGGGCACCGCGGAATCTCCTACGTCACCGGCCCGGGGTCAGAAGTGGCAGTGCGGGCGGAGGGGAACGGAAAGGGGCGGGGTCTACCGTCGGGGATTCTCTTTGGAGAGGCTGGCATACGCGCGTAAAGGCAAGAGTGAGGAGGAGACTGCAGACGCACGCAGAAGCGCACGGAGGATGGGTAGGAGAATTGTTTCCTGAATGGCGCGCGGAGAGACACTTATGGTCCGCTTCCGGCGCGCTCGAGCCAGACAGAGCCGTGTAGAAATTGCTTAGATGGTGGTGGTTAGACAGGAGAAGGATGCCCCCGAATTATGATTCAGCCACATGGGACGGGCCCGTGCCAGGACGCGCTGCCTAAACACCCCATCCGCGTAGCGTTACTGGACGTTTAAACTACAGTCAGACTGTTTAATGATAGTTTGTGACATAATTATTGATGATGAAACGTTGAATGACATGAATTGGACTGTCGGGACAAGCTTACCAATTAAGGGCCGCAAGATGCATGTACACTTTCAAGTTTGACAAGTGTGAACGATCATGTGCGAGACTCATGGGAATAGAATTAGCTTTCTCAGCTTTTGCAACAAGCAGCGACATTTGCATTTGTGCACCAGTGAACGGTCTCCTTGTGTTTGCACTACGCACGCAGGCCCAGTGGGGGGAGCACTCTCTGCCCTCCCGCGGAGCCCACTTTGGGTGCCCCTTTGGAAAGTTGATTAGGTTTGAAAGTCCGATTAAGAAAAGGTCCAACTGGATCTTAACCCCCGCTGTAACTGAGAACATTTTCTCCGGTTCGGCTTTACCCAAATCTAAAAGCTTCTCGACTGGAGCGTACAGCCTATAGGACAGTGTAATGCCTCATTTGAAAGCTAAGGCCTACAAAACTGATCTAAGCTTCTTCCTTGCTTTTGGCATCACGTTTTAGTGTTTTTTTGTTGCATTTTATCCTATTTTTACTGCTTTTTTGTCTCATATTTGTCACGTTTTTGCCACTTTTTTGTTGATTTTTGTGGCGGTGTTTTAATCCACATTTACGTCTTGTTTTTGTCGCCATTTAGATTTGGGTAAAGACAAACTGGAGAAAATGCACCCGGGTAAGGTTAATATGACACAAAAGGAGAGTTTACACCAGAGCAACTGAAATCAATTCATGAAAGGTTTTTATTTTTTATCTATTACGTCCATGTTGATTATCAGGCTGCACAATATGAGGAGAAAAATATAAAGTTTGAATGCTGAGGGGAATATTGCACTAACAATAATATACAGAATAAAATAATGAGTAAAACAAGGTTGTGTTAGCAAAAACATGTAATAAGCAACAACAACAAAAAAGGATTGATTTAGGCAAATGGACCAACGAAATATCTTTTTTTCTTGACCGAGGCAGCAGATGCCATTTCAGTTTCTGTCTCAAGCTGTCACTGCTTGTTTCCACTGCGTGGCCACGCTCTTTGAGTGACCACGCTAAAAGAGAGAGGAGTCGGGTTTTCAATATTTAGCAACCTTCAAATGTACAGCGTTTCAATCATCAAGTAAAATATTTGCTGTTTTCTGGTAGTTTGACATATTTCCGCGGCCATTCGAGGCCAGATATTAGGAAGATAAACTTGTGCTTGCGATCAAAGCATTAGGAAATCTCTGTGTGACGTACAGCGTGTTTATGTCAAAAACAGGCATCTGCAGCCCATTAACAGTCGGGCATTCTAGGTGAGAGGCTCTGGACTGTAGTTTCGGGCTTGAAAAGAGCGATTCACTGTGAGTCTAACCGGTAATTAGTGATTTTAGCCTTTATGTGAGCGGTGAAAGAAGCAGATAAAAGGAGACACTGCAGGGACAACTCAGACACGGTGCGCCTCTCGCTTGAATCAAATTAAATCACTTTTATTTTTTTATTTTTTTTCTCACCAAAAAGAGAATCGGTGCTTTGTGCGCTCGTATTGCACAAAAGCTCCTAAAAAGTAAACGCTCGTCCATTTTTCTTGCAGCTTCAGCACCATGGCCAGCGCCCACATGAAAGAATCACTGTGGGCTTTCTTACAAGCCGCCCACACCGTGTGCTGGACAGGAATCAGGGACTTCATCTTCATTAACTCTTTAAATATTTAACAAACAGCATGCACGTGACAGGGGCTCATAAACAGCCACGTTAGGCAAATGCAGTGGAAAGCGGAATGAAAATATTCAGCAATTACAGAGTCAGCGCAGTCTGGTTTCAGTGATGACTTTATATGGCCACTATATTCATTTTGTATTGCACATTTTATCAGTACAGCGCGAAGCATTTTTCTTACATTTCAGTCTTACTCATTACTCTCGTCTGCACAGCTGGCTGGCTGTGAAATGCGGTCTTGTTGTATCTCTGTATATGTCCTATCTCAACAGATAAAGGCCTAGCCTTTATCTGTGACATGTCCTGAGATGAATATTCAGGTCATGTCACCGATATCCTTTTCAGCTGTTAAACAATGACCAGTACATGTTAGAAATATATTTCTGACATTACAACTACTCCCAAGGTCAAGCGCTTGTCTGGCATGAGTTTATATAAAGCATCTTTTTTGAGCGACACCCTTGGACTGGATTGGCTGCTTCTTTTTTCCCCGTATGACTGAAAGGAATTTAGTTTGAATATTTTTCATAATTGGAATGCTAGCAATCGTTGTCAGCTCAATGAAACCTATTATATGTAGCAGTTGCTTCCGTTGCCGTCTTTCTAAAGTTTATTTGAGCTCATAATAGACACGGTGAACAAATAGTAATGTAGTTTTAACTGACTAAAATTGCATGTAAATGAAGTCGACTAAATTTAAGATGTATTTATTTATTATGATAACATGTAATCGAAGTCCTCTGCTTCATGTTTGTTCTCCACATGAACAAAGCTCAGAGCTGTTCCTTTGGCACTGATTTGAAATGATATAAGGTTCTTTCAAACTGCCATTGGAAGTTTGGACGATTTTAGTCTCTTATTTTCATTTTTATTTGGTCATATTTTAGTCGATCAAAATATCTGGACATTTCAGTCATAGTTTTAGTCGCATAAACAACTTTTTTAGTCCAATTTTAGTCGGATAGTCGAAACAAATGAACACTGCCCCACTCGCACTCTCTTTCTAAAACAAGTACAAATAGAAAGTACTGGACTGGAGTAAATGTAACAGAATAGTAGCTGATTCTGTGGATGATGCAATTCGACGCGTCTTTCAATGTCCAAAGAAGGTGCCTTATTAAACCGATGCAATATCATTATTGCAATATCATTATCACTAAACTTCCCCTTGTTTTTCTGATCTATAATCGTTCCAAGTAGTCCCCCTGATTGGGAAACACCGGTGTATAGTATTAATCATATTTCATGGCTCAGAATTTTTTTTTTGAAATGTGCAATGGTGCAGGTTTGTTTTTGGGATGTTGATTTTGTAGAGTTTGAAACTATGCTCTTTGATAAACGAGAAATATTGTTGAATTGGATCCTTTTTTACATTTGTGTTATTAGCCAACGAAAACATGTGTAGGTATAGCCATAGATTCTTAATTTATAACTTTTTATATAGTTTTTGTCAAGTAGGCAAAAATATAGCTTTGACTAATATGGAAAAATACAGTGGTTTGCTAAAGTATAAAGGCCAGGTTTTCTCTGCAGTTCATCCAGGGTCATCACAGGCTTCTCGGTAACAGCTCCGGTCAGTGCTGTCCTTGTTCGGTCAGTTAGTTTAGGCGGACGGCCGGGTCTTGGTAGGTTTGAAGTGATGCCATTTCTGGATGGTGTTAAACTGTATACTGAGAGATGTTCAAAGTGTTGGAAATTTTTATAACCTAACCCAACTGTATACTTCTCAATGACTCTATCCTATCTATAATGACCTGTCTGGTGTGTTCTTGGACTTCCTGATGCTGTCTGCTCCCCAATAGTCTCTTAACAGACCTCTGAGACCATCACAGAGCCGCTGTATTTGAAGTGACATTAGATTACACACAGGTATTTAGTCATTAGGTTAACATGTGATCATTCAGGAATCATCAGACAACTCCTGAAGGCAATCGGTTGCACTAAAAAGAAAAAGGGCACGTCGCACTTTTCAGTTTTTTATTCATAAAAAAAAAAAAATCTATATCATGTATTAATTTCATTGCATTTCACGATTGTGTGTCACTTAGTGTGTCTTTCACATACAATTTCAATTAAATATATTTATGTTTATGGTCCATAGTGTCCTTCTGTGGACCCACCATCTGCAGGAGGAGCCATAGGGGCTGGTGCAATGTGATCTGGGCATCTCCAACAGCCCCCACGACCCGGCAACGGACAAGTGGAAGAAAATGGATGGATGGGTCCATAGTGTGCCAAAAAATGTCAAACCCACTGTATATCAGTCAAGAAGGGAACTGTCCCGAGGTGAATAGGGTGAAGAGCTTCGAGCAGGAGGTCACACGTGGCGAAACATCTGAAGTATGATGAAGCGGTGAGTCACATGAAACGAGCACACACACACACACACACACACACACACACACACACACACACACAAGAGCGCATGTGTTGGAAGCCACACAAGCCGCTGATAAACAAATGAGTAATGAAGGAGATCTCTGTCTCTTTCTGTCATACCTCCTGCTCTGTCCTTATCTGGGCTTGTGGACGCACCAGCTCATGTGCAGCGCCCACTAGTCCATTCGGGACCAGGCTCCCCCCTCCACGCCCACGCTCGCAGCTGCGCACTCCGCATGAACTGGCCGTTTCACTGGGTCTCCGGTTTCTTGTGTAACTTTGCCATAAAGCCCGAAAGTCGCAAATGTCAGTCCATCTGAATTGTGGCCGCGCCCGAAAACAGTGTGGGATATTTATGAATGAGCGAGATGAGTAAGACAACGCAACAGGAGGTTTCCAGAATATTTCCTTTTTTTCGGGCTGGATTTGCCTGTCAAATGACGTTATCCCATGTGCTTCACTGTGCTTTCGCCTACATGTGAGGATTTGACTGGATGATGTTAATATCTCTTGGTGCAATTGGCAAGCAAAAAGGATTTCACGAAAGGTCCGCTGCAGGTTGACAATTCGTTGGAATCAAAGATCAAATATGTACATAACTATACATGCAGAGTCAGATGTGTCCCGCTGAAATTGATAGAATCAGAATCAGAATCAGAATAGGTTTTATTGCCATTGTTTCAGGACAGGGTTCACAAACTAGGAATTGTTCCCGGTGCAAACGTGCGACATGAAACATATAACACAGAATTAAGATAAAAAATAAGCTAAAGAACTTTAAACTATAAGGCTATAGGGGCATGCATAAAAAATATTAAATAAATAAGATATAATAAAGTGACGTGTGGTAAGACAACAACAATTTGACATTGCACAACAGCGGGATTGTATTTACAGATGTGTAGGCATATAAAGTGATATAAAGTGATATAAAGTGATATGAAGTGATTAAGTGATAGCAGCAGGTCTAAGTGTGGACACACCACACAGTGCAAGTGCAGATACATCCATGAGTCTGTAACTAAGCTACAGAGACTTGTTTTTGTTCATGAGTCTGATGGCGGAGGGGAAAAATGGGGATTTATGGGTCTGGATAGACCGTAGTCTCCTGCCTGAGGGGAGAGGGGTGAATAGTCCGTGTCCAGGGTGAGAAGGGTCAGCTGTGATCCGACCCACACGCCTCCGGGTCCTGGAGGTGAACAGGTCCTGGAGAGATGGGAGCTCACAGCCAATCACCTTCTCTGCAGCACGCACAATGCGCTGCAGTCGGTGCTTGTCCCGTTCTGTAGCGCCGGGGAACCACACGGTGATGGAGGAGGTGAGGATGGACTCGATGATGGCCGTGTAGAACTGCACCAGTATCTTGGTTGGCAGCTTGAGTTTCCTCAGCTGCCGCAGGAAGAACATCCTCTGCTGGGCCTTCTTGATGAGGGAGCTGATGGTAGGCTCCCGTAACGTTAAACACATGTGGCTGAAAACACACTGCAGGTGGATAATCAGAGTATGTTAGAAAAATGTATATCTAAATAGTTTACCAGAGAACTGAAGAAAATACATAGGCTTGACTTTCATTGAAATTCAGTTTAGTCTTTTATTTTATTTTTTTATCTTTTAAATTTAGGCCTGTGTTTAAAAATGATGGACAGGAATTAGGAAGCACATAGGAAGTCGGTCTTGCGCCTAGATATGATCACACTGTTGAGTCGTTGTCTGAACACTATATCCCTCTCAAACAGTCTGTGGCCGTTGAAGGCTCGGTTGTACAGCGTCTTCTTGTGAAAACTCTGATATTGATAATGTGCATGGATTTTCAAGACGGCAAGATAAGCAAATTTTTTTTGAGCGGCTCGTTAAAAATCTTTGTTCTGTTTTTATTTAGTTTTAGCCGTTAGCTTCAAGATTACCGTGATGAGCAGGAAATATCTTCCAGTGAAGTCTTTGCTTTTAATGATGCCACCGACTGTCCACCAGTGACTCACGGCCTGCCATGTAATCTTGGGGTATTTTTATTTTATTTTTTTTGGGACAAGATGCTGCTACTAACTCACCTGATGCTCCCGTGCATATAGCCCAATTACTTTTTTTTTATTTTGCCGCACACGATTATGCCCCCTTTAGATCTAAGTAGCAAACCTTGGACTTCCTTCAGTAAAAGCTTAAAATAGTTATCAATGGACAGTTGACCTCCTTCACAGGTTTATTTTTGGTCAGGCCGTGTGTCTCGAGGCTCTCTGCGTAGTTAATCGTCCTTGTAGGGAAATATGTCGTTTTGCATTATCGTGCCAAACCTTTAGAGCCACCGGGGTGATTATTTCAAGCTCCAGGTGAGGCGTTTGGCTGCAAGTGGCGAGGTGTGTCCGTTTCTATGGTTACCACATGTTTCACACTGCCCACAGCTGGATCGGCGTAATAAGGTTTTTTCCAGCAAAAACACATTTTTCTTGTTAAAATTCTCCCCGGCACGAAAATGTGTTCACTTCCGTAATATCCATCGATAAATAATAAATAGCGTGGACCTGGATCAACGTTTCCGGAGAACAATGATATTCAACAACCACCATCACTCTTTCATGACGGCCCAAATAATGCAAAAACAAACCAAAAAAAGGGGGAAATAATTAATTAATTAATTATATGGTCCCAACTCGCCACTTAAGAACCACTACATTCGACCAGATACATCATTTGTGTGTGTGCGTGTGTGTGTGTGTGTGTGTCTGACAACAGAAAAGTGAATAGTGACAATGTCGAGGAACACGTACAGTCACTCCCTTTTGGACAGAACAAGTGACAAAAGCGCGTGTGTTTGTGGCAAAGGTGACGTCGTACTGTTTGAAAAGACCGTGTCACGCCGCCGCCATTGTGTTGTCTCGCGCGTGACACCTTCCAGAGCGAGCGTCCTATTCTTCCGAAACATCCCTTTGTTTTACACTGTTGATGTGGCCCGGCTCCTCATTTGCTCCCTCATCTTGGCGTCACGGCTTCCGCTTTGCCAAATTTTGCTCTCTATTTTTTTATTTATTTTTTTTTTCCGGGTCCACACAGCAGCTCACACGCTCCGACACAATGCTGCGGCGGTGGCAAAGTGACGATTGGCTTCCTGTGCTTATAAGGAAACTTCTGCTCCGGGGTTGAGGAAACACCATCACACAGCCTTTGTAGGGAGAATCCTATTAGGGACAAAGTGTTTACCATTCAACACATACACGACTTTACAGTGAAGTTATTGCACAATTTTCTCGAGGCTTTATTGGACAAGTGTTTTGCCGTTGAGCACGGAAGCATTGGGACAAGTGTGAGTCTCAGCACCAGCTACAGGGGCTGCACAATTACTCACAGACAAACTGAAACTGTCCATTGAAAGGCACGAATTAGCAATTGTTTTGGGCACTATCCTTCTTAAATATCCAAAAGTCTCATACGGGCATCTTGTAAAGCAGGGGTCGGCAAGTTTGCTTGGAGGAGGGCCAATTTTCTTAATCGTCAAAACACCAAGGCCCGGCCCTCCCAATTGTAGCCCAAAGTAAAGCCACACTTCTACAAATACCAATGGTGTACTTAACATTAAAGGAACATACATACTGAGATATGTTCTTACCTGAGCTTAGACGAGTTGATGCGTAACTGTCTGGCCTTTACGCGTGCGCTCAGTCACGCAAAAAGATGTTGTTACCATTTTGCCTCCTCCTCTCCTCTATGGGGCCAAACGGGGGTGAAGTTAGAAGCGACCTTCCCCTATTTAAATACAGTTACACAATCCAATTACAGTTACACAATATTAAACATGTCGATTTTCTAAGCGGATAAAAAGAGGTACTATATTTTAAAGCGTAATAACACCTTAGGAGTGCTCCTATGGTGTTATTACGTCATACAATCATTACTTTTTCCATTGCTTTTTGTCGCATTTATTGGTTACTTTTTTATATATATTTTTTTTGCTTTTCTGGCTATTTTGAAGCTTTTTTTTAAGCTTTTAGATATCGGTTAAAAAAAAACTGGAGAAAATGCGCTCGGTTCAGGTGTGGGGGTTAAGGGGTTAAAGTCATTTTAGGGACCAGAGATTTTATGCAGGAGGGCCGAATTCGGCTCCCGGCCCTGACGTTGCCTGTGTAACCCACATAAAATTATACAACTTCATGATACGTAAAATAAATAATTCCCAGTCTTGCATGTCTGTGACCGCAACACTGGGTCACATGACCGCATCTGTGCACACCCTTTCCACTCGCGAGGCGTTCTCAGCCAATCACCGTTCTGTAGCGCCAATACAAGCTTCCTGTTGCTTCTCTCCGGCAGAAGGTGGGAGAAAAGCCACAGGACGGCTGCAACAGGTTAGTCTCCAAAACTAAACGCTTTCTGCGCCGTTAGTGTTTGTTGATTTTCTTTTAAAACTCCGTTGTACATTGTACACTTATAGAGATCGCTAACCGCCGCCGCAGACGCCGGGGTTCTCGCTGTGGGACAGATTATTGAGTGGAAATCGGTGAGTCTGATGCTCCAGCTGTTTGTTATGGGTCGCTAACATTACCATCTCAATGCCTGTGTGCATCTACTGTGTATTGTTATGCTAATGTAGCGCATTAGTGGTCATAGTAGCCAATGTTTTTGCCCTGTTTAATGTTATGATGGCCGGTATTTTGAATGTTTAATACTATGAACTATCTGCATGTGAGCAATGCGCTTTAGAACCTACGGGTGTTTTGAAACCCATTTTTATTGTTTACTCAATGCAATTATATCGTGTGTGTGTGTACACCAAAGAAGGAAAAAAAGTCTAGCTAGTGTTGATTATGTTTACTCATTTGGTCCTGTCTGTCTGAACAGGCCAGGTGTGCCCTGTTGGGTGCTAAAATCCACTCAGGATGGCGAGCTGAGCCTAGAGCCCGAAGAGCAACAACCCCAACAATATCCCTTCTGCGGTATGGTAGGAGCCAGTGTGGCCGGTCCTCTTCCACCTTGCCTTTTCACTGTTACGTTCACATGAACTGATCAAACGCGTATGGATTTAAACTCAACCTTTTCTTTAAACGAACATTAACTGGACACTTATCCACCATAGCAGTGGAGTACAAACCCCAAAAATTGTGAACTGTAAGCAGTGAGTTGGGTGTGGTTGACCACCGTTATTATTTTGGGTTGACTTCTTGTTTGGTGCGATGTGCCAACTCGACATGCGCTTCTATATGAACTCCTGAACCGTTTTTATCTGCAGATTGTACATATTGTAAATATTTTTGTAAATACATTTCCACTCAATAATAAGGCTAAGCCACGTAAACGCAATAACTGACTCTTGTGTGTTATTCTGCTGTACCTGCACCTCCCAGAGCCGTACCTATTTCTTCTGCACCTAGTCCAATTCCAACTGACCTCACTAGCATTTTCCATATATGCTACATAAGTAAAACGTGGCGAGCCAGCCAGGAGGTGTTTGGGTACAGTAAATAATACTTGAGTATTATTAAATTTCCGTTCAGTTGTACTAATCCAATCCGATTGAGAAATATGGACGTGTTTGAATCGCTGGGTATTAAAATACCGAACGCAGTGATCGTGAGTAGTGATCCAAAATGTGACGTTGAGGAGGTGGAGTTCTTCTTGCTTCAGTATGGAGCAATAGAGCGATCTGTTCCGATAAATTCTCCTACAAGCGAATACCATGACATGCTTGTTGTTGAATTTAAAACTGGTACGCCTTTTTTTTTATTGGGGCCTATTTTGCCACATACTTTTGAAACTGAAAATAATGAGTATTGCGTCAAAAGCTTATCTAAACTTTACACTGAAAATATAGGGCGCTCGAAGACAAAGACCTACTTAGCGGACTTAAAACAAGTAGCTAAATTATCTGGTCAAGATTTCACAGAAGTATTACAGCACCTGATGGCCCAAATCACTGAAGAAGTGGGTGAGTTACGCCCTGCTAAAACTGAAGGATCTACAGAGGAGCAGGGTGCACCACGAGAACTCAAAATGGCTGCTGCTCCACCAATTCAAACCATGACTGCCCCTTCACGAAAGCCTGCCACTCATCCCGCACCTAATATCAATATGTCTGATACTGATTTAAATCCACCAGAGGTGCAGAGGTATGTTGTGGAGCATATTGTAAAAAGTGACGATATTAATGTTCGTTCATCTCACAGATTGCGCATGTTCTCTGGGAAAACACCCCGTCCACAACATGAAGTCGATTTCGACACGTGGCGCTCTGCTGTGGATGTCGTCCTCAAGGACCCAGCCGTTTCCGAATTCCAAAGGTCGCGACAAATCCTGGACAGCCTGCTGCCGCCTGCTGCGGATGTCGTAAAACACCTCAGTTCAGCCCTGCCTGCTGAAACCTACATCCAGTACCTTGACTCGGCTTATGGGACAGTACAGGATGGGGAGGAGCTGTATGCCAAATTCATGGACACTCTGCAAGACTCGGGTGAGAAGCCTTCCACTTATTTACAGAGGCTGCAAGTTACCCTCGGTCTGGCTATAAAGCGGGGAGGAGTTGAACCCAGTGGGGTAAACAGGCACCTGCTGAGCCAATTTTGCAGAGGATGCTGGGATAACACCCTCATTGCTGAGCTCCAGCTAAAACAACGGAAAGCCAACCCTCCTTCATTTGCTGAACTGCTGCTGTTACTAAGAACAGAAGAGGATCGTGAAGCAAGCAAAGCTCAACGGATGAAACAACATCTGGGAACATCAAAGCAAAAAGTTTCTTCACAAGTGCAGGTTGCAGTCGAAGAGGAACAAGGGGTTGGCGCCGCTCTGGCCGCGCTCACAAAACAGGTGGCAGAGATTCAACGGCAACTGGCTGTTTTAACTGCCTCCAAGTCGCAACAGTCCTGTGCTCCAGGAGGTTCTCCAGTCCAAAGGTATCAGGACTCACAAACTGCTCCACATGTGACACCGTCCATTCCAAAGCCTGGATTTTGCTTTCGCTGTGGTGAAGACGGACACATAAGACCACAATGTGAGAACTGTCCCAACCAAGCACTGGTGAACACAAAGCGCAAACAGTTCAATGATAGAAAACAGGCATGGCAGAAACAAAATCAATCTTCTCACAAACATTTAAACTAGATGCAGTTCCTGTTGTGGGACACACGGGAACTGTGCAGGACCCACACTGTCCCGCAGAGAAGAGGAAGAGAGCAGTCCACTGTGCAGACCTACAGCAGACCAGTCCCAGGCCCACAGCAAAGCTGCCTCGTGGGCTGATTGGATCGAGATGCACTGCAGAGGTCAGCATCGCCGGTCACACCCATCACTGCCTGCTCGACACTGGATCACAGGTAACCACCATACCTGTATCCTTCTATAATGAGCACTTGAATGACCGACCAATACAACCACTTCACGATCTGTTGCAAGTTGAAGGTGCCGCTGGCCAAAACGTCCCTTATCTTGGCTATGTCGGAATTTCTGTGAAGTTCTCCAAAGACTTTATTGGCGAAGGCTATGACATTTCAACACTCGCCCTCGTGGTCCCGGATACACACCCTGCCGTCCTAGCAACTGTTCTCATCGGAATGAATACATTGGAGCCGCTTTATGAACAGTATATTGGTGAACACTCCACATTCCAACCCAGTGCCAACGGGTATAGAGCCGTTCTGAAGACTCTACAGCTGTCACACCAGCAGAGAGACCAGGGCAACATCGGAGTTGTACGACTTTACAGCAAGACCCCAGTGCGTGTTCCGGCCGGCCGCACAATTGTGATCGAGGGCTCTGCGAAAGTCTCCACTTCACCGTACAGCCATAGCGTCCTCATGCAACATCCTGCATCCACCCTCCCAGGTGGCCTGTGTGTCAGCAGTTGCCTTATAACTCTTCCGGCTCACTTTCCATACAAGGTGCCCGTGGTAATCACAAACGAGTCGGCGCAAGACACATTTATTCCACCTTTTAGTGTCATCGCTGATCTGGAGTCATACCACTGCATCATCTCCGAACATCATGTGACCCAGCCGTCAGTTCAGGAACCATCCACCTTGAACCTCGTTTTTGGTGAGTCCCCACTGTCACCGGAGTGGAAGGAGCGGGTCACGGAGAAACTCGACAAAATCTCGGACGTATTCTCCCAGCACGATATGGATTTTGGGTGCACATCTGCAGTTAAACATAACATCCCACTTCACGACAGTACACCAGTAAAGCAGCGCGCTCGACCAATCCATCCCCAGGACTATGACGCTGTCCGTCGCCATCTACAAGAGCTTCTGGAGGTCGGTGTCATACGGGAGTCGTCGAGTCCTTTCGCTTCCCCTGTCGTGGTCGTGAGGAAGAAGAACGGGGAGGTCAGATTGTGCATCGATTATCGTAAGCTGAACCTCCAAACGATAAAGGATGCATACCCGTTGCCCAACCTTGAAGAGTCGTTTTCAGCCCTTTCTGGTTCCAAATGGTTCTCGGTCCTCGACTTAAAATCTGGGTATTATCAGATCGAGATGTGTGAGGAAGACAAGCCGAAGACCGCCTTTGTCACTCCCCTCGGATTTTGGGAGTTCAATCGGATGCCTCAAGGTGTCACTAATGCGCCGGGCACATTCCAACGCTTGATGGAACGTTGTATGGGCGACCTTCATCTGAGAGAAGTGCTGGTGTTCTTGGATGACTTGATCATATTTTCTGACACGTTGGAGGAGCACGAGCGTCGGCTTCTGAGAGTCCTGAACCGACTACGCGAATATGGACTCAAGCTGTCGCCTGAAAAATGTCGACTTTTCCAGAAATCCGTTCGCTACCTGGGCCACATAGTTTCTGAGAGCGGTGTTCAAACAGACCCAGAGAAGATTGAGACGATAAAAACCTGGCCGATTCCAACAACATTGAAGCAACTGAGATCCTTCCTGGGTTTCGCGGGATATTACCGCCGATTCATCAAAGGTTACTCTGTCATAGCCAAGCCACTTAACGACCTGACTCGGGGATATGCACCAGTCCGCAAGTCGAACACAAAAGCCAACAAGACGCCAGTCTACAGTCCGACCCAACCGTTTGGAGAAAGATGGAGTTCCAGATGCCAGGTTGCCTTCGAGACACTGATAGCGAAGCTAACAACTGCTCCGGTGCTTGGGTTTGCAGATCCTTCCCGTCCGTACATCCTCCACACTGATGCCAGCGTGACGGGACTTGGAGCTGCACTATACCAGGAACAGGAGGGCAACCTGCGAGTAGTCGCCTACGCTAGTCGTGGACTTTCTCAAAGTGAGGGCCGCTACCCAGCCCACAAACTGGAATTTCTCGCCCTTAAATGGAGTGTGACGGAGAAATTTCGAGATTTCTTGTATGGAGCAGACTTCACAGTGGTCACCGACAGCAACCCGCTGACCTACATCCTTACTTCAGCAAAACTGGATGCTACAGGACACCGTTGGCTGGCTGCTCTGTCCACATATTCATTTAAGCTGTTGTATCGGGCTGGAAAACAAAATTTTGACGCTGATGCCCTCTCACGACGTCCTCACCCATGTTCCATGGACGATTCTCCTAAAGACCACGAAATTATTTACCAGTTCATCTCCCAGCATACGGCTGATTCTGACGCCGTCTCAGAGGACATTGTGTATGCCATCTGCCAAAGTCATCTTGTAAGAACTGCCCAGCCAAATGACCGCAGTCAGAGTGGTCTCACACTCATTGAGTCTCTGTCAATTACGGCTGACACTATCCCTGACAGTTACAGCTCTGAAGGCCTCCATGAATTTCCAGTTATCCCGGCTCTCGACATCAGAGGAAAGCAGTCCGCGGATCCCTGCATTCGAGAGCTGATCCATCAGCTTGAAACGGGGGAGAAGGTCCCGCCCACTGCTCGGACGGAGTTACCAGAACTGCCTCTCTTGCTCAGAGAGTGGTCGAAGTTGGAGCTGATGGATGGGATACTGTACCGGAGGAGGAGGGAAAATGACAATCTCGCATACCAGCTTATTCTTCCGGAGGAGCTACGTCCACTGGTCCTGAAAAGTCTCCATGATGACATGGGCCACATGGGGATCGAACGTACACTCGATCTAGTTCGCACAAGATTCTATTGGCCCAAAATGGCAGTAGACGTGGAACAGAAGATAAAGACCTGTGGCCGTTGTGTGCGGAGAAAAGCATTGCCAGAGAGAGCTGCCCCACTTGTCAGCATAAAAACATCGCGACCACTTGAACTCCTATGCATGGATTTCCTAAGCCTCGAACCAGATTCCAGCAACACCCGTGACATCCTAGTTCTGACAGATCATTTCACCAAATTCGCTGTAGCCATCCCCACGGCCAATCAAAAAGCAAAAACTGTGGCAAAATGTTTATGGGAGAATTACATCATCTATTATGGCATACCGGAGCGGATTCACACCGATCAAGGACAGGATTTTGAATCAAAGCTGATAAAGGAGCTGTGTGAAGTTGCTGGGATACGGAAGAGTCGCACAACACCCTACCATCCGAGGGGAAATCCAGTGGAACGGTTCAACCGGACGCTGTTGGCTATGCTGGGAACTCTCGAACAAAAGAAGAAATCAAGATGGAAGGAACATGTAAAACCACTGGTTCACGCCTACAATTGCACTCGGAACGAGGTCACAGGATTCAGCCCCTACGAACTAATGTTTGGAAGAACACCTCGCTTACCTGTGGACCTTGCTTTCAGTCTTCCTGTGCGTGAAACCCAGAACAAGAATCATTCACAGTACATCACAACTCTCAAATCTAGGTTGGAGGAAAGCTTTAAAATCGCTTCCAAAAATGCAACAAAGACTGCTGACCGAAACAAAGCTCGTTTCGATAAACGGGTGATTCCATCTGCACTAGAACCTGGAGACAGAGTTCTCGTGAGGAACGTTCGCCTTCGAGGGAAGCATAAGCTCTCCGACAAGTGGGAGCAGGGAGTTTATGTTGTGGTCCACAGAGCTGGAAATCTTCCGGTTTATAAAATCCAACCGGAGAGCAGTGATGGGCCAACGCGGACTCTCCATCGAGACCTTCTCCTTCCCTGTGGGCTACTTAAGGACGGTGTCGAGGACAAGCCATCTGCAGGAAACTCACCTGTCCGTAAACCCAGAACTCGGCAGCAGAGTAAAAATCAAGAACTTTCCACAGACATTCTTGTTGAGGATGATGACGACGAGAGTTTGGTCTTCATCCCCAGCCCACCTACAATGCAGTTTACAGTGGAGAAACATCACATTCCTGTTCCATTCTCACCTTTTGAACATGAGAGCCAAAATGCATTGTTGCCGCATCCTCCGGTGGAAATGGAAGACCAAACCGAAGCCGAACCATCTCTGTCCAGTACTCCACACTCAGTGGGCGAGTCCGGCAGCGAGGAGTCCAAGTCTGATGTGGAGGACTTGGCAGAAACTGTTGCAAGTGAACCTGTCGAAACCCAACCTGAAAATGACTTACTTGACTTGTCTACCAACTTACCTGAATCTGAACCAATACTTACCGAAGATCCTGTCGAACAACCTGACATTGACATAGCTGACGTTACACTCAGACGTTCAGTACGACAAAGAGCACCACCTAAAAGACTACAATATATATCCCGCGGTAATCCGTTGATTTCCGTTGTTCAAACAATGTTACATACCTTGTCTGACGTGTTGGGAGTTAGGCGTTACTAACAGTCTCGTCTGTCTTTTCACGTTGTCAACTTTTTTTTTCCCATGCAACGGGTCGTGCAAGATTTTAGGCGGGGAGGATGTAACCCACATAAAATTATACAACTTCATGATACGTAAAATAAATAATTCCCAGTCTTGCATGTCTGTGACCGCAACACTGGGTCACATGACCGCATCTGTGCACACCCTTTCCACTCGCGAGGCGTTCTCAGCCAATCACCGTTCTGTAGCGCCAATACAAGCTTCCTGTTGCTTCTCTCCGGCAGAAGGTGGGAGAAAAGCCACAGGACGGCTGCAACAGGTTAGTCTCCAAAACTAAACGCTTTCTGCGCCGTTAGTGTTTGTTGATTTTCTTTTAAAACTCCGTTGTACATTGTACACTTATAGAGATCGCTAACCGCCGCCGCAGACGCCGGGGTTCTCGCTGTGGGACAGATTATTGAGTGGAAATCGGTGAGTCTGATGCTCCAGCTGTTTGTTATGGGTCGCTAACATTACCATCTCAATGCCTGTGTGCATCTACTGTGTATTGTTATGCTAATGTAGCGCATTAGTGGTCATAGTAGCCAATGTTTTTGCCCTGTTTAATGTTATGATGGCCGGTATTTTGAATGTTTAATACTATGAACTATCTGCATGTGAGCAATGCGCTTTAGAACCTACGGGTGTTTTGAAACCCATTTTTATTGTTTACTCAATGCAATTATATCGTGTGTGTGTGTACACCAAAGAAGGAAAAAAAGTCTAGCTAGTGTTGATTATGTTTACTCATTTGGTCCTGTCTGTCTGAACAGGCCAGGTGTGCCCTGTTGGGTGCTAAAATCCACTCAGGATGGCGAGCTGAGCCTAGAGCCCGAAGAGCAACAACCCCAACAATATCCCTTCTGCGGTATGGTAGGAGCCAGTGTGGCCGGTCCTCTTCCACCTTGCCTTTTCACTGTTACGTTCACATGAACTGATCAAACGCGTATGGATTTAAACTCAACCTTTTCTTTAAACGAACATTAACTGGACACTTATCCACCATAGCAGTGGAGTACAAACCCCAAAAATTGTGAACTGTAAGCAGTGAGTTGGGTGTGGTTGACCACCGTTATTATTTTGGGTTGACTTCTTGTTTGGTGCGATGTGCCAACTCGACATGCGCTTCTATATGAACTCCTGAACCGTTTTTATCTGCAGATTGTACATATTGTAAATATTTTTGTAAATACATTTCCACTCAATAATAAGGCTAAGCCACGTAAACGCAATAACTGACTCTTGTGTGTTATTCTGCTGTACCTGCACCTCCCAGAGCCGTACCTATTTCTTCTGCACCTAGTCCAATTCCAACTGACCTCACTAGCATTTTCCATATATGCTACACCTGCCCCTGTTGTAAAGTGTTAAACCTGCTGATCCTGTAGTGCAGACAATGTCGTGGAGTTTCGAATTAACCTTAGACTAACTATAGCACAGTAAAATAGAGAGAGTTCAAGTCTGAATCAAAAGTGGTAAGAACAAGTCTGCGTCAGAGTTCTGACTAACTAGTACAAGGTCTAAGTATTTATACCTGAACACACAAAGAAGGAGGAGAAATGCACGGTCATAAGGTGATCTTCAGGTCAGACTAACCGTTATGTATATCTCGAAGTACAGAGCTTAGAAAGATTACACTTCGTCAGAGAACATTCCTCGGGAGGCATCTGGCAGCCACGAAAAACACGAAAATGAGCCAAACATACAGATAGGCTGCCTGCACAAATATGTGACGACGGTTCAACGGTAGCTCGCAGAGTAACGCAAAGGCTGACATTCCAACCACTTCTGTTCGGAAATATGTGTGACTATTATTCTACTACAGCAGTTCATATTTTAGTCTTCTCTCAATGATTAATGTTGTTGAAGTCTTTAAACAGTATAGTTTTAAAGTATGAGAGTAGAGGTTCGAATCCCGCAGGTGCACACTGTCGTTGTGTCCTTGGGCAAGACACTTTACCCACATTGCCCCCAGTGTCAGCGTACACTGGTGTATGAATGAATGTGAATGGGTGACTGGTTCCTTGGTGTAAAGCACTTTGAGTGCCTAAAGCAGGTAGAAAGGCGCTATATAAATGTGACCATTTACCATGTACTGTATGTGCAGGGGTGGACTGAGTAGTGCCTCTAATTGTATCCAATTGGTTTTCTACAATTGGGCTTCCTCTCTATCGCTAACTTTGATACCTAAATATGACAGCTGTTATTGTTATTTCTTACATCGTGTAATGATTCACAAGAAAACATTAAAGCAGTACAAAGCAACTCATAAGCGCCACTGCAGGTGTCGTAGCATGTTGCGTTTTTTTTACTTATTAATTGTCCGTGAGAGTAAATACCACGCTGACAGAAGAGATGAAGGGAGAGAGGGATATTGTACATCCAATTACACCATGGAGATACTTTTTTTCACTCAAACTTGGCTGTAAATACTGTATAAGTGGCGCTAGCCCGCGGTTAGCTTTGCCCGCTAGCCTGTTAGCTTCTTCTTCGTGATTCCATTAGTGTGTATTGCTGCTCCGACCGGTGGCAGTCAAGATGCAATTGTGGTTTTCTGGCCAGAGACACCAGGGGGAGATGAAAGACCCCCCCAATCATCCCATTAAGACTTGTATTACCCCCAGAGGGACTACGCAAAGGATCTATTAAGGTAAACAAGTTACTTCGTATTGCTTTAATTTATTAATTTGCAATATTTGTTTCTTGGATCTTTGGTTTTATTGATGTTACACTGTAATCAAACTTTTACTTGGATTTTGAATAATACACTTTTGGAAGCATTCTGCCGACAGGACAGAAGTTTAAAAGCTTAAAAGTGTCGGACAGTTACTTCCTGCCTTACGTTGTTATTGCTATTTCAGAACAGTAAAAGACAGAAGCTGTGGGATATTGCTTGCTGTGTATTCCTGTACTGTTTTTGTTTTGGCAAAATCATTTTCACACTTATACAACCCAGAACTACATTGAAACGGCGCATCTTGCATCACTGGCATAAATTAGCACTCTGTAAATAATATTACAAATGCGTGTGGTGCTAAGAAGCTGTAGTCATGTTTTTTTTGCTCCCCTGATCCGATGTTCTGTATCGTTTGATGAATAAAATAAGGCGCAGGGGAAATTTTTCATCTCATTTGGCTTGAAACGGTGCCCAAAGCAAATCACTGTAAATAGCTGAGGGAAAAACATGAAGAAGAGGAGATTTCGACATCCTCCAATCTGAGAACATGAACCCGGCCTATTAATGAAGGAACCGTAATGCGTTGTGGATAAAGAGGAACTCTGAGGTTTCCCTGGGCCAGAAGAGGAGGCAGATGTAGCGGTGCAGCAAAGTTAGCCACAGTAAATGCATTATCCAAAAGAGAGAGTGGAGCGCACGCCTACGTCAGCAGCGGCAGCAGCACTCAGGACAAAAACCCCATATAAGAACATCTAGTATACAGCATCAGAGCAACTTTTTATAAGGTTTCGAGGAAGCTGCAGCCCTCAACTCAAGGGCACATGAATGTAATCTCCAGATAAGATCACATGTAGGCCTACTCTACATACTATTGAGGATTTCAAATATTGCTTTTATTTGGTCAGTGATGCATTTAACCCCCCTAGTCATACAAAATGAGTTATACATGTGTTTAACATTAGCCATAGAAATAAAACCATAGAAATATAAAGGAGAAGCGGCGTTCGATCCTAACGTAAGTAGGCTCGTCCGGGAGACTTTTCAGACTCCGTTAGCCTGCTCAATGTATTTTTCCTATAGCCGTTAGCACTAGCCATCAAACATCGCAAAATATGAACAATTCAGATGTTTTCAGCTGTTGTCAACCATCGACCACATTAAGGTGATGTCAAAAAACGTCGTTTGAAATCATTAATGTACAGTATACTCGTTGAGATTTTACTTTAGATACAAATTAGCATCCTAAAGTGTCTGAGCTAAATGCTAACTTGCTAAATTCAGTGAAGTTTCTGCTTTTTGAGGGGTAATAATAATAATAATAATAACGGTTTTATATAGCGCTTTTCTGGACACTTTACATTGCATTATTCATTCACTCCATACTTGGTGGTGGTAAGTTACTATTGTAGCCACAGCTGCCCTGGGGTAGACTGAACTTTAGCATGGCAACCAGTCTGCTCCATTGGCCCCTCCGACCACTCACTCACTACATTCACAAGGCTTCCTGGTGTTCCCAAACGGTCTCCCATCCAAGTACCAACCAGGCCCTTCCCTGCTTAGCTTCCGAGGTCTGACGAGATCGGGCAGAGCAAAGGCGGTGTGGCCACAAACATGGGGTCGGATACACATCCAACTGCCGCTAAACATCATCTTATAAATAAGTGTGGCAATGCGAGGGTTAACTTAGCCGTTTACACATAAAATTATTGCCAAACAACGCCAGCTGGAGATGGCCAGCACCAGAAAATAAATAAAGCACGTAGGTTTGTTGTTGAGTAGAGAGATCACAGAGGCCAGGCACTGTATAGAAAAGTTTTACATTTATTTTAACATTGTTTAGTTAAGACCAGATTTGTCCGAAGTCTTTAGTTGAGTCACTTGTTTTAGTCCGTACTTTCAGTTACAAGTTGCCCACACACAGCGCTCCACGAATCCAGTGACAGGAGAATAATAACAGAAAAGGCGAACCAAAAGGTGGTAAAAAGGCAGTGACGACCACTGCTCGGCCAGAGGCTACAAATGGTAAAGGCACCACGAGTACAAACTACTAGGATATGTTACTAGATTGACCAAGCCACAAACCCGAGCGGAGGCATTAGTGCGCCTCGGGGCTTTGACAGCGGGGTCCGAGTCAACACAACCGATCCAGTCAACGATCATGGCCGGGAGAATGCAGGCCCATGGCGGCGCCGCGACAGCTAAATAATAGGGACTGTAGTTACTACCAACTTGAGTCAGAGCTTCCTCCTGGCAGAGTCCCTCTCAGCCCATGTCGGTACAGGACTTGTTTCACTCTGGATAATGACAAACTCTTACCAGGTTCAGCATCTTCACCAGGTCTTTTGCATTTGTTCTTGGGTTGATCTTCACATTTCAGACACAGCACGTTCATCTCTGGGACACAGAACCCGCCTTCTTTCTGATCTGTACGATGACTGGTCATTTCCATCATTGCTTGAACCAATGAACCTGAACCTTCAAGTGTCTGTAAATTACACCTAAGGATGAACCATACTTGAGCGTCCAAGGTCATAACATCATCATCTGGGTTTAAACTGTTTAAAGGTTTAATAATCTTAGTATATGTAAACTTCTGACTGTAAAAAATACTTCCTCTGGAGTTTGATGAAATGATAAATAATGTTGACCTAAGAAGTGTATGTAAACATGTGGTTCTCAATCTATGTTTGGTGGCAAGAGTACCGATGGAGTGAATGTAAAATGCTCTCATGTAAAGCGCTTTGTGGGGTCGAACCATATTTTCAGCCGACAATTGTTCAACGGAATTGTGTTCAGGTGTTGGGTTAGTCCTGAGCCACATTGTGGGCCAACCGGAGCAGTATGTTTTTGGAGGGAAGGGAAACTGGATTACTGCCTTCAGTGCTCCTCCTCATTCTTCTTCCTCCTGCGCAGCTCCTTCCGCTCCACAACAGTCCTTCACCATCTTCTGGAAAGAGCGTAGCAGACAAATATACATTAGGCTAGTAGTAGTGTTAGAAGGCGTCTGTGGTTTAGCTGCAAGTCTCGCCTCCTCCCTTTTGTTTCCTGTAGCGCCTCTTGTGACGCCTCCACTGTGCTGCAGGTGTGGGAGGCTCTTGGTGCCTCTTCAGTGTTTCAGACGAAGAGTGTAGAGATGCGTAGGTCTCGAATGTCTTTAGCTCATAAGCTAGCTGTTTGTTTACTTTTGAAAATAAGATGTAAATGATAAAGAAACCCCCTCCTGGAACCGCCACCATAACGTGATGGAAGGGTTTGAGCCTGAACGATCCTGGGAGCTCTGTTGTCGGGGGCTTCGTGCCCCTGGTTACCAGGTCCAGGGTGACGGGTCAGACAAAGAGCGGTTCAGAAGCCCCTTATGAGAGACCAACAGGCCCGGTTAGAACCATGAAGCCGTCCTTCTGTGGCCCCACCACCTGCAGGAGGAGCCATAGGGGCTGGTGCAATGTGTTTTGGGCAACTCCAACAGCTGCCCCCGCGACCCGGCAACAAACAAGTGGAAGAAAATGGATGGATGGATGGATGGATGATAAAGAAACCACAGAAATTAGTAGTGCGCCCGTCTTCCCCGTTTGTATGGGGCTTGTAAGGCTCAGATAGCTAAAGGCATTTCTGTGATTTCTAAGGTGGTGACTTCTGAAGCACATCGGCCTGAACATGCCTTGGGGCTACTGTAACTACCCCTTGATGGCTCTCTGTAGGCATCCCATTGCCCATTCAGCTCAATAGAGACGACTGCGAGGAACAGCCTGTTTCCTCACCGGGATACTCTGGGCAAGATCCTAAAATAGAATTTAAAAAGTTGTCGTAGTGCTGTAGTAGAAGACAGTTTGTGTGTTTTTTAATGGACTTTATACATATTTTGGAGTGCACACTTTATTACATTTTAATAACAATTACGTTTCAAGTATTTATACCTTTCTTGGGTGCACTTTTTTTTTAGAAAATGGTTATCCTTTTACAAATAGCCTATTTCCCTGAACCCTGAGATATTCTGATTGCTTGCTCCCCTCCCCTTTGTCAGTATGACGCTTGTATAACGTTGGATGCATTTGGATCGATACACAGTCCACTCTGCTTCCTCCACCTCCATCACTCACCGCACTCTCTTCAAAGCTTCGCTGCCATCTTGGTACCATCAAATGTATGGGTCATAATCCATTGTTCTCACTGACCGCGTCATTTCTATATAAATCTGAATGGGTATGCTGTTTGCAGACTGCTTCATCATTAATACGGTCAAAGAGAGATGGGCTCATCAATTTGACAGCAGTGGAGGATGAAGGCTGACTCTCGGTCCATGTCTGTTTTGCACAGTGGCCTCTCACGTGAAACCCATTTCCTGAACCCTGGAGAGGTGTGGACACTTCAGATATGAGCATATCAAAAATAGGCCCACTGCTAGCAGCCCTGTGAGAAATAGATGCAGGGTATGGGTGAGGAAAGCGCTCCCCTGCTGTTAGACATCTACATCTCCTGCCTCTCTTTGCAACTCTGCATTAGGACTTCTTTGGAGATGATCAAATAATCTCTAACAACAGAAGCCCGAGTCCCCTCCTCTGAACGTGGAGGAGCAGCAACTCTACTTTGAGATTCTCTCCCTTAGAGACCTTATCTATTTAACTTAATCAATCTCTTAAGCACGCACACATGGTTTTTTTATGTAAAGTGTTTTGCCCTTTATGAATTCAGTGCATTTTTTTGGCTGAGCCAATTTGGCGCCTCAGATCATGCAAACGCCAATCTTTCGTAATGTTTAGAGGGAAGGCGCAAGACAAAGGAAGGCCTTTGTCTTAAGTGTGAAAGGAGCAACCAACAGAGGCCTTTGTGGCCACCGTGATGTCCCTAGGTGTGATGCTTTAGTGCAAACTCAGCATTGCGTCAGACGGTCATCTGTGCACTTATCAGACGGCCCAGAAGATCACCAGAGAGTAGGTTTTAGTTTGTGTATTTGCTGAGACTGGTTTTAGTTTAGTTAACTCTAAAAACTGTCATTACAGTTTCCTGCTTGTACAATTGTGAAAACAAATCCCCCCCCCCCCCTCCCACCATTAAGTATTTTTGCTTTTATTTTATTTTGGCGTTTGCCATCAGCTACGGTTAACTTCCTGTTTAAGATTCAGGGATTTTATTTTGAAAGCAGGAAAATAGTTCTAAGTGTTGGCGCGAGCTGCGTTCCACTTATGTCGGAAGTCGGAAAATCCGACCAGGATAAAACGTTATCTCCGAGTTGTTGCGTTCCAGTTGTCCAGGTCGGAAACATCGGAGGTAGACACGTCCGTAAAAGTTACAACTTTGTTTCTCATGTTCGAGCATCATAATCAGTTTACAGAGAAACTTCATTGTAATATTTATTATAATTATAATAATTATTTTTATTTTTTTTTTACCGTTAAGACGCTAGCAAGAGAGCAGTAAAGCTTATCCGTTTCGCGTTGACATCCCCAAGTTTATTTGGGAAACATCTGCCAAATAACGTGGTTTAATGAAGGTTTACATGCGTTACATGTCACGTCGGGCGCAGCAGTG
This sequence comes from Proterorhinus semilunaris, assembly GCA_021464625.1. Taxonomy (NCBI): domain Eukaryota; kingdom Metazoa; phylum Chordata; class Actinopteri; order Gobiiformes; family Gobiidae; genus Proterorhinus; species Proterorhinus semilunaris. The sequence continues at coordinate 10,261,963 of CM038349.1, forward strand.
CTCCTTCTCGGGTGAGCTGATTCTGTCCCGAGTTTCCGAGTCGGAATTACGGAGTTGGTGCGCGTTCCAGTTGTAATTTCCAACTCGGAGCTCGGAAATTCCGACTTCCGAGATCAAGTGGAACGCACCATAACTTAGCAACAGAAAAAAACGGGAAAAAGAAAAGTTACGACAGAGCAAATGAAAATGCATTTAATAATTAGCTACCCCTTTGTAGAGGAACAAGGTACGTTTACAATGAAACATAGGTACATGTTTTAAATGTTTGTGTTAATAATTGTCGATTTAAAGGCCAAAGCTAAGGTTAAATTTAAATGAAAGGTTGTAAGAGTATGGAAATTAGCTCATATGCTGTTTTATTGTGTGTTCCCAGCTCTTACGGTGAATTTGCGGGTTTACTGCCATTAAACCTAAAAACCATCAGTAAAGTGTCATCCTTCATGCGGGGGGGGGGTATGCTACAAGTAACATAAACTTAGGGGCAAATTTCTTCCAAACTAAAGTAAACGTTTGCACATTCAGCTCCCCATTATGACGTCTAAGACGTCATCCGATCTCAGCTCCATGAGACAACAGTTAGAGCGGATCCTGCAGCTCACAGGTTTCTTTCTCTCTTGCCTCATCTCCGAGCTAGATTATTATTTCACCTGCGTGCGTATGTGTCGGTGCCAGCGCCTGTTTTATTAGCACCTCAGTCAGGTGTTAACGGCTGCCTTCACTTCTAATGAACATTCGTGGGGTGCTCTCCTCCCCCGATCATCCCATTACACACTTGAACAAGGGCCAATTTAACCCGCCACTCGAGAGGTCAACTGCACCACTTGCTCACGCACCGAACAAGAGCGTTAGAGGAGAGGGATGGGTAAATAATATTGTTTTGTTTCATCGCAGTTGTAAGGTTTAACAGCCTCTTACGAGATGGAGTGGATTGGCACAGTGTGGAAAAAACAAAAAGGAGAAAAAGACAAAAACCGACGATGAGATAATACTGGAGGAAACAAAACTAACAATGCCCGAGAGCTTAAGGCTTTGTCAGTGGTTTGTTTTTCTACAGTGCCTCTCGAAAGTACTAATACACCTTGAACCTTTGCACATTTTGTCATGTTTACAACCATAAACATAAAGATTTTATTTAGAATTATTTACTGAAGGTTCACACACAAGTAACAGACAACTATGAAGTGAAAGCAAAATGATACATGATTCTGTTATTTTTCAAAAAATAGAAAAGTGAAAAGTGGGGCGTGCATAAGTATTCATACAGCATGACTTAATACTTTGTGGAACCCCCTTTTGCTGCAATAACAGCAGCAAGTCTTCTGGGGTTTGACTCTACAAGGTTTGCACATGTCGAGACTGACATTTTAGCCCATTCCTCTTTACAAAACAACTCAAGCTCTGTCACATTAGAAGGAGAGCGTTTGTGAACAGCAGTTTTCAGGTCTTTCCACAGATTTCCAATAGGATTTAGGTCAGGACTTTGACTGGGCCATTCTAACACATTAATATGTTTGTTTTTAAACCATTCCATTGTAGATTTAGCTTTGTGTTTAGGGTCATTGTCCTGCTGGAAGGTGAATCTCTGCCCCAGCCTCAATTCTCTTACTGACCCCAGCAGGTTTTCCTCCAAAATGTCTCTGTATTCAGCTCCATCCATCTTCCCAACTATTCTTACAATCTTCCCTGAGGAAAAGCAGCCCCCCCAGGACGATGAGAAGTGTTATTAGTTCACAGTGTATTAGTACTTTCGCAAGGCACTGTATATACTCCAGCTGCTCTTGTCATCTCCCATTACATTTCATATTCACCCTATTACTTGTCTTTTGGATTGTATTTTAGAACATTTGTAGCAATCAGTGGTGGGCAGTAGCGATTTTTAAAGTGAGTTTTTGAGGATCTGTGCTTAAAGGGATATTTCAGGATTTTTGACATAGGGCCTCATTTCCTAGTTATCCAGAGTGTTGTTAATTTCTGGAGGTTTTTATTTATTTTTTATTCATGCACTCCTTATATTTGAAGAGTTTAGTGGTGCTAGGCTAATGTCTATGGTAACTATATAGTAGCCTGCATTAAAAACAGTCTGACCCAAGCACAGTGCACCTGAGGCAAATCACTAAAAACACCAGAATACCGATATTTAAACGTTTGTGTTGACTGAATACTGTTTTAAATATAACCATTTTGCATTTAAAAGAACTTATATTTGAGCAGCATGTTGTAGTGTGTGTTGTGTCTGTCCTGTCTGTTGCTGCTGTGGGCGTGGCATTGGAACTCATCACATGCAGTATTTAAGCACGGGCTCTCCTTCACATCCCTGCCAGATCGTCAGTCGACCTACGTGAGAAGACTTTTCAGGCCTATTTAGTATGCGCTGTTTTTTGACTTTTTGCCCCTCCTGGAACCGCCACCTTAACGTGGTGGAGGGGTTTGAGCGCCTGAATGATCCTGGGGGCTCTGTTGTCGGGGGCTCCGTCCCCCTGTAGGGTCTACCATGGCAAACAGGTCCTAGGTGACGGGTCAGACAAAAAGCGGTTCAGAAGCCCCTTATGAGAGACCAACAGGCCCGGTTAGAACCATGAGGCCGGCCTTCTGTGGACCCACCACCTGCAGGAGGAGCCATAGGGGCTGGTGCAATGTGATTTGGGCATCTCCAACAGCTGCCCCCATGACCCGGCAACGGACAAGTGGAAGAAGATGGATGGATGGATGTTTTTTGACTCTGTATTTTGAAACTAATAGTGTTTTTCCTGCTCCTCGTCAGATCTTCGTGCCTGTTCGCCACCATCCTGCCAATGCTCACCTGCCCACTCCGGATACCAGCCCTTACCTACCTGCTCCACTCCGACCTCCTCCATTTGCCCCCACAAACAGCGCCGGGTGAGCGTGCACAGTTTATAAATAGCGCTGTGCCGAGCTCGTAAGGGCCTCTAGGCAGAGTGACACCAGAGACGTGACGCACAGAGCTCGGCGTTTCGCTCATGCTGAGGTGCCGTCTGTGCTGAACTCATTCAGACTGAGACAAAAGAGCGGCGTGCATGTGTTCACACTGTGCGCTCTAGTCAATGGGTGAAATCCTGCTCGGAGGAGATTAATGGGTTGTGCTTCAGGTGTTTGTCGAGTGTCAGGAAATAACATGGACGCCGTCAATGACCTCCGCATCTGCAACTGAAAGGAGCGGCATTATCACATTTCTACTCTTCTCGTCACGTAGAGCTGCAAAAATCATCCCCATCAATATCACAGTGCGAATGGAGCGGTTCTAAACTCCCACTTCGAAAAGCAAATCACACGTCTTATCATAAACACAATACTTCATCAGCAAAAAAAAAAAAAAAAAATCTATTGCCTTTGTTCCCTGAAATTGTTCATTTCTCGCAGATTAAACCGGCGTAGTCCTCGAGACGCCTCCCTTTGCTTCTCTGTGTTGCGGTTTACGGCTCCGCTTTGTTGCCCCGACGGTCTGACAGTGAGTGGCAGTCCACGCTGAACCTGAACATATTTTTGTCTGAGTCTGTGACAGTTTGACAATGGACCAAGCGCCGAACTGTCAAACGCCAGACCGACTCCACGGTGGAAACGCACAGAAATATCAGGTGAGGAAAGTCCCTCTTGCGAAAACCTGGAATATAGCGGGAGTCAGGTAAAGCTTATCATTTCACCAGGTCGTTTTTTTTACATCTCACTGACAGCCCATCTTGTTATTTACTTTAATATCAAGCCAAATAAGGCAAGGCAAGGCAAGTTTATTTGTAGAGCACAATTCATACACAAGGCAAGTGTTTCACAGTTGCATAAACTTACAAGAAAACAGATCAAATCAATCATTAAAACATCAACATAAAAAATAATCAATTACAGTAAAAGGCAAGAGTGCAGATAAAATACTTTCAGTTTTCATCTGCTCGGGTAAAAAGAGCTGTTTTCAGCCTAGATTTGAACATTGTCAGAGTTGAGGCCTGTCTCACATCCTCATGAAGACTGTTCCAGATTTTAGCTGCATGAAACTGAAACGCAGCCTCACCGTGTTTAGTCCTGACTCTGGGAACCACCAGGAGACCCCTCCCTGAAGTTCTCAGGGCCCGAGATGGTTCATACGGCTCTAACATGTCAGAGATGGACTTTAGTGCTAAATCATGAAAAGACTTGTACACAAGCAGAGCTGTTTTAAATTCTATTCTCTGAGTGACAGGAAGCCAGTGCAGAGACCGGAGCACTGGACTAATATGGTCGTATTTCCTGGTTCTTGTCAGGACTCGAGCAGCAGCGTTCTGGATGTTCTGCAGCTCTAACAGCTCGTTTAGAAAGGCCAGTGAGCAGCCGTTACAGTCGTCTAACCTGCTGGAGACAAATGCATGGATGAGAGTCTCCAAGTCTGGTTTTGACACTATTCCTCTGATCTTAATGTTTTTCAGATGGTAAAAAGCTGATGATGTTTTTATATTGTTGCTGTTTATTCGCTGACCCAATGGAAGCGTGTACAAGTTGAATAAGAGGGGTCCCAAGATTGACCAATTTCGACAAAGTACGTCCTATCCTCGAGATGGGACTTGAACCAGTTTAGAGCAGTACCAGAGATTCCCACACAGTTTTCTAACCTGTGAAGTAAGATCCCGTGGTCCACTGTGTCAAAGGCAGCGCTCAGGTCCAGCAGAACTAAAACTGAGACCTTAAATAAGCAGCTCTAAAGAACTTAAGCTTTATGACATTGTGTGATACTAAAACTTGGAGATTATTGGTAGAGCCGGTTGTCTAGTGTTCCCAACCTTTTTGGTCTCGTGTGCCCCTTGAGTCTTTAATTCCTAGTTTAGTTTTAGTTTAGTTTATTTGTTTATTTGAGCAATACACCTTGTGCTCAAAAGGAGTGGGCTGAAGCAAAAAGCTTATGAGCCCCCACCCCCAAGTGCAATAAAATGCAATAAAATAAAAAAGAACATTTCAAAACACTACAAAACATTACAAGCAGCTACATTCGTACAGACCAACTTACAAACTTACAAAAAATATATAATAATAATAATAAAATATATGAACTGTTTATATAATTAATTGTATAAAGTACAAAGGTACATTAATAGATAAAGGTAGATTGTATAAAGGTACATTAATAGATATTATAATCTGAGATCTTGATGCTTTCCAGTTGTCATTACCATTCTCAGTATAATTTTAATTTGGGTTTAATTATCATTATCATTATTATATATTTATTTAATTGAGTTAAATGTGAAGTATGATGTTCCTGCATAGTGTGGTGCATTAAAAGTATGATGTTCCTGCATAGTGTGGTGCATTAAAAGGCCAGAGAGTGAGCCAGTTGAAGAGGGCAGTAACTCCCCTTCAACAAACCCCCACACGGCTGCCCTAACAGCTGATTTTGTAGAATATGTTCCTATGCTGAGTGGTGCATTAAAAGACAAGGTTTTAATTCCTACTCAACCTACGCTTTAATTGAAAGGTACAGCCAATTATTTGGATAATAAACCGCCAAACTCGGATTCATTGGTATTTGGTGGGGCCGGGACTTTTTATCGATTAATTCCGATTAATTCATTACATAAGGTTTAATGCGATTGAAAATATGAATCGAAATTAATTACACTTTACTTTTTTTCAGTTTCCTTTTTCCTGCAGGCCTCACAGCTCCACTTAGAATAGGTTAAAATTTAGAAAAATACAAAGAAGCATCTAAAATATTCCCCTTAAAAAATAAATACATGTTAGAAAACGTCGGGTGGGGGCATCACGATCCGATACTGGTTTCGGATGTTGGAGCCGATACTGGAAAAAATAAGGTATTGGGTATCGGCTACAAATATCCGATACTGAATCGATACCTGTGATGGCTCTCAGCTCTTAAAACACAACTTTCACCAACTAAATCTAAGTGAATATGTCACTTTGAAGCTCAGAACCTGGAGAATTTAGTGTGATGTAGTTTTAACCTCTGTATTTCTTAGATTTTTTTAAGGAAGTCTCTTGGTATTGGTTAATATCGGATATCGGCAGATACTCAACCCCCCAGTATCGGTATCGCATTGGAAGCAAAAAAGCTGGATCGGTGCGTCTCTAGCTAATGGTTGTTTATTAAGTGGGCTTCTGTAACGGAAGAATGTATAGCTACTAAATCTGGCAAAAATGTGCTTTTAATACAGTTTTTACATCTGTCCCTGAGACCCGCAGATAATAAGCAGCATTATTAGTTTGTTTTATAGATGCTGAAGAAACTGCTATATCTTTAGTTTACTGGTAACGTGAACCAAATAGGATCGTTGGTCCCAAAAGCAATAGCCAGCCCTCATTGCTTTCCCCTTTTTGCCTTTACAATGTTGCCTTTGTTGTGACTCGAGATGCACCCGTTGCATTATGTGACTGTTGCAACAACCAAGTGAAGTTGACTGACAGATCTGACACTGTTATAGGCCTTTGAAAGACAAAACCTCCCTTGTGCGCGAGCTATTTCAACTTTAAAGATGAAATGTGAAGGTGACACGGCGCTTTGTTATTATGCATGTTGCCTACATTGACAGTACTGTATGTCTGTGCTCATCATGCACATCAAACTATCTAATTCAAAAGTTTGTTTTGGGGCGGAGGGAAAGAGATAAGTTGTGTTACAGTGAGCGCCTTTGATTGGACTACAATAAAACATTTATTGGATTATATTGAATTACCCACTTGTGTGTTGGCGTGTGCTAACGTCTGTAGAAAATGGCCCTGGATCTATTCTTAGCTTTAGAGTTTGGCCTATGTCAGTGTGTCAGGAAGCCACCGTTTTCTCCTTTAAAAGCCTTTTCTTTCTTTTTTCTCACCATGGCGCCGCCCGATTCTGTGTAATTGTTATTGATCGTGTGCACGGCCATTATTTCGCCCATTAGCCACCGGTTCACTTACAGCGAGCCATGAATGATGAAACAACTCTCGATTCAAAGACGATGCCCCGGCTCTCCCCCGCCCCTCCGTTGGATTTGCCTGGCCCTCCTTTTCATCTGTTATTTTTAACCAACGGGCGTGCCCCGGGAGTGACGCAGACAGTAGCGTAACACCGACGAACAGAAGAGGGATCCGGGGATGAAGTGAGGGCTGGGAGGGAGAGCGAGGCGGCCGAAACAGGATCCTGTTAGGCAGACTATCAGGGGACGACGGGTGGGAAGCAGAGGTTGGATGTAGGGATGTTTGTATAACTAAGCCAAATCTGCAACTTGTGAATGGAAGTGTGAGTCACGAGGATAATGGTTATGCTGCAGGCCTCGGACGCAATAGTCACCGTCCAGGCTGTACCACTCCTGAGGCCCACAGCAGGACAGGGACGATTACTCAGCTTAGATCAAAGGCACCATCTTTTTTTGATGCTTTTTTTTTAATAGCCCATATCGTCACCCTCCTATATAGCAACATTTTAAAAGTATCTAAAGACGCAGCAGCAAATCTACATGTTTACTCAATTGGCAGTAGTGCCCCGCCCAAGGCCCTAAGTGGCTATAGGCAGTTAGCCTGTTAGCTTCTTCTTTGTTATCCCCCCTCCCATCATCCATCATCACTTGTATTACCCCCAGAGGGACTACGAAAAGGATTTATTAAGGTAAACAAGTTACTTAGTACTGTTTAAAAAAGGTCACTATTTACAATAGGAAAAACAAATTGAAGGCACTACTTTTTCTTTTTTTAGTTTATTTGAGCAATTCAAATCAAGTTATTAGAAAAATAAGAAATAGTGGCCAAAGGGAGTAGGCTGAAGTAAACAATCCTTATTTAGTCCTATTCCCAACTTATTTACAAACTTTACAGCTGCCGTTTAAATTCCGGATTGTTTGTATCAGATCAACTCATTATGATATAATTTAACATACCGCCTTTGCTCTGCCCGATCCCGTCAGACCTTGGAAGCTAAGCAGGGAAGGGCCTGGTCAGTACTTGGATGGGAGACCGTTGGGAACACCAGGAAGCCTGGGTGAATGTAGAGAGTGAGTGAGTGGTTGGTGGTGGTCGGAGGGGCCGATGGCCCAGACTGGTTGCCTCACTTCCGTCAGTCTACCCCAGGGCAGCTGTGGCTACAATAGTTGTTTACCATCACCAAGTATGGAGTGAATGGATAATGCAATGTAAAGCGTCTTTGAGTGTCCAGAAAAGCGCTATATTTATAAAACCGATTATTATTAACTTCTTACCTCCCACCTTTCACCAAGCACATTTTCTCCAGTTCAGCTTTACCCAAATCTAATCTGTTTTTCATGTTGATTTTTTATATTGCTATTACATCACTCTTTAGTCGTGTTTTTGTCACTTTTTGTTGCGTTATTGTTGCCAGTTTTCCAGCTTGTTTTTGTTACTTTTTCTCCTCATTTTTGTGGCTCTTTTGATATGTCTTCATCACGTTTTTGTCCCTTTATTTCTTGCTTTTTCATCACTCCTCAGTCGTGTGTTTTTGTCTCTTTTTAGATTTGGGTGTTGCCGAACTGGAGGAAATGTGCTCGGTTCATCTGGGGGTTAAGAGGTTAAGATGTAGAAATGATCCTCACACAACCATAATCAAACCGTGGAAATCAGTGTCCTCCGATGTACTAGAATCACAAAGTTTACAAGAAGACAGTCTTGCAACATATTATATTATATTCTTAAGCATTCAATATTACTAACACAAGCTGCCGGTGCTTAGACGTCTGTGTGTCTTATGAAGATTATCGCTGCCATCTGATACTGCCCTATATAATACCTAATTATTACCATATTTATATAGACATATGCATGGACAGTATATATAAACACGCATATGAACATTTTGTCATTTTGTGAGTACATTTCAATGTGACCTGACCTATGCATTAAAGAAGGAAGGTTTGCCAAGCCGGTGCCAGAAGAGGGTACCCTCCGAGCACCTCCTGCTTAGCCTATTCTTAGTTGTTTGTTCCAAGGCGTGTTTCATTGTGTTGTTTATTTGGGGAAAAAGAAAATAAGCCGTATGATTAAACATACCAGTTGCAGTATATAGTGTTTTTGAGCATGTATTGAGGTGCATATGGTCAGTCGCTTATTGCACAGCTTCAGTTAGATAAAAACAGTCCTATTCTTAGCGCCGCATCGGGTGCTTTTCGCTGAAAGGTGTGACTGCAACCGGAGCACCTGCCAGCGGCGTTTTTACTCAGCGCGGGGCCATGTTAAAAAAAAAAAAACGCTCCCAATTGGTGCCTTTCTTTTTGGCCGTCAATCTCGCGCCGAGGCCGCCCGCCCACCCGTTTGTCTGTGCGCCGCGAAGAGGAGGTTCATATCAATCTTACATCAGTCACCAGACTCTTCATAGAGGCAGTGAATGAGCATCTACGCGGCGTGACGCACACCAACTGCCACTCGGGCCCGGGACACGTGTGAGTGCATCCTGTGTATTCATATGTGGCAAGTGCGGGGTGTAAGAATGAGAGGGATCGGTGTTTGCGGGCCTGTGTAATTGGCCACATTCGGATCACATGCTTTAAAGTGACGCGTGTCTGCGCTCTGACCTGAAACACAGGCTAACTGTCCATTTGTCCACGATCTTGTACAAATACATTCAACGGGACCTCTGCTGTTGACATTGCCGTAATCTCTACCCACGTGCACATATGTATTTGATATTGCTCTGTTAAAACCTCTTACTCCCACCCTAACCAAATCTAAACGCTTCTTGACTGGTGCTTATACAGCCTATAGGCCTGTGTAACCCCTCATTGGAAAGCTAAGACCTTCAAAATAAAAACATATTTATTGTGTTGTCACTGCGTTTTAGTAAAGTTTTTTTTCCGCGTTTTCATAGATTTGTCGCATTTTGTTGCTTTTTCGCCGAGTTTTTGTGTGTTTTATTTATTGTGTTATTGTTGCTTTTTCAGCACATTTGTGTAGCTCTTTTGTTGTTTCTTCATTGCTTTTTTCTTGTGTTTTTGTCATTTTTTTGTCACTTTTTGTTATCACTTTTTAGTCATGTTTTTGTGAATTATGATTATTATTTTTATTTTTTTATTGTTACCTACGCAGACATGGGAAGAACACGCAAAGCTGTGAACCGCTGTGCTACCCTGCCGTGGATTGAAAGAAACCTAATTTCGATTCTCTAAATGTGCTTTAAATGTAGCAGAATTTAAAGCTGATTGAGTCGTATTAAATTGAATGGAAACAACTTGCTGAAGGGAACACTGGTTATTTGAAGTGTTCCTGCAAGTCGTCGGGACGAGTTGCTCAAGCTCAAGCTTCTGAAGTAAAAAAATTGCTTTTTCTTCCTCATTTTTGTAATTATTAATTACCTTGGCCAACACAAACACACACAACCTGTCTGAACTGACCAAGATGGAGGGTAAAATGTTGTAGACACAGTGCCGAAGTAAATCGAAAGCACAACATCTATGATGGTTAGGCTAGCTGGAGGCATAGTATAGTAAGGCCATAGGGATCAATCAATCAAACAAACTTTATTTATAGAGCGCTTTTCATACAAAATGTAACACAAAGTGCTTTACAGTGCTTAAAAATCATTAAAAATCATTAAAATTGTCCCCACCAGTAAATATACATAAATAACTACAACCCCACCACCCACCACCCGCGCACACAGACACACAGACACACAGACACATATACGTACAGACAGCCCAGCAGTTAAAAGTCTTAAATAAAAATGGACATAGAGTTGAGTACGTAAGGCTGGGATAATGCATCATACATGCAAAAAACATGTACAATAGGCCAGGATGAATGAGAGTGTGTTTGAGAGTGCGCATGGGGGACGACGGATGGAAATCAACCCAAGGCTACAATCCGGTATGGCTTGTTCATTATCTTGCACTGTCCCTACCAAAATAAACCAAAATAAACCAATGAAACATCGTGTGGAAAAGGGTAATCTCCTGGAAGAGATATAGGTTACATTGCACTTGTGGTTGTTTCTGTAAGATAATAATTGAGTGCTTGTTACTCATAATTGGACAATGCTTCTAAAATTACAGCCCACTCCCACTCAACATACGTGTACAAGCTGTTTCCAAACTTCTCACTATCGGGCACGCTGCAGTGAGTGTTCGAGCGTGATTAATCGTTAATAACGGGCGGAGGAATACATTATGGAGATTAAACTGATTTTAGGCGCGATGACACAAATGGCAAACATAAGGCGTACGACTCGGATTTAGACCCACAATGGCGCCGTTGAAACATATTATACGGACTGGGAATGGCTGAGAATAAACTTGGAGGTAAAAAGGATAGCGATGGTAGCATAATGGACAAGTGTCTTATTCATAATTACAGTTAAACCCTCTCGAATGCCTTCATGTTACATCTGTACTTAGTTTTAATCCCAGATAAAGCGGCTCCTAATTCTTCGGGCTACATCTGGATTTGCTATGATCCAATTAAGCGGCGCTATCCGAGACACTTCTCCTTAATCTCTCGTGCGTCCTCTGAGGCGCCTCCACTAAATGAGTCGGGCGGCTTCTCTTCTTCTGCACAAATTGAAAAGTGCCGTGTGATTGGTGCCGCGACCGCACTCGAAATTCACATCCCCAAAGCCCGTGTACAGAGTTACAGTGCCTCTCGAAAGTACTAATACACCTTGAACTTTTGCACATTTTGTCATGTTTACAACCATAAACATAAAGATTTTAGTTTGAATGTTTTACTGAAAGTTCCCACACAAGGAACAGACAACTGTGAAGTGAAAGCAAAATGATACATGATTCTGTTATTTTTTAAAATAGAAAAGTGAAAAGTGGGGCGTTCACAAGTATTCATACAGCATGACTTAATACTTTGTGGAACCCCCTTTTTCTGCAATAACAGCAGCAAGTCTTCTGGGGTTTGACTCTACAAGGTTTGCACATGTAGAGACTGACATTTTAGCCCATTCCTCTTTACAAAACAACTCAAGCTCTGTCAAATTAGAAGGAGAGCGTTTGTGAACAGCAGTTTTCAGGTCTTTCCACAGATTTCCAAAAGGATTTAGGTCAGGACTTTGACTGGGCCATTCTAACACATTAATATGTTTGTTTTTAAACCATTCCATTGTAGATTTAGCTTTGTGTTTAGGGTCATTGTCCTGCTGGAAGGTGAATCTCCGCCCCAGCATCAATTCTCTTGCTGACTCCAGCAGGTTTTCCTCCAAAATGTCTCTGTATTTGGCTCCATCCATCTTCCCAACTATTCTTACAATCTTCCCAGTCCCCGCTGAGGAAAAGCAGTGTCATGGTCCTGTGTTGCCATTTCTCCCCTCCCTCCTGTTTTGTGTTTTTGTCTGTCTCCTCACCTGGGCGGAGCCATCAGATCTGCAACCTATCACTCGCACACCTGCATCCAATCCACTGTTTGTTACCTGCACTTGAAGACCACCAGTTTCTCCACCGCTCCTTGCCAGTTCGTTTTCTCTGCTACAGTCCGTAGACGCTTTTTTGCTCTGTCCTGTAACCGGTTGGATTCTTGACGCTGTTTGTTTTTGCCTGCCTACCTGCCTTTTGGTCTGCTATTCCTTATTTTCCTGTTAATAAATACTTGTACCATTTACCTGCTGTGTTCTGCTTTTGGGTCCAACTTCAAACCGTGACAAGCAGCCCCATAGCATGATGCCCCCCCCCCCACCATATTTGACACTGGGGATGGTGCACTCAGGACGATGAGCAGTGTTAGGTTTGCTCCATACTAGGGCTGAACGATTTTGAGAAATAATCTAATTGCGATTTTTTTTCTTCAATATTGCGATTGCGATTAAATATGCGATTATTGTTGCAAGGTCCTCTTCTCATGTATTTTTCACCTAACACAAGCAATAAATCAGCCTGTTTCATAATAAACAATATTTGAAGTGACCTATTCAAAATGTGTGTGGACTGCACTTCTTAAACTGTCTGAACTTAACAGTACAGTCTATAAATAAATGCTAAATTATATAGATATTAAAAAAAAAATAACTCACTGATCCAGTCAGTAACATCACCCATACTAAAGTGCAGGAAAGTAAGAACAAACGTCTGCTTTAACTAGTTGGAAAAGTTTTAGGAAATCAAACTCCCAATTAATACAAAATAAGCTATTTAATTTATTAAATAGTACTTTATTATTTCGGCCAATCAAATCCCTGTCTGAGCTGCGACTCCTAGTTGCTTCAGATGCGCGTTATTGAAGGACACGGAGAGGCCAGATGGAGCACACGCCAAATCACAGTGGAATTAAGAGCAGCATTTTGGTTTTGGGATGTAACTTTGGACAATATGAAGAAAGAGAAGAACACTGACACAAGGAGACGGGACATGAGGTGCCAGACACAGACGCTATCTTTGACTCGCAGCCATTTAGTGACATTTCAGCTTAAAATAAGCAAAATAAGACATGACACGGACTCCTGCCTCGGATCCTAGTTACCAACCCTTTTCATACTGCAGTTTAGTGTTTACATCTTGCGTCTGTACGACCTACGGAGCGGATATGCGGTAGACGCAAAGGTAAATAAAGGCACATCGCCTCCGCGGATACTTAATGGTCATGAAACGTCATTATGCTTTTGAGATAAGTTCTTTATCCACAACATTCCCAAACATAAGCCCCCTAAACTGAGCCACAAACGACTCTTTACTTTTTACAATCAGCACAGACTCACCTATATATGTCTGTGGAGGCAGAGGCGTGTGAATCCGGAGGTGAGGGAGTTTCTGTGATCGTCAGAGCGTGTAGTAGCAGCGAGGGAATGGCGTGATTAGCGCTGCGGCTAACGCAATGCTAACGGAGAAAAGCAATATTCCTTTGCGGTGGCTGCATGATAAAAGCTGATATTTTCACTGTACATCCACAATCTACCGCGCACCTTAACTAGACTGAGACGTAAACAAAAGCACGCGACGGAGCGGACTTTGCTGCCATATCTCGTTGCTCTATTTACTTCCCAAATCGCGTGCCCTGCGATTACGAAATCGCGTTGTGTAATATCGCGATAAAATTGCAAATGCAATTAATCGTTCAGCCCTACTCCATACATAACGTTTTGCATTTGGGTCAAAAAGTTAAATTTTTGTCTCATCTGACCAAAGCACCTTCTTTCACATGGGAGCTGTGTCCTCCATATGACTTCTAGCAAACTTCAAACGGGATTTCTTATGGCCTTATGATTTGTGTAGAGTACGACTTATAGTTGTCCCATGTACAGATTCCCCCAGCTCAGCGGCAGTACGTCGCAGCTCCTCCAGAGTTATCTTGGGGCACTTGGTTGCATTTCTGACCAGTGCTCTCCTTGTTCGGTCTGTTAGTTTAGGTGGACGCCCGTGTCTTGGTAAGTTCGCAGTGGTGCTCCGTGAGATGTTTAAATCTTGGGAAATCTTTGTATAACTTAAATCCAAGTCCAGTCACAAGTCTATAACAACAGCGAGTGCAAAAAGTGCAACTTGAGTCTCAAGTGCCTAAAATAGCCAACGTAAGGGAAGCAGGAGGCTCTGTAGTGCATAGTAGAAGTACTTATAGTAGCATCATTATAAGCAGGTGTGGAGAAGCAGTAAAAGCCACATTTTCAATATACCGTAAACAATAAACCTGAAGATTGTATTAAGTTAAGCCATCGTTCCTCGTCCCTGCACCTCCCCTCACAGCCTTTTACCTTTGCCCTATATATTATGTGAAGAGATACGTGAGATTGGGTTCACGAGATCGATACGAGCCAAGATTTTGACATAATTTATCATTCCAAATAAGTAAATATTAATTTATTTATTATTTAAAGAAATATTAAATATTTCCTTACATTGACCAGTTGAGCAGTTTTCCTACCTCCTGTTTAACTTAACATACTTCTTGACTTTTCTCATGTAACTATCTTGAATAATACATTTTGCAAAGTGCGCCTTCTAAATGAGAGCAAATTGTTCTTTCACTTCTGAGAGTATCCGACACGACCTCCCTGAGTAAAAGAATCTTCTAAACCAGGTTACCTCCCCATCTTTCCTCCTTATTAACTGGCAGTGAAGCACTGCACGGACTCATTAAGCCTTTATAAGCTTTCCCATCATGCCTTGCTGTTGAGCGAGTCCCAAACCACAGTGTGACATCAGATGGTTCATGTGATCGGGCCTGCGTTGTGTCTTGTGTCTTGTGTGTTGTGTGCGTGTTTGTGAGTGTGTGTTTTGTTGACGTCAATGTACTCCTCCAATCCATATTTCACAGAGGCAGGGAAGGCGCAGCGTAGCACATTGTAGGAGTCTGGTGTGTATTTTTAGCACAGAATAAACTGGGTGCTGGGGTGTGACAGGTGAGGGGTGGCTCCATTCATAAGTTCGGGTTCTTTGGGGATGGAGACAAATTTAGTGCTGGGACTTTGTAAAAAGGGCCCGTGGGTTATTGGCTAATATTTCACTTTAATAGTTGCAGTAAAAAGATAACTGTGCTGAGTGGGGCATTTTTGCCTCATTATGTGATGGTCTGAGAGTCACCGACATGTGTGACATAAGGGCAAAGCACGGCAATAACAAGCACTTAGTTATAGAAGTCAGTGCAATAGTGATTGATCAGTGCAATAGTGATTGATCAGTGTTTTTGTATTGTTTGTGCTTTTATGTTTTCTGTAAACATCAACCTGCCAGGGGTCTATAGTGGACCATGGAGTTTGCATGGTCTGTATGGGTTTCTTCTACCAACCCCAAACATGCAATTGGCTCAAACCTCTAGCTATAGGTACTGCTGACCAACCTTTGCACAAGATGGGGAGATGGGTCCGCTGTTATTGACAAGTGGACCCACCTTCAATGCTGTGCCCCATCCACAACATTAAAGGTGGATCCACTTCCATCCATCCATCCATTTTCTCCCACTTGTCCGTTGCCGGGTCGTGGGGGCAGCTGTTGGAGCTGCCCAAGTCACATAGCACCAGTCCCCTATGGCTCCTCCTGCAGGTGGTGGGTCCACAGAAGGGTGGATCCACTTGTCAATAACAATTAAAGGAATCAATCTTGTTTTGGCGGAAAATTATTTCTGATTTATATAATGTTTATTTATATCTGCCACTCACATGTTTTCTCCTCTTCTTCTTTCTTTTTTCTCTCTCCATTACATTTTTCCTCTCCCTCTTTCCTGTCCTTTGGGTTATTACTACTTTATAAAAGGAAAAGAAAGAATTATGATGATTTTAACTAACTAACTAATTAAATAATAATAAATGTATGCATTAATCCATATATATTGCAGTCAACTGTACTTTATTTATTTTTAATTTATTTGAACAGGGACAGTGTACAATATACATTAGCCTCAGGTTGTAGCACTCTAAACTCGATACCTGAGGTGGCGCAGCTCTGTCTTACAATGTTTTGCATGGAGTGACAAAACCACTAATGGCGCTGTCGTAGTCTATTACCATTTGAATTCTATCATCGAGAAAGGCATTTTATAATTGCCCGGTGGGGTCGCATAATTAAAGTTGTTGAAGGCGCATGTTATTGTTTCATAAGCTCACCCCGGGGCAGATCCGTAAGCGTATAAGTGACATATAAATAGCTACTTGGGTTTCATACAAAAGTCAGAGGAGGGAGGCTGTTTAGGATTCCCACAAAATGAAGCACGTGGCACCAATGAGTGCAATTTTCGAAGCCGACGTTGCCATATTATTTCTGTGTGCCTTTTAAATGGAGAGAGACATTTTCATTGCCCTGTTGTGCTTTGCGCTTTCCACGCGGGGTTTATTGGCGGAGTGCGACGACAGATCAAGTTATGAGTCTGCTATGCTTGCGTTAATAGCTCTTTAGTGTTGCGAGAAGAGTGGTTTGGGGAAAAGGGAAATGGGAAAATATCACGGTTAGTCCTAATTTTGTTTGACTCCTCATATTATTATTTACACAAGCAGTGGGCTCCTGGGTCTATTGCAAATTCTGTTTGTTTTTCAGAGCTGCAGATGTCGGGGCTGTTACTTAGACTTTCTTTTTAATTGCGCCGTTGTAGTTTTCGTGCTTTACTTACAACAACGGATGACTTGCTCTTTGGGTTACTCGTCAGCTCTCTGTTAAACCAGCAAGACATGAAAACAAATGTCACACTGTATTTCACTGACGGGTCCACAGCCAATTCTGCGGCAGCAAAAGCTTGGAGGGGACTTCGGTGTATTAAATGGGAACTGTGTGGCGTAAGCGTTGATTTGTTGTTTTAATTTAGATTTTTGACACTATCCTTTATTTTGTTGCCTCCCGGGGCTGCGCCATTAAAACGGCGAAACAATGACCAATGTCCAAGCAAATCTGATGCCAAGGCAGATGTAACGTGTAGATAAGCCGATGGAAATGTGCTCCCTCCACCCAAGACCGTCCTCCACAGCCAGGAAAACCTCAAAAACCCAGTGAGACAAAAGACAAACATTGGGGAAGACGGAGAGATCCACTCCCGTAGACGGACAGGCTGTGGATAGACCCAGGGCTGATGGGAGTCCCTCTGCAGATATGGCTGAAGGCTGCGATAACGTTAACAACAGGTTCTCATTTATGATGTTTTAAAGGAGCAGGCCACCGTTGTCCCAGACCGAGATATGTTCTTACCTGAGCTTAGACGAGTTGATGCGTACCTGTCTAAATCTTTACGCGTGCGCTCAGTCACGCAAAAACACCAGAGATGTTGTTAGCATTTAGCCTCTCCTCCTCTCGTCTATGGGGCCAAACGGGGGTGAAGTTAGAAGCGACCGAGCTCTTCCACGTTTTCCCTAATAATGTAATAGCACCTTTTATGTAATTATACTTGGATCGTGAAACTTCTCACATAACTGTGAGGGAAAACGTGGCAGAGCTTGGTCGCTTCACCCCCGTTTGGCCCCATAGAGGAGAGGAGGAGAGGCTAAATGCTAATAACATGTTTGGTCTTTTTGCGTGACTGAGCGCACGCACAAGGACCTGACAGGTACGCATCCACTCGTCTAAGCTCAGGTAAGAACATATCTCAGTCTGGAAAAACGGTGGCCTGTTCCTTTAAGCTGAAGTTCCACGTTCATGAAAGCAATTCTCGTTTGTGTCTGATATTAAAAGTCATTAAATTCATTGTTTGTTTGTTTATTCACTTTATTTCTGTGTGTTATTCCCCATATCGCCAAGCCCTATAGCTAAGAGTCTGAAGAGCAAAAGCAACATTCCAATAGTTTTTGCACTCGGTTGCGTTGAGCTTGCATCAAGTCGGTCAAGTGTTTCTGCTGTTGTTCTAGTGTTGGAGCGTCAGGCCTGTGACTGAGGTGCAGCTCCGAAGGTGTCACGAGGTCGTTCCAGAGGCAAGGCAAGGCAAGTTTATTTGTAGAGCACAATTCATACACAAGGCAATTTAAAGTGCTTCACAGTTGCATAAAATTACAAGAAAACAGATAAAATCAATAATTAAAACATCAACATAAAAATTTATCAATTACAGTAAAAGGCAAGAGTGCAGATAAAATACTTTCAGTTTTCAAATGCTCGGGTAAAAAGAGCTGTTTTCAGCCTCACATCCTCATGAAGACTGTTCCAGATTTTAGCTGCATGAAACTGAAACGCAGCCTCACCGTGTTTATTATTGACTCTGGGAACCACCAGGAGACCCCTCCCTGAAGTTCTCAGGGCCCGAGATGGTTCATACGGCTCTAACATGTCAGAGATGTACTTTGGTGCTAAACCATGAGACGACTTGTACACAAGCAGAGCTGTTTTAAATTCTATTCTCTGAGTGACAGGAAGCCAGTGTCGAGACCGGAGCACTGGACTAATATGGTCGTATTTCCTGGTTCTTGTCAGGACTCGAGCAGCAGCGTTCTGGATGTTCTGCAGCTCTAACAGCTCGTTTAGAAAGAGTTTCGCGACTATTGCTGTTGCTCCTCTTGTATACGGAACTGAATGTGAATGTGCAATGGCCAGTCATATTAGCGTCCCTGCCATTCTGTGAGTATTTTCAATAACTCAGTAACTCAGCTCTTATAGCAGCATTTTGTACTACTACTACTTTATTCAGATTGTGTTACACTTAGTACAGGTTTCTTTTATACTATTGCTGAACTCTTCTTCTTAAATAAGGCCACTACAGTTTTATACAACAATGAAATCATTTCCATCCGAAATAAAAATAGGTTCAAAACATGACGTCACATGGGTTGGGGAAATATATGACTCAATTAAAGAGGCCAAATAAACAGTGGGTTGGTGGTTAGATGATAAATATGAATGAAAAACGCTGCATACGGCGAGCTATAAATAACCACTGAATAACGAGAGCATATTTTATTAAAGCTGCTGTGCCGCCCTTGGAAGCAATGCGATGTCACTTTTGGATTATTTCAAAAGGCAGGTTCAGCAGTGTGTAGCATGGCGGGGACAAGTGACTGAAACAGAAGCTGGTGAATATCTTACTCGTACATCAGCTTTGAAGGAAGGCGATGCATCAGTAGGAGAAAAACAGGATTACTAAGTTTGTAAAATCATATCCAGAAGAGAGCAATACTTTTTACTTTTTTCCATCACAGAATGACTAAGTGGCACAATGAAATTTGACCCAGATACAGTAATGTGGTGTTCCTTTGACTGGGTATAATTGTACTTGTTTTATAAATATGATCGATCTGTGTCCCCAAATTTGAAATATGTGTAAGAAATAATTCTTTACATTCAGGATAAGAAAAATGTCTGAGTCAAAATGTTTTTATTGATAACTATTGTAATGTTATTATTACAGAAAAGATGTACTTAATGTTACACGTAAAGTACCAATGACTTACACTTGTATTGCGCTTTACAAGCCTGGTTCGACAAGCTTTTCAAAGTGTGACCATGTAGTCATTATTAATTTACTCCTACTCAGTGATGGTACGCTACTATAGTAGCCACAGCTGCCCTGGTGTAGAATGACGGAAGCGTGTAGTGTGTGAGCACCTCCGGGCTCACACACTGCATCCACACAGGCGAGTTGGATGAAGTGTCTTGCCCAAGGAGACAACAACAGTCTGCACCTCCGCGAGCTGGGATTTAAACACTTTCTAGTTGTAGTCATTCTTGCTTTTTTATCAGAAAGTGAATAAGCCCCACAATTTGGGTTGCCAGATCATAGGCCTAAACAACTGTATAGTCAATGAATCTACACGCCGCCGTTTAACT
The DNA here is from genome assembly GCA_021464625.1 of Proterorhinus semilunaris. Taxonomy (NCBI): domain Eukaryota; kingdom Metazoa; phylum Chordata; class Actinopteri; order Gobiiformes; family Gobiidae; genus Proterorhinus; species Proterorhinus semilunaris. The sequence goes on from CM038349.1 coordinate 10,282,035, forward strand.
CAATATGGCGTTCGCACATGCGTTCACCCTGGCACATTTCTGAAGCCAATTGTAGGTGATCCTAAATGTGTAGATCAATTAAAAATGCATTGAGGTCATAAAACACTTAATTCGTTTTTTCTCATATGAAAACACGTTCCGATTGTGTTCTTCTATTTCTGTTTCTTTCCCACACAGTGACATGTGCGCACCACTGAGTCAACTCTTCAGTGACAGTTATGTCCCTCTTTAATTTATGCAACAATGTCGACCACAAACGCTGTATCTGTCATGTCATTCATCAGTCTGGAACACGATATAATTGTATTTTTACAGAATCAAGTGGGTTTGGCGTGACGTATTTCGGTGGGCGCTTCAGTCAGCGGTCTCAGTGGGGGATCGGCCTCAGAGGAAATCTGCTCAGCTCACGCAGAAACTGGGACGAAGCTCTCCAGATCCAGACTGAATGAACGCGCCTCAAATGAAGATGTTTAATCTGATGTTCTTTGTGATGTGTCCAGTCCGAGTTTTCATTTGTCTCACTGCCCAAAAGCTTGTTGGCCAGGGTGACGGTCCCGGGGCCTTGTCAGGTCAAAACGTGGCACTCTTTGCTGTTTTAAGGGATTGTTTATTGTTGCCCTTTGAGGAGCAGTGAGCACCCACATTATGTGCCCAGGGGCCCATCTTCAGATCTTTAGCCAGGCTTGGTCAGGAGGGGTTCTCAAACTGCAGTTCGTGCACCACTGGTGTTACCCGGGGACATCTGCTGTTTGAGACTGTTTTCATTTAATTAGAGGTAATTCCATGTGTGCTGTAGTAATGCATTGAAGTGTGTTTAGTGATTTTGACGTGGTTTACACTGAGTCTAGACGTAGTTTAGCCCAATTTAGTCCTGATTTGATGATCTGTGTGTGGTGGTACTTCAAATATGTTATGAGGGGGTACTTATTGTTGTTGAGAAACACAGATTAGCCTATTGTATGTGTTTTACCTACAAAACATCAGCTCACCATTGTGTTGCCGTTTTAATTTTTTAATTTTATTATTATAGATTAGTATAGTATAGTATAGTATAGTATAGTATAGTATAGTATAGTATGGCTGGGGTCTCCAAAGTGGGGACCGGTAGCCCTCAGGGGGTCGCGAGATGTTTTCAAGACAATATTTTAAAAAGTCATAACAATTAATTTGCTGTATTTTTTAAACCAGTAAATGTTGGTGAAATCAAGCCAACTATCAAAACAGACAAATCAGATTTTAAATGTTACCTGAATTTATTATAAATGCTAATTATAATTTACACTGCGGGGTCCTGAGTTGTTGGTCTGGTAATTTGGGGGGTTGCAGGAGCCCCTGTGTATAGTGTAATATAGTACAGTGTTTTTCAACCACTGTGCCGGGACCCACTTGTGTGCCGTGAGATATTGTCTGGTGTGCCTTGGGAAATTATCCAATTTCACCAAGTTGGTCTAAAAAATATTTTTTGGAAAACAAATTAATGATTATTATCCGCAAACAATGTGCTGTTGTTGAGCGTCTGTGCTGTCGGCAGAGTGATCATGTAATACTCTTCCATCATATCCGTAAGTGGAGAGAATTAGTGATGCATGGACGCGACAGGTGTTATTGTGGCCAGCGAGACTATACGGTGATCCTATTCGAGACACTTTGACTTTATATTGTGAATATAGGCTACAGTGTTACATTTTTTAACATTTCCTGCTGGTGGTGTGCCTCGTGATTTTTTCAATGTGAAAAACACTGGTATAGTATAGTATAGTATTGTATAGTATAGTATAGTATAGTATAGTAGAGTATAGTAGAATAGAGCTATTATCGTATTATAAATATTTACAATTAGTTGTTTTGCCAAGGATGGAAGTTTTGTGTTTGAAGGAATTTCTGTTCAACTTGGCTGTGTGCATTTTATACTTTCCCGCGGTTTAATCCTTGCGTAGCGTTTCATTGTATTGAACGGATGAGTAAATTTAGCAAACGATATGTTTCTAAATAGTCAAGGACAGTATTTGTAAAGTGACTGTATAAAGATGATGACGTTTTAAAATGTTCAAAATCTAATTCAAATATACGATCGACGTCCTTGGATTAAAGTTCCCCGTCTAAAAAATATTCCAACATGTGACAAATTCAGAAGCTGAGCATATTTTAAAACCACTGGACTCGAGTCTGTCCAAAAGTGCACTTGCCACGGACAAGATCTTAAAACTGGGAGATTTAAAGATGGACGTCATGTACCTCACTTAAATTATTCAATTAGACATCTGTCCTTGAAAAGGCATACAGTGCACTGTGTTACTGTGCACCTCTCTGCCCACACGCCTTCTCCATTTTTAATGTTGTATAATCGATATGTCCCGGCCCAGTTTGAACCATTGTGACGTCACTAACAAGAAGAAATGCATGAAAACCGGTGAGATGTTATTTCTCTCATGATGTTTACACAGGAAGTGATATTTATTACTCACATTTTATTCACGAGATGTTGATCCAATTAGGCCAAATGAGTTTGCCGTGTGTAGATTCAATCATGATCTTTTACCGACCGTATCTCCTCCTGCTCGGCTGCTGGTTTGTGTGATCCTGCTGCTTATTTATTTATTTTTTACTGCAGAGAGTCCGTACTAGCCATGAGGGTTCCAGTTACATACATTTGAGACCTACAAATGTCTTCTTCTGAAACACTGAAGAGGAACCAAGATCCCCCCATCACAAGAGGGGCAACAGAAAACAAAAAAAAGGGACAAGCGAGGAGAAGATGACGGAAGGCAGTACCCCAAAAACATGGTGGTCAGGTTAGGCCACAATGGCGGCGCGCTCAGTCGCAGCGGCTCAGGACTAACCCAACACCAGAACGCAATTTCGTTGTACAGTTGTACACATATTTATTTCTGTATTTAATTGTGTATTTATTTATTATATAAAAATATATAAATAATTACATAAATATATAAATAAATAAATGCACATAGTGCCAGGTCCAGCTGACTGAAGGACAGCTTCAACCACCCTGGTCTGGGAGCTGAACTCTCTCTGCTCCTCTCTCTGCTGCCTCTTATTGTAAACTCTTTTTTACTTTTTTTGGCTCATCATATAGTGCATAGACAACGATGCCATTTCGTACGCGCCGACTGAACAGAAACATTGGCTCTCCCGGGTCCAGGGGGCGTTGTGGAGCAGACCCGTCTGAGTCCTTTTAAGATCTAAGTTCCATAATCAGCCGGCCGACTTGTATTCCATGGTTAAGTGAAATGGACAGAGGAAGCTTTGTGAGCCAGTCCCACATCAAACTAGAAAGCAGGACGGCGTCTTTGCGTGGAGCTGCTTGATAAAATATGCAGAAAACAGTTTGAAGATGAGTAACGAGGCTAACAGGCTCATGAAAGACGGATTTGTTTGATTTGGCTGATTTTGTGATTTGAATGAATATCCGGCCTGTTGCTGGTTTTATGTTTGAGAAAGAGAAAAAACAAGGTTACATGGATAAATGAACTTTTGAAGTGCAGACTCTTATGGAAATCAATAATACGAGTATGATACGGTTGTTTTGTACAGTTCAGTTCAGTCGTCAAAAAAAGCTTTTTCCAGCTGCGTCTGCTCAGCAAAGTCAGGCCCTATTTGCCTCATGCCGACCATCGGTCGCCTGCAGTCAGTTCAAAACTCTGCTCACAGGGACTCCAGCGTTGTCCTCTCTGCACTGGCTCCCACTCAGCCTTAGGATTCAATTCAAGATACTGTAGATCCATCCGATCAAACTCTGGACTCTGGAGGTCCCGAAATCACAGCTGAGAACCAGAGGAGCTTTTTGCCGTAGCGGCTCCGAGACTCTAGAACAGCCTCCCTCAAACGTTAAAATGGCCCAGTCTATTCATGTTTTTTAAGTCTTTTTGAGCAGGCCTTACGTATTATTATTATTATTTCATGTTGTATAGTTTTTTACTCATTAATTGCACTTTATAATATTGGTTGTACAGCACTTTTGGCAGATGAAGCTGTTTTTTAAATGTGCTATATAGAGTTGACATTGACATAGTATTCACTAACATGAATCAATTACTCAACTTTCGGTGTCTCAGTTTGAAAGAAATCTCGGCATAAAGCCTATCCAAATTAATATTGTACCGGAAACTTGTTATTCCGCATCCTGCGCTGAGAAGATTTAATTATTCAATGTTTTCATTTCACTCTGGGTTGTACTTTTCAGATTAAAATACATTTGTGAATGGTTTTTTTGGTTCATTCATATTCCCCTCATTCACCAGTGCCCATTGACCCATTTACGCTCCATTTTACGTCACAGCATGTGTGTTTTTTATTTATTTATTTTTTTATCGTGACTCAGCTCCTCCACATCAAGTGGCGCACAGTGGCACAGCAGTTAGAGCTCGTAATGTTGGGTCCTGATCGCAGTTGAGAAACACTGCTTTAATACAAATATTATTTCACTCAAGTCCAGATCATTGTTTTACCTCAGCTGTAATCTTGGGGTGGTTCTAATAGTGATAGGAGCAGTAGAAGTAGCAGCAGCAATAGTAGAAGCAGTGGTTATAGTAAGAGTAGAAGTCGGGCTGGGTACCATTAATACCAGTATGGTATCGGAGAAAAGGTTTAGGTACTACTGGTATCTAAAAAACTAAAAGTATTAAAAGCAGGTACCGGGAAAAAATAATACAGTTTTGATGCTGATGTTCCAGGGACATTGTTTCATTTTTGTTGTTGTGTTTGTTGTGTTTGTTATTCATTTCTGTGCAATTATACTGTATGTCGTCAAGGCCGGATTTATGCAGGGGCTTACAGGGGCTAAGCCCAGGGGCCCAGCAGGTTGAAGGGCCCCTGGGCTTAGAAAAATGCATGCTCAGTTCGGGTTGTCAAGCTAGTTCCCTCTCTCTTTGCAGACTCCCTCACATGTAAGGCTTTATCGGATGACTTTGCACCCGAGACTAAACCAGGTCTAAACCAGGACTAAACCAAGACTAAACCAGGTCTAAACCAGGACTAAACCAAGACTAAACCAGGTCTAAACTAGTTCTAAACAAGGTCTGTGTCCAGTTGACACTGGGGAAAAAGATGTACCTATTGGTCTGTTAAAATGCATGAGAATGCACCAAAATGCACCATTAAAAAAACAACAACGGGGAGGACCCCCACACCCCCCTTTTAAAAAGTGTCCCCCCACCAGTCTGGCAGTAGCAAAGGTTGTTTCTGTTAGGGCCACGGACCTCAAATTGGGGTCATTATGTTTTTTTTATGTATTTATTTATTTTTTTTCCTTTTTTAAACTAGTACTATGTCTAAGAAGTTACATCTGCATGTTCAAAAAAAATAAAAAAAATTCAGTTATCATTTCCTTGTAGAGAGAGAGAAATCCGACAGACATACAGTATATGGGGGGCCCTGAAAAAACTTTTGCCCCGGGCCCATTTGACTTAAATCCGACCCTGTATGTCGTACATTTGCATTCCTTCAACCATCTTTATGTTTTCCACTTTCTTTTGTTTCTCCTGTAATTCACTTCTTACCTGAATACAGCCTTTGATTTAGATTTCTTGCACTTCAGTTTCACGACTTTCCAAGAAATGTAGTTGGGTATTCATGCACGTTCCAGCTGCTTCTCTGACGTCACAGTGCTACATCAGAGCGAGCAGCCCCCCATCCCATCCCCCCCTGCCGTCATATCTTATCAGAAGCAGGACACTGTGCGTAGCTCCTGTTTTGAGCCCAAAGGAGAAAGTGCTTTCCAAAACTGTGATCAAGTCCATTTCGAGTGACGTTTTTCCTTTTTTTTTTTTTTTTTCGCACCACCAACCACTCTCTCCATCCTCACTGCGGGAATTATAAATAATGTATGAAGAATCACACCGCGCTCCAAGCATAATGTGCCGTGTCAACGAGTTCAGCCCTCACACGATAGCACTGTTGCAGCCGCCACAAAAAAGCTAATCTGTTCTTGCCGCCGAATTTCACCAGCTCCCTCCGACACCGTCTCCCGTCAAGCGCTGCCAAGGCAAGAGCGAGGCGAGACTCCGGTCCAAATGAGCGCTTTAAATGCAATCTGGCGTTACAGAGAAAGCGGAATTTCTAAAGTGGTGATTTGGGACTCGGCGGAGAATTGATAAACAGAACAATCGAATCAAGCTGCTCATTCGGAAAAAAGATGACGCAGTACATTAGGGAGGGAAAGTCCGGGAGGAAATATGGAAATTCAGCTCAGAAGATTAGCAGTAGAGCTCTGGATCCATGGGGGGGGAATACATTATGACTTTGTGTCCTCGATGAGTGGGTTACTTGATTTTCTTGCCGGTTTTGTTTTGTTTTAGTGGCAGCGTGGATTACACATTATGATAAGCCCTTTTCATGGTTGCATCACTTCCCTCGGAGCTGTGTGGTCCCACAGTTCTGGAAAAGGTCAACAATTATACCTTTACCTAAGACTTCTTGCCCAGCTACAAATAAACTATCGGCCTGTGACCTTGACGAGCATTGTTATGAAATGTTTTGAGAAAATTATGGTGAACTCAATCAGAAGTTACAGCTTTTTTAGATCCACTATTCTCTTATAAGCAGGGTCTTGGCACCACTGATGCTACTGTTGGAATGTCTCATTTGATTTGTAAACATCTGGAAAACTCTGATTGTTACGCACGGGTCCTATTTGCTGATTTTTACATCGGCCTTTGACACTGTCCGCCCTCACTTACTTGTACAAAAACTGTTGGCCCTACAGATCAGCCCTTTTCTGGTGAAGTGGTTTTACTCTTTTTTAACAAACAGGTCACAGCGAGTGAGGGTAAATAACACTTTGTCTGAAGCAAAAACAAGCAGCACTGGAGTTCCCCAAGGAGCTGTAAGCTCTCCCATTCTTTTTACTTCATACACAAACGAATGCAGAAGCAAAAAGCCAAACAACAAAATCTTAAAATTCTCAGACGACACAGTCATTTTGAGTTTACTAAGAAAAGGTGAAAGTCCATCTAAGTGCTTTGATGAAATTGACTCTTTCCGTTCCTGGTGCGTGGAGCACAACTTGACTCTTAACGTAGGTAAAACTAAAGAGATGGTCTTTGACCCCAAATGGCTTATGTCACATGACCCAATTCTTATTGGTGGTGTTGAAATTGAACAAGTTGAGTCCTTCAAATATCTTGGTGTTTATATTGACAACCTACTCAAGTGGAATGTGCATGTTGATTTTCTTTGTCGCAAATTGTCTCAGAGGCTTAATTTTTTAAGAAGACTGAGATTGTTTGACGTGAGCACAAGAATAATGTCTTGGTTTTATAATGCTGCTCTGGAAAGCCTAATCAGACACGGCATGGTTGCCTGGTTTGGCCCTCGTGCTGTCCTGTGTAAAACCAAAATTGAGAAATTGGTCCGAAATGCCATGAAGATTATTGGCAGGAAAGAGTTTCCTTCTTTAAAAACACTCTTTGAATCCTCGGCCTTGGCTCAGACAAAAAACATTCTCAAAGAACCTTCTCATGTGCTGTTTAATGAATAGGAGCTTTTATCATCAGGGAGACGATATCGGGCCATAAGAGCCACAAAACACCGATACAGACACTCTTTTATTCCTGTGTTGGTGGCTCTTCTTAACAAGTGCAGTTAACACTTTGTTAGGCCTTTTATGTTCTCTTATTGCCTGATGTTACACTGGGCAACATTAATGTGTAACACATTCTGTTGTATTGTGATTGTTGTATTGTGATTGTTAGGGCGCAGCCATATTCCACTGTTGAAATTATGCCGAACGAGCTGACTGTTGTCCTTTTTGTCCTTTTTGTACCTGAATATATTTAATGCATCTTTTATATATTGCTATTGTATGTACCACAGCATGGCAAGTCCAAGACAAATTTCCCTATGGGACAATAAAGTTTATCTTATCTTATCTTATGTGCCCATAGTCGCTATAGTTTGCCTTGTAGTTTTTTTTATCATATCAGCCCTGTGTTTGCTGTTCTACATTGGCTTCCTGTGTATTACAGGATATGGTTTTCAAACGTCTCCATGGCACGGCTCCTCTGAGCTTCTTGCCACGCCCCTGCTCTGAGATCTGCTGATCAGCTGCTTTTGGAGGTTCCTCGCTCCAAGCGTGTGACCAAAGGGGACAGGGCTTTCTCTGTTTCGGCTCCCAAACTGTGGAATGATCTGCCTCTCCTCATCAGAGCTGCACAGCTCATTTTAAATCATTGCTTAAGACACATTTCTACTCAAAAGCTTTTAACACTGTCTAGCACACATTATCATGGCCAGAATCTGAGCTGTTAGTGCTTTGCTGCTGTATATTGTGTATTGTTTATGTTTTTCTTGTTGTACTGTAAACCTGCTTGTGAAGACAGTTGTGTGCTAATGTGCTATATAAATACATTTGATTTGATTTACCCCCATATTTAAAAGCCACCTGGCTTTAAAGCTTACAGCCTATTGGCAGTGTAACTTTTTTGTCCCATTTTTTAAGCGTTTCTGTTCTGTTTTCGTAATGTTTTTTGTTTTTTTTTACATGTTTTGCTCACTTTTTCATTGCATTTTGGTCACCTTTTTGATGCTCTTTCTTGTTGCTTTTTCATCACTCTCTAGTTGTGTTTTTGTCGCTTTTTTATTGTGTTATTGTTGCTTTTCCAGCATGTTTTTGCCGTTCTTTTGCCGCGCTTTTTGTCATATTTTGGAAGTGTTTTTTTTGCTATGTTCTCGTCTTTTTTAATTGCTTTTTTAATTGTCGTTGTTTGTTGCTTTTTCATCACTTTTTGTCACTTTTTTGTGGCTTTTTCATCTCTCTTTAGTCGTGTGTTTTTGTCGCCTGTTTAATTTTATTAATAATAATAATAATAATAATGCTGCATCGGTTTTATATAGCGCTTTTCTGGACACTCAAAGACGCTTTACATTGCACTGTTCATTCACTCCATACTTGGTGGTAGTAAGCTACTATTGTAGCCACAGCTGCCCTGGGGTAGAAGCGAGGCAACCAGTCTGCACCATTGGCACTTCCGACCACCACCAACCACTCGCTCACTCACTACATTCACTAGGCTTCCTGGTGTTTCCCATCCAAGTACTGACCAGGCCCTTCCCTGCTTAGCTTCCAAGGTCTGACGGGTTCGGGCATAACAAAGGCGGTGTGGTTTATTGTGTTATTGTTGCTTTTCAGGCACGTTTTTGTCGCTCTTTTACCATTCTTTTGGCTTTAGATTTGGGTAATGCCAAACTGGGGAAAATGTGCTCGGTTAAGGCGGGGGTTAAGGGGTCACGGGACAATGTACAGACACATTAAGCTCATAGAGACAGGTACTGCACCAGATTACAGCTACATAGCTCGTTTGCATCCGTAGTCAAATTAAAATGCACATTCTATAATTAACAGTACAACAACAATACCACAACAACAATACCACAACAACAATACCACAACAACAATACCACAATGCTCTAAACTTCCCCCGGCATTAAACCCCACTTACAGTCCGACAGCTTCACAACTACCAGTCATCAGCTTCACACTGCGCTCACCCAATGGCTGTGTTTCACTTTGCATCAGTCCTTTCATATTCATAACTGAGGCTTGTTTTTCCTAATCATCATCGATTTTCTGGAATCCAGTGGGCCACAGCAGCGCAATGCGTCCGTTTGAACGTGTTAAACGCTCACATTATGCTTTAATTAATATTTAGACTGCGGCGCGAGCTCGTGTTATCTCACCTGAGTGCCTGTCTGCGTATTACATCAGTGTGACGGCAGCCGTTTGAAAGCTAAAGGCACCTTACACTCCAAAGACAACATCACCGGATCAAAGCTCGGCGTCTGGCAGGTGTGTTTAATATTGCAGGAACTCACTCAATAGCGGCTGAAAGAGTTCGGACGGTCTCTGCCTTAAACGCTGCAGAAACAGGAACGTCCATATTAGGTCAAATTCAGCCATGCGTTTGATTCACGAGTTTTTTCTGATTTAGACTTGTTTACATTCAGTTTAGACATTTTTAAGTCAAATTTAGATCTTTTGTTTTTCTACCATTTATTTTTTTAAGTCCTGATTTGATCTGGTGGTTCTTGGTTCTCAATTGGTCGCGTTCACATTTCAGAATGTCAGGTGGAGGGCAGGGGTCAATAGCGTTCGGGAATGTGATGTCATATCGCTATGCATTATGGGATTAGCAGCAATTGTACACAAATGTAGATTTAAAAGTTACATTACTGGAGTTATTGTTCACATTAAAACACTTGGACGCCACAGTGTGTTCGATGTGTTTACCAGTAGTAACTCAGCAGCTAACGGAGTTGTTCCACGGCTTTTTTCTCCACTTTTTATACTGCTTTTAGCTCATGTTAGTCAATGGAAATGTATGCTAACAGCTGCAAAGATGGCGCATCTCCATGGTAACTGTGGAATTTTCCGAACTGTATACACTATGGGAGAGAAATCTCCAAAACCCAAATTAACTAATGTTTTTCCTCATCAGTATTTGACATTGGTTATTTTTATGTCTGAAAGTCCTTTGTATTGGTCAACATCACGCCCATGTTTTCGAATATTGTCACCACCTTTGGACGCCTTTCAGATAAAATAATTAGTATAATTTGTTTATATGTGCTGAAAGAGGAGACAATGAACTTTGAGAAAGTTTTTGCTTCATGTGGATTCTTCCTGTAATGACTGAGATATTATTAATATTAACCAAAAACGATGACAGTTCGCCAGTTACCATAGTTACCGCCATAGAATTTTCAGTTGCTCCACCTACTTTAACGATACTTGGTTTTCGATACCGACACCTGAACGATACTTTTACTATTTGTCGTCTAGAACCACAAAAAAAAGATCTGCATATTTACAATATAAGGGTCATCTCCAGTGTCAAGAGATGTGTGAAAAATGGGGAATAATTTGGGGGAAATTGGAGGAAAATTGTGGCAAAATTGAGGAAACATTTTGTAAAAAAATAATAAAATAAAAAGGGCAAAAATAGGCACAAAAAGGGGGGGAATAAATGGGGGAGATAGAGAAAATATTAGTAATAAAAAATGAGGAAAAATTGAGGGAATAGGGAAATAGGGAAAAATAAATTAAAAATGGGCAAAATAGGAAAAAAAATATTTATTTGAACCAAGTCACTTCCTTTAATACTGTGTCAGGACCAACAGCATTAAAACTTGGATTTAAAGATACAATAATATTTTTGGTACCTGCTTTCGATACTGAGATACTGCACCAAAACCACACAGGTATCGTGAAACAGTACCCAGTGCTATCAGTGACCGGCTGCTCTTCTGCAGGACTGAGAGGTTCAGGAGGTTGTTTGGCCATAAGAAGAAAAATACCTTTATTGTCATTATACAGTTGTACAACCAAATGTTGGGTTAGTCCTGAGCCGCCGCCACGGTGGCCCAACCTGAGCAGCTTTATTTCGGAGGTAGGGGAAACGAGTACCCGGCGGAAACCTACGCAGACACGGGGAGAACGTAGCTGTAAGGCAAGAGCGCTAACCACTCAGCCACCGTGTCGCCAAGACTATACAGAAGATCTTCTTAATGCCCACTTTTTATTTCTATTGACAGTAGCTGTTTTAACTTATTTTTTACTGGTGGTGTTTGTGTTGTATTGAGAGTGCTATAGGTTAGGGGTGGCACACACTGTATGCTGCTGGACACCCGGATTTCCCCAATCAGAGATCAATCTATATCTATATTTGCTTTATTATATATTACATTTCTGTAGCGTACATCAGTAAAAACACACTGTTTAAGGTCCTCGTGCGGTCCATTTTAGGACAGTCACTGCAGAAGGCAACTTGATTAGTTTCACTTTTGGCACAAGAGGATGTTTTATTAGGGTTTCCAATTCAAGTATATTTTCTGCTCCTGTAATGTCTCGACAAACAGACTCTAATCTACTGCAATAAGCCCCTGATGCTGGAGTGCTGACGCTGGTGGGACGTGTGGGAGAGGGGGCGAGGGAGGGAGGAGGGGAGCGCACAGTGAAGAGGGCAGATCCGGTCTCCGCTCCACGCAAACCGGCTCTTGACTTTTAAAATCTGGGATTGGTTCGCCACTTCACAGTAATGTTGCCTCCAAATTAGCCCCGCAGTAGCGCAAGGGGATCTCAGTGCACCCTCAATATTCAAATAGCAGTCGCTTTCCGAAGCCACAGATGTAGAAAGACAAAGGTCGCCATCTTTCTGGGGGATCCTGTCTCCATGGCCAGGGTTGTTTTTGGAATCTTAGATGGCCGCTTACATGGGCTGGTGCGAGGGTCAGTGACAAGTTCTATTCAATTTAAATTATAATATACCACCAACAATAGCAAAAGAAATGGCAATGAAGAACAAACTTCAGCAGTTTTACCCAAAACTGTCCCTATTGTAGAGTGTATTTTTATGACCCAAGCCTAGAAATATGGAAAGGGAGGAAAACTAAATAGCCTGAACGACCCCAGAGCGTTCCAGATGAATAAAGTCGTGTGTAACAAAACGGCTAATGCTACAGCAGTTAGCTCAGTTAGCTCATACGACTTGTTATGAATGTTTCTCCAAACCTGATATACTTTAAAAACATGCGACATAACGTTATGTTGAAAGCTGTGACCAAAAGTCACGTTCACATCTCTGATTCGTATACGAACTCGTAGCGGTCTTGCGGTTTGGAACGCACCATTAGTCTTCATATTACAGTTAGTTTTCATTGGAGGTCGACCACTGTGGGCTTTTGTGAGGCCGATGCCGATTTCGGGGGATATTCATTGGCCGATGCAAATATGAGCGGCCGAAATGTTTATGTGTGGTCTATAATCCTGTAAAAACATCAATAGTTGTCCACTCCAGCAGTGGCCAATTTTATTTTATTACTTTAGGTGATTCAATTGTAGTTTTTTCTCCCAGCTTTGATTAGCTGCCATTAGCATTAGCATACTGTTGCTAGCCACGGCATTCTGCGTGGCGATCAAAAACACAACTTTGCGGAGGTTAAAACCAACTCAGCGATTTAATTCTTCAAAATGACACGCAGCATGTCCATATTGACTGAGGTTTAGTTTGGCGAAACCTGTGTTTAACAAACTTGGAGCGAACCAGGTTTCATCACAATGCTTCCCTGTTCCCCTGAGGCCGGCCGATATATCTCGCTACTTCATATTACAGAAATGAGCGGTGCAAATCATTCATATGGTTGGTTTTCTAGATCACACTCATCATCATGACTCGTTCATTCAGTCAAAGTTGCTCAAATTTAAGGATCTTGTATTATTATTAAAAGGTCAATATTCCTATATAAAGTTCAATCAATTGTTACCAGCTAACGCACAACGTCTCTTTTCAATCAGAGAGAGAGAGTGCATTGTTTTATCATCAATCCACTCCGGATATACAAACTCAAGCCATGCCAAACTATTCACAGATTTAAACTGTAATATAAACGTCAGGTCTCACTATATAGAGAGAGAGGGTCTTACATTTTACATTCACATTTTGTCTACTTGTGTTGTCTACCATTGTTTGTATATTGCCTATTTCCATTGTTGGTACAAAATGAAGATGAAACAAGGAAGCTCAGTGTGAATACTAATGTAAAATTGGGGGTGGGATTAAATACATTTTCTTCTTCCCACCCCCTTTCAGGCAAATGAAACGTTTACGTTGAAATTAATGTTGTTTTTTGTTTAGTTTTTTCTTATTTGCCTAAAATAAATAAATAAACTATTAATAATATCCATCCATCCATCCATCCATTTTCTCCCACTTGTCCGTTGCCGGGTCGTGGGGGCAGCTGTTGGAGCTGCCCAAGTCACATAGCACCAGTCCCCTATGGCTCCTCCTGCAGGTGGTGGGTCCACGGAAGGACGGCCTCATGGGTTCCAAACGGGCCTGTTGGTCTCTCATAGGGGGCCCATTCACTCTCTCATTCACACGCCAGTGTACGCAGACACTGGAGGCAAGGAGGGTGAAGTGTCTTGCCCAAGAACACAATGACAATGTGCACCTTCAGGAGACGACCCGCTCTACCATCTGCGCCACTGTCGCCCCCAATATTAATAATAATAAAAGATAAATAATAATATTTGTAAACGAGTGCACACTTGAAGTCACAAGGAAAAAGCCAAAACCAAAACATGAGAATAAACATCTTTAATTGAAAACAATAAGATTCATCGTGTGATATAATACATCTGTTTACCTCATCATCTTCTTGTCCCACCCTTGTCCCTCTGCCCACCCCCTGCCCCTCTCTACGTCGCCCCCTGCAGGCTTCAGTTGTTAGCGGCCATGGTGTAGCAGCCGTGCGGGTGCCACTGCATGTCTCTGATCCGCCTGATGGACTGCATCTGAGGGCAGCGGGCGCCGAACTCGTTGAAGTGCCTGTACTCGCCCTTCTCAAACAGGTACTGGCTGCCACGGTAACCGGGGAACTGGTACCCCACCCAGCTGCGGGACAAACAGATGACACTTGGATGAGTTACAAACTTTATTCATGTTGTGGACTTAGCAGCTATGGGCCGTAGTGGGTATACTCCCCTCCATGGCCAATAAGTGACAGTATATCCATAATTTACGATAACTCGGCTCCGTGGCCGCCGTAGCTAGTTATTTTTGCATTGCTGAAAGCCACAAAGTGTTTTTACTTGTCAGAATTCACCTGTGCATAAAATAGGACATGTTTTATTTAAGTGATTGTATCTTTCTCCATCTCAAATCGCTCTCTGATCATACAACTCTACACAATTCACTGTCAAAAGAGTCGATTTACATAAAATTATATATCGATGTTTGGGATTCAAGTAACTCATGTAATTCAGTCTTGATTTCTCAATAAACAACATGTATTTAAAATGCAGATTCTGCTTCATTGATTGAACTGTTATATTGTGTCAGTGCAGCTGTAAAGGTGCATCATGTGAATAAAAAAATAAAAAAATGGCCAAAAATCTAATCTCTAGTTTTCCTTCACAGGGATGTGCCATATTACTGATTACAATCATAGACTGTAGAATTAATAGACCGCTTCTGCTCACTCCTCCCCATTCACCATAATGACCACGTTTGAAAGGGAAATCATTTCGGATTTGCAGACTCCTCCTACCCTGCTGTGACGGAGCATGTTCCTAAAAAGGGCAAAAGGGCGAGACTTTCACTGTAGACCCGGCCCTCGTGGGGCCCGCAGTTCGGTCGTAGCTGCGCCCGCGCCATTAGCTCTAATGCTAACGTCCTGGAAATCAAAGTCCGGTCCTCATTAGTATACGAGACTTCTAAAATGTTTCTTATGAAAACCCAGCTGGTCCCTTTAATTGTGCCGAACCCAGCGTCATCACAGGAGCAGTATCAGCAGTAGAGAGTTTTTATAAATTAGGCACCAGGCTTTACAGTTGTTTAGAACGTGTCTAAAGTGCAATGCTTTCTAATGGAAAACTAGCTTGTTTTGCCGCCCACATATGGAGGTAGTGCAGCAATGGAGGCCCGTATAGCGCAGCGGTCATAAAGCAGTGCAACCAGCGGCCATTGATTACAACAGTTTGGAAACCCTTAATGACGCAGAGGGGCTTTCATATATACGTTTTCGTTTGTGTCTACATGAAGAGTTCTTTATCAAACCACAGACAAGAGCCATTAGAAATCTGAATGTCAGTTTATACTTTTCTCTTTGTGCTGCTGTGATTTTAAAGACCAAATCTTGCCTGTCATGCCATTAAAGTGACTTTCTTGATCAAATCCACACACATTTAGTTTCAGTGGTATCACCTGTAGAAGACACAAAATTCAGAAAGGGGTTTTGAAATGAATTTTTTGTTGTTGTTGTCTTTTCATTTTAGCGATTAAACTCTTTTTTAAACTCTTCAAATATTTTCCTGTTTAAAAGCAGCTTGAGCAGGTGGTAAACCCACTCGTCACATCTTTACATCGCAAAATGTTCGGCAAACTGTTGTCACAACATTGAATTAGATGCAGACTGCATCTGTGTCTTCCAAACACAGCAGCTGTGAATAAAGAGAGGACCAACATGTAGTGACGAATATCGACATGTTTCTCCTCCATCATACGGCGCTCGTACCACAGACTCATGTTCTCCCAGCTGTGTGTCTACATGAACTACTCAAAGCAGTTTAAGTAGCGCCTCTGCTCTTCCCCTCCGGCACCGCTGACTGCTCTGACACCTAGACAAGATCCTGTGATTAAAAGTGTCTATTCCTGATTTGGCCTGATCGCTTTGAAAATCAGTGCTAGCTTGTCTGCTGCTCTCAAACCCGAATGACGTCGCCGGTGCGGTCTGACAGACGCACGGGAACACGCGGTCGGACCCGGTGACGCAGTGCTTTACGGAGACGGTGCTGATGCAGGAGACGAGGGAGGAATGAAAGATGCAGGAAGTTTAACTGTCTGGTGCCGCAAATAGAAGCAGGGTAGGAATAAGATAGGAGGCCTATGTCCCATCGGTGAACTTCTGAGGTCTTTTTGGTATTCATGGGGGTGAAGCCAACGCCCAGCTAATCTTAGTCAACACAAGTCAAATTTAGATTAAGACTGATTTCCACACACTTTACATAACGGCCTCCCTGCTGCACATCAGGAAGGTAAAGAACCATGTAGTCCTCACAGCCAATCAGAAGAGCTCACCCTACATCACAGATCCCACTACTGCGGCATTTGACCAATCAGCAGAGACCTGTCGCGCTCTCAACTTCCTGTTTCTCTGAAGTCTGAAAACCACCCACGTCTGGCTAAATTCATGGTACATTTCTTTACATAACCATGGTACGTTGAAGAAACTCACACATTTTATTGGTGAATAATTGTGCTAAGCGATGATATGCGTTGGTTTTGGAGGACGTAGTGAAATTACAGCATGAAAAAGGCAAGCACCATATTTGATTCACTTAAACCTAAAGTTTAAATTCTCTAATACTGGCCTGTATTCCATTACCGGCCGGGTCTCTAATAGTGGCCGGGTTCGTAGCTGGTGGAGGCAAATAAAAGCTGGTCTTTAAAACAGGCCGGGGCTATTATTAGAAACTATAGCGGTAGAAATATTCCCCATGTTCGTAATATGTCTCATACTAGTGTGAACCATAACTCACGTGCAGGAAGTAAACAAACAGGAACCCTGCGGAGTGGAGCTGATCCGTAACTTTGAGACAGATTTAGCCACTTTTCAAACCTTCTGTGACTATTTTTGGAAACAGGGCAAGCAACAAATAAAGTCACCATTCAAAGCACATCCAGCGGCTCCGTGTGCAGGTCAGTGCCACGCCTCAAAATAAGTCCTCCGAGCGTCTCGTCTTCTCTCGGGTCTGTCTCATGATCGATCACAAACACATACGCTCCGTCCGGAACGAGATAACAACAAATAATCCGGTCCGTGATAAAAAAAAGAAAGAGAAACCTGCAGTGACATTGATTTCTGTCTGACAGCAGCGAAACGCTTCCTGTTGTCCCTACAAAATAAAAAGCGTCAATGTTCCAGCCGCTGGGAGAGTGTTTGCAATGTTAATTAATAAATGAACCAAATATTTTAGGTTCAAATGGACACAAATCTCGTTTTTCTTCCTTCTACTGGTCGTCCGTTTTGCTCAAATAGAAATAAAGGCCTGTCTCTAATTTTGGCCTGGTTCCAATAAAGGCCTTGTCCTCAATGCGCTTGAGTAAATAAAGGCCCTGGCCTATATTAGAGGATTTACAGTAATTAGTTTTGTCCATATTTGGACATGCCCGTTGCACCTATTATTCATACTGACAGTATGTTCTTAACAAAAGATCCAATAAACCTTAGGACTATGTTTTTATGTTGCCAAAGGTTATGTTTAGTAATGTGTTTAGGAAAACAATATTGGAGGTGACCGACCCCGCCCACTGCTGTAAAGCACAAGCACATTATAAAAGCTCTTGCCTATGACAGGATCATTCAAACATCAGTATCACATGTATATTTTAGATATGTATTTGTTTTACCCCTTAAAGGGCAACTGTGTTTACAGTAAAAAAATGTTTTACCACTTTAGGGCAAGGAACCAAATGTGGCAACTTTGCTCACATTGATTTTCGCCATGATAATGAAACATTTTGAATTTTTTTAAAACAACATTTGTGAAATGTCCCCCAATAACACACTTAAGTTCAAATGATTTATTTCAAAGTATTTCAGTGAGTGCCCTTTAACTAATCTAGGTGTTCATTCTGTTCAACATGTAGAACCAATCAATCCAAGAACTCAATTTGTTCCGCATGTGCCGTCAATAAATATTTAAATGAACTGAATTACACACAAAAATAAAAAAAAATACTACTTACGTGCCACAGCTGACCATGACGCTGCCCACGCGGTCGGTGAAGCCGTAGGAGAACAGACTGGGCACGTCGTCATCCATGATCTCCATCTTACGGCCCTTGTACTCGCCCACCTCGTACAGGCAGATCTTGTGCTTCTCTGGGTCCTGCCATGAGTGTAGATCATTAGCTCTGATAGCTCATCTTCTGACACTCTTTTCAGGAAGTGGAACTTTTTCATCAGTGTATAGCTCTTGTGTTGTGAGTAAATGCTACATCAGCTGCTCTACCGAACGTTTTATGGTCTTCAATCAGAGTAGAAAAGATCTCACTGTGGAAGTCCCAAAAGTCTTCATAATCATACGGGTTTTGTAATACATCCATATTTGGGTATTACCAATATCGGCCTTTTTATCAGCTGATATCTCCGGAACCGAAAGTGATCGTGACTTCCCGTTTTCTGCACTGGAAAAGACTCTGGGCTTTAAAATGAGCCACAACTTCCGTATTTTATGTTGTAGACTTTTGCATATCATTTTGGAACCATAAGAGATGGAGACTTGCCGTTTTTTGTTCTGGAATCTGCGGACGTTTGTCTTTCAACCAATATTTGTGTTTGTCTACTTAACATGAATACATAGCGCCCCCTGCTGTCACAGTTCAACACTGACACGTTAAGAAGCATCACACACAGACTTTTAGAGTTTTTTTTAAATTATGGGGCAGCGGTGTATATCGGCATCGGTCAACCTCTATTTGATATACACTGTATTTCTGTATAGTTCTATGAGTGAAACCTTTACTATAATATCTTTAACTATAGACTGTATGAAAGATTTTAAAAAAAAACACACATCAAATTATCCATCCATCCATCCATTTTCTCCCTCTTTATCCGGGGCCGGGTCGTGGGGGCAGCAGTCTCAGCAGAGATGCCCAGACTTCCCGATCCACGCACACCTCCTCCAGCTGTTCTGGGGGGACCCCAAGGCGACACCAGGCAAGCTCTGAGACATAGTCCCACCAGCGTGTCCTGGGCCTTCCACGAGGCCTCCTCCCAATAGGACATGCCTGGAACACCTCACGAGGGAGGCGACCAGGAGGCATCCGGAACAGATGCCCTAGCCACCTCAGCTGGCTCCTTTTGATGTGAAGGAGCAGCGACTCGAGTCCGAGCTCCTCCCGGGTAACTGAGCTCCTCACCCGATCTCGGAGGGAACGCCCAGCCACCCTGCGAGGGAAACTCATTTCGCCCGCTTGTATTCGCGATCTTGTCCTTTCGGTCATTACCCAGATCTCATGACCATAGGTGAGGGTGGGATACTCAAAATATCGGCCTATATATCGGCCATGCCAACCCCTTTCATATCGGTATCGGACCCCGTGTTTTGGGCAAAGTGTAGCTACAACAGGCAATGGGCCTTTTTTTTAGAAATAGAAATGTTAGTAATATAAATAACACTAGCTTTTGCAGCATTGGTGTTTATGTCGATTAAAACAGTAGTAGTAGGTGACCCCTCCTCCACAGGCTGCATTATGATGAACCCCATGGTTCCACTGAAAGAGCATGGAGACACAAACTGCTTTACCATGCGCACAGGCCTGAAGGACATCAGGTAGTCGTTCCTCTGGCAGTTGCTCCAGGAGTCCCAACGCGGGTACTCGCCCTTCTCCAGGATGTACGTCTCTCCGCAGAAGTTCATCTGCTCAAAGCCCACGAAGCTGCAGAGACGAGACGGGTCGAGAGCATTAATATTACGAACGCTGCTCCGCTCAAGAGGTTCTATTCTTTGCTTATATACGGTGTTTTGTTTTGCGAATGTTTAGGATGTTTCTTTCTCGGACCCGTTCTGTCCCACTGTGTATAATGCCCCTCCTTTCACAAACGTTTCACGACTCTCATCAACGGCGACTCCTTTGGCTTGTTGTTTGTCGACCACCTCCTGACTGGACAATTAAGTCATTTGAGAGTATTGAATTCACTGAATGGCTTCCTTTTGTGGCTTTGTTGTTCCGATGTTTTGAAGACGCCGTTTTCTTTCCCCAAGATTACCCAACAAGGCACTTTCGACGCAAAGCAAGATACGTGCAGGGATGAAATGAACTTAAAGATGAAGTTTAGCAGTGATAAATGCAGAATTCATACGTATTACTCGTGCTTAATTAATTGCAGTTAATCGCACTCATTTATCTAGGGGTTGTATTTATTTTTTAGAGGTGTATTTTAGATGCCTCATTGTATTTTCCTACATTTTAACTTATTCTAAGTGGAGATGTGAGGCCACTTTAAAGGCAACAGCAGTTTGATTTGATTTGTCCTGCCCCAACACTGATCTTTTTAACCTCTTAACCCCCGGCGAGCGTATTCAGCCTTACCCAAATCTGAACGTTTCTTGACTGGAGAGCTATAGGCCAGAGTAACGTCTCATTTGAAAGCTAAGATCAACAAAACTGATCTAAACTGACCTTTTTCCAGTGGTGGAAGAAGTACTCGATATTCTTACTTTCGGCCAAAAATGCAGTAAAAGTAAAAGTATCTGATAAAATTGTACTTAAGTAAAAGTATAAAAGTATGCATTGTAAAATGGACTTTATAAGTAAAAAGTAAAAGTATTGAAGAGTTTAATGTGCAAGATTTATTTATTTTTTTTATCATTTGAATCAAACCAGGTCTAAACGAGTAAACCACTAACTCAGGTAAAAAACGGGGACTAAACCAGGTCTAAACCCGGACTAAACCAGGTCTAAACAAAATCTAAACCAGGTCTAAACAAAATCTAAACCAGGTCTAAACAAAATCTAAACCAGGTCTAAAGGAGTAAACCACTAAATCAAGTCTAAACTGGGACTAAACCTGTTCATCGTAAAGAGGTCACTTTGAAAATAAAATACTTTTACTTTTAACCCAATTTAAAAATATAGTGGAGTAGAAAGTACAGATACAGGCTCTAAAATGTGGTGAAGTAAAAGTAAAAAGTATTAAAATTTACTGCATAGTAAAAGTACCTATAGTTTGTACTTTTTACTTTGTTACTTTCCACCACTTCCTTTGTCCTCGCTGTCACTTTTTTTTAAAACTTTTTTTCATTGCATTTTTGCCACTTTTTCCATCGCTTTTTAAACACTTTTTTGTTGCTCTTTTGTCACTTTTTTTGTCAGGGTTTTGTGTTGCTTTGTTTATATTTTTGTGTTGCGCTTTCGTCCTCTACATTTTTTAGTTGTTATTTTTTACCATTTTTTTCAAGAAACTTTTAGGCCAAACGGGATAAAAATGTGCCCAGTTCAGAAAAGGAAACTGAAAAAGTGTCTGTGTCTAAAGGAAAGAGTGGTTAATTTCGATTAATATTTGTAATTGCATGAAACCTTATGTTATTAATTAATGGGAATTCATCGTAAAAAAAAAGTCTGATATGATTTTCACATAAACGTATATCGGCGTTTATTCCCTCAGTTGTTAACGATGCTTGAAAGTAGATGTTTTTTTCCAGAATGGTGTTGGTGCCTGTAGATGAACATGTATGCAGTTACTTACGGCCCACAGGAAACCTTCAGAGAGCGCACCCGGTCCATCCCGAAGTCGCACACGTTCACGCACTCGTTCATGATCTCGAAGCAGCGGCCCTGGAAGTTCTCCTGCTCGTACACGCACATCTGAAGGAAACACACAAATTAAGCAGAGCCTCGCCTAATTTGCTCTCTGCTTCATATCTGTTCAGGTTTGGCCGTATAATATGACAGCAGGGTTTCTTAAAAGTTATTAAACGATACGTGCCAAAATCAAGGCCTTGAGTAAAGCCTCAAATGGGATTTAAACTGGCGTTAAAGGAATAGGTCACCGTTTTTCCATAACACCTTAGGAGCACTCTGGTCTTGTTGCGTGACTGAGCGCATACGTAAAGATCAGACAGTTACGCATCAACTCGTCTAAGCTCAGGTAAGAACATGTCTCAGTGTGGAAAAACGGTGGCCTATTTTTTTAAATCAAATTTTATTTTTATTTTATTTTTTTGGACAATGATGACATTGCTCAACAATTTTCACATTAGTATTACATTTCATCGGAAAAAAACTAAATCGTTGTCTAAAACACATTCAGTTGGAGTTTTGGTTGAAATTTGCCCGTTTTGTCCAAGTTACTTTAAAGCAGTACTAAGTAACTCATGCCCCTGCAGGTGTCGTAGCATTTAGCTTTTTTTTTACTCATTACTTGTCCGTGAGAGTAAATACTACGCTGACAGAAAAGACAAAGGGACAGAGGGATATTGTACATCCAAATACACAATGGAGATCATTTTTTTCAGTCAGTCTTGGCTGTAAATACTGTTTAAGTGGCGCTAGCCCGCAGTTAGCTTTGCCCGTCAGCCTGTTAGCTTCTTCTTCGTGATTCCATTAGTGTGTATGGGAGCCTCTGACCCGGTGCCAGGGAAGTTGCAAGGGTGATTTTCTGGCCAGAGACACCAGGGGGAGATGAAAGACCCTCCAATCACCCCATTAACACATCTACGGAAAGGATTTATTAAGGTAAACAAGTTTCTTCGTACTGCTTTAATATCAAAATGTCCCCCTTTCCTCCGTTTGATGAAATGTCAACAAATCTTAAGAAATGAAATACGTGCAGATTCTTTCCATGTTTGTGGCTTTACAAATAGAGTATTTTGGGCATTCAATTTAACTTGCTGCTGGCTGTATAAACCCTGTGTTAATAAATAGATAATAAGTACCATGAATAAATAAAAGAGAGATGGTGGTAGTTCGATACTGCCTTTGCCTCTCCCCCTTTTTCCCTCTTTTGTTAAAAAATGCAGACCAGCAGACCCGGAGTTGTCTAACAAACTCACTCAAGCCTCCCTGTTTGCCCATCTGTCGCGGTAACGCAACGTAAAAACTTTGAGGAGAAAACGTTTGCAATTCTTATTATACGGTACATCCGCCCACTAACACCATAAAACTCTGCGTTTTCCACTTCGCTCGTCGGCACAGTGTCATCCGAGTCTGACGGATGAGCTAAAGGTTACGCATCAGCACTGGAGATGATTTTAAATGAAGGATCGTTTCAGGTGTACAGTGTGTTGGTGACGGTGAGCAAAGCACAGATGTCAGACGCCTCCTCAGACTCATGTAGTAACACGTTGTCGTAAACGTGGCTCTGAAGGTAAAGATCTGCCTTGACAAACTGGCGCCGTAAGTGTTCACAATGTTTTCCCTTTGTGCGGCGTCGCCAGTGGCAGTGGGAATAATCTGGACCACAACGGGACAGCTCTCTTTGGAAAGAGCTCAGTTTGAGTGCAACCTATAGTATTATATTGAATAGCTGGTTAAATCAATTATGCATAAGTGCCATTGAAAAAAAACTGTAAAAAAAAACTTGTGCTGTAATTTTCTCTCTGTGTAGAAGTATTTTTTTATTTGGAGATCTATTTTAGTGACAAATCCACACAACTTTAATTTCACTAATATCACCATTAGAGCCGAATACAAAAATCTAGGTATCAGTGATGACCGAGTATTCAGCTAATGTTTTTTTGTTTTTGTATTGTCCAAGAAAAAACTCTGGAGTGATTTCTAAGAGCAGTTTAGGTTACGGAGAGTGTCTCTAATGTTACATCGTGTTGTTAGTCCGTTTTTAATAAATGAATCATATGCGTCAGGGGTAGAATATGCATGCATCTCCTCTGGCCGCCCACATCATGTTTTCCTGGGAGAGAACCCCCCCTGCTCTCAGTCTAAATCAGGGGTCCCCGACACACGCTAGCATTTCTATCAGACTATGAGCTCCCACAATAAGCCTGGGCCTCCCACCGTTTGACTGGAGGTCAAAACAGCCCACATACATGCAAACGTGCCGACCCCTGATATGCACTAATGACATAGAAGATAGATGAGTTCATAAAGTCAACTTTCAGTGATAATTGCGCCAAGTTCATTTGGGCTACAAGTTTAAAATTGGAGTCTGGTGTGGCTCCATTAGATGTCACCAAAATGGACGCCCACAGCCTTACCTTGTAGGACATCATCCCATAGTCGGACATCTTGTTGTGACCGGTCTTCCCGTCAGGCTGAGACTTGGACTTATCTCCAGCAGACATGTTGACTGCAAGACAAAAAAATAAACTGTTTACAACAATAATCGGAATAGCAACTAATGGCTTGGCATGATGCGAGTAAAGAAGATGCATAAAACATAATAAATATCCATGACAATCCCTGTGTCGGCTTTGAACGTTCATTTACGCAACTGTATAGATATATTTCAACCCGCAGTTTCATAGCTATCGCTAGGTTAATGTCCTTGTTTTTTTTTTTGTTTTTTTTTACCCTGTATGTTATTTGTGACCGTCTTACCTGTGTGGCGGTGCGTGCAGAGGTCGACTCGGGGCTGGCGTGAATGGAGTGAGCGTGCCCTGGGCCCCTCGTGCCCCTCTTATACGCTGGCGTCCTGGGACAGAGGATTAGAGACAGAGAAGCAAACTCGCTGAGCTCACAAAGCCGCGACAGAATAGAAACACCCCCATCATCAAAGCGCGGGGCACGGAGGTGAGCGCAGGGCGACGGCAGCGCGAGTGACATTTGGGGAAACGTAAAAAAAAAAAAAAAATGTGTATTCTGTCATTTCTGTTCCATTTGATAGAAAGGGTCCATATCAGGTCATCTTTCGTGGCGTTTAAAATTGCCCACATGAAATGGTCTCTGTGCCTTCTTTCAACAAAAAAAAAGAAAATAAAAAAAAAAAAAGCTTTGCCCACCTTACATTTCACACAGTCAGACTCCAATGTTAAAATGTCCAAGGAACTCATTTGATCGGGAACTTGCCCTGACATTTAAGATCTCAAGAAGAGCTTTGTGAACCTATTATAAGTGACTTCCAGCTCACGTCAGGCATAAATCTTTACACAGCGTTGAACAGAAATACCGCATCCAAGGGGCATGAGTATCAGTATGAGTATTAGTATGAGTATTAGTATGAGTATTAGTATTCGAGATGCTGAGCGATTTGACTGTGCGTGGACGGCACACTATGAGAAGCTTGTGCCTGTACCATTCTGCTATTTTTGAGAATGTATACATTTGTAAACACCTACAAGTTTCACGTGTAGGTGTAGGTATCAAAAAAAGTAATTGCAAGCGTGACTAAGGAAGCGTATCTTAGTTACGCACTACGGTGTAACTAAGGTGTGTGTAGCTATGGTGTTTCAGGTGTCAGCTTATAAAACATACCAGTTTCATGAAATGCATTAATAGTTACGCCTCGTACACCTTAGTTACGCCTCGTACACCTTAGTTACGCCTGTACCGACACGTGGAGCTTGCGGGCTGTAATCTAAATCTCATTGTATCTGCCCCCGTGCCGTGATGCCATGTCCAATGCCCGACAGCCCTAAATGACTCATCATTTCTTCACGTTTTCTCATCTAAAGTTCAAACACATCTGTTCTATTATAGCGCAGTGGTTCCCAAAGTGGGGGTCGGTTTTACATTATCTGACACTGAATTCGATGCAGTACCCAAACTAGCGTCGTTAAACCAGATGTTAAATGTTTAATGATGAACTCTAATTACATTTTACAGAAGGGGGTGCCCAGTTGTTGGTTGAGCGATTTTGGTTGTTTGGGAATCCCTGTTACAGTGGACAGTAATTGTTCTGCATTGATTTGACAGACCAATATGGACGTTCCACTCAACTCAGTGGGCTTTATTTGAGCTTGGGACTGACACAAAAAGCTGCCACGAAGGCTGACCCCTTGTGGATGTGGTGCATATTGTCCTGATACAATACTACAGTACACCTACTATTACTTCCCTATTATGTTCATCCAGCATAGCAGCAGTATATGGGGAAATGGCAATTAGAAAGAGGGCTTTAAAGAACTTAACACGAATGAAAGGTATTGTTTAGGTATTTGTATGAGAGTGCGTTTGGTGACACTATAAACATTTGACTGACTCTGCATATTGTTTCAGACCAAGCGAATACTGTAAAGAGCCGCAAGTGTATTTTCACCCACAAACAGTCAAGCTTACAGCACATCATTTTTTAATGATGACATACGGATCAATTTTTTTTTTTTTTGGCTTTCAGGCTTCTTGATTAAAACCTCTATATCTAACATTTTAGTGTCCGACAGCAACGCATTGAAGTTACAAGCCTAAATGAAGGTGTGGTTACACGGTTAAAACCTCTGCTAAACAAGCCTTTTGATTAAAGGTAGAAATGGAATGCAAAATCTTGAAAAATGTATGATTTTCATGAGAAGGATATACAGTGAGAACCAGATGTTTACATACACTTCATAAAAAGACACATTTGCATTTTTTTTCTTACTGTCTGAAATTAAACCAGAATTAACTTTTGCTTTTTTTTTAGGTCAATTATAATTGTTTTAATTATTTCTTTTTGTCAAATTCCAGAAGAATGAAAGATAGAATTTTCTGCACATGTTTTTATTGCTTTTTACAAAACCAAAAGTTTACATACATTTCATTAACATTTGGTCACATTGCCTTTAAACTATGTTTTGGGTCAAATGTTTTGCATATCCTCCCACAAGCTCCTCACAATAGTTGGCAGGAGTTTTGGTCCGTTCCTCCAAACAGACCTGGTGTAACGGAGCCACATGTGTCGGCCACCTTGCCTTTCCAGCTCAGCCCACATTTTCAACTAGATTGAGATCCGGACTTTGTGATGGCCACTTCAAAACATTGAGGTAGGGGAAATCACTAATACACTTTTGGAGCATCCTTGAGCATAGCCTTGTTTTCTGTTTGGCCTACGCATATACATTTCTCATATATGCACATCTATAATCCCTGCAACACGTCATGTCTTTTGTCTGTCCCCGTGAATGTGCGGCAGTGGGACTCGCAAAAAGCAACCTGGCAATATGTTGTGAGATGTAATAACCTGGTCGTCCGTCCTCTGGGTGAGCTGAGTGCTTGGACAATCACTTCTCTGCATCGGGGTGCCACATATTAAATTCACACTGTCAGATTTTTTTTCAAGCGTGGGTGGGAGCAATATAACGGCATGCCTAGACCACAAGAAGGATGACCATGAGCTCGTCTTTCTCGCTGCAAAGTGGCCACAAAGGAGATGTCTCTAAACAAGATGAAAACATTACACCAAGGTTTTTTTTTCTTTTTTTTCTCGTCGAATACGAAAGCAATGTAGGTATGAATGACAATTAGTTTGCGTGATAATTAGAATGATATACCTCCTGCCTGGAAGAGAACGTCTGTGAAATGTCAATGAGGATTTTGAATCACTCCCCGGAGAGGGCCGGAGGCTGTTTTTCAGAGGGAGGGAAAGTGGTTCATTTTTATGCACAGACACCTCCCTGCTGCCTAAACTTGCAACTAGTGAGGCCAGGCCAAACAGAGACGCAAGGACGGCAGGCAGGAGCACAGACTTTGATTTGGAAATTGTGTGGAAAATGTGTTTATTCACAAAGTAATGTATACATTTGAGTAGGTAAGATAATCTGCCCATGGAACAAGTATTTTTGCACATAAAGAAGAAAAGCTCTTATATGGGTTTTGTCTTATATGATGTGCAAAACTACACATTCCAATGGCCGATTATTTTTTATTTTTTTTACTTTTATTGCAAGTCAAAATTACTCATATTAGGATAAAATATTCTTAATTCCAGTAATTTATCGAGAAAAGGCTTTTTGCAGTGTAGCAACACATTTTTCATTATGAACACCCAAGATACAACAATTATTCCATCAAATATTTATAGAATTTAGAAGCAGCGAAACAAAGACCTTTGAATTAAGCCGAGTTAATTTTGTGTTATGAAATCTTAAATTGTTTTATGTTTTGACCGTCCGGAACATAAGTGCAAGCCCCTAATGCTCAGACCACAGCTACAACTAGTTCTTATCTTCTGGTTCAGGGGTACAATAAACCTACTGAATAATATTTCAGGAACAATAAAATGCATCAGTCTTACAGAGCAGTCGCCTTTTATTGCATTATTCATTCGTGCATTCATTCTCACTCTGGCTACTAACACCACGTTCATACATATTGGCAAGATGTTCTGTCTTGCCAACGACGCAACAGTAAAGTATGTATGAACTATACAGTATGTTAATTACTGAGCCCTTTGTGACTAAATTCAACATCTTTATGGCAAGTTTTTCTTCCCCATCAAATATATTAGTTACCCTACACGTCTACAGTACAGTCAATGATGTAAAGTAAACCTAAATGTACAATGAGCATCGTAGCATGATGGTATTGCTTCCTATTTGGGCAATAACCACTTATACCAGGGGTCTCCAACAGGCGGCCCGCGGGCCGGATTTGATTCAATCCGGCCTCTGACTTGTAGAGCACAAATTCCTGAGTATGTCACAAAAAAAAAAAAGGTATGTGATTTTTTTTTTTAAAGAAATAACCAGAATGCTCACTCCATCCACTAGGGGGCAGCTTAAAGAAAGAAATGAAAGAATTCAGCCGAGGGCATTGACATAAGAAGAGATTAGGATATAAACAACACATTATAATCACGTGGTAAATGGACAGTCCGCCCCTGGGCGGCTGTGGCTACAATAGTCGCCTACCACTACCAAGTGCTGAGTGAATGAATAATGACCACAGTGTAGCAGAGACTTGTGACAGTGTGAGTGTGAGCCGAGGCTTTATAAACAAAAGCTCCAGTCCAGACCCCGGCAAAACACTCCCGATATATTTTGGCCCCCAGAGACCCCTGACTTATGCCATACAGAGTAAGTGTTTTGGTGCTAAGTTTACAATCACGCGCTCAGGATTTCATATGGTACTTTTACAACAAAACAACGGCACAACGTGTTGAATTTAAATGTAGACGCTTCACAAGCTGACTGCATGTTTTACTAAAATGTGCTGAGGCCCAAATCTTCCTTCAGAAAAGATCCCACAAAAACAACGTAGGATTCATGAATATTAACCAGGGCACAGTCACGTCTAACGGTGAGTGCCTCAAACCTCTGACTCATCCATTCAGGGATCTCAGTTCTGAGGGTTCCTCTGTTTTATAATGACTTTGTGCTGTGAATCGTAATCTAATGCTGATATCAACCGTGGGTCTTTTGGTATAAATAGCCTTGTGCCGCGGCAAGCGCTTCAGGCCGGGTGAGAAAATAGCGCACAAGCTTGTTCTGATCTCACAGTAGCCATGGGATTTACGGCTCTTTACTGGGAGCCGAGTCTTTGGGATCCGTTCCTTTCAAAGAGCCGTTCAAAACACTGGCTCTTTTTAAGCAGCCTTTACCAATCATCCAATCACAGCTCCAGCTCCAGCGGTACCTTCGCGTCATCATCACCCAGGATCCCCTTCCGAAGCTTCCCAGCCATGCTGCGATCCTCCTCCGCCCCTCCTCCGCCTAGCTTCTCCGCGGCCTACCACCACCGGTGTCCTGGAAACTTTAGGGGGAACATTTTGAACAAATATGGAACATTTTGGAGGGTAATTGGTTAAAAATGGGGGGAAAGTGTTCTGCCTTTTTGTAGCTGAATGAAGTTTTTTGGTTGTTTCACCTCAAACAAATGATTCAAATGCAAAATAAATTAAATGGAAGGAAAAGGAATACATTAACATCATTCTATATGGCAAATATTTTAGTATAGGCATCAAAAAAAGTATCGTTCAGGTATCGGTATGGAAAACCAAGTATCCTTAAAGTACCGGTATCGAAAAAACATTTAACCAGCCCTCGCCAGAACTAATAAAAAGAGGCTGCAACTGTCTCACAAATAATTGTTTTGTGCATTTAGCTTTTACTTTTTTTAGGTTTAAAAAGCCGTCACTCGTGTTGCCTGGCTGATTCTTGTGTTCATCCGGGACGAGTTCTGGGTAAAACTGGGTAAAACTGAAAAAAAAAAGATCCGGCTCTTTTCACAATTGAGGTCCGGGTCGAAACCGTTCACCTTAAAGAGCCGTTCAAAAGAGCCGCTCGGTCATCACTAATTCACAGCCTGCAATACCTTGTCCTCAACACATCGAGACATTTCCCCATGAATGCACTCTCTCCCCACCTGCCTTTTGCCCCCCTCCCTCAGCTTGGGGAAATGTATGGTAAAGTAATGCACTACAATAATTCAAATGATAAAAGTCTATGGAAAAAAAAAAATTAAAAGTTGAAAGTGCACTCCCCGACTGTAAAATATTTATATTTGCATTCCACATAATACTTACTGACTTGTTTGGGTCGAAACCAGGGCGGAGATCTCTAAAGAAAAACACGAGAGTTCGCGCTTCAGGTTACATCTCCGTGTCATTAAAGTTTCTCTTTGAAGAAGCGAAGTGTCCGAGCTGCTGACGTCGTAATGCGCACTCATCTCTTTCGGCCCAAACAGATCTAACCAGTGGGAGGAAGCAGCTGACCAGTCTGTCTGTCTATGTTAAATGTGTGCTCAAGGGAACTGTCAAATACAGAGGGGAAAACATGTTTGTGGAGGAGTGAACTGTGAGGTTTTGCACGGTGTAAATATAACTGGTTCGCGGTAGAGAGGGATCATTTCGTGGTTTGTGGACATCATAAAATTACGTAAATCACTGCAGCTATTCGGGCAAAGATTCTTCATTCGACTGCACATTAATCCTGCAGAAATGAATGAAGTCTGAATCCTCTGAGACGGCGCGTACTTACATAGAATTTGAAAATATTACCCGTGTACTAGTTTTTACACTCAAGCGCATGAAAACACGTGCTTTTATAACTCATCATTGGAAAGGGTTTGACACAATTGTGTAAAGTTATATGTTTTATCGGTCATGTCATGTTTCTATTATCTCTGTGATACATGTTAGGGCTACTCGACTTTAGAGGAAAGAAATATTAAGATTATTTTAGTCGTTACGGAAATCACAATTATTAACCTCTTACCTCCAGCCCTAACCAAGTGCTTTTTCGCTAGTTCGGCTTTACCCAGAGCTCACAGCCTATAGGCCGGTGTAACGCCTCATTTAAAAGCTAAGACCCTTCAAAACGGATCTAAACTGATATTTTTCCTCACGTTGTTGCAGTGTTGTTGTCACTTTTTTCTAATTTTTGCCGCTATTTCGTTGAGTTTTTGACACTTTTTTTGCTGCACCTTCAATGTTTTTTTTGTGTGTCACTTTTTCTTCTTGTTTTGTCGCTAAATACGTTTGTCAATATAAGCTTTAAAGTATTTTAGCTATACTTTGAACATAACACTCGACTAAATAGTCTATGTTTAAATGGTCTCAACTTAAATAGCACTTTTACACCTACGTTAGGCACTCAAAGCTTTATAGCAAGGATCCACTCACCCACTCACACACCAATGTACGCAGACACACTGGAGGCAAGGTGGGTGAAGTGTCTTGCCCGAGGACACAACGACAGTGTGCATCTTCAGGAGGTGGGAATCAAACCCCCGACCTCCCGATCATGAGACGACCCGCTCTACCATCTGCGCCAGCGTCGCCCCGGTTGCTCGCTTTGTTACAAATGGAAGGATCCTCGAGGTAGAGGGTATAACTTAATGCCTCAAGGCTGGGAACCACTGCCCTACATTATTAAGAAACAGGACTTGGGACCCAGTATTGTTGTGAGCCAAGACTGTACATTAGTGCAGTGGTTCCCAAAGTGGGGCTCTCGAGGCCTGGGGTGGGGGTCCCCAGATGACTTCAAGGTGAAATATAAAGAAAAATGCTACTGTTTTAGTATATTTAAGTGTAAAATAGCATATAACTTGTGAAATCCAGTCAAATATTCAAAATACATTGCTTTAATAAACATTAACTTGATTTTAATGTTAATGTTTTCCTGCACTAAAGTAGCATAAGCGCCGATAGCTTTATAACATGGGGGTCCCGAGTTGTTTATGTGTCACTTTTCAGCCAAAAAAGTTTGGTAGCCCCTGTATTAGTGACTATGGTGTTCTTTGTCCTGAAACCCTGAGGAAATGGGGTCTAGGCTCTTGACATTTAATATAGTGTCTCCCACACAGAGGTACAGGGACCCCTGGGGGTACTTGAGCACTTAGCAGGGGGCACTTGGAATGATTTCAGATTAAAAAGAAAGTGTTTTTAAGTAAAAGGTTTGATTTTGAGAGTACACGAGCCTCACTTTGAACACAGCATACTCTTAAACACTGAATATCTTAGTTTAGTTGGTCACGTTGTAATAATATTGGCAAGATCCTCGAGGTAGGGGGTACCCGGAGTATAAATGAACGACTCAAGGGGTACGCGAGAAAAAAGAAGGTTGGGAACCACTACTGCTCTAATGGACTTTGCACTGAAACTTTTTTGCCCCTCTTTATGTCATTATTGAACACAGCCCTGTTTGATCCCGCTTAAATCCCCACACGAGACGCTGTTTTGCTTCTGCTGGAATGGAGTGGACTGATTGGAGGCCAGTGCAACGTCCCAGCTCTGCTTCCAATCTCCTCCTGATATAATAGGAGCCGACATATGTGACATGTACTTTCCCCGTATATACCCTGGCTCTATAGGCTCATAATGAAGTGTCGGGGGCGAGGACCCGATGACGTAATGTTGACGTTGCCATGGGAACTGTGGTCGATTGTCCCGCGGTAAAGGTGCCTCGGTGCAAAACTCATAGTGGCGTTGAAAAAAGTCGAAACTACAGCATTGTGACAGCTATAGTTTAAACCCCCTGCCATGACCTTTTTGCTTCCAAACAATGCAAGCGAGTGATGTTTTAATAGTTGCCCTTACACATTTCTAACGTCCCAATCCTACCTAGGGATAAGTTTATAAGCAGGTTTCACTACCTAGGAGGCTTCATTGACACAGTAATGCAAACAATAACTACCTGCTAGTACAAATGCTTTATGCAGCACACAATGGTCATTATTACACAAATGCCTGCTTTTACAATATGGACCAAAAAAAAATCATTTCAGCACTAGAAAATTCAGGTACAGGGCCTTTAATGTTGTCAAATCCATAATGCATTTTTGTGTGCGAGTGTTTTTTAAAGGAAAAACGCCCACTTTGGTAAGTTTTCACACTAAGACAATTATTTAAAGCAACACCGCGTACAATTTTACCCAATAAATAAAATTGAAATACAAGCATTATTTTCATCGTTGGAAAATACCTCATAAAAAACAAACGTGTGCCTTTGCTGTGAGCGGCTCAGCTCTGCTAAGACATGACTGTAACTTTACCGGGAGTGGGTACGTCTCCAGCTCGTCTCCATGGCGATGTTGATTAAAGTCAGCAGAATTAGAGATTTAAACAGGTTAGGGTCTCATCCAAATCCATTATTTGATTACCCACTGCAGTAAGAGCATTTTCTGTGTCCAGCTGGTCATAGGAGCATGTTTTCTACTAATGGCAACAGTATAATCCAAAATGTTACGCAGTGTGCCTTTAAGTTCTTCCCTCACAGAAGGTAAATTTGATTCCCAGATCGTGTGCCTTTATGTGTGGAGATTCCTTGTTCCTCCCTGTGTCTGGATTGGTTTGGATGGGTTTCCCTCATCGACCCAAAACATGTATAATAGGCTAATTCTCCACATAAGTGTGTTGTTCTGTCTGTATAGTTTTGTTTATATTGCTCGAAATAAAACATTGGATTCAATTCAACTCGCTTGATGGTAACGGTAAATATTGTACGCAAAAATTAATAAATCAATAACAGAGCGTTAACAAAGGGGCAGATATCATAAGATCCTCCTTTTCATTCAGACTGCAATGACCTAGCATGTTCATGTCACTTTTGAATGAAATACATGAATACGAATATATAGACCCATTTGAGCCCACTCTCCGCAGGTAAAAAAGAAGAAAAATTATATAAGTTATGGAACAGAGTCGAAAATTGCTTCATCCAGCCCTCGGCCCCCAGTTTGCCCACCTCTGAGATACAGAACCATGTGCGGAGCTCGAGATCTAGAGATCAGTCCCTGCTAGGACTGGCTGTCCACATAAAGGGTAAACCCGCCATTTACTCTCCCCATGACATACGGGTGATTTGGGTTGATAAAACGAGCTAAACATTCTCAGCCAGGGCCAGTGTGAAAGGCCTAATCTGACAGTGAAATAACACCACTTCTTTAAATGACATCCTTAGACCATTAAATAAATGTCACAACGCCCACAATAAAATGACTCTAGTACCTTGACTGCTTTCTATAAACCTTCCTCTACCATTTGAGGCAGTCTCTCGCCCGGCTTTCACAAATCCAGGCATTCTCTGACTATAGCCCGGGCCTTTGTTGCGCTACGACGGCACTGCTGACCTACACGAATAGAGCAACAACAGGCGGCATTCACGGCACTTCTGTATTTGAAGCGCTGAGTCGACAGGCCACACAGGGTTACAACAAAGACACACAACACACACACAAAGTGAGTGAGGTTTTGCGCTCAGAGGGAGCTCGGGAGCGCGCCTGGACAGTTTACGCGCGCGCACGAGCATAGCGCAGGTGTAAAGGTGCACAGGCACGTCAATTCATTCATTCAATCTTTATTAAGGGCTATTAAAATACCACATTTCTGACGTGAATCTCATCAAATGGTCTCAGGACACGCCAGAGTCCGTATAATGGCATTCTGAGAGTCAGTCTACACATACATTTAAAATAACAAGTGCAGCTCCACAGTCAGCAAACATCTGACTCGCACTACAGAGTCTAGGCATCTTTAACAGCAGCCTCATTGAGTCATGATATAGTGTGAGCCTCTGCGAGCTGGACTTTTAAAAACTTCGCCACAGCTGTGCAGTGTTTACAGAGGACAACAAAAAGTTTGACATCCACAGAACACATATAGTATTTCCTGACCAACATGTTTGATTGTCCAACCAAAGCCGCGCGTAATGCTCAAAACGAAGTAGAAGAAAAATAAGTTAAAAAAAGTTAATTAAGTTATAGCCTAAAGATACGCGCGTGTGCGTAAAATGCTTATGTGGTCAGTGGCCTTAAAATTATAATGCAACCTCGTTCAATAAAGGACTTGAGTGAATAATGATGACAGTACCGCTTTGAGAAACTTGGTAGGCTTGTAAAGCGCAATACAAGTGTGAGACATTATTATTAAACTATCATAGTGCCTCGGACATTGCATTTTTCCTCTCAGGCCATGTTTTCACGAGGTTTGTCTTCGAAGAGCCCCTGATACGTTTTACTGTTATTCCTATTGATATGACCATTGATCATATCAATAGGAATGACATGCCTGACCAGTAACGCATGGCAAGCTTTAACTCTGGGGCGACCATCATTAGCATAAAGGGGCCGCACAAGCACGCGCGCGCAGGCACGTGCCAGTCGCGTGGACGTGAGTATATAACCAAAGGGCCAGGTTCCCACAAAAGTTTACGCTAACGGATTTTGGTGCGTGAGGAGGTCCGTGAACGCCACAGCGGTAAGGGGGAAACCACTAGGCCACATAGAAGTGAACTCGTGCTTTTAAAGTTAGACTTGTAAAGACACTTTAATGACAGTGGGCTATTCTTGTTTCCCGTCTAGATGAATAGATTCCATAGACACTCCCACAATTATCCCTACATGTCCTCTTCCGGCATGGGGATGGCTCCTTTCTTCAAGGTAAGTTCTCTCTTCCTTCATTAAACGCATCCATACGTGGCCTCTTTCTTCACCCCTGCCCCGGGCCGTCTGTCTCCCTCTCTCGCCCCGCGCAGGTGACGGTCTTCGAGCAGGAGCACTTCCAGGGCAAGTGCATGGAATTCACCTCGGAGTGCTGCAACATCCACGAGTGCGGCTTCGACAACATCCGCTCCATCCGAGTGGAGAGTGGAGCGTGAGTCATCGGCCCGTACGCCTGCACGTCCCCGTGGACAGCTGACTGGCTCCGAGACGTAAATGAGACCAGAGAACCGGTGTCCGAGCTCCCACTACTGAAACAGGACACCTCATACAGGGCGCTCCAGCCCACGTGTAGTGCGCACTGTTGGGGTTAAGCGCCTCGGGCCACCACTTTCCTTTTCTTTTTTTCTTTTTTTTTTTACAGAAGGAACATAAAAGAGTGGTGTGGACTGAGTGAACACCGGTTAATGGTGTCAGTCAGGCAGTTTTTGTGGATTTGGAAGAGTTAAATGTGCCTCTTCAGGACGTACAGGCCTGAAATAAGAGCGCGTGAGCCTCTATCCCAACGTCCTCTGTTGGGCGGCCTATTTATGGCGTTCCCTTGAAATCTTTATGTAGTTCCCGATATTTATCACACATTTAATGCACTGATAGTTATAATTAGTTATTGTCCAAAGGGCCATGGGGGCGCGAACGTTTCTCAAACTGTGGTATAGT
Organism: Proterorhinus semilunaris; assembly: GCA_021464625.1. NCBI lineage: Eukaryota > Metazoa > Chordata > Actinopteri > Gobiiformes > Gobiidae > Proterorhinus > Proterorhinus semilunaris. The sequence goes on from CM038349.1 coordinate 10,318,523, forward strand.
TACCGTATGTGTTTCGGCTCCCCTGTCCTGAGTCATGTAGGTCTGGTTCATCCCTAGTCCGGACCTGATTCAATCCGAATTCTGACCTGGCGTGGTCGTCCTCTAGGGGCGGTTTAACTCTGGTGTTTCTCGCACAGCCTCATAGGTGGGACTTGGTAGAGAAAGCTTGAGAGGCAGAAGTGGGTGGAGTGGCCAAAATGCAGTATTTACTAAAGCAAAATGTAGGAACGTAAAATAATTATTCAAGTAAAAGTAAAAAACATACAAAAATAAAATAAAAAAGTACTTGGAGAAAATGTCACTTGAATGCGACAGTTGGTGGAGCGGGTCGCCTCGTGATCGGAAGGTCTTGGGTTCGAATCCCAGCTCCTGAAGGTGCCCACTGCCGTCGTGTCGTTGGGCAAGACACTTCACCCTCCTCGCCTCTAGTGTCTGCTGTGCACCGGTGTGTGAATGGGTGACTGATTCCTGGCTGTAAAGCGCTTTGGGCCTAATGCAGTGTTAATTTTGACAACATATTTTAATTTAGTTTTAGTCTTTTGACGAAAATGTAATTCAGTTTTAGTCGAGTTTTAGTCAAAAAAATATCTTCAATTTTAGTCGAGTTTTAGTCGACTGAAATTGCAAGTCAATTTAGTCGACTAAATTTAGGACAAATTTAATCGACTGTATTTATAATATTCATTATACTCATATTTAATCGAGGTCCTGCTTCATGGAGCTGGTCCCTCATGAACAAAGCTCAGAGCTGTTCCTTTGGCAGTGAATTTACATGATATGAGGCTCTTTCAGACGGTCAATAGAAGTTTGGATGATTTTAGTCTCTCCTTTCCATTTTTATTTAGTCTCATTTTAGTCGACTAAAATATCTGGACATTTTCGTCATAGTTTTAGTCTCATGAAAAACTTTAAATTTAGTTTTAGTCCAATTTTAGTCGTCAGAAAAATCACTTTGACTAAAATTAAGACTAAATATTTTAGTCGACGAAATTAACACTGGCCTAATGAAGGTAGAAAAGCGCTATATGAGTTGAAATTTCGTCTAAATTTGGTTTCAATGACGCCGTAAATTGTGTGAAGCAAAACATAAAATCATGTGGAAATTGTGACGTTTCCGAAGAAAATTCCAGGACAACGGCATAAAAAGGTCCAGACAAATGAAATACTCCTAAAGAACAAGGTGCACGACATGAACTACATCTCCTTTATAGATCAAAATGAAGCGTGTGCCGCTTAAATACTTACTCACAGTGGGAAAAAAAGTTACAATTATTTTTACTCGAGTAAGAGTAGTGATATAGGTGTAACTGAGTACTGCCCCGACTGTCTTCCAGTTGGGTTGGCTTCGAGCACCACAACTTTGAGGGGCAGCAGTTCATCCTGGAGCGCGGAGAGTATCCCAACTGGGAGTCCTACACCGGAGCCCTGTCCTACCACACCGAGTGGTTCATGTCTTTCCGCCCCGTCTACTGCGCCGTGAGTACTGCACACAGATGCTTCTTCCAAATAGAGCTTTTACCCAATACATACAATCAACTTGGCATTTCAGAACTGTGTCTTTGAGTGCAGTTTCTGGATGCCCACACAGGCAGTCGGGCGAAATGGCAAATGCCCCGTATTGATCTCCATTTTCTATTTCATTGTATTTCATTCTTTCTAAAATATGACTGCACAAAATATTCCAAGGTCTGATTTGAGTACAATTCTTCCTCCGCTGTCCATCCTCTCTCCGTCTCTGGTTAAAATTAGCGTCCGTGGGTGTTGGGGAAAGGGCACAAAATGTCGCCCGGAAACATGTTACCCACACTGGGCGGGAGACGGGCCCACAAATAGCCGAGGGCAAGTCACAGTTTGACCGTAACCCGGGCGTAATCCCACCACCGTCTTTCCCTCCCAACCCCCCCCCCCCCCCCCCCCCCCCCCCCCCCTCTCCGCCCCCTCTGCAGTCTCACCACAGCAGCCGCATGACCATCTACGAGAGGGAGAACTTCATGGGCCGCTGCACCGAGCTGTGCGACGACTACCCCTCCCTGCGGGCCATGGGCTGGATGACGCCCGAGGTCGGCTCCATGCATGTGCAGTGCGGAGCGTGAGTCTCTCTTCTTCTCCCCTATACAGTCGTTATACGTGGAGTCAAAATGCGATTGGAACTAAGGCTGCACAATGTATCGCAAAAAAAAAACATCGTATCGCGATATTGGGCGATGCGATATCCGTATCACAAGAAGCCGCAATATATCACACCATCACTGAAGTCTTCATCCGACTGAGATCGACACATTTTTTTTTTGCAAACTCATCCAAAAAACAAACAATGAGCTGAACTGAAAAATGTTTTGATCCAGATTGAGTTTTTTTTTTTAATGGAACATCCCTAATTTGAACCGTCCGTCTTATATCTGGGACACAGTGTAACACGTAAAGTAATATGAACTTTGGATTGTCAGTGCACTTTTAGCTCGTAAAGGAACTGATCTATGCAAAGTGGGTCCTGCATTTTCATCCCCTTGAAGCAAAATACAAAATATTATTGACTTTATTCCAATAGAATGACGGTCCACATTAAAAGAAAAGGCACACATAAAAACAATACATTTATCTCCTGTATTGCTGGGTTGCAGGCTCTAGAATGCGATGTCGTCACCGGACCCAGCGGGGGGCGGGAGACAGTTTTTCCCATTAACAGCATTACACTTTCACAAGTCGTAGCTCAAAAGAAAATGTATGAATCACAAAAATGATCATTAGTATCAGTCACTGGGTCCAAGATCTCTCTGTACAAGACCAAAAATGTCCTCAAAAACAAAATAATTTTTCCTCCATATAATAGTTTTGGCCTTTATAATGCTGTGATGTCACCTGCGACCCAGCAATAGTCTGAGCAGCCTGTGAGTCCATATACGAGGAGGATATCGCACGGAGCTTAGTCCAGGGTCGGTCAATGCGGTGATGATACTGTTCATAATTGATGTGATTTTAAATTCAATTTCTGCACCCAAAATCCAGTTTATAAAACGCATTACACAGTCAATACTCACTTTTAATTAATGAGATTTAGCAACGTATTTCATTGTCACCATCAAAACTTTCGGTTAATTCAAAGCCGTCAATCGAAGCGGAAAACACGCAAAGGCGCTCTGATAGTATGAGGTTAAAGAGCTTTTATTGTGCGTACACCCTGGCGTCGGCTCAGAGGAGCTGAAACGCTGCTTTTTTAACTTTATACCATTAGAGAGCCTTGGGGTTTGCTTTCTTGCATCAGGCAGACAACGTTTTCGTTTAAAGCGGAAGAATTCACCTAGAACAGAGGCATTTCACACCTCACCGTTAGAGCTTTGCAGCAGACTCATAGTCCAGCTCAAAAACACAATGTTACATACTGTAATGAGGAGCAATAAGTGCCTTTATCCAGTTCCTTCTCTACACCAGCAGACAGCCCTCCTGACCCGAGTGCTCAGGCAGATGTATTCAAAGTTGACATTTATACTTTTGCATAAACGATGATTCGTCCCGCCTTCAGCTTCGTGTGCTACGAGTACCCGGGATACAGGGGCCAGCAGTACATCATGGAGTGCGAGAGACACAGCGGAGACTACCAGCACTGGAGGAACTGGGGGTCCCACTGTCAGACCCCCAAGATCCAGTCCATCAGGCGCATCCGTCACTGAGCGGGACCAACAGAGCAGCTACCTCCATCTCCAGCTCCTTTTCTAACGACGCTCATTTTGTTCTAGAAGTGAAATAAATTGAGAATCATGACAAATAAAAAGATGGATTGTGTTTGGAGTCATTGGGTCAAGGTGGTTCATCTTCATAAACTCTTCTTTATGCAAGCCATGAATTAGAGTCACTTCTATTGCACTTCAACATACTGTAGTTGGGGCTGGGTATCGATAAACAATACCACTGTGGTAGGATAAATTTGCAGAGATTGCTGGGTGGAGGAGCTTGTGCAGAGTAACGAAAGCAATCTAAAAAGCAAAATAAAGTCCGAGGCACTCGAGTCAAAGTAGAAAAATTAAAAGTCCTTTATTGGGAAATGGACCAGCCTACGCGTTTCGACCGTCAAAGGTCTTCGTCAGGGCATGTAAAATTGATCACAGGTGTGGGCATTTATACAAGAAAATCATGTGACCAAACATGTCACGTGATACAACATGTCACGTGGTCAAGAACAACAGAACAAAAAAGCATACAGATAGACTAAATTGTCCTGGCCAGGACTAAATACAAGAGACCCAGGGAGATAAAATAAGACAATTGTGGTAATACGTCCACAAATGGACACAAGGCGCATAAACTCAGTGAGCAAAAATGATACACGAGTCATAAAAAATGTCAAACTATTGACCCTTCATAGAAAGGGGGAGAAGTCAATTTCCTCATTTAACCCAGGAGGACAGGTGGCTCCCAGAGTTTCAATCCAGTAGGTTTCACGTTGTAGAAGTTTTTTGAGTCTATTGCCTCCCCGGAGGTCCATTTCCACAGATTCAATGACCATTACTTTCAGTATATTGAGGTTAGAGTGGCCAGAGGTTTTAAAATGCTTTGCGATGGGGTAGTCCATATTTTGAGATCTAACAGCATATTTGTGTTCAGCAAATCTTTGTTTGAGTTTTCTCTTAGTGCGTCCAATATAAAAACATCCACAGTCGCAATCAATCCTATATACCACGTAGGTGGAATTGCAATTGGCAAAAGAACGGCAGTGGAAGGTGTTTACAAGTTTTGAGTCCATGAAAGTTTTAGTTGTGTTGATGTGGGAGCAATGAGCGCAATGCCCACATCTGAAGGTTCCTGTCGGTTTTTTGAAGAAAGTGGTCGGTTTTCTGGAAGGAAGATGGTTGGTCACAAGTTTGTCTCTTAGGGTAGGAGGGCGCTTGAAGGAGAACATTGGTGGATCAGTGAACAAAGAGCCCAAAGTTTGGTCACAAGATAAAATACTCCAGTTTTTGAGGATGACACCTTTGATTTTGTGCGCCATATTGCTATATTGTATTGGACAGAACATTTTAGTGCTGGATTGCGAAGGAGGACGTCTATTTTTCTGCAGCAGGCTTTCTCTATCTAAAGTGCGGGCTTTACAAAGTGCATTGTTCAGTGTAGTTTTTGAGTAGCCCCTCTGAGAAAATCTGTTGTACATATCACGTGCTTGTTGTTCAAAATCACTATCCAAATTACAGATCCTTCTTAACCTTTGAAATTGGCCAAAGGGGATGTTAGAAATCAAGTTTTTGGGGTGACAGCTTTCAGCTCTGAGTAAAGTGTTTCTGTCAGTTTCTTTTCTGAAGATAGATGTTTGTATGAGGCCTTCCTTGTCCAGAAGAATTCTAAGGTCCAGAAAATGTATTTCTTGTTGGCTGTATTCCAGGCTGAGCTTGATGTTAGGGTTCGTGTCATTCAGAAAAGTGTGGAAATCCAAAAGTTGGTCTTGAGAGCCTGTAAAGATAAACAGGAGGTCATCAATATATCTTCCGTAGAATTTGATGTAGGGTCTAAATGGATTTCTAGCACTAAACACGTACCGTTGTTCCCAAAGTCCCAAAAAGAGACCAGCATAATTGGGGGCATAGGAGGCTCCCATGGCAGTCCCCTTAATTTGCTTGTAGATGCGGTCCTGGAACAGAAAAATGTTGTTGTTTAGTGTCCATTGTGTAAGAGTGACAATAAAATCTGTAGGAGGCATCATAGGATCGTCTCTCTTTTGTAGAAAGTGTGTTAAGGCCTCCAGGCCTTCCTGATGAACAATATTAGTGTAGAGGCTTTCCACATCCATGGTGACTAAAAAGGCAGATTGACACTGTTGTAGATCCTTGAGTTTGTTAAGGACATGTGTTGTGTCTTCAAGGTAAGACTCCAAAGAGGCTGTGAGGGGTTTTATAATGTAATCAATGTATTGAGCCACAGGTTCAGTCAATGTGTCAATGCCACTTATAATAGGTCTACCTGGAGGCAAATATAGGTTTTTATGGATTTTAGGGAGGAGGTAAAATGAAGCAAGTTTGGGACTGGGAGGCAAAAGAAAGTCGAATTCATGTTTATTTAGCCAGTTATGTTCTAAAGCATTGTTGAGGATGCTGAGTAACTCCGTTCTAATAGTTTCTGAAGGGTTAGTTTTAAGATGAACATAGAATTGTGTATCATTGAGTTGTCTATATGCCTCCTGCAAATAGTGCGCCTTACCCCAAATAACTGTAGCTCCACCTTTGTCTGCCTGGCGGACCACAATGTCTTCATTATTCTTGATCCACGTGATAGCCTGGCGTTCACCTACAGAGATATTAGAGTGCGTGTTGGTATCATTCTGTAGGATAATGTTCACATCATGGTCGACCTTTTTTGTGAAGGCATTTAGACAAGCATTGTTGCTGACAGGAAAAAAGGTGGATTTGCGTTTGAAAGGGGTAACGGGGGCAATCTGGGTAGAGATAGAATTAGCAGAGGAGACATCGGGTGCCGGGCGGGTATGGTACCAAGTTTTAAGATGTAGATTACGGTAAAATTTGTATAGGTCAACTTTAGTTTGAAACTTATTAGTTTGGTATGTTGGCGCAAAGGAAAGGCCTTTGGACAAAAGTTTAAGACAGTTAGTGGGAAGTTGTACGTCGGAGATATTTATTACCGTTTGCTGTTGTAGCTCTGTGTCCGGTGTGGTTGTCGTGGTCGAAGGTGGAAACGGCCGTTTCTTCGGTCTGCCCCTTCTCGTCTTGCGTTTGTGTGGAGCATGGAGTCGGGAGTGTGGTCCAAAAAAGAAGCAGACGACGAGCTAGCTGGGTTGCGGCTATGAGGCTCCTCATCTTCACTAGTGGGAGCACTGCTGGGCAGGGAGAACGAGACTGAGCGAGGCCTTCTAATTGAAGTGCGGTGTGGGTGGCGTTGCCAAGAATACACTGCGTTCTCTCTGTAGTCTAGTTTGTCCCGTTGAAATTTCTCCACCTTTTTGCGTGTTAGGTTCTTGGCGAGTTGTATCACATCCTCGTTTATTTTCACTTCCGTAGCAGCAGCCCGTTCTATCAGTTCATGTGACGAATTGGCCTCAGAGAGTGTTCGTTTTACTTCCGGGATCAGCTTGTTTACTTCGGCCCGCTGGGTCTTAGCTTCATCAATTAAAAGCAGCATTAAATCGAAGGAGCATTTGTTAAGAATGGCCTCCCATTTTTGTTTAAAAACAAGATTGTCTTTTCCGAAGGAGGGAAATTTGTGGATACGAAGTCCTCTCGGGATAATTTTCTCCCTCCAGTAGTCGGACAATGCAATAGAATGTAGTTCAAGTTTTTTGTCCTTCTCCAGGAGTTTTTTGAGGTCTTGATGAGTAAAGTGTTGTTCAGGAGTTTCAGAATGGTCCAAGTTGAACAAAGAGTCTCTGACTATAATGTTGTTGCCCTCTTCATTAGTGTAGAAAAGGGTGTTGCCAGGTGTCTGTGGCATCCTGGGGATCGACCAAAAAGCACGTTCAAAGTGAAAAAATGAACGGAGCGACTCACCCAAAAACACCACGGCCCGTGGGTGTCTAGAAGTCAATAAAAATAGAAAAGGGGTGAGTGCATCGCTGGTCTGGAAAAAAGTAAAAAAGTAAGACCGGTGCTCATCAGAGACTGGGGCTGCGCTAAGAAAGGATAAATTTGCAGAGATTGCTGGGTGGAGGAGCTTGTGCAGAGTAACGAAAGCAATAATCCTGCACTGTCACTAAAAAAGTTGTAAATTCGACCTGGGGTGGCAGTAGTGAGTATAAAAATGACCAACTTGAATCTAGTCCCTTTAAAAGGTGCATTACGCAATTTTTTATGCGGAAAAAAATAATATTTGTGCGTATGTGACTTTGTTGTACGAGTGTCAGCGCGACGCCTTTGCTAAACAGGATCAATTGTTTTGTAGGTTTTCTGGTCAGCAGCAAGAACCTTCCAAACAACGGATCCTGGAGCGCCCCTAGAGGCCACTGTGATGGAAAGTAAAGGCACCGCGCTGACCACTCATACAGCCGCTGGGTCACTGCGAGGTCAAAGGTTTATACGCACAAATATGAAAATAAATAATGGAGTGGCAACCAAATGGATTATAATTTGGAAGAATAAAGTGGTCTCAAAAAGTGTCTCCCAGCAACTACAGTGCAGGCCTTTGGTGGGTGCGCAATACATCTCACAGTGACATTTGTTACATTCTGAATTTTTACACCGCCAAAAGACAATATCATCAAATTCCCACACATATAAACAACACATTTACACGTAAAGCATCTTATTTACAAAGTACTTGCTGTTCCCTTACACCTCCCTTCCTACATTAAGTCTCCATGGAAACGGTTAGATTAAATCACTTTACAAAGACAGTGAGTTGACAGCGTAGTCTCCACCCACCCCCGGGAGGGAATAAAACACAAAGGCAAGACGTGGCTTCGACGGTGTTTATTAAAATACCTGCTGTTTTAATCCGCAAAAATATGCAACTCTGACACCTTTGAGAAGCACAAGTAAAATCTGACGTGTGATTTGGTTACACAACTCTTCGTCAGTCAAAACAATGCCTCGCAAGATCGACAAAGAACAACGCTGTGCAATGGTAAGGTGGCGGTACATCGTTATATCATTATGGCCCTGAAATGTATAAAAGATGATGCCGATTTTCAAGGATATGTTCATGATTACATTCACAGCTCTGTTTATTGCATTTAACAATAATCACAATAAAAAGAAAAAGGAAGAAAATAAATGAGGCATGAGGACCATAAGTAAATGTCCTTTCTGTGTTGGTCTAAGGCCTGTATATTGCAGCCATCAAAAAAAAAAATGTAATCTTTTATCAAGTGTTAATCTATGTGATATATATCAACCATAGCACAGATAATGAAAACAAAATCCTTGAAAATACAGCGGTTTATGGAAAATCTTCAAATTAAAATGGCGTTTTATGTGCAGCTTGTTCATTCTTCAAATCAGTAACACTTTATAATAACCTTAACCTTATTTAGCCTCAATACATTATGAGTTAACACTTAATTCATCATGAACACTTACTTTACAAATAAGTGTGTGAAGAACTTCTTATGCCTGACTCATGAGAACTATTAATTTCCTCCAGTTTGACATTACCCAAATCTTAAAGCTTCAAACGAAAAAGCATAAAACAAACGAGGATGAAAAAGCAACAAAAACGCGACAAATCAGCGACAAAAACGTGCCGGAAATAAACAAAAAATGCGACGAAAAAGTGAGAAAAACGTGATGAAAATACAAAGAAAAGGTGTCACGAAAAAAATTCTATAATCAGATTTGTCGACCTTAGCTTTCAAATGTTACACTGTTGCTCTGCAGACGAGAAGCTTTTAGATTTAAAGCTGAACTGGAGAAAATGTGCTCAGTTAAGTAGAGGTCAGAGGTTAAGTAGTTAAGTAGTTTGTTATTAAGTGTTAGCCACATTTAAAGTCACACAGCGTAGAATTTAAATCAATAAATAAAATTGAAAAACAAGCATTTATTTCATGACTGATATTTTCATAATTGAAAAATACCTCATGAATGTACAAACAAACATGTGCCTTTGCTGTGAGCGGCTCCTCAGACAGGACTGTTACTTTACCGGGCGTGGGTACGTCTCCAGCTCGTCTCCATGGAGATGTGTCTAAAGTCAGTAGAATTTGAGATTTTAATAGATTATGTTCCCATCCAAATCCATTCTTTGATTATCCACTGTAGTAATAGAATGTTCTGTGTCGAGCTGGTCATTGGGAACATATTTTATAGTCCAGTATAGTCCAAAATGTTCCGCAGTGTGCCTTTAACTAATGAATTAAGTGTTAGCTCATCATTTACTGAGGCTAAATAAGGTGTAGTTATTATAAAGTGTTTAACTCTCAATAGCCTTTTTTTTATGTGAAATTTTGACTTACACAGCCCAGAGTTAACCTTTATTTAACCAGTAAAATCCCAGTGAGAGTCTGGATTTTTTTCCTAGAGAAAAACAGTGCACACAAACAGCCGAAGTTGAATTGTGATCTACCGAGGTGAACCGTATTAAACAAACAGCAGCAGCGAGACAATGAGGGAAAAGTTAAGTTTGTTTGCTGAGAATCTATACGAGCGAACAAAGTAATCCCGTAACCGAGGCTGTTTCGACGCTCAGCATCCAGCAGAGCACTCTGTAATTACTTCATCAAACACTCTCCAAACACAATCTTCGGCTAAATCAATTCTTCATTTGTCTTTAGTCGCTGTGTGATGCTTTCGAGCAGTACAAAGCAACAGAAACCAGTCAATCACAAGCGTGACGATTATCCAGGTTATACAACATTTCAAAACTGTTATCGCACCGTGTAGCATAATTAGCTTGAAGGCTAATTGGTAACAATAAATTGGAAACAGATTGCCTTAAAAGAATTACAAAAAAAAATGAAATATCACATCATGTTGACAAAAGCAAAAGCAATTTGCAAAAGGTCTTAGCTTTCAAATAAAGCTGTAAGAAGCTTTTAGATTTGGATAAAACCAAACTGAAGAAAATGTGGTCAGTTAAGGCGGGGGCAGAGGTTAAACTTTTGAATTTTTCAAAAAGTTAATGGAGATTTTTAATGGGACTTTTACTTCAGGGACGAGGGCAGGACCCCCCCCCCCCCCCCCCCATATTTAGTAAAAACTTTTTTTTTTTTACTTTTTTAGCATCAGATTGCTACATAATAAAATAGAAATAATAATCTTTAAAAGTGCCTGAACCCACTGTGTATTTACTGGGGAAAATGGCGCCACGTCCATTCGTTTTTTTTACCCGTCCATGAGCCCCCTCTCCTCCCCACAGCCCTGCTCCTCTGCCCTCTCCTCCTCTCTCCCTCTGTTCTTGCGCTGCCGTCTGTGGCGCCTCTGACCCGGGGGCGAGTCATGTCCACACGCCGCTCCGTCGCGGTCCCGCCCCTCGTACGCCGTCTCCTCGCCGGGCACATGCTCCTCGTCCTCATCCGAGTCCTCCTCGTCATAGTCGTCGTAATCGTCATAGTCTTCATCATCTTCATCGCTGTGGTCCAGGCCTGACTCATCGGAATTGTCCTCCTCCAGATAGCGGTAGCCTTTGACCTGAGCGGGAAAATGGGACAGTGATGACGAACAATGAGATGAGACACAATAGAGTTCAATCGCATGCGCTCTGGCCCGTAAAGTAACACACGGCCCGACACAAAAAAAGGTCACCACAAAAAAACAAGGGGTCACACGCTCTAACATTACGTATTTTCAGCTTTGATTACTGTGGTACTGCTGCAAAAAGCTTCTGCCATGTCAAAAGATCCAGTGTCTCGTTAATTATTCACCAGGATTTTCTTTTTATTGATGATGGGAGAGTGCGACCACTAAGCCAAAACCTTCTCCAGCACGTCCCAAAGATTGCTCCCACTCATGAATCCTGCCATTGTCATCTTGGAATATGCCCGTGCCATCAGGGAAGAAGAAATCCGTTGAAAGTAGGGCTGCACGATACTGAAGTACCTTGCGATATGCGATACCGCTGTGCAATATCGCGATAACGATATTATTGCGATATTTCACTAAACCATTTCAACACGATATGACCCATTGTAATCAAACACACATTGTAAGTGACTAAGACAAGACTTAAAATTAGGAAATGTTTAACTAAAACTTTTACAAATGTATAAATTCCGTGCATTTTTTTTTGCTGAGTTTGCACAAAAATGTGTCAGTTCGATGAAGACTTTAGTGATGTTGCGATATATTGCACCTAATATCGTGATGTGATATTTTTTGCGATATATTGTGCAGCCTTAATCGAAGGAATAACCTGGTCATTCAGGATGGTCAGGTCGTCAGCTGATTTCATTCTTTGGTCACTAGTGCTGCCTTCATGTGCTCTGGTGAAGATGATCCTTTCCAGTTGTGAAGTGGAAGTTACGAGTGCATTGGATTTAAGTGCTTTTGTGTCATAGAAAAGTGAAACAATAAAAGACATGCTGTATATACACAACTATACAGGGTCTTAGGACGCTCAGGGCAACTATTCATCTGTTGCTTCACTGCTTACTTTTCATTTACATTGGTCTGTCTCAACCACATAGTTTAAAGGCCTTTGGTTTGCGAAACAGCACTTGGATTCTCCACAGCACTACTGACCAAAATATTCTATGGACTGATGAACCCAAAGTTGAATTGTTTGGGAGGAACACACAACGTCATGTCTGGAGGAAAAATGGATCAGCACACCAACATCAAAACCCCATTCCCACTGGTGCAGGGAGAATCGTGGTGTGGGGCTGTTTTGTTGCCTTAGGGCCTGGACAACGTGCCATCATCAATGGAATAATGAATTCACAAGTTTATCAAGATATTTTGCAGAAAGACATTCACAACAGCGTGGAATAAGTAAGTGAACCCCTGTATTTAATAGCTGGCTGATCCTTCTTGTGCAGCAATAGTTGCTTTCCTGTAGTTGCAGATTAGACGCTCACAATGATCACGATGAATCTTGGACCATTCCTCTTTACAAAACTGCTGCAGTTCAGTGAGATTCAGGTGGTGGACTTACATGTAAATGTTTGGGTGGTATTAGTTTAAGCAGACACTATTTAATCATTCTTATGATTTTGATGAAAATCAGACCACATTTTATGACCAATTTAGGCAGAAATGTAAGAAATGGTAAGTGTACTCACTTTTTCCTCTCACTGTAACTTAAAACAATATAATGTATGTGTCTAAATAATGAACCTACATTTCAAGACTTTATAAATGTAACACTCCAGTAGAGGGCGCACTGCTTCCCCTGCTTGGCGCTCAGATGACCACAAACAGGATAGGAACAACTTTGTCGAAAGTGTCTGAACTTTAAAACACAGATGAGCTTCATTAATATATATATATATATATATATATATATATATATATATATATATATATATATATATATAAACACACTATATATAGTGCCTTGCGAAAGTACTAATACATCTTTGCACATGTTGTCATGTTTACAACCATAAACATAAAGATTTTATTTTACTGAACGTGCACACACAAGTAACAGACAACTGTGAAGTGAAAGCAAAATGATACATGATTCTGTTATTTTTTTTTAAAATAGAAAACCGAAAAGTGTCGTGTGCATAAGTATTCATACGGCATGACTTAATACTTTGTGGAACCCCCTTTTGCTGCAATAACAGCAGCAAATCTTCTGGGGTTTGACTCTACAAGGTTTGCACATCTAGAGACTGACATTTTAGCCCATTCCTCTTTACAAAACAACTCAAGCTCTGTGAAATTAGAAGGAGTGTGTTCTCTTTCAATTCTCTTGCTGACTCTAGCAGGTTTTCCTCCAAAATGTCCCTGTATTTGGCTCCATCCATGTTCCCAACTATTCTTACAATCTTCCCAGTCCCCGCTGAGGAAAAGCAGCCCCATAGCATGATGCTCCCCCCCCATATTTGACACTGGGGATGGTGCACTCAGGACGATGAGCAGTGTTAGGTTTGCTCCATACATAACGTTTTGCATTTTGGCCAAAAAGTAAAATTTCTGTCTCATCTGACAAAAGAACCTTCTTCCACATGGTACTTTCGCAAGGCACTATATATATATATATATATATATATATATAATAAAGCGGAATTTGTATGACCCTTACTATAATTTAGATAATTTAAATTTCTGTGGTGGAGCTTACTTTTTCTCCACATGTTTTGACCCGATTAATGGTTAATATCTCTGTCATAAGAGGGTCCAGAGTCCAGACGAGAGACAAGACCAGTGTTCACCAGTGACCAGTGATCACTTCCTTCCAGTACCTCCAGTTAACTGTTCAGTTTAGCTTCTTTTTTTCTTTTAATATATTCATAATCGATCTAGAAATACAGCACAACACAAGCGACGAGAAAGTACCTGCAACAATTGCAGTCCTGAACAGTCATGAACTTCTCCTTTCTGTTTTTGAACCGTATCCTCAAGTCTACATCCTCTTCTCTCACACCATTTAATTTCACATCCTCTTTCACAACATCTGCGTCTAAGCTTTCATTAATGTGATCCGGTAGGTTCCGATACATATGGACACATAGCCGCCCACTGCTGGTTAGAGAGCAATTTCCCCTGGCCATTTCTCTCACAGACTCATCAAAACTTTTAATATGACAGGGTTTTGATGTATCGTGAAGGCAGGATGACTAAGGACCAGTGGTGTGCCGTCAGGGCCAGCAGGGCCTTCTCTGCTGGCCCTGGCCAAATGAAAAAAAAAGTGTAAAATGTCTTAATTTCTAATGTATTTATATAATGTACAGTTGAGTCGCTTATATTGGTTATTGGTAAACTCGCTTCCACAATCAACACAGCCCACTCAAAACCTCATCAATAACTCGAACACCATTTTAAGACATCCACCGGCAATACAGTCGCTTACAGACCACCTAACAATTCGAAAATGAAAAAGTTGACTAATTCAGATCACCTTTGCGCCGAGGAGCACCATCTACTGCACTAAACGGACTTCTGCAAGAGAAAAGCCTGTTTCATCCATGCCAAATTCTACAGCCACGACGTCATAAAAAACTCCGTGCACATAACATTAAACTAGTCCAACCATAATACTTAAAGGGATATTTCAGGATTTTTGACATAGGGCCTCATTTCCTTGTTATCCAGAGTGTTGTTGATTTCTTCTGAGTTTTTTTTATTTTTATTCATGCAGTCCTTATATTTGAAGAGTTTCGTGACGCTAGGCTAGTGCAAGGCTACCGCATTACTACGGTATCAGTTAGCCTGCATTAAAAACAGTCTGACCCACTCCACAGAGCACCTGAGGCAAATCACTTATATATATAAAATCTACATGCAATTTTAGTCGACTAAAACTAGACTAAAATTGAAGAGAATTATTTGACTAAATCTCGACTAAAATGAAATACAATTTTCGTCAAAAGACCAAGACTAAAACGAAGTTAAAATACGTTGTCAAAATTAACACTGGCCTACAGGCTATGAGAAACGTTTACATTAAGTTGAACTGGAGAAAATGTGCTCAAGTTAAACTTTCATGTAGCGTTTTTACAAAAGTTTATCTGCCACAACAACTGTCCATCTGCGAAGGCGGGATTCGAATCACCAACATTACGGTGAGTACTCGGAAATCTCTAAAAAGCTTTAGGAATCTGCCACTTTTGAGCTCCATTCCTGTGTGGGGTCATAGGCGTTAGAGCGTTTTCTGGTATGAACTAAAAGCCATAAATACCCAGTGCGTTAGTGTCTCTCACCTTGTGCCTCGGACGGGGAATCCGAGGAAGCCTGTAGGGCACTTTATTGACCAGACGCCGCTCCATCACCCAGTAACAGTAACAGGCCAATAATAACATGGCCAAGAGAATCGAGAGTTTCGCCTGAGGGAGGAGGGAGACGAATAAGGCGCTTGTTTTCATTGTTGTCGGTATGTTTGTGCTGTGAAGATACAAACCCTCATGGGCATGTTGGACCAGAGGTACACCACAAAGATTGCCAGAGCCTGCAGCCAGTGATAGATGGTGTAAACAAAGTCAAGGCGCTCCTTTTCTTCCGCGTACAGCATCCCGACCAGCGCTGCAAGACACAAACATGACTGTGCAGCTTTGTACTGGATGTGAAGAGTTGTCGGGCTTAAAAGTGCAAGGTTGAGATAAATACTTAACGATGGAAACATAAATCTCTCTTTCCACACTTACTCCCAACGCCGGTCTTGTTGAGGGCCGTGCCGAGTCCCCACAGCGCGGCTATGATCAGGATGGGCGCGAGGTAGTCAGGGCTGCTGTGGGGATCGGTCCCACACTTGTCCCCTCCTGGTGTGGGGGAGAAGGCCATGAGAGCCACGATGAGCACTGCATGGACCACAGCACCCCCGATCAGGCACACCCACCGGGGCAGACGCAGCATGGACAGGGACAGGGAGGAGAAGACCGACGCGGAAAACCCGTAGACCATAATGATGAGCCACAGTTGTTTCAAACCCAACGCACAGACGCCGTAGGACTGAGGGGGGGGAAGCAGGCATTTAGTTTCACGTAAAAAGAAAGCAAATGTTTCATAGTGCATTGATGGGGCATAACATTATGACCACGGATGGGTGAAGCAAACACAGCTGTATCTTTGGGTATCATCAAGTCGAACTTCTCCACAGCTTTATCCCTGACCTCTCTGGTGTGCTCCTTGGCCTTCATGATGTTGTTTAGTGACCAATACACTCTGACAATAGCTCTGAGGCCCTCACAGAACAGCTGTAATTATACTGAGAGTAGATTACGCACAGGTGGCCTCTATTTAATGGTTAGGGCAAGGTGTGAACTTTCTGCAGTCATTAGGAATGTTATAAAGGCAATTTAATGCACTCAGAAAATGCTGTATGAATACTTATGCACGCCCCACTTTTCACTTTTCTATTTTTTGTAAAATAACAGAATCATGTATCATTTTGCTTTCACTTCACAGATGTCTGTTACTTGTGTGTGAACTTTCAGTAAAACATTCAAAATAAAATCTTTATGTTTATGGTTGTAAACATGACAAAAATGTGCAAAAGGTGTATTAGTACTTTCGAGAGGCACCTTTTTTTTTGTATTGTAAAAATAATTTAAGGCAAGTGGTCACAATGTTATAGCCTATTGGCGGATAATGAACTGAAATGTACCAGTGAGAATCCAGATGCAGCGAACACTATTTCAAACCCGCTGTAGATGAAGAAGGGGCAGAGGAGCCTGAGGCGGTAATCCCTGTGGTGTTTAAAAGGGAGCTGGAAGATGTTCCCCCACCCGATGCTGCGGAGGTCGATCTCCTCTGTCGGACGGTAGGCAGGGCCGCACAAAACCAGGAACTGAGAACAAAAGCAGGCTCAATGATAATCGATTAGAATTAGACTCATTTATGCCATTTTTACTCACACAGCATTGTCTTATTTACATCTCAGGCAACTGGCAACATCAAATGGTAAATAAATTAAGTGCAACATGCAGATTTTATTTTTCAGCTTGCACTCGCTATTTAGCACCTGCTTTGCTAAATGAGCCCCTTTATCTTTTAATTATGATACAATATTTCCTTCATCTGTAGTCATGGTGTTCCCTGTCCCACTCCCTCCTTGGGAGTGGCCTCTGTTTCAGATGGTTGGCCATTAGTATCGCAGTCTTCAGCCCTATCAGCGGAGGAACCCCTGGACAACTATAACTGAAGCTCCAACAAGGACTGGACATCCACGGTCTTGGCCCATCTGCTGAGGGACTCCCAGCGGCCCTGGGCGTTTCTATAGCCTGTCCGTCCATGGGAGTGGCTCTCAAGGGCCTCTTGAGTTTTTCCTTGCCCGGTAGGAAAGTCTAAGGACGGGACGCCGCTGAGGCTCGTCAGCATCTGCTGCCGATGTTTTATTGGACATTACCTCCTACATTTGCCTGAACTTTGCATTGTCTTGTTTATTTTCGGTTTCATTGTCTGAATGTTTGTGTTCAAATTTATATTAGGTAAGACCAACATAGTGGCATATCCTTTGCTATTTTAGCCCCAAACCACACATAGGGATAGTAAAAAGTCACACACTATCGTAATACAGAAAAGTGAAGACACATAATATTGTACATTTTAGGCAAGGATTATTCATAATATGTAACCTTTGATTTAAATCTAACAGTTGATTCTCTTTCATTGAAAAAGTGGGACATTCTGTTAACAGATGAGGCAAAGGGAAAAACAGGGAGCCTAATTTGGATTGACCTTAGACTTCAGCTTTGAAAGTCTCTGCAACGTCTTTGCTCACACTTCAAACTCATCCCATTTGATTAGTCTCCTCCTGATGACACAACGTATCACCTCACTGTGAATGTTAAGTTGCTAATTTTGAGGCTGCTGGTCTTGTGGCCGTGTTTGTAGTGAGTAAATAGCAGGTCAAGGTAGGTCAAGTGTTAATTTAATTTTAACTCATAATTTTCTCATCTACCACTACTTTATTAGATACAGATGTTATAATGGTAACGCATTATAGATTTTAGGAAAATTCACGGTTACCATGGAGATCCACCATGTTTGTGGGTGCTAGCATACATTTTCCATAGACTAACATTAGCTAAAAACCGAATCAAAAGTGAAGAAAAAAACGGTTGACTGTTAAGTCCCTGCTGGTAATAACACACATGGTTTCCAAATGTTTCAATGTAAACAATAACTCTTAAGAAGAAGTAGAAGATCTTTATTTATATATTAACAATAACCTTTTAAAATCTACATTAGGGTAGTACTGCAAATCGCATGATGCTTAGCGATATGGCATCACAATCCGGAACTCTATACTGGTGGCGTAGCTTAACAAGGGGAAGGAAGTGTGTTAAGGAAATCCTATTATCACTCTTGTTACACGTTTTCTGCCCAATTATAAGATGAAGTTAAAGCAATAGGCCACCGTTTTTCTATACTGAGATATGTTCTTACCTTAGCTTAGACGAGTTGATGCGTACCTGTCTGGTCTTTGTGTGTGCATTTAGTCACGCAAATGTTGTTAGCATTTAGCCTCTCCTAGCGTAGGTATAGCTCCAAACTGGGGTGAAGTTAGAAGCTACAAAGCTGTTCCACGTTTTCCATATATAGTCTCTATTGACCCTTGTTTGTAACGTGGTCTGTATTATTGTCCCACTTTAAAGCAGTACTAAGTAACTCATGCAACCTAGAGGCCATAAGCGCTACTGCAGGTGTCGTAGAATGTTGCATTTCTTTACTCATTAATAATTAATATTGTCTGTGAGAGTAAATAAGCAGACAGAAAATGGAGAGAGGGATATTGTACATCCAATTACCGTATTTTCTGGACTATAAGTCACTCTTTTTTTCCATAGTTTGGTGTGGGTTGCGTCTTATACTCCGGAGCGACTAATATGTGATTTTCTTTAAAAATTCAAATATATACTTTCACACGCCGCTAGAGGGCACTGCAGGCTAATTAAGCAGCAGAAAGAAAGTTTGGAGTGAGCGAGAGAGCGGAGGTTACTGCAATGAAGTAAACAAAACAAGCTAATCACGGGCTAAAAGCTAGAGGGCCACAGCTCGAGGAACGAGTTCGCAGATGAGAGCTTGAAAACACGCTGTTGGGAGAGGCTTGTCAACGGTGCAGTTATTTAGTTCATTGTTTATGCTTCATGTAAACATCAATGTGTTACGTTAGCATACCGTACGCCTATTCAGCCTGTTGTTTTTTCGTTTGGCAATGTTTGACTAGTGCGTCTTATACACCGGAGCGACGTATAGTCTGGAAAATACGGTACACAAAATATGTTTTTTCACTCAAACTTGGCTGTAAACACTGTTTAAGCGGCGCTAGCCCGCAGTTAGCTTTGCCCGTTAGCCTGTTAGCTTCTTCTTTGTGATTCCATTAGTGTGTATTGGAGGCAGTCAAGTTGCAAATGTGGTTTTCTAGCCAGAGACACCAGAGGGAGATTAAAGACCCCCCAATCATCCCATTAACACTTGTGTTACCGCCAGAGGGACAATGAAAAGGATTTATTAAGGTAAACAAGTTACTTAGTACTGCTTTAATTTGTTATCTAAGAGCACACCCAGAAACTTGTGCTCAGAAACGGAATTAATTACTTCTCAATTACCACTACTCCTTTTATGATGGTTGGGAAAAGTCATTGCCTTCTGTATCTCTAATTAGATCCCTTCCTTTAGAGAATAGTCATTAAAATTCTACACTATTCAATTTCGAGGGAAAATGTGTTTTCTGCATTTGTCACCTTCTCCAACCAGTGCAGGATCAATGTGTTAGCACAGTGCAACCCTGATATCGCCATCAGGGTTTGCCACTATGCCATTGCCAACTTTCATGTCTAACTACACTTTTTTTATAGCTTGCACGCCTGTCAAAGAGAAAACAAAGCGAGAACTGGAGCCAGGCTAAAGTAAGCAGTAGAGTGTGCTTTGATTCATACCATGATCATAGCCAAAAAGGCAAACGACATCAGGACGCTTTCCACTTCAATCAACAGCATGGACCGAGGCAGGCTGGATAAAATAGTCGTGTTAAAGCCAGGGATCCATCCGCTTATCTTGGCACCTAAAAAAAAGAGAGGTTAATTCATGTTTCAGATCAAACACAGTAAGATGTTGAGTAATTCTGAACAAACTAGAGAATAGAAACAACGGGTCATCTTCCTCAAAACGGGTTTAAATGAAAAGGGAAGTGTAGGTTAAAACAATAGCTTTGAAAGTAATGTTCAAAGAAGCCGCTAGCTCGTACAACTTCCAGCAATGAATATCATTAGCAGAATCAGAATTACTTTTACAGGTCATCAATTATTTCACCTTATTTATTTCACACACAGAAAGCATCAAAATAGTGGCAAAAACAAGGATGAAAATGCAACATAAAAGCCACAGAAGAGTGACAAAAATGTGATGAAAAACACAACAAAAAAAGCGATAAAAGAGAGACAAAAGCCGCTTCAAAAATTTGATAAAAACATGATGACAACGCAACAAAAAAGTTGCCGGCCTCCAGTCGAGAAGCTTTTAGATCTGGGTAGAGCTGAACCGGAGAAAATCTCCTCAGTTAAAGTGTCCCAGGGACTGCAGGTGGAAATTATCACAAGTGCTATAACCTGGTACAATGCATCTCTCCTTTCTGAGGCTAATGTATATTGTACACTGTCCCTGTTCAAAAAAAAAAAAATTTCTCCACTCCTGTCACAGCAGCCTTTAAGATTTATTGGATTTATTTTGAGACTGGCTGAGTTCAAACCGCTCCTTGTGAAACTACACTGAGAAACTACATTGTAACTAACATTTGTTGTTTTCTGGAAGGGAAGCCAAGCCCCTGGTGCTCGTTTCTTCGTCCAGCTTTTCAGTGGTTCCCAATCGGCACCAGTTTTTAGTGCTTTGAGTGCTTTAGTGCTTCCAGTGAAAACTGCCTTCAGTTGAATTCTAAAAAGACTGAGACTTTGATAATTGCTCCTGAGCTAAAAATCCCCTCTATTGTAAACCACCGTGGTTCTCTGGGCTCCTCGGTTCAGTCGAGCATCAGAAATCTGGGTGTTTGGTTTGACCAGTCTCTGTCTCTGGACAGCCACTTGAGACACTTAGTCAACTTTTTTCCATTTGAGAAACATTGCCAAGTTGAGGCCAATGTTTTCCAATTCTAATCTAGAATTGGTGATTCAAGCTTTTATCTCGTCTAGTTTAGATTATTGTAACTTCCTTTTTACTTGTTTTAACAAATCTGCTTTGAATCGTCTTCAAATGGTTCAAAATGCTGCAGCTTGGCTTTTAACAGGCTCTAGCAGATGGTCACACATTACTCCTATTTGTTCCTCTCTCCACTGGCTGCCCATCAAATTTAGAATTGAATTAAACATTTTAGTTTTGACTTTTAGAGCGTTGCATGGTCAGGCTCCCAAATATGTGTCTGACCTGCTGTGCCCTTACTCCTCCGGTCGCACCCTTAGGTCCTCGGGCCAGAACCTCCTCATTGTCCCAAGGACCCACTTTAAAACCAGAGGTGACTTGTCCTTTGAAGCTGTTGCATTTTGTTGTGTGGAAAACAAATATGATTCCCTTCGCTAAACTCCGAGTACCTCTCATTATTCAGAGCTAGCCTGGCATCCAGAATGATACTCTTCTGTATATTTTATACACGGGGGATATCAGTCTGGGCAGGGAGCTGGCTGTTGCCGCTCCTGCCGAACTCAAACGGATCCGTGAAATCAGAATCGTTTATTTGCGGCCACGTGTTGTTCGTGAGCAGCGTCACGCGTGTCCCCTCGATAACAAGCCACGGGCGGTGTCCGAGAGAACCGAGTTTTTTTTCTAATCCGCGGTAAATGACCAAAAACACATCAGCAATAGGTGAGTTTTGTGATTCATAATTTAGTTTGAATATTAACGCAAAACCGCGTTTGAAGTCGATGCAGACGCTTTCCAGACTGACACGCTGGGACAGCGGTGAGTCTGGATTTTTCCAGGCTAATTCAGAGCATCATTTCAATACATTTCAATGACCGGATAAAGCGGAAGAAAATGGATGGATGGATGGACATTTCAATGACTGTCTTTGCCACTCATTCCACTTTGAGTAAATCTGTGAACACATAAAATAGATTATTTATTTAATTCTTCATAGCAATTCGTTTTTTTTTTTGTTTTTTTTCGCATTTTCGTTGGAAATACAATTTTCGCATCAGTACATGTTTTGTTCCTCATATTTTATTACAACTGAAACATCAATAACTTTTACACTGAAACAGTTTGAAGTATTTTTAGTTTTATCTTACTGGAGTAATTATTTGGGTCACTACTTCTTAATTCTACCTCAGTAAAATTACTTTAAAGTAACATTATCCTTACTTGAGTAAATATTTTGGCTACTCTTACCACCTCTGATTGTGTTTGTCATATTTTTTGTTGTAACAAGTCTCTGAGTTACTGAGTATGCTGTCTTTTTTCTCTCTAAAAAAGGCATTCCCTTAAAAATGCTATTCTTAGAGGATCCAGTGCCCTGGTTACGAAACACTAGCCGCGACAAAAAGCCAAGACAAGGAGGAAAAGTACGAATGGCATGAAGTCGTTAAGAGGAAACAGGACGCCAATTATAGGAAATGGAAAATTTCAATCAGCTAATTTCCTAAAGTATTCACCACAATCCTTGACGTTGCAGAGAATGTGTGAGACGTCGTCATTGATGTAGTGATGCAGGACAAGGCGCATCGGCAGCTGGGCGAACACAAAACTCAACTGGAAACAACGCAAAACGAAACAAACACTTTAGCACGGTTTATCCGAGTCCCGGCTTCCTCGGTTTAGTTTTCAAAGGCAACACTGGCAGAGCTCACAGCAGGAGGCCGAGTTTAGGACGCTTTGGAGAGACTCACGTTGAAGATCATGTGGAAAATAGAGTGGAAAATAATGATGTAGTTGTGACAAGCGCCTCTCGGGATCTTTTTCTGCTCCTGGACGTGCTCCTCTTTGTAGTTCACGTACTCATAGTACTGCTGGGCCATCCTGGGGAAAAGTACAGCAAAATGATATCTTAGGGCTGGGAAATTAAATAGAAATTACAATCCCTATTTACGAGTATAGTATTGGAAAAAAAGGTATCAAAAAAAAATATAAAAACTTTAGAACCAAGTTCAAGTTTTTTTGACCCAAAAAAAAAATAGAAAAAAAGTGGGAAAGTTTGGGAGAAATAGGGAAAAAACATAAGCAAAAAGTGAAGAAAAATGTGTATTTGAAAGTTTCTTGGTTGTTTCACTTCAAATAAATGATACAAATGTAAAAGCAATTCAATGCAAGTAAAAGAAATAAATTACATGTTTTAGTCTTTTTTATGCTTCTATATTACAAATATTTTAATATAGGTATCGGTATCGAAAAACAAGTATAGTTAAAGTACTGATATAAAAAAAAGTGTAACGGTACCAGGCTCTAGTCATGGGACTGTATAAAAGGGATGAACTGTGAAAGGAACTATCTGCTCTGATTATTTGTGTGAGTTAAATGACACTAGAGGAAAGCTGTTGTTTTTGTTTGATCTGAGGTTTGTATAAAAGATGTGTCTAATTAATCGACCACATACATTTATTTTCATTAGGAAAAATTCAAGTCGAAGCAAAAATTGAGAAGAGGAAAAAAATCCTCCAGCCCTATGACAACTATACTGTAATACTAATACAATGCACACTACAAAGTTAAGCAGCCTGTGTTTTATATAGCGTGCTAATGAAAGAAAGAGATGGAAAAAAGAATTGCCGTATTTTTAAACCATGCAACAACAATAATTTTCCATCATTAGGAATGCATTGTACTCAGTTGTACCTGACCACTGCAATCTGCAAGTCTAGTCACAAAATTATTCAGCACTTTCACTGATTACTGAGTGAATTAGCCAGTCTTAAAATATATATATATATATATATATATATATATAATAACAACAATTACTAGAGCATATTGTCCACATTTTGTTTTGTTGTGTCAGGAAGGACCCTTTTAAATGCCCTGTACACAATATTTTAGTGTACAAACAATAAAAGAGGGTGCTTTTTGCTTTTTTGTCACAGTTTTGTCACTTTTTAGTTGCGTTTTGATGCATTTTTGTCATGTATTTTTATGTATTTTTTTCGTTTTTGTAACAATTTTGTTGCTTTTTAGTTGCGTTTTCATCCTTGTTGCCAAACTGGAGAAAATGTGCTTGGTTAAGGTGGGGGTTAAGAGGTAAAATGTCTATTTTGTTTTGCGTTATAAATGTGTTGATTTTATAATATACTCAGGGAGGACCAAATAAAGAAAAAGAATAGTTCGGGGCTTCTTAGTTGTTCATTCAACAGCAGCATGTTTCTAGTTTCAGTTCCTCAAATACAGCAATAAATATTTGTATATATTTGAAAGACTTTGAGTTTGTGTACTTTTGAGTACTCTTAAAGCTTTATTTCAACTACATTCGATTATATTGTCCATAAATGTAAATGTAGGTGACATTTAGGCTAAGTAAAGAGGTGCTTGAGTGACGGCAAAGCTACATCTCTGCTTTGACGTCAAACGCAGCAGACTTTAAAACCTATTCAATCTTTTCTTTTTTTCCCTATGTCTTACCTGGTCATGTAATGGCCCAAAGAAGCCCACAGTGGGACAATGGCCGCTCCGATGGCCACAGCAGAGGGGACCAGCGTGTAGTAACGCTCCCAGTAATTTGTGGAGACAAAGAGAGCGTAGATCCCGGAGGCCAAAAACATCATCCACTTGGTCCCCAAAAACCTGGAAAAGAAAATAATACTTAACTAAATCTACCTTTTTTAAATTTAAATTTACCCATTTTCAATTGCTTTCAATTGTTACATGAGAGAAATGCAAATGGAAGATCTAAAAAAAAGTAGTTTCCGAGGCTCAAAAGATGCTCTTGTTATTTTCATAAAGTTTTAAAAGAAAAAAAAGTGAAAAGAAGAAACAAAACAAAGGTTACACTTTATTTTAAACTACCTTGATACATAGCACCAAACTACATTTAGTACAATGTAATTTGCTTTGTAACAATCTTTACTAACTCGCACCTATGTAGCAGAACTTACACAATGGAATAATGTGTATTAGTACTTTGGAGGTACATAATGTAATGTCTTATGTCTTATTACATTACACATTATTTTATTATTTTATTAGTCCAATTAGGTTCATTGGCTCTTCTAAGAAGGATGCTACTGCTTTTCTTATAGCCAGACCTATGTGTTAGTTTCGTACCTGACGGTTTTGGCTACAATGGGGCACTTCCTCAGAGGTTGTCATGTGGTGAACACCAGGTCACAACCTCTGAGGAAGTTTGTCACTGAAAAAACCTTGCTACAAAAAAAGTAGCAACATTATTGTGTCATTTATGTCACACATAGTTACAAGTTATTACACATCGTTACAATGCATATTACATTGTTCTACATTTGGCAGGTACAATGTATCAAGGGTAGTGTAAAATAAAAAGTACATTTTACTAAAGAAGTTATTAAAAGGCCAGTCTATAAAAGAGTGTTTTTTATTATGTCATTTAAAAAAAAATGTTGATAGTATAATAGAATTATGGGTGGGACTTGACTTTGCACAGTAATTGCAAGGTAATATATTACAGTAATATATTGTTCATACAGGACATTCATAACATTGTGTTTCACTCTCCATTATGGTTAATTATGGTAATCACGTGGAACACACCCAACTTATTTCATAGCTCCTGACAACCAGGAGTTTTGAAAATAGGAAAAGTCAGTGTAACCTCAGAGGAACCAGCTTTTTCAAAAAAGTTAAAGCTATAACAGATTTGAAAAGTAGATGTGAAATGAATTGAAAGATCAATTAAAAAGAGCCCAGGACCAATGTCAGGGTCAGGGTTAGGGTGAAGCTGATTGGCTGTTGGCCCTGAACTCTTAATTACTTGGTGATATCAGATCGACCAATTAAAACAGTCAGCTTTCAAACAATAAATCTACTCAAATTCAAAATGATATAAGCTCAAGGAGAATAAAGTAAGCAACTACTGAAAAGACCTTAATAGATCCATAACGGATGAAATGAATTAAATGATGATATGATTTAGTTTAAAAATAAAATAAAACAAAATGTATATATACTGTATACATATTTATGGGGGATAATTTTACGTATTTCTCCTCTTTTAAACCCTTCCGGTCGTGCTGTAGACGGAATGATGGAAATGTTTGTTTATCCTTTAAACATTAAACTACTACTATTACTAATATGATGATTGCCCCTTACCCGAATCTACTACTGTAAATGATCAGGAAACGTTGTATTCTCTATTTTCCCATTAACATATTACTGTGAAGTAAAGAGCGACCGAATTCTGCATGATACGGTTATGTAGTTGTCCGTGTACCTGATGAGCAGGGGGGTGTAAAGGAGGGCGATGATGGGGGTGACGTTGATGCCCATCATCATCTTGCGGTCGATGTCCTCCAGCACAAGGGAGCTGTACTTGACCTCGCGATACATCGTGTCGTAATGGAGAATCAGCTGCATTTGCAACAGGCCTGTGACAAAAGAAGAATGTTTTAAGCACGCATTCTTTCAAACAGAAACCCTGACCCAAATTCACCAAGATTATGGACCGGGAAACTTAACATAGACATGTACTAAACATGAAAGACGTTTTGAAAATCTGCATCCGACCCAAACCACTATGGCCGTTTTATTGGATTAGCGAGTACTATTATTATTGACAACTACTAATCTAATAATTCACTGATACAGAAAACTCCATGTGCTTCAAATTGTGGAGGTGAGTGGGCCATCATCAACCTAAACTCAGAAATCAATAGTCTTGTGAGCAGATATGTGTATGTACCGCATAGTGATCTTAATCTCTTAAACCCACCTGAAGTGAACACATTTCCTAAAGTTTGGCTTTACCCACAGCTAAAAGCGTCTTCAAAAAAGTGTCAAAATGGCGGCGAAAACGAGGATGAAGACACAATAAAAAAAGTGACAAAAACACGGCAAAAAAAAAGAAATGTAAAAAAAAAGTGATAAAAAGCTACGACAACAAAAACACGCCCCAAAACAAGACCTAATTGGTGCTGCTTTAAAAACCGTGTAGTATTATTATTATTGTCTTCTGTTGTTTTATATAGTTTGTGTATGCCCACTTGGGGTGCTCTAAGAAAATAATAAAAAAAAAATGAAGAAAAAAAAAGCTACACAAAGAAATAAATATGACAAAAAAATGACTAAAACACTTCAATAATGCGACATAAACGCAGCGACAGAAAAGTTACGATCAGTTTTCTAGGTCTTAGCTCAAATGAGGCGTTACTCTGGCCTATAATAATAATAATAATGCATCAGTTTTATATAGCGCTTTTCTGGACACTCAAAGACGCTTTACATTGCACTATTCATTCACTCCATACTTGGTGGTGGTAAGCTACTATTGTAGCCACAGCTGCCCTGGGGTAAACTATAGGCTGTAAGCATTTAGACACCTAAAAACCAATGTTCCCTGGTTCTCCCGTACATGACGTATGGCCTAGAAGTTTGGGGAAACACTTACAAAACCAATCTTAATCCAATAGGTATCATTCAATGCGATCCGCATTGTGAATAAAGTCGCTTACAGGGCTCATACAAACGAGCTTTTCATTAAACTAAAAGCACTAAAATTGTAGGATCTGGTTGACTTTAAAACAGCACAATTTATGCATAACATAAGCTATAACAAGTTACCTGTGCATATCCAGGGATTGTTCCAAAAACGAGACTGCGTTTAGAATTTCCGAAAGGGAGAAACGAGTGCAAAGCAGCATTGTGTTTCTTTTGTTGGGATTAATGTGTGGCGTGAGTTGGGCCAAGAGCTAAAAGACTGTAAAACCTTAATTCAATTTAAAATTCTTTTGAAGAAATCAATTGAGAATGGATGCTAAGGATGCAAAATTAAGATGATAGATTTTTTCTTACTTCTTTGTGACGATCTAAAATCAAAAACATTGTATAACTGCATGCATAAGATATTGGCAGCTTTTACTGTTTATGTTTGGTAAATACCCCGGGATAGGCGCAATAAGCTTTAGCTTCTGCCTATTCCATTTCAGACTTTATGTTTATGTATGTCGTCATCTGTTAAATACTTAAATGTCTGAATAAAATAAATCTGAATGTTCAATTATTTACTTTAAAAAGGCGTCCAAAAGTGGTGAATACTCAAAAACATGAGCGTGATGTGGTCCAGTAGAAAGGACTTTCAGCCAAGAAAATAACATGCTTTGTGAATCCAATCACTGTCAAATACTCGATTGTTCATTTTCGTTTTGGAGATTTCTTACAACAACTGCATTTCTCCCATAGAGTTGTATTGGCCCCTGCCCTATTTCTCCTGCTTTTATAGAGCCCGTGTCTCTAGTCAACCTTATCATTCATTAGATGGTCATTACTTCAACATTTGCTCACCTCAATTAACTGTTTGAGACTTAATAGACTTGCATAACGTTGTGACGAAGACCCACCCATGTACACGCTGTAGACGATCATCGCGGCGACACTGGCTGATATGACGTTCTTGATCACTCCCAGCCGCTTCCTTCTGTAGTACTTCCTCTCCTCCTCCTCCTCTTTGTGCTCGGGCTGTGGGCCCAGAAACTCCTCCATCTCACAAAAGAAGAGCCACACTTACACAACTGCATGATACATTTGATGTGTTACAATGCACGGGCACGTTGGTTATCGTCTCTGAAAGAAGACGAGTTCCTAAAGGTTAATTCAAGTTACTGCTGATTTCCTAAATGGACATACTTTATCTTGCATGTCCTCCTGCTCCTCCACCCCGATGTCCAGTATTTCATCGTCTTCGCCGTCGGGGGGCGCAGCCCCTATGATCAACACTTCTCCATCTGTTGCCTCCATCTAGTGACCAAAAGTGGCGGCGCATGGGTTATACCACACACGTGCAACAGAGTCATGACTACAAAATCAGACATATTTCAATTCTAAATAACATGTAGTCACTTTTGCCGTTTACAACCTTACTCATTATTTTGTGCAGAACACAAAATAAAGCGCAATATCACACTGGCAAACCCTGACAGCGCGAGACATGAGCACTAGGAGCGGCAAGGGGAGAGTTTAGCTTCCACAGCCTCGTGGAAGACAGTCATTTGGACCTGGCACGGATCGAGACTTACCAGAGGAATATAAGTGAATCAAGTAATGTCAAAACATCGTGATATGAAGTGTTATTGGCTCTTGGAAGCTAATTCAGTCATCAATTATTGTTCACCTCAATTATTGTGCAACTTTTTACTCTGCATGAGTGGCCATCATGGCACCTTCTACAACAGGATCAATTGTGTTGTAGGTTTTTGAAAACCTTCCAAACAATTGATCCTGGAGACCACTGTGACAGAAAGGAAAGTCACCATGCTGACCACTCATGCAGCTGCTGGGTCACTACAAGGTCAAACACGCACAAATATACACTTTTTTTTCTACATAAAAAGTTGCATAATAAGTGCTTTCTCTCCAGTCCAGCTTTACCCAAATCTAAAAGGTTAAAGCCTACAGACCAGTGTAACTCCTCATTTGAAAGCTAACAAACATCATTGTCGTCATTTTTTTGACTTTCTTTTTTTCATTGCTATTTTGCGTTTTGGTGACGCATTTTTCACCGTTTTTTCTTTATTTTTTCTTCGTTTTTTTTTTGCATTTTCGAGAAGCTTTCAGATTTGAGTAAAGCCAAACTGAAAAAAATGTGCTCGGTTTAAGTGGGGGTTAAGAAGGAAATTGCAAGATTTTGAACAAGGCATTTGAAAACATACCGGTTCCTCATTGGAAAGGTTCTGCACACATGTCTACGTAAGAGGACGTAAGGGCCACTTCTCTTTAGACGTTAACATGGGTTAACCCTCCATTCCCATCACGCAGTGTTGAAAAGCTCATGTTTATGTCTGTCAATACTGTGGGTCAAATTACGTGCGTTCAATGACCTCTATAACGCGAGCACATTTACTATAATAGAGAAATGTGGCATTATAAACAAATCAGCCTGTTCATTTTTATATGGCATAATTAAGTTGACTTACCATTTTTAAAAGGTGCGATCCGGTTTGCCCTTTCTCAACAATTCCTATACGAGTTGCTCTAATAAGTAATCCGGACAGACCCTGTCGGAGTCCGGCGCTGCTACTTCTCCTTTCATGTGTAAAAGATCAGTTTATAAATAAAACTTCACGAGAGAAATGAAAGTTGACTGCGCAGGGCACGCTTCCGCATCTTTTCCTTAAAGGGAC
This sequence comes from Proterorhinus semilunaris, assembly GCA_021464625.1. Classification (NCBI taxonomy): domain Eukaryota; kingdom Metazoa; phylum Chordata; class Actinopteri; order Gobiiformes; family Gobiidae; genus Proterorhinus; species Proterorhinus semilunaris. Next base: position 10,348,776 of record CM038349.1, read on the forward strand.
AGGCACACGATATGGAAAAACTATTCGCTCGTCTTTGCTGAGAGGTTGACTGTCACTTTAAAACTGATTAAAGAGGAATCAGGCAAAAACAATATCCATCCCACTATACGTGTTTAATACAGACACTGGACATTAAAACATTATGTTTCTATCGATATTAAGATTAAAAAGAAAAGACAAATAAATGAATACAAAACAAAATCAGTGTCAAAACATGGTCCACACAAAAATACTGTACTTTACACATGAGCAACGTTCATGGACAGTTAGCAACCAGACAATCACAGTATGGCAAGCTGGAGATTCTCATAAGCTAAAACTATGCTTAGTTTGTAGACTTGCAATAATTCAGCGCACCTTCTATCGCTACTGTAAATCAACATCGACTGCATTAACAGACGGCCTGAACCAGACGTAGGCCGTACCGAGCCACTGAGTCGTCCATGGGCGTTTCATGAAGTGGAAAAGAGTGAAATTGAGTAAACCTGTTTGGCTTGCTAGGACTGCCGACAAGTCACTTCAACATCAACTACAGCGGAAATCATCAGGTGTTCAATGTGGCGGCGACAAACCAACTTCAGTCCATGGCAATAATCTCCTGAAGTTCTCTTTGCTCATTTGCCGAGGATCAGGTTATCGTTTCATATCATGCTTCACATCTGCTCAGTCCCATCCTCGATTACAGTTGAGGGCACAGTTCCCGTCTTTCCTTTCAGTTTTGACCAAGAAATTTATAAAACAAAAACATCTCTCCTTGAGGAATCCCACCTTTGTAGCCAAAATCCCCAGTCGTTCCCCTTGTATTCTAATTTTTAGTTTTCGTAGGCAGGTTTGCATTATTATTTCCGTCTAGCCGCTTCCAACCGCAGCCTTCCTCATCACCTCTTCATCCTGCACAGACAGTTCAGTCAGTTTGCGCCCCAGTCTTTCGTGAAGGTCCAAGTATTTGGCCACGCATCGGTCTAGACAGACGGACTCTCCTTTCGTGAGCTCTGCCTCTTTGTAATGGGGCGGGACACACTTCCGATGGCAGGCGTTGGTCATTCTAAAAAGGAGAAAAGATACAGCAGGTTATAGGCTTTTAGATGTTCCTCCAGCTCATCATCTACATTGCTACTTTGTCTAATTATACTGTAAAGGCTGAGTTCTACCCATTTTAAGAAGGTCTTTTTGAATGAGCGTGTCTGTGTGCAGGGTCGGCGTGTCAGCTCTGAGACAGTTTGTAGCCCAGGATAATAATCTTGGGTTCATGGACCGGACAAAAACACCCAGACAGCAGCCAGGACTTCTCATGTCTCTGCTGCACCTCAGAGGAAAATGTTCTCTAGTCCTCGTGGTTCTCAAACTGTGGCCACTGGTGGTAAAGGCCAACCTGGGCTTCACCGGGTGATAAAACACACGGTGAGGTTTTTCATGCAGCTAAAATATGGAACCGGCTGAAAACAGTTCTTTCCGCCTGTGCATATGACAATGAAAAGCCTTTTATCTGCATTATTGCCCTTTGCTTACATTTTTACATCGGTGGGGCGTACAGCTAGAAGGTCCCAGGTTCGATTCCCACATGGATGGGGCCTTTCTGTGTGGAGTTCGCATGTTCTCCCTATATTTTTCCTCTACCACTAAAAACATGTACAACAGGCCGGGACGAATGAGAGTGTGTTTAAGAGTGCGCATGGGGGACAACGGATGGAAATTAGCCCATGGTTATAATCCGGTGCGGCGCGTTTACATGCATGAGACCCATGCACTGTTCCAACCAATAAATACATACATGTTGATGCTGCCTTTGCTCTGCCCAATCCCGACCTTGGAAGCTAAGCAGGGAAGGGCCCGGTCGGTACTTGGATGGGAGACCGTTTGGTAAACACCAGGAAGCCTCGCGAATGTAGTGAGTGAGTGATGGGCGGGGCCGATGGCAAAGAATGGTGGCCTCGCTTTCCGTCAGTCTACCCCAGGGCAGCTGTGGCTACAGTAGTATCTTACCACCACGAAGAATAGAGTGAATGAATAATGCAATGTAAAGCGTCGTTGAGTGTCCAGAAAAGCGCTTTATAAAACCGATGCATTATTATTCTTATTAAATTGTATGTACTTGAATTGCCTTGTGTGTGAACTGTGCTCCACAAATAAACTTGCCTGCTCGGGGACATCTGCCATTTTAGACTTAATACGCATTACAGATCATTTCATCCATGCTTTAGTTTTGCATTAAGGTTTTTCTATTTCAAAAACGCCCAGTTCAGATCCATTAGATCCATTTTAGACTCGATCTTGAGCTGGGCCTGGTGGTAACGCAGACCGGTTCAGTTTGGCTCTTGTATTATGTAAACTGCATTGGTGATTAGGCCAGACACTGCTAATAGACTTGGTTTCATAAACATTCAACGTTTTATTGAATTGTACTGAACTTCCATTATCATTTAAGTGGATGTCATTAGTTGCAGCAAACCCAAAATCACGTGTATGATCCGCAGATAACCGTGACCGATTAGTGTAACGTTTCCTAGGCCTTTAAGAAATGACAGAAGCCGACGCAAACCTGCCCCTCAGAGACAACATCTGTACAGGCAAATCTAGCATGTAAAACGCAGTTCGGTGTTAGCTTACCGGTTGTACATGTCAGCCATCATCTCCACCTCCAGCTCCGCCGCGAGTTGCTGCGCCTTCATCGGATCCATGTCTGCGTCAGTCCGCTGCGCTCACACCGACCCCAGAAACAAACTCGCCCCGCTTCAACCCTCACACCGCGGACAGAAACACCTAAACCCTCTCGCTGCCTCTGCTGTAACCTTCAAAACCCGGGGAGACCACACGTGTGTACAGATTCCTCCCTCACTTCCGGTTGGCAGTAAAGTATTGCGCCCCCTATCGGTACTTCTCTAACGCTGCCCCCACGTGCTCTGGCAAAGATGATCCTTTCCAGTTGTGGAAAGTGGAAGCTACAAGTGCATTATATGTTTAAGTGTTTTAGTGTCGTAGCAAAGTTAACCTCTTAACCCCCACCCGAACCGGGCGCTATTAAGACGAGGATGAAAACGCAACAAGAAAAAAAGCCACAAAAGAATAACAAAAATGTGGAAAAAATGTGACAGAAAAGCAATGAAAGTGCAGCAAAAAAGTCACAAAAAAGTGACAAAGGAGCAACACAAAGTTGACAACATTTTTTTGATGAAAACGCAGCAAAAAAAAATAAAGTTACAAAATGAGATTTAAAAAAAAAGTTCAGTTTAGATCAGTTTTGAAAATCTTAGCTTTCAAATGAGGCATTACACTGGCCTGAAGGCTGTAAACTAAATGTTTTAGAAGCTTTTAGATTTGGTTAAAGCCGAACTGGAGAAAATACACTGGGTTAAGGCAGGTGGTAAGAGGCAAATATTGAACAAACCCCAATTGGCATGATATCGTCCATCTCTCATTATAAGCAACTTTTAAAGACATTTACATAACCTATATCGTATGGGCTGCATATTATTTATGTTAGGAAAAATGTGAGATTGCAAGATAAATGGATCTAAACTAAACTAGACGGGTATGGTATGATGTGGAATTGGGGCCGATCTGATGTAAAGGCCATTTATGTCATTTACATTATTTGTGTTGTGTATATCTTCTGACAGACTGAACTTATTCCTCCTTGTTGTTTAATTACTGTTTTTTTGTGTTTGTTGTTTTTTGTGTGTTTGTCTCTTTTTTTTTTATGTATGTGGGTATGTTTTTGTATATTGTCTACTCATTTTTGAAAAATTATTAAAATAAAGTAATAAAAAAACTAAACTAAACATGATCCGAACAGAGTCATGGAACACGAATTTTGCAACAGAAAAGTGTTAAAACTCGTGCGTAAAGTCTCAGAGAACGACTTATTCAGAGCGTCATCTGCTTAGTAGAGAAAATAACTAAGAACATTAAAACAAATAAGTTATTTTTTGGTAGTGAGAAGGGCACTTAAAGGGCACAGGGCAAAGGGGCAGGTGCTTACTGACCACCTGGACTCTATCTGTGCACGTGCCTGGTGTTTACTTTAATCAACCCTAACCATTACAATATAAAAAAATACATCCCATTCATTCAGAAAGTCATCTACAAACCGCTGAACTAGCTCCTTTGTATCCGCTTTTTTTTTTTAAAAGACGATAAGTGTGGAAAGAGGGACGATATTAATTACTATAATCACAAGACCACACATGAAGGCAGCAATACTCAACTTTTTGTGGCAGGCAACAAAAAATAAAAAACCTCTCTCTCTCAAAACACAATTTAATTAAACCAATATTCAACTTTTTACAAAATAATCCTCTTAAGATTTTTGTTTTTTTAAATGAGTAATCCAAGTGCAAAAATCTTATCCTCTCAAATAATCCACATGTCGGTAATGTAAATAATAATAATCATACTAATAAAAATAAAAAATACTGAAACTGCGAGAATATAATCCTTAGCATCTTATTATTATACATATAAAAGGAGACATGCCTACTTGAAAACAAAACAGAAAAGACAACATATTGCCAGTGAGTAGTCGCACTCATGGTTAAATTTGGCAAGTATTTAGGCTCGGGATTGACTGCACTTCTCCGGGTGCTTAATAGGAACAAAAATCAGCCTCGTGAACATAAGAACTGCCACATCTTATGGGCTCTATGCGTCCGTCTCGCTGCCCGTCACATCAACGTCGTTACTGTCCTCTCCCTCCTCTTCATCGTGTGAGACTTCCAGACATTTGTGAACCTCGGATTTAACAGACGCTCGCTCCGGAGACGAATGGAGCAGCACGTCCACCTCCTCTTCGTCGTCGTCGTCGTCCTGTGGGCATGCCGCACTCTCGCCCGTGGGTCGAGGGTCTCCTGTGTGCCCTTCATCGTCGTTCTTGGATTCAGGAAGGCCCGGGGGGCTCTGGTCTGCAGGCGTGTGTTCTTGGGGAGTATTAGCAGCGAGTGGGAATGGATCTTCGTCATCAATGGTGACCTCCGTTTCGCTGGCACTGTCGGTCTCTCCTGCAAGACAATATATGACAATGTACAATAAAAAGGATACAGAATTTTTGTGTGTTCAGACAACTAGAGGTTTTATTTGGGGGCTCAACCCTTTTGTTTCCCCAGGGGTCAGGTTACTTTCATACTAGGTGTCATAGCAGCCCTGGTATGGATCTACCAAGATACCTACACATTTCCCAACAGACCCACTGAATATTATAAGCATGTTATTCCTAGGTCTAATTCATACTAAAAATGAACACAAACCTTTATTGCATAGATCCAGCATTGAAAAGTTTCCAGGTCCCTGGTTAGTCTTGCTTTGGGACAGAAACTAGAAGTGTTGATAAATGGTACAATCTAGTAAAGGTGCCAGCCTAATGTAGTTTAAATCTGTGGAAAATATTACTATATATATTTTTGTCATATTGGGCTTTAGTGATTATATATAAAACGGTGTTGATGTGATCTGTGCTCAAGTTTCATTTGAATTGGGCGGACATTTTAATACTCCATTGTTGTATTTACGGTTGGATCCACTGGGGGGCAGTGTGTTAAAGGGAGTCAGATTGCGCAGAAGAACAGTCCAAGAGCACTGATTGGTTCGACAATGAGACGTCTACTTCCTGTTACTATAATTACTCTCTCCCTCCTCCACCTTGTAATATAGGGAATAAAACAATGATTTTTTCTTTTAATAGACAGAGTCTCCGTCCTTTGTCCATATTGTAAAGAATACGCCAACAAATAACTTTAATTCATTAAAGGAATAGGCCACCGTTTTCACATACTGAGATTATGTTCTTACCTGAGATTATGTTCTTACCTGAGCTTAGACGAGTTGATGCGTAGCTGTCTGGTCTTTGTGCGTGCGCTCAGTCACGTAAAAAGGCCGAAGTAGTTGTTAGTATTTAGCCTCTCCCAGCATAGGTATAGCTCCAAACTGGGGTGAAGTTAGAAGCAACCAAGCTGTTCCACGTTTTCCCTGTTTAAATACAGTTACGTGGAACAGCTTTGTAGCTTCTAACTTCACCCCAGTTTGGAGCTATACCTATGCTGGGAGAGGCTAAATGCTAACAACGTCTTTTGTCTATTTGCGTGACTGAGCGCACGCACAAAAAACAGACAGCTACGCATCAACTCGTCTAAGGTAAGAACATAATCTCAGTATGTGAAAACGGCGGCCTATTCCTTTAAGTGAAGAGAGATTAATCAGCGATTGCCTTTGATATTTTTCAATGCCAAATTAATATGAGAACAGGGCCGTCTACGTATTGAGGCTGAACGATACTGAAGTAACTTGTGATATGCGACTGTGCAATACTGCGATAACGAAATGGTTTAGTGAAATATCGCAATAATATAAACACGTCATGTCATGTTCCATTCTAATTAAACACAAATCATAAGCAACTAGTTTTTCTGCAAACTGAGTCAAAAGAGGATTTAAAGAAAGTCTACATCAGGACCAAAACAAGACTAAAATTGTAAATGTTTAACTAAAACTGAACTTTTACACATTTATAAGTTAAATGCATTGTTTGTTTTTGGCTGAGTCAATCTCAGTCAGATGAAGGTTTTACTGATGTATTGTGGCTTCATGCAATACGGCTATTGAATCACCTGATATCGCGATACGACAATTTTTGCGATATATTGTGTAGCCCTAGTATGTATTTATCATAAAATGCATGACCAGAACCCTAATTCTACTTACCATCATCAGTCAGTTTTGGTGATGTCATTTGTCCTTCCTTTATTTCTTCTGAGAGCCTGGTCACCTCTTCAGCGATCTGGTCACTGACCTCAGATGAATTATTCTTCTCAAAGCTAGAGCTTGTGCCTTTCTTGTCTGCTTGAGGTGGTGTACTTTGAGGATTCAAAAGTCGTGCAGGGCTATTTCGTTCATCGCCGTCGACCTCATCCGACAGACTGTTGGCTGCTTCCTGGATTGGATCAGACACATCGACATCTTCCCTTGTGCTAGTTTCAGAATTTTCACTCTCTTCTTTCTCACATGTGTCTTTTTTGCGTCGTGTTTTCGAATGTTGCCGTTTGATAAGTTCTTGAAACTCCTTGAGGCTGACCCTGCGAGGTCTCTTCTCTGCGGGGGGTGTGTTATCGTTATCATCCCGTTTAGCCTCCAACGAATTATCTGTGGGTGTATCCTGCACTGACGGGCTCTCCTTCAAGTCCAAGTCTCTTTCTCTTGACCTCTTTCTTGTTTTGCTTTGGATTTCCTCGGTCTTTTCGACACTTGAGCTTTCAGTTTGTTTCGCACTTTCCCCCACGCCCGCCCTTCTCTTTCTTGGTCTCCCACGTTTTCTGATCATTTTACGCACATCTACTTTAGGAGTTGACGTTATCGGTGTGCTTGGACTTTGTTGAGATCTCCTTCTTGTCCTGATTGGAGTTCTTGTCAAAGCATCGCTAATGAATTTGGTCTGTGATCTTAGCGTTCTTGTTGTGGTGGCCCGTTGGTTCGTTTCACTTGCATTGCTTGGTACCGCGCTTCGGAGCTGCTTCCTTTCCTTGGCCAGAACATTATTGCTCGACAAACTGACCAAACAGTGACTTAAGTTCATCGTTGTATCTGGGCTTAAATCTCGACACGTCTTGTTTAATCCTAGGCTTGGGCACGTCCGCTTTGCCTTTTGCAACTTCCGGTCTGTTTTTAATTCTGGTTGACTACTAGACGGGGCAATAGAATTGAGGGGGAACGCTATTGAACAGGAGTTGCCCGTAAGCCAGGGTTTCTCACGCAGGGGTGACTGAGTGGGGGTTTTATTTTCACTCGTTGCGTTATTGTTAGAATCCAGTGGAGAAAGGCATGGGAGAAACTGCAGGTCACCCATAGAAATCAAGTTGACCTCATTTTCAGGGGTGAGGGGCAACAGCTCCAGGACGGCTGGATCTTCTTGGCGATTCGAGGCGTGGTTTTCTGAGCGGCAGGAGGATGTTTGTGGACTTTGCAAGTTTTGAGGGCCATCCGCTGCTCCAGTGGAGGCTGAAGAGTTCTCCAGTGTTGAGATCAAGGCACTGTTGGCTCCGCATGGCTCTAGAGTGGGGTGAACTGTGCAACGAGGGTCGCGTGAAGCTGCAACACAAGGGGCAGAATTATGGTCATAAGACTCGTGCATGTGTGATCTCATTTACAGCCGCGCTGCCCTCAAATAGGGCAGGGCGATGTGGCCTAAAATCTATATCACGATATAAAAAAGAAATATCGCAACAATACATTTGACGATATAATTGACAATGGACAAATTACTTCAAAATCCCAGCCTTACAACTATTGGGAAGATCAATAGATGTGATTTTCTTCATTTTTTTTTTTTTACGTCATACTAATTATATTGTGTCCACACGATACCACGATATCAAAATATAATATCGCGATCACGATATGCAATACGATATGGCCCACCCCTAGTCTCTAGATGCTTTCATTTATACAGCAACATTCATAGATGAGTGAAGTGGCCCAGAACACAACAACCCGATTCATTGTCCAGACACTGGCTCGAACCGAGAGGAGACTTTGGGCGTTGGTCTAGAAAAACTACTTTATTTATCCCTGTGAGTTAAAACACCGTCCATGTCCCGAGAGAAAGAGATTATACCGATGGTCCTGCTCTGGTGCTAGTATCAAGGAGCGCGGGGATATCTACGGGCAGAAACGTGGCCCGTAGATACGTCAGCGGCACAGATTTAACATGATGAAAGATTTAGTCTTCAAATGTATTAAGATATGGCGAACAATTGAATAACGGCATTAATAGGATTTATTACAAAATGTATAAACTTTAAATGATATAAAATAGGATCATTTATTAACTTGTATAAACTGGCAAACAAATGGGGTTCTTCTCACTCCCGTCTGAGCTGCGTTTTGGGAATATTTGAAAGAAATTGTAAGAATTAAAATATATATTTCTGGAAATACTGTGCACACAAGCGCGGACATTTTTTGAGAATTGCTTTTATGAATGCTGTAATACACAGTAAAGTTATGTGACTTTATTTAGTTTATGAAGTACATGTACCTTTAATATGCGGCCCATAATCTTCATAGCACACGCAGTACGAGGCTTTATCCTTTTGGACCTCGCACGACCCTCCAGCTTGGCTCAGATCTTGGGACTTCTGATTGCCCTTTTCCATATTTGGCAGTATGTTCAACCCAATCATAATGTCCTCGAGGAGCTTCTCAATCTGCTCGTCCGTCTCCTCTACGGGACGCGGCGCCTGTGGTTGGACAGGTGAGGAGTCCTCATTTGGGATGGAGTCAGAGGAATCGTCGCTGGTGTGGGGGAACGCTTCAGAAGAGCTGGTGATGGATTGAGGGACTGCGGTCTGACGGACAACAGCAGAGGGTGGAGAGGGCTGAACAGCTGCAAGGTCTTCCCGTGGCCTCTTGAAATTATCCTGAGGCACAACAGTACAATGTAATCCCACATGAGCTGATCGATTCTGGAAATATCTCTAATTGTGATTTGTGATTTTGTTTTTACAAGCAGTTGAGCTAAACTAAAAATCTCATGTATTCAGAGGCAGGTACTAGGGTTCTCCGTTATATTTACTCAAGTACACGTAACTTTTTGAAGAACTTGTACTTATAGTTATATCATTTAGTACTTTTTACTTCTACTTAGTAATGTAATAATGTAATGAAGTATCTTTACTCTTACTTGTGCCACTGCGAGTACATTTTAAAATGGCAAAAGCTTCAAGTCGACCTCAAATATACTGTATGTCGTTAGTGTTTTGTGCCCCTTCATTAGAAATATATATTTTTAATTCAGCCTCTTAAAGCAGTACTAAGTAACTCATGCCCCTAGAGGCCATAAGCACCACTGCAGGTGTCGTAGCATGTTGCATTTTTTTACTCATTAATTGTCCGTGAGAGTAAATACTACGCTGACAGAAAAGACAAAGGGAGAGAGGGATATTGTACATCCAATGTCACAATGGAGATACATTTTTTCACTCAGACTTGGCTGAAAAAATACTGTTTAAGTGGCGCTAGCCCGCAGTTAGCTTTGTCCGTTAGCTTCTTCTTCGTGATTCTATTAGTGTGTATTGCTGCTCCGACCCGGTGGCAGCAAAGTTGCAATTGAGGTTTTCTGGCCTGAGACACCAGGGGGAGATGAAAGACCCTCCAATCATCCCATTAACACTTGTATTACCCCCAGAGGGACTACGGAAAAGATTTATTAACAAGTTACTTAGCACTGCTTTAACCCCCACCTGAACCGAGCATATTTTCTCCACTTAGGCATTACCCAAATCTAAAAGCTTCTTGAAGCGTCAAAATGGCGACAAAAACGAGAAGAAAACAAAGATGAAAACGCAATAAAAAAGCACCAACATGCACAGATGAAAGTGCGACCTAAAAAGTGAAGAAAAAGCCACAAAAGAGCCGCAAAAATGTGACAACAAAAGCGATGAAAGTGTGAAAATTCGATGGAAAAGAATGTGAAAAAAAAGGGACGACAACACGGCTTCAACGCAAGGAAATTAATCCTTCAGTTTTGTAGGTCTTAGCTTTCAAATGAGGCGTTACACTGGCCTATACGCTGTAAGCTCTAGTCCAGAAGCTTTGAACTGGGGTGATGAGAGGTACTTACTTCCTTTTACTTGTACCTGAGTAAAATTATTTCAAAGTAACAAGAATCTCACTTGAGTAAATATTTTGGCTACTCTACCCACCTCTGCATGTAACTTTTTTTTCTCGCATACCCGTAAGAAGTTTTTTTTATACTTCAAGTACCCCTTTGTCGAGACTGAAATGTGTATGAAAAAAACAAAGGGCTTTTGTTATATTGATCTTGCAGAACTATTTGCCCCATTAAAGCAGTACTAAGTAACTCACGCCCCTAGAGGCCATAAGCGCCACTGCAGGTGTCGTAGCAATTTGCGTTTTTTTACTTATTAATTGTCCATGAGAATAAATACTACGCTGACAGAAAAGACAAAGGGAGAGAGGGATATTGTTCATCCAATTACACAACAGAGATAATGGTTGTCACTCAAACTTGGCTGTAAATACTGTTTAAGTGGCGCTAGCCCGCAGTTAGCTTTGCCCGTTAGCTTCCTTTTCGTGATTCTATTAGTGTGTATTGCACCTCCGACCCGGTGCAGGCAAAGTTGCAAATGTGGTTTTCTGGCCAGAGACACCAGGGGGAGATGAAAGACCCCCCACCAATCATCCCAGTAACACTTGTATTACCCCCAGAGGGACTACGGAAAGGATTTATTAAGGTAAACAAGTTACTTAGTACCGCTTTAAAATACTTTAAAGCTATACTGATGTGTACCGGTATCAGAGCAGTAACACCCGAAAGAGCATCAGTGTCTTGCATGTTGTTCACCACTTCCCACATCCCCTCCGTGGTCTGCCTCCTCCTTAACTTCACCTGTGCAGATCACACCAACAAATCAATAATTAAAACGACAACAAAAAAAGAGAGAGGGCGTGGGCGATTAAGAAAATAAGGACAATGTTTTGTTAGACAAGGCAGTTCAGTGCGTAATGAGCCTGCAGCCTTAACCACAATTTTAACCCTAGATGAGTTAAATAAGAGCCACTTCTAGGGTTTCTAGGATTTATCATTTTTGATGATAAACTTTTTGATCAAAATATCAAAAAAATGAAAGAAATTATGAAAAAGTGACAAAAAAGTGACAACCCTAGAGGGGTTAAATAGGAACTGTGCAAAGGCAAAAAGGTAAAAAAGTAATAAAGTTAAGAGCACTTGAGCTACTCGCATTTAGGCAAAAACTGAAAGCATTACCTTGATAGATATTTGTGTCGTCTCCATCACCTCTTGCATCTGCTCCAGATGTTTGTTCGCCACACTTTCACTAACTTGCCCTTGCTCTTCCACAGAACCCTTCTCCGTGTTTTCGTGACTTGTCCTTTCTCTTTCCTCAGACAGTCTTCTCTGCCTGTCCTCCTCCATAACTGGACCGCCGTTGGAGAGTCCGGCGCTGGTCCTGGACGCCTTCGGCAGGACCTCTGCCTCTTGAAGCCTCGAGCAGTTCGAACTCTCACTCGGTAAAAGTCGCAGCGCCATTTTTCCGCTTTGACAAAGCGAACTCGATGTCTCGCTGGTCGTACAATCAGACGACTGTTCGTGGGCGGACTCTCCATCACTGCGCTCACTTGAATTAGCAGGACATGTGGTTGAAGATGAAGTATTTCTTGTAGAAAAGCTCAAACTTGTAAGCAGTGAGGACTTTACGGCGGTAACCAGAGGCCGTGAACTTTCTATTGGTCGATTAATGTCTTCAGTGACAGTCTGTGTGCCGGTGGAAACATACAAGCTCCTGGGGGTAACTTGAATTTGCATATCCCTTTTTCCAATTTCAACTCTCCTGCTTTCTGGCTCCTTGCGAGCTTCTCCACTGCTTTTAACTTCAAATTTCTCCCCTTCCACTAGATCCGGGAGTCCTAAAGAGTGGGCGGCAGCGAGGACATCCCGCAGCTCTACGGCACCGCTCACATCAAGCTCTCCGGAATAGAGCAGACCCACCAGTTTTAGAAGCGTCTGTGATTTCACGCCGGGGAGATGCAGCCTGCGCTTTTGACCAGCAGGGGGGGCTGGAGAGGCTGACAGTCTCTGGGACAGGGGGTGGCTTAGCCCGAGGACACTGCTGTGGGTGGGGATAGAGATACCTGCGAATACAAAAGGAGAGCGAAGCATAATTTAGCGTAATGTCAATCTTATAATCTAACCTGAATTTATCTTATTAACAATAATAATAATAATAATAATAATAATGCATGGGACTTGTATAGCGCTTTCTTAACATCCGCCTGAACCAAGCACATTTTCTTCAGTTTGGCTTTACCCAAGTCTAAAAGATTCCTGAAAACAAGTCTGGAAATAGCAACAAAAATGAGACTTCAAAATGCAACAAAAGATTGACACAAATGTGAGAAAAAGATTGATGAAAAAGCGACAAAAAATGATGAAAAAAAGATTAAAAAGTGGAGAAAAAAATGAATAAATGATGAAAAAATGATGGAAAAAAGGTATGAAAAGGTGACAAATAATGTATGAACAAATTATGAAAAAAAATTACAAACAAGCATTACACTGGCCTGTAGGCTGTAAACTTAGATTTGGGTAAAGCTGAACTGGAGAAAATGCACTTGGTTAAGGTGGGGGTTAAGAGGTTAAAGGACACAAAGACAGTAATTATAAGTGATATGCTTTGTGGAACAGGTGAGTTTTGAGCAGGTTTTTAAAAGCGTGCAGTGAGTCGGAGTTTCTGATGATCTTCAGGCTGACGCCATAATTTAGCAACGGTCTCAAATACAGCATTTGCTTCGAACATACTTCAGTAACTACGAGACTTGAGTACATCCTGGAAGGTTAGATGCCAAGATTGCTGTATTTTACATCAGTACTTACGAGGCTATTTTACTGTATTTATCTTATGCGTTATTATAGGAGAAAATGCCTCCATAAATATGACCTGATGCAAAGGGAGTCGTTTCATCAAGCTTATGTGGGATGTAGAGAGCAATGTAAAGTAATGATTGAGCTACGTGAAAGGTAAATGCTCTTTGGCTCATATTTTTATAGCATTGATAAAGACTAAAACAATGGTACATTAGGCATTGTATTACCATAGAACCAGTGTTAATTTCGTCGACTAAAATATTTAGTCTTAATTTTAGTCAAAGTGATTTTTTTGACGACTGAAATTGGACTAAAACTAAATAAAAAGTTTTTCATGCGACTAAAACTATGACTAAAATGTCCAGATATTTTAGTCGACTAAAATGAGACTAAATAAAAATGGAAAGGAGAGACTAAAATCATCCAAACTTCTATTGATCGTCTGAAAGAGCCTCATATCATGTAAATTCACTGCCAAAGGAACAGCTCTGAGCTTTGTTCATGAGGGAGCAGCTCCATGAAGCAGAGGACCTCGATTAAATATGATTATAATGAATATTATTAATACAAAGTCGACTAAATGTGTCTTAAATTTAGTCGACTAAATTAAATTGCAAATTTAGTCGACTAAAACTCGATTAAAATTGAAGATATTTTTTTGACTAAAACTCGACTAAAATTGAATTACGTTTTCGTCAAAAGACTAAAACTAAATTAAAATATCTTGTCAAAATTAACACTGCATAGAACCATTCACATGTTCAAATGCACTCATTCACACCATGTCCATGTACAGAAGCAGAAGTAGCTGAAGAGTTTCCCCTAAGAACAAAAGGTGGAGTGAAACCACTAGAGCATGTTGTTTACAATTCATGAACAGAGTGTGTTTAATGGTTGAATATTTGCACTGACTACAGTACAAACTCATAAAAGGAAACTATTGTACGAGTATTGTGTCTTTGATCATTTGTATTTGACTTAGTATTTTGACTATGTAGTGAAGTGGCAGGGCTTATATTTACTTTGTTTTTGTTGTTATTAAATTGTCTTAGTTTAGTTCGTTTATTTGACAGGGACAATGTACAAAATACATTAATCTTCACGAGCAGGGGCACAACATTAAAACACACCGTTACTGTAACTGTAATGTGGTGTTGTTATAAGCCTTCTTGGCCCATGCACATGCTATTTTTTGTATAGTCATAGTCATTGAAGGAATGTTTGTTTTTTCTCCTTCCAATTATATTTTTTATGAATTCTAAATAAGTGCTTTCGCCTGAACTCAATGCCACTGCTGCTGTGACAACAATTGTAATACATTTCGATATAAATACAAAATGAGCTGAAAATGCTTTGGACAGTCGAGTCCTTACTGAGCGTTGAATGTCCTTCTGGAGAGGACAAAAGTCAAGGGTTTGAAATGTACTGATCTGACTTGAACGTGTCTGGTTATGTGTTTTGTTTTGTTCTGTGCCTTACCTTCAGTTTGCAGCAGAGTGTCACAGAACTGTGCACTGTTTTGTTGTCTCTGCAGCTCCGCTATGAGCTTCTTCTCATGATCTGGCAACCAGAACCTCCGCATGTCTACATTTGGCCTGACGTGGTATACAAAAAAACAGTTTAAAGTCCTTAAGACACGAACTTAGCGGTTGAGCTGATTTTAAATAAGACCAACAGCTCGTGTGTGTTACAGATTTACATTTGTGGACGTTTTGATATCCATTTTTGACGTGTGGTTAGCACGATTAGCTTAGCATCACTACGGTTACGGGAAAATGCTGGGCCTTGAACTAGACTTCCGGAGTCGCCACGTGGAACTACAATCACGATTTAATCATTTAGCTTTACACCAAACGTAGACGAGTTTGATTAAATAATGCGGGTCTTTAAGTTGCATTGATAAATGTTCATAGTTCGACTGAAAAAAATGGGGGAGGGAAAAGTGATCAGGTCCGTCTGGGTGAAGCCGCCTCAGACTTGAAAGTCCTGCATGGTTTCAAAGTCTCTTTTAATTTGTTGTTATTTCAACATACATTTAAGATGATACTACCATACAAGATTTAAGATGATACAATTTAAGAGGATACAATATTAAATCTTTTTTTTTTTTCTTCTGCATTTTCGTACTACCTAATATTAGGTGCCTGCTCCAAACGAAAAAGGCTTGGGGATAAATATCCTGATCGCTTACCTGTTCTTTGAAATCCCGATTAAACCTTAGACTAAATGAGGTCGTAACTCACATCCCTGTGGTAAAAAATAAAAATCAACTCTTTTGTTGCAAGTGTAACGTTGCCAGCGACCTCTAGTGGCGACACGAATGAAGAGCGCAACAAGACGGACTTTGAAAAATCATTTTCTCTTTTATTAAAAACAGTATTGCTAGTTACATGTTTCATTCATAAATGATGTGCAACTTTGAGAGCCAAGGCATAACAATTAAGGAATCAGATTTTCATGTCATTAGTGTTTCCAGTAGGCTATGTGTTGAAGGCTAAAGTTCTCATTTTTTAAGACATAAACTCATGAATCAAACTACAACTGATTGCATATGCGGTCACCCAAAGCACCCAAAACATTTAAACCAAAAACAAAAAATAATCAATGTAAAAAAAGGAAAATACATAAAAGCATTAAAATTAACAAATATTCTCTGGTATATATAGTTTAAATGTGCTTTTTTAATTTTTAAGTTCTTTTTTTTTTTTTTTTACTCATTTATCTATATAGCAAATTCTGGTCTTTGCCTCCGTAAAATCCACCAAGTTGTTTGA
Organism: Proterorhinus semilunaris; assembly: GCA_021464625.1. Taxonomy (NCBI): domain Eukaryota; kingdom Metazoa; phylum Chordata; class Actinopteri; order Gobiiformes; family Gobiidae; genus Proterorhinus; species Proterorhinus semilunaris. The sequence goes on from CM038349.1 coordinate 10,364,937, forward strand.
ACGAACCCCTCGCTTTCCCCAAACGTCCTCTTCGTCGGTCCACTCTCGAAGGCAACTTTGTAGTGTTTGGATTGGCAAGAGAAAAAACAACAACAACAGCAAAAAAAAAGGTGTTGGAAAATGTTGGGAGAAAAAACAAAAACGGTTAACCCTCTAGTGCTTTCTGTGAATATGTACAACTCAATTCGCAATAGTTTTTTGTTTTGTTTTTTCCTGACAGGAAAGGTGAAGATAAGCAGACGGTCGGGCCGCACGATATATATCGCAATATAATCACTGAGGTCTTCCATTCGACGGAGACTCACACACAGCCCAGAACTAATCCTTTTTTTTCCATTAATTAAGTCATTATTTTCCTTTTTTAAGAGTTTGGTTCACCTCTTAAGCCCCGCCTGAACCGAGCACATTTTCTCCAGTTTCGGCTTTACCCAAATCTAAAAGCTCCTTAGCGTTTACAGCCTATAGGCCAGTGTGACGGCTCATTTGAAAGCTAAGACCCGAGCGCTTTCCTTGTTTTCGTTGTCGCCACATTTTCGTCACGTTATCGTCGTGTTTTTGTGGCTTTATTAGTTACATTATACTAAGAAAAGTATACAAAAAAAAAACAATGAGAACGTGACAAAAATGCAACAAAACAACAAAAATGTGAGAGAAATGCAGCAAAATGGATTAAAACAAAACAAGGGAGAAGCTTAGGTGAGTTTTGTGGTTCTTGGCTTTCAAATGAGGCGTTACAATGGCCGATCGGCTGTGAACTCCAAGGCTTTAAGATTCGATCGGCTGTGAACTCCAAGGCTTTAAGATTTGGATAAAGCCGAACTGGAGAAAATGTGCTTGGTTACGGTGGGGGTAAGGGGCTTAAGACACAATTTGATGAAAAAAAACAAGCTTTTGTTTAAATTATACACAACATACCGTGTTGAAATACTGCAATAATCCAGCGATCGCAATATATATATCGTGCAGCCCCAGCAGAACAGAATACTGCTTCTATCGATTTGAACTTCGTAGTGTAATACCTCATAAACCTCAACAACAACAAAAAAAAAAGGATCATATGTAACATTACTAAGTTCACAAATAACCGTTATCTTGCAGAGTAGAAAAGTTCGGCTCGACCTCGGATATAAAGTCGAGAAAAAGACAATGATTTTAGTCACGTACTGTAGTGTTAAGCAGGACACGTAGGCACTCCATTGGCCACACTGTTTAAGACACTGTTACCGACACTTTATCTGTACAGCACACATTCAGTAAGAATAATAGACCTGAAGTTAGAAAGGACCCCACGTAGTTAGTCGCGCTGCAGCAAAAACGACCTCTCGAATGTTACGAAGCTGTAAGGGACGTACGGCGAATGAATCGGCGGGAATGACGGGAAATCTAGGGCAATTAAAATGACGTGGAAAAGCGCATTTATTCAAGTGGATGAAACGGTAGAACACATGATATTCGACAATCAATACAATTCTATTCTATGCGGACTCCGTCTGCTCGTGGGTCTGAAGTAGGGCTGGGCACCGTTACCTTTTTTATTTCCCTCCGATAACGATACTTTTCCCCCGATACCGATACCAAAATGTGTCATCTAGAACCATAAAACAGATTAATAATGTCAATTCATTCCTTTTCCATCCATTTCATTTGCTTTACATTTGTATTATTTATTTGAGGTGAAACGAGAAACTTCCTTTAAAAACACTTTTCAATTTTTTTTTATTTCCCCCCCCATTTGGAACCAATTTTTCCCACTTTTCCCCCAAATTATTCACTTTTTTTTTTACTTTATCCCCCCCTTTTTTTTTTATTCACATTTAGCTCCAATTTCCCCACTTTTTACCTAATGTTTCAAATCCGCCCTCAACTTTTCCCCCACAATATTTTTTCCACTTTTCCCTCAAATTTTCCCTACTGTTTCCTCCCAATTTTTTCACTTTTTCCCAATTTTGCCACTTTTTCCACACATTTTTTCCCCTATTTTTCTTCCCAATTTCCCCCCAATTCTGCCCCGATTATTTCCTCAATTCTCGATGAAAAACTTGGATCTAAAAGTGTAACATTTTTAGGGCCAAGGGACCTACTTTCAATACTTATATTTCTTCCAATACCAGTAGGACCTGAACTTTTCCCAGACTGGTATCGTGTCTGAAGTGATGGAAAACCAGCAATCCAAAGCACAAGAGTCCATTTTAGCCGCCATTTTGAGAAGGTTTTTTTTTTCCAGTTTCGCTCGTTTCAACCACTGAAACGATAAAACTTTTCCACAACATTCCAATTAGATGAACGTACCTGAAGGCAACCTAACGCTTCTTTCTGCAGGGCTACAACGCAAATCTATGGGGCGACATTCATGAACAGGAAATGCAGCAGCTTCATGCATTTTGGTATTATTAATAATTAAAGATGCATATTTCTTCTTCTTCTTGTTTTTTTTTTTTTTTTTAAAGCAAATGAATTCCTTCTGTAAAAAATGCCACACCTGCACGTTTTCGCATTGGCAGTCGCAGTAGTAGCAGTGACCGTTTGGCACGTGTACATCACCGAGGTACAGCGCAAAGAAAAAAAGACAAAAAAAAAAAAAAAAAAAAGGAAAACCACCGTGACTAAGAAGCACAAGTTTGGAGATTAACATGTTAATAAAGATCAGGACGTAGTGTTTTAAACGTTAGAGAAAAGCACTCGATCGATTTCCAAAACAGTAATAGGCATTCGTGTAAGTCATCACCAAGGAAAAGTCGCTTTTTCACCAAAATACAAAAGTTCTCAGAAGAAGTCTTTCTTTTTAGTGCCATTCAAGCTTAGTGTTTCGTAGCATGTCGAAGAAGGAGCTAATATAGTGGCTTTTTTTTTGTGTGTGTTTCTTTTGTTTTTGTTTCGTTGAAGTCCAGCGGTTCCACGGGGAGCAAAGGGGGGGGGGGGGGAAGGAATGTGTAAAACGGTAGGAAGGCGAGAGGGAAGGAGAGCGAGTGTGCACGAATGGCGGATCAAGAGTCATTGGTGGTAAAGTGGTCCTCCATCGCGAGTTCAGCAAGGGCAGTAGGTGGGGGGAGGCTGTCGTCTGGTGATGCACACGATCAGTTTTTCTGCAAAATAGAAAAAAACAAGGAAGAAGAGCCGACGTGAGCGCGGGAGATCGGTGGCAGGTGTTAAGGAGCCCTACGGGAGGGGTGCGCATGCCTGGACGAGAGAAATCACACTTACATCGGGGTTCACCAAACGCATCAGTGGAGCAAAGGTGGGAGATACGAACTACCAATTCATTATTTAAAAGTACAAATCTGTACATCGGTGCTTTTGTCTTAATTGTCTTCTTACTCATATTTTATTGTTTAAGTCTGCTCAAGTCTAAAGCATTGGTTTTGTTATTTTGGATTTATTAACCACAAACTAAAGATGGCAGCACTGATTGAAACTACACATTTCAGAATAATAATTTGATTTTTGGATATTTACTTCAATAAACCTGTAGGCAATGTATCCCGTTCAAAATGACAGAACAAACAACATTAAAAAAATCCCAAAGAGTTTAGAAAAAGCCGGCTGTTTTTATTCAGCCAAGTTATGTCAAAGACTGAGAGATTCTGGTGTGATCCGGGTAATGAACAGTTCATGTTTCCTCCGGGTACTCCGGTTTCCCCTACCGCAAAAAACATGTACAATAGGCCCAGGGACTGCAGGTGGAAATTAGCACAAGTGCTATAACCTGGTACAATGCATCTCTCCTTTCTAAGGCTAATGTATATTGTCCCTGTTCAAATAAAATAAATAAATGAGTATATGCTTAACCTCTTAACCCCCACCTGAACCGAGCGCATTTTCTCCAGTCCGGCTTTTTACTGTAATTGATTAATTTTTATGTTGATGTTTTAATGATTGATTTGTTTTCTTGTAATTTTATGCAACTGTGAAAGCACTTTGAATTGCCTTGTGTATGAATTGTGCTCTATCTAATCTAAAAGGTTTACAGCCAGTGCAACTAAACTTCTCTTTCATTGCTTTTTTTTCGTTGCTCTTTTTGTCACTTTTTCATCGCTTTTCTTTTCACTCACTCTCATTTGAAAGCTAAGACCCGCATAACTGACTAACTTCTGTGTCGCCGCGTTTTGATCACATTTTTGAAGCGTTTGTCGTCGTATTTTTGTCACTTTTTTAGTTGCTCTTTTGACGCTTTATTTGTCATGTTTTCATCCGTTTTTCATTGTATTTTTGTCACTTTTTCGTCACTTTTTCCATCACTCTTTAGTCGCTTTTTTAATCGTGTCCTTGTCACTTTTCCGGCACGTTTTTTGTCGCTCTCGTGTCACTTTGTTGTCGCATTTTGCCTTTTCCAGGAAGCTTTTAGATTTAGATGAAGCCAAACTGGAGAAAATGCACTCAGTTAAGGTGGGGGTTAAGAGGTTAAGTAAGGGATAATGCACTCCGAGGTGTCCATTATCAGAAATAACTGGATGACGTGGAGGCGTGAGCCGGTCGCTTCTGCCGAGTCCAGTTATTTCTGATAATGGACACCTCGGAGTGCATTATCCCGCTGATACCACGGTCCAGCTGATACCATGGCCCCGCGAACTGAAACTGTTCATCGGGGCCCGTTTGCTTATTTTTTTTAAGTCCCTGGGCAGGAGTTATTTCACTTTTTAAATCCGTTTTACCTGAAGCTAGTTCCAGCTCAATTGTTTATCGTTACTATGGAAACCGCTGCAGTGGAGTGATATAGAACGTGATTTAACTGTTATTTAACTGTACATTATCACTTTTTAACGGACACCTTCCAGCCAATGCGTATGTATTTCTATCCCCAAGTACATCAACTAGTAACTAAAGTATTTTCTGGGTCAAATCTTCCTCTCCACCTCCGCTGTGGACATGAACTGAACACAATGGTGAAATTAAACACATCACGGAGAACAAAAATATACTTCTCACCAGCAGGGGGCGCAGGACAATCAAATACAAATACATCGCAGTGTTTTTTTTGTTTTGTTTTCCTCGCACAAGACAGATCTCTGTGAAACTCAAAAACACAAGGCCATGCCGTGAGTGAGTGCAGGTGGACACACATACCATGCGGGACATGCAGTGTTACAGAGGAGTGGCCTAACCATCGTAAGAATCCACGAGGGGCAGAGACGCCTGCCTCTCATACATCCCACCCTGGAGAGACAAGTGTGGACAGGGCGGAAACGGGGTAAAAAAGGTTCGAGGAGAACGTTTGTGAAAGCATTAGAGTGGGGGGGAAAAATAGAGAGAAAGAAAGGTTAGAAACAGGTTAGTTTGACATTTACGGGGAGAAGGCACATCGGGTGAGACATAAATGTGCACCGAGCTCCGAGGACATGCGTCGACATGCTGTCCGTGGGTGTGTGTGAGAAAGTAGGTCCCTCCACACACAGGAACTGGATATGGGAGCTTATTGGTCTGTGTTCAGCGCGTTGAATTAACATGTCGTACTTTGATATGGGAATACTATGAAGAGCGGTGGCGTTCGAGTTGGCACGGACTCATCTCTTGAAACGGCTGGAATGAAAGCGTTACTGTGATTTACACACTGCTTTCTCTGGTCAATAGGGCTGCAGGATTTTGATTAATTCAAGGTTTCGGCTCACGGTGAACAATAGATCCCAGTGGAGACCAGAGCTTACTGATTTTGTTTGTTTTTCTTACTTTGTACTTAAATATTCCAGTAGGGAAACATCACAATATATTTTTTTTTTGTAAGTAGCTCTTGAGATAACGCTACTGATACGTGCTCACCTACTGCTGAAAGGAGAACTGAAGTTCAGAAGCCTCTATAGTCTTTGCCCGGGGCCGGTTGTTGCAGAAAAGTCTAGAACTCTTCGTCAGGAGCAGATCTCACAAATGCAGCGCAAAGCAAACTCGTAGTATTTCATGCCGCTGTGATGATCGTTTCTGTTCCCTTTGCATTTCTTGCTACTGGCAAACGCTTTGGCCCGACATAAACAAACGGCGCCGTGTGATGATGTCATCAGGCCGCGCAGCTTGGTTTGCTTGGGCAGGTGTGAGGGCTGGCCAGCAGGTGAGCCAGGGATGTCTCTAATAGGGGATTAGTTCAGAAACTTTAGCATATTTAATATAATTTTGACTTTTTTTGTACCGACTGTCCAAAAGAAAATATTGAGCTTTTTTATTTGAAATTTGTTTTAAATAAAGATTTTTTATTTTTTTTTAAAGGCAACAAATAATCGTGATTTCAATTATTACTAAAATAATCGTGATTATTATCTTTTCTATAATTGAGCAGCCCTAGCCCATTGTGCATGTCGTCCAGACCAAATCCACCCGGATACAAGGAGAACATGCAAACTCCACACTGCATGGCTCCAGCCCGCCTGGGAATCGAACCCGGGACCTCGACAACCGCTGCAGCCTTTGCTATTGGTCGATTTGCAAATCATTAAAAGATCCAATCGCGATTAAATCTGCAGTTAATACTCAGCCATTCAAGCAACTTTAAGTGTAATTTGCCATCTAGGTTTAACGGTGTCGTCTTATGCCATGCAGGACACGTACGGGATTCTTCAGTTTACCTGGACAGCGTTTTTGTCAGCAGGTTCGAGTGTGTTGTCCATAGTGTTCCTTCTCCCTTTCTGATCCAGTGTGGAGTAGCCATCTGAACGGAGCAATGGCGAACACGTTTATATTTACAGTGCAACAAAAAAGGTAAAATCACTGCGTAATTAGAAACGCCGCGTTGAGCTCACCCGGTCCCAGGTCATTCATTGGAATCATCTCTCGGTCCCCTTTGCCTCCTGTGAAGCAGAAGCAAACATTACATCATTTTCTTATGTAAACAGAAAGAGTTTCAGTGTCTGTGCCAGAAATACTAAAAATAGACAGTGGGAGTTTTCCCCTTTCTATGCCCAGGCAAGAACATCCAAGTCTTTCCATGCTTTGCGTTGTTGAGGCTTTTCTCCGCGCTTTTTTTTTATTGCTCGTTTGTCACGTTTCTGTAAATTTTTTTCCCCATCCATCCATTTTCTGTAACTTTTCCGTAGCCGGGTCGTGGGGGCAGCTGTTGGGGGCTGGTGCGATGTGATTTGGGCAACTACTATGGCACCTCCTGCAGGTGGTGGGTCCGTGGAAGGACGGCCTCACGGTTCTAACCGAGCCTGTTGGTCTCTCACATAAGGGGCTTTTGTTGCATTTTAATTCCTTTTTGTGTCCATTTGCGTTTTTATATTTAACATTATTGTTGTTTTTTTATTGTTTTTTGTAAAATTTGTGTTGCTTTTACATCACTTTATTAAAAAAAAAAAAATTGCTTTTTAATTTAGATCTTTCAACCCAGTTTACGCCTCGTTTTTGTCGTTATTTTGAGTTCAAGAAGCTTTTAGATTTGAACAATGCTGAAAATGTGCTTGGTTACGGTGGGGGTTAAGAGGTTAAACAGTGTTTGGCTCCGTCTTCCTGCTTGTAGTAGAAGGCCGACAGCGCCATCTTCAGTCCGACTTCGTCAGAACCGTCTCCCAGGTGCGGGATAGTTGGTACGCCCTCTCGTCCCGGTTCACAGTCTGGAAGGAGCTTTCGGATCTCGATGAGGTGGTCCTGCCTCTTGCAGCGGTCTGATATGGCAGAGTTCAGCTGTTCTTGTTCTGCTAAGAGCTGGGTACCGTTAAACGATATCAGTATGGTATTGAAAAAAAGGTTTAGGTAATACTGGTGTAGAAATATTAAAAGTATCGAAATCAAGTACCAAAAAAGAAAAGAAAAAAAGCTTTAGATCCAAGTTTTGATGCTGTTATAAAAAATTAAGAAAAAATAAATAAATGTAAAAAATAAGTAAAACAAGAGTGGAAATTAAATTATTTTATTTTCTTCTCTTTTGTAGTTAAAGGAAGTGTCTTGGTTGTTTCACCTCAAATGATACAAATGTAAAAGAAATTAGATGGAAGGAAATGGAATAAATTTACATTATTATTCTGTTGTATGGTTCTATATTACAGGTATTATAGTATAGGTATCGAATAAAAATGTAACAGTACCCAGCCCCTAGTTCTTCTTGCCGCCTTTTCACAATCTGCCCTGTGCTCTTTTTCCCCCCCGATGTTGAGCGATCTGTTGAATCAGCTGACGGAAACACCACGTGATACCTCTTGCAAATCTGACGAACACCAAGCCGTACCTTTGTCTAAGAGCGGCAGAGTGCTGTCCTCGTAGCCGCCGTTGGCCCTGGTGTTGTTGCTGGGGGGGTTTACGTGGTTTAGATTCACCATGAAGTCCGTCTTCTTCCAGCCGTCTTTCTCCAGGGTTCGCCGGAGCTCCTTGTAGCCCCACACCGTCTGCAGAACCAGGCCGGCCCCACGCACCTCACGCTCGGAGCGGTTTCTGCCGAAGAAGGGGTTAAAACGTGTTTAAAACAAGCAGTGTTAATTTCGTCGACTAAAATATTTAGTCTTAATTTTAGTCGAAGTGATATATCTGACGACTGAAATTGGACTAAAACGAAATTTAAAGTTTTTCATGCGACTAAAACTATGACTAAAATGAGACTAAATAAAAATGGAAAGGAGAGACTAAAATCATCCAAACTTCTATTGACAGTCTGAAAGAGCCTCATATCATGTAAATTCACTGCCAAAGGAACAGCTCTGAGCTTTGTTCATGAGGGAGCAGCTCCATGAAGCAGAGGACCTTGATTAAATATGATTATAATCAATATTATAAATACAAAGCCGATTAAATTTGTCCTAAATTTAGTCGACTACATTAACTTGCAATTTTAGTCGACTAAAACGCAACTAAAATTAAAGGTATTTTTTTGACTAAATCTCGACTAAAATTGAATTACATTTTCGTCAAAAGACTAAGACTAAATTAGAATATCTTGTCAAAATTAACACTGTGAACAAGTTATAATTTAAAAAAACATCAAACTCATAAAAAATTAAAAACTATATCGCGCATTATTCAGACATTTGGCATCAAGGGGAAAACATCTAAGGGGATTGTAAAACCACTAAAATCGGGTAATGAACTGTCCGACGCGTTGATAAATTATCCAAAGTGTGTGACCTTTTATATTTAGTGACGATGCTTTTTGTTGTTGTCGTTGGGTCAGGTTAAACATAAAAACAACCCATGCGGTGGTAAAGCTCATCTCGCTCTCACCCGTCTTTGTTGATGAGCACCAGCCGCTCGATGCCCTGTGACGCCCTCAGAGTCTTGGCCGCCTCTAAACTGGAGCCGAGCACCTCATGCAGCGTGCTCAGGACCGACACCACCGTCTCCTCGGACAGCGCCCTCGCAGGCTGGCTCTGACCTCCTCCGGGCAGGTTGGCCACGAGATGAGGCACTGCGTGTTTACCTGACGGACATAAAGTACTTTCATCATTCTCAAACTACACATTAGGACAAGAGCAGCGCGATGGCGGGATGACACACAGTTTAATAGACACAAGCGCCTAATGTTTGTTAATACGGTGACGCTAATAAGAGCTCGCGTCTCACCTAATAACTCCCTGTTCCGTGGGTCGATGGCCAGGTTGCGCAGGGCTCCAGACATCGCTCGCACCACCCGGTCGTTGCCGTGCGCTAAAAGCTCAGTCATCAGGGGCAGACCCATCTCCTTACGCAGCACGCCACGGATATAACTGCCATACTGCGCAAAGAAACAGGCTCCAATTACTATGAAGAATTACATGAAGTAATGAAATGCATGAAAAACTGAACATACCTTTAACAAAACACAGCAAAAAGTAGCATTTAAACCCGTGAACTTGGTTAGTTTTTCCATTCAACAGATACAATTTCAACGTAAAAAAAATATTGCTCAAGGCTACAATCCAGTGTGGCTTGTTCATTATCATGCACTGGCCCTCATTTATCAACATCGTAATATTCACGTATGAAGAGGCCTCACCCACGGGTTTTACGGCACGCACGAAACATGGCCAAAAAGAACATTTCTCCAACCAGGAAATGATGAATTTTTGTGCATTTGGAAGATTAAAAACTCTGTCAGTTACCCACATTAACCGTATAGCCAATCCAAGATCACATTTACTAAATAAAAAAAGAGGGGGAAAAATAAATGGGCTAATAATAAAAAGTGACCTTTATTAAATAAGCTGTAGGCCTAAATAGTTCAGCTGCAGAGTTTGCTGAACTTCTGCAGCAAACTCTCTCCAGAAGTTCAGTGAGGATCTCTGAATGATCCAACGTTGACCTAAATGACTAATGATGATAAATAGAATCCACCTGTGTGTAAACAAGTCTCCGTATAAATGCACCTGCTCTGTGATAGTCTCAGAGGTCAGTTTAAAGCGCAGAGAGCATCATGAAGAACAAGGAACACACCAGGCAGGTCCGAGATACTGTTGTGGAGAAATTTAAAGCCGGATTTGGATACAAAAAGATTTCCCAAGCTTTAAACATCCCAAGGAGCACTGTGCAAGCGATAATATTGAAATGCTGTTGTTCATGCAGTTTAAAATGTTTTCCTGCGCTGTTTAGTGTTTACTTAAAATGTGTGCATCATGTACACAACCTCCTGACTCGGTGTATATTGGGGTAGGAGCTTATAAGATTTTTTCTTCATCCTACTCCTGTTCTTCTTTTCATGGAATGTATTATTGTGTTTGTTGGATTGTTGTACTAATTTTATATTGCATTACCATGAAAAAAAGAAATAAAATGAAATGAAATTTGGTCAAAAACCTCCGGTGACCTCTTTTAGATATATTTCTGAAACCTGTACTAAAATAATAAATGTCTATGTAGATCTAGAGGCTATTTGAGAGATTAAAAAATAAATTACCTCAAATTAAATGACTTAAAATATCGGACTATATCTATCGGCCCCTTCATATCGGCGTCGGATCCCATATCGGGCCCACATGTTCAGTAAAAGATAAGACTCTGAAAGTAATGGAGCACTTACGGTCCAGCGTCCGGCACACAGGTTCTGAACTGCTCCAGCTGAAGCCTCCAACACGGTGGGGTTTTTCGACTCTTTGAGGAGAGACGTGTAGATCCGCACCACCTCGGGCTGATACAACAGCTCATAGCCTACGGACGTCACAGAACATATGGCGTCATCGAGAAGCTCACCCGGTACAGACGAGACAGAGAACTGAACAACAGCTGAGGATTTATTGATTTCTATAGAACAAGTGACACGGCCGGAGACGAAGAATACAATGTGGAACCTGAAATTTGCCTGAGATGTGTAATCAAAACAATGTCTTAAGCCGAGACCTACAAAAAATGATCTAAGCTTCTTCCTTGTTTTTGCCGTCACGTTCTTATCACGTTGTTTGCCTTTTTGTCACATTCAAATTGCTTTTTTGTCCCCGCTAACCGCGTTTTCATAGATTTTTTGCCGCATTTCGTTTTCTGTGTGTGATGTAACTGCGATCGAGCCGCAAAAATGTGACCAAAAAAAAAGTGATGACAGTCATAACGAGGAAGAAAGCTTCGATTAGTTTTGTAGGTCTTAGCTTTCAAATGACGCGGTACACTGTAATGCTCAACTCGAAGAAATGCACTCGGTTAAAAGGAATAGGCTAGCTTTTCCATACCGAGATATGTTCTTACCTGAGCTTAGACGAGTTGGCGCGTACCTGTCACGCAATGTCGTTAGCATTTAGCCTCTCCTCCGCTCCTCTATGGGGCCAAACGGGGGTGAAGTTAGAAGCGACCGAGCTCTTCCACGTTTTTCCAAAGTATAGTTACATAAATCGCCCTGTGTAACTACTCACGAAACCGTATTTACATGGGGGAAACGTGGAAGAGCTCGGTCGCTTCTAACTTCCCCCCCTCGTTTGGCCCCATAGAGTAGAGGAGGAGAGGCTAAATGCTAACAAAACATGTTGTCGTTTTGCGTGACTGAGCGCACGCGTAAAGACCAGACAGGTTACGCATCAACTCGTCTAAGCTCAGGTAAGAACATGTCTCAGTGTGGAAAAACAGTGGCCTTTAAGGAGGGGGTTAGGAGGGTAATAAAGTTCTAAAACTGGACTAAAATACGCCTAAATTTGGTCGAAAAGTAGAACAAGCCCTGTCTAAAGCATAGTTGGAATCAAATTTGCTAAACGAAAGACCGCCGCTCTTTTTAAATGCTGGTAACTTACCTTTGGCAGGAGTCGTCCTCTTTGGGAGATCCACCGTGTCTTCCCCATGTTCATCATCTTTCTTACCTGCAACAAGAGGCGCCATTTTGAAAACTCAGCAGGTCTCAATCTTAAAAACGCCCGGTTAGTAAAGGGTGTTCCTACGACGTACATTAGACAGACGTGCCATCGAGTGCAGGCAAAAAATAAAAAATAAAACACACAAAAAAAACTACACATTGTACTGCGTTTCCACGGTAACGCCCCAGTGCCCGTTAGTGCTACGGCGGTGTCGACGCGGGGTTAGACGAGCAGATCTACCCACTACCACGGCGACAAAACAAGAGAGCCGAAGTGAAGTGCGGTGATTGGGAGATAAAAAAGCTTACCTTTAGAAAACCACTCATCTGTCGGCCGGCCAAAAGAAAGGGAGAGAGAGGAGGAGCGGGACAGGAGGAAAGTACAAAGCGTTAAAAGGAAAAAAAAGTCACAGCCATAACCGAGCCACCGAGATGACGCCCGTCCACAAACAACCAGCAACTTCACATGCTGCGTGTGGAGGCCATGTTTGAACTTTCATTAACATTGTGACCAATATCCCCCGAGCAATTATGAAGTTATTAAATATTACAAATCTATGAAGGTGAGGGGAAAAAAAAACGTCCCCAATTACCCAACACACAATGTCCAGGGCTGAGTACCGTTATATTTTTTTTTTACGATACCGGTATTTTAAACGATACTTGGTTTACGATAGCGATACTGAAATATTTGTTATATAGAGCCGGAAAACAGAACATTAATGTGTGGAAGATCTGCAAATGTACAATGTCTGGTTCGTCAAGAAGTTGGGAAGAAATGGGGATAATATTGGTAATTCAAAATGGGCAAACGTTGGAGAGGGGGTGGTTGGGAAAAGGAGAAAACATTCTGCTGTCCCTGGACCAACAGCATCAAAACTTGGATCTGAAGATATAATATTTGATTTTTTCGATGCCGGTAGCACCTAACCTTTTTAGTATACTGGTATTGTTTAACGGTACCCAACCCTACTTTTCACCCAGCAATCTATACCCACGCAAGTTCAACAAAAAGCATTGATTAGGAAGATTGAGAAATGTGAGTGAGTAAAATAACCTTCCGATTGTCTAAATATCAATCCATGACGACAGTAAAGTAAATTCTGTTTCTGTCTCTCTCGCTTTCAAAGTGGTCAACTAGACCGGGATTAGGCCAATTTTCACAATATTCACACCAAGTGTCCCCAGATCTGGACAAATCGGAATTAAACTGGGTCTAAAAAGGGCCTGAAATAGACGTAAATAGTACCACATAATGACGAGGTGTAAACCTCGTCTAAACCAGAAAAATACCAAACCTAAATGCATTAGTAAAGCATAAATGAGAACATCTAATTCAAATGAATGAAGAACCACCAGTGGAAGATAAAATCTAGATCTGATCGTTTTTAGTTGAGTAAAACACAAACAGAGCACATTCCCCCTGCAGCAGCTGCTGGTGTGACATCACTGGATCACAGCTCAAAGTGCCTCCTATTCCACACCATCAGACTTACCAAAAACATCTTTTAAAGACTTTCAAAGGGATTATCTCAATTCTTTAACGCACTTTTGTCACTGAATGATCCCTCTTAAGACATAATAAAAACATTAATTAAGAAAAAGTTTATTTCTATAGCACTTTACAACAACACTTGGCAGACCGAAGTGCTTTACAGAAAAACACAGAAAAAACAGGACTTCAATACCAGCGGGATTTTTCCCGCAGGCTGATTTTACTGAATTGGAAAAACTCATTTTCCTCCTCATTCGCAGTGGATTCAAGATATTAAATATTTATTGACAATGAAAAGAAAAAAAAAAAGGAATCCTACTTGTGGCGATGTGTATAAATATACGTGATTGTTTTGCTCTTCTTTTCTGCTTGTTCAGTTTAGTTTGTTTTGAGGGTAGGGCTTGATTTTGCAATGACAATCCTCGTCTCATTCCAACGACAGGCAAGGCCACAACAGGTGAAACTCGGAAAATTTGAATATCGTTATGAAGTACACACAGCTTGTAAAAACCCCAAATTCAAAATCTTATAAAATTGCAATATTTTGAAAAAGGACTGCAAGCCATAATCATGAAAATTATGACACATGCAAAGTGACATACGTGAAGCCTTTATTTAATGAGTCTATATCATAGTTTCACATTTTAAGCTGAATTACAGAAATACAAGAACTTTTGAACGATATTCTAATTTTCCGAGTTTCACCTGTGTACGCGTTACCATAGTGACAGAACCCGCTTTTGAACACGGTATCAAAAGCAAAGTAATGCTGTCAATATGTAAACCTCACACCTAAATCAAAATGCATTTTCAGCTAATTGTGTTGGAACAAGATCAAAATACTAAAAATAAAATGCAAGTAATTAAAGAATAAAGACTAAAATGAACTGTTGCTATGATAATTTGGCGACACACGAGGCCATATTAATAAGGGTTATAAAAATATATAATGAAATACACTTATACACATATGTCTGTGTAAGTTCTCAATCGTACAGGAGTTGTCCATTTTCAATGAAAGTACTTGATTCATCTTCTGTACTCAGTTGTTGAAGTCCTCGAACGTTTCGCCTCTCATCCAAAAGGCTTCGTCAGCGACAAAGGTCCCACTCAGCCCGCAGCTGAATATATAGACCAACGGGGAGGAGTTAGGGTTGGCCCGGCTCCTCCTCTCTAATCACAGCTACTCTCACCTGTGGGTAAACACCTTTGAAGTACAGTGTCTCCAACGATCTGCTCACCTCAGTATCGGTCTTGTCCTATTCATAGATTATCACTACCCAGTATCTGTCCTATTCATGGCTGATCACTGCTAATTATCGCCATAGATTGAAAAAAATGTCTGCTCCATTTTACGACCAACGCAGCTTTGGGTTTTGGCCCTTACCTTTGCCTTTTCGGGAGCTGAAACAGCCGCCCTTTTGGCCGGACGAGGCGGTGCCCTGGGTGAGGGGTATGGCCTCCTGGTAGCGTTCAGAGCCGGGGATTTCGCGGTGCACATGGTAGGAGAGGTTCCTCAGCAGACACACACTGTTCTCTATCAACTGCACAGACAAATAAACATCACACATGTTCAATACGTGAAAGAATGCATCAAGAGAAGAGCCTCACAGTTTACGTACCTTATTATCAACATCTTTACAATCGATCTGGGACTGGACAATGTACATGAGCGAGTCGACCAGCCCGGTGCACTCCCGCAGCTTCCTCCTCGCCTCGCTGCGCTCCGAACTCACGTTTCTGCGGACACACAAAAGACGAGAAGAACCCGCACAGATATTAGCAAACGCTCCGATGCCTAGTTTTAGGGGAAAAAAAAAAAAAAAAAAAAAACACACATTCAGGGACCAGTGTGGGAAAAAAAGGCCAACCTGAATGAACCTCCCTTTGTGATAGTCCACAAAGGAAGCGTTTTTTTTGTAAATATCGTGTTACAATGCTAAATGTGGTCACAGTTTGGGTTTGTTTTAAAAGGTCTGACACAACCGCATGGACAAAGTGTAAGTCGACACTTGGGCTGTTCCCGACTCATGAAAGAGGAAAAATACAATGACAAGAAACTGGGGGGAAACGCACCAGCTTCACCTTGTTTTTCTGAAACCTAAAGTGAGAGTGCAGTCAAAGCTGGGGTTGCACCCGTATAGATATGTGTACATTCAACCCAGCTCAGCTTTTTACCATCTGAAAAACATTGCCAAGATCAGAGGAATAGTGTCACTCATGGAGACACTCATCCATGCATTTGTCTCCAGCAGGTTAGACTACTGTAACGGCTGCTCACTGGCCTTTCTAAACGAGCTGTTAGAGCTGCAGAACATCCAGAACGCTGCTGCTCGAGTCCTGACAAGAACCAGGAAATACGACCATATTAGTCCAGTGCTCCGGTCCCTGCACTGGCTTCCTGTCACTCAGAGAATAGAATTTAAAACAGCTCTGCTTGTGTACAAGTCGTTTCATGGTTTAGCACCAAAGTCCATCTCTGACATGTTAGAGCCGTATGAACCATCTCGGGCCCTGAGAACTTCAGGGAGGGGTCTCCTGGTGGTTCCCAGAGTCAATAATAAACACGGTGAAGCTGCGTTTCAGTTTCATGCAGCTAAAATCTGGAACAGTCTTCATGAGGATGTGAGACAGGCCTCAACTCTGACAATGTTCAAATCCAGGCTGAAAACAGCTCTTTTTACCCGAGCAAATGAAAACTGAAAGTATTTTATCTGCACTCTTGCCTTTTACTGTAGTTGATTAATTTTTATGTTGATGTTTTATGTTTCAATGATTGATTTGATCCGTTTTCTTGTAACTTTATGCAACTGTGAAAGCACTTTGAATCGCCTTGTGTATGAATTGTGCTCTACAAATAAACTTGCCTTGCCCGAAACCAATGCTTATACCGATACAGAGCACTGATTAAAACAGCGTGGCCTGGAAAAAGACACCAAGCCCATTAGCACATGGATAATTACCCCAAAGAAAAACATAGGCCATGAGTGAAGTCACAGCACTGCTTCATTCTGCCAAACTGAGAATTTAGAAAAATCTAACAGATAAACCAATTACAGAGAAAGCGCCATTTATTGTTTTTAATCTCTGCCCGAGCCTTCTCAGTTAGTATTTAAGCTGCTCTCAGTGCCAACAATAACATTAGCGACAGCAGTGGTATTTCCTACGAAAAATACAGTTTATGTTTTAGGTCTCTCTGGAATCGACATAAAATCCAGAACTCGTGGCGGCATCAGAACAACCTTAAAGCCACGCCGCGTAGAATTTTACCCTATAAATAAAATTGAAAGACAAGCATTTGTTTTATGACAGATCATCATTCAACATGTGGCTTTGCTCAGCTCTCCTAAGACATGATTGTGACTCTTCAGGCCGTGGGTTCGTCTCCCTCTACAAATTGAGCAAAGATATGGATCAATCATTTGTGTTAATTTTTAAATTTTTTAAGCAGAGGCGCAGCTTAAAACGGGACAAATCTGGAGTAAAGATCACGTCTCACTGTCAATTTTTGCTGAAACATAGTCAACACAATTATATTTAAGATTTTGCTAAATATTGTACCCATCTTTCTTTAGTTTGACCATTTATAGCTTCCTTATTGGACAGGAAGTGACATGGATGGGGGCAAACAATTTCAAACAGTTGCCGTGCCAACCATGTAAAGTCAATGGGTAATGAAACCACTATGGAACTTTACCTTTATCTATGTTACTTCCTGTCAGCAGCTTAAAAAAAAATCAAATAATCCTGCTCAACATTTTTTCATTAAAATTGCTGCTTCACTGAAATAAAATGATAATTATGCAAATGATGCTATCCTTCTAAATAAGTCACATTTTCAAAAGCATTCAAGCTGAAGTCCACATGGCTACTTTGCATACACTCCAACACTGCGCCGCTGCTGCAGAGAGGAATAAAGGACTGCTGCGCTCCGTGAAAGAAAACTGGTCCAGTAAATTGATGATGTATAGCAATATAATAAGCCAAAATAAATGAATCAAAAGATGTGACCCACTCCCAGCTGCGCTTTATCATTTTATCAGCCCGTGTAGGCTAATCGATCACCCCCTTCAACATCTGCCCCATAGTTCAATCCAATCAGGTGCAGTGTAGCTCCAGGGGACCACTCCGCTGCAGATCTTCCGATGAATTCATGATCAGGATTACCGAGCTCCAGGTTTTACTTTTATATCATGCCACCATGATATAATTTGTAGAAGTTTTTAAACAAGTGACAGTGAAGCTGAGTCTGTTGAGCTCTGAGTGGGGAACTGGGGTGGGATTAAATACGTTTTCCTCTTCCCACTTTCTTTCAGGTGGAAGTGGATTTTTTGTTTTTGTTTTGTTTTGCTTTTCTGTATATTCTCTGTTGCCCTCTGCCTGAAATAAATAAATAAATGAAATGAATGAATGAAAAGATTATTGAGCATGTAAAGGGTGAAACCGGAGTATCAAGACAAAACCCGCCTACGGAGGGAGAACAAACACACACTTTCACGTAGCATCAGAACGTATTCCACGGGTATGATCAGAAAATAAACTGCCACTACATTCCAGTCTCTCTCTGCAAATATTTATCGCCTTACGGAGTTCATTCCAGTCTCGGCCGTTAACCGTGAGGCAGAGTGGAATGCAGAGATAACGGAGCCACTGGTAGAACATCGTGTTTACACTGTCAGAGTCAATGGCCTTCTGTCCTACGTTCACGCCTGCACGTGAACTCTGCTCATCCCTTTCAACGCTACAGTCCACTGCAGGACTCCTAAAGGTAAGGCTTACGATAAAAATGACCAGCAAATTACGTTATGGTGAGTGATGGATATGAATTTCCCGTTGCTTCTCACTCACTTCATCGAGTTTGATTGAGGATTTGACACGGTCTTGCTTTAATTACAAAACTATTGCTACTAAAATGCCTTTTAAACACACTGGAGCATATTCCTGGACAGAAGATCCATAGGAAACTTCATCCACAGACACACTGCCCATAAAAAGAACCAATTCTTTTTTTATGGGCTTGTTATTGCAACTCTTCCGGGCAGTACTTACTCCACAAGCGCTCCATCAGCCTCACTATAAAGACTGAATGATACACGATATATCTTCTTACAGCTGCTTTACATCGTTTTTTCCACATTACCACTACCAATATATGGGGGCTAGGAACCAGTGTTTCCGATACCAGTACTTTAACAATACTTGGTTTTTTCGATACCGATACCTGAACAATACTTTTTTCCAATACCTAACAAAACAAAAATATTCATTTATCTAGAACAGTGGTTCCCAAAGTGGGGGCCTCAGAGGACCTGCAAGGGGGCCCCCAAAGCTTGTCTACAAAAAAAACATTTCTTTGCTACATTATACTACTTTAAACCAGTATTTAGCCTACAATCAGCTAAATGTTGCTTTGTACATTATTTTTTCTGCAAAATAATACAAATTCCTCAGAATATTATTATATATTATTATTATTTATATATTTATAAATCGATAAGGGGTCCGCAGTGTCCTGGACTTTTGGAATGGCTGTTCTAGAACAAGAAAACGGAAGGATAATGTGTGGAAGATTTGCAAATTAACAACATCGGGTTCATCTCCAATGTCAAGAAATGTGTGAAAAATGTGTGGAAATTGTGGGAAATTGTGCCAAAAAAGGGGGAAGTTGTGTGAAAAAAAATAGGGCAAAAATAGGGAATAAAATTGGTAAAATTAGGGAAAATATTAGTAATAAAAAATAAGGGGTGAAATAAAAAAAATAAAAAACAGCATCAAAACTTGGATCTAATGGTATCAGATTTTTTTTTTTGGTACCTGCTTTCGATACTTTCATTTTTTCGTTACCGGTAGAACCTAAACCTTTTTTTCCCCCGCCAATACCAGCCAACAGCTATCGTTTAACGGTACCCCAGCCCTATCAATATATCCCTTTAACTGCACTAAAATGATGTAGTTCCTGGTACTGTGTCACGTATAGTTACTGCTTTACTATTGTGCCACTGTGTCCGTACCTGAGGCAGCCAGCGGTATTGGTCAGAGCCGTCTCCCACTCCAGGTGCCGGGGTTTGCAGTTCTCCTCTCCGCCTCCCGCCCCGTTACTGCCCCGCTCCCAGCCCGAGTGCGACACCAGCACCTCGTCGGCCAAAGCGTACAACGCGTGGTCCACGATCTCCATCTTCACCGAGTCGTGTGAGGACAGGTTCCACAGTGTGCCTGGAATATATTATATTATATTATCAGGAAGTCAAATTTAATGCAATTTTAATGCCACAAACGCAGAAAATAACAGTCGAATATTTAATTTGCAAATATTTTAAACAAAGGAAAGAGAATTGGGCAAAACGGGCAACTTTTGAGCAAAAACAATATTGTACATTTCAGCCAAAACTGAATATGTTGACCTTGTGTTGTAAAAACTGTTGAAAAATGTCATAATATTCCAAGAAATTTACATTTAATGCCAGTTTGAATCAAATCGAATGCTTTTTAATAATGCCTCATGCTTCCTGACCCACTTCATCTTGGAATACGCCCGTGCGATCAGGGAAGAAAAAAGATCCAAAGACAAAACTATCTGGTCACTCGATATATTCAAGTATAGATACAGACGGCATCTTTGGATTTTGTCATGTTTGAAGCAGCCAGAGGGGAAATCAAAACAAAAAAAAACAGAAATAATTATCATCTCAGTCATTACTTTAACAAAAGCTGAATTATAAATATATTTTTCTACTAAATAATGACACAGAGACATGGAACAACAGCCCCTAAATACATAAAGAAATGGACAACGCTAACCAGGGAGCTGCCTTTAGCTTCACGCTACATATGCTAACATTAGCCACGACGAGTGCCGTTTTTTTTCTTCCACGGAACAATTTGCTGTGAAAATACATCCATATGGACTCGATTTCGGCTCGTCTTTATTTGTGTGCTATAAATACGTTAATAGTCTGCCAGAAAACGGCTAAAAAAGAGGGAAGAATTGTGATTCCATGAGAGGTTTGTGTGACGCGTTTCTGGACACATAATGTTGTTGAACCTGTACACCGATTTCCACCAAAAACAAGAACCAACAGGTCTGTACGTCCATAACCTTTTAACCAAGTGCATTTTCTCCAGTTCAGCTTTACCCAAATCTAAAAGCCTATAGGCCAGTGTAACACTACGACTACAAAACTCATCTAAACTGATATTTTTCCTCGCGTTTTTGGCCCTTTTCTGTTGCTCTTTTGTTGCATTTTCGTCGCTATTTTGACACTTTTTTCAAGAAGCTGTTAGATTTGGGTAAAGCCAAACTGGTGGAAAGGTGCTCTGTTCAAGTGGGGGTTAGAAGGTTAAACTAGGGCTAAACCAAGGGTAAATAGGACTAACTGTGACTTTCGTAATGACAACTAATTTTAAAAAAACACGTGGGCTGGGGAGGAGCCTCGAAGCAGCCCATGAAACACAGACTGAGAAAAACTGATGAGGCACAACTTGGCCAATACCTTTCCCAATACTCCAGTCTATTGCACACATATAAAAAAAAGCATGAATGGCATCCGCTCATTCATAGGTGGCACATGTTCGAACCTGTGATGGTGTCGGTGAGTTCCTGGTCGCGGGTTTTCCGCAGGAGCCGGATCAGCGCGGGAACCCCGTCGCAGTTCTTTATGGCGATCTTGTTGTCGGCGTCTTTGCCATATGAAATGTTCTTCAGCGCCCCACAGGCTGCGTAGTGAACCTGTCGAAGATAAACAATGCAATTAGCCAGATGCAATTAGCGGCAATACACTACAGAGCGGACATTTCCCGCCGTGTGATGAACCGTATTATAGAACCGTTTCTTTTTTTCCTGAACCTGTTGAGCGCAATCTGCAAACATTTAGGTAATTTTAATTAAGTATAAGTAGCAAACTCAAGTCATTGTCTTTTATTGTGTTGTGCTATATCATCTCGGCAACTGGTTCTCCAGGAAAAAACCCAAGTGTCATTTACAGCTTGCTCTGTTCCCATTTTTGTTTGGTAAAAGTAGCTCATACAGGATTAAAAAGGCTGGAGAACCCTTGCTCTAGAGAGGTTGGCGATCTGATATTATAAATTATGGGAAAAATTCAGGCACAAACCACAATGTGCATCGATTTACATTGTAGTGTGCGGAAATGCCTCTACTTCTTTTATATATTTTAAAATATCCATTTGTTTACTGTGTGGAAAATGCAGTTAATCCTAGAAATCTCCCCTGTTTATTTAAGATTATTTCTTTCTGTCTTCTAAGTTTCTGACCTATACTTTGCCAATAATACTAATGGGGCCCCTTTGCAAACATATCCTTCCAATTGTTTCCTAAACCATAATTACAGCTTTTTCATATCAAAAACGTGCACAATAAAAATACAAAATTTAGCCAAAACTGCCGTTGCGGTCGGTTCTGGGCCAAACAGCCATAAGACTTCAATAGCGCTGACCATGGAGGGATGAAAATGTCAAATTAAGATGCCTCTGCGCTGTAGGAATGCATGGTGTGGTTTGGAGGGCAATGCCATCCAAACATCAGCAAAACGGTCGCCACAACTCAGGCCAAAATGAAAGGGAGTCCATGAAAAAGCGCGGACGATCCCGGCTTAGCCCAATTTTAGCATTTGTGTTGACCTTCAGG
This sequence comes from Proterorhinus semilunaris, assembly GCA_021464625.1. Taxonomy (NCBI): domain Eukaryota; kingdom Metazoa; phylum Chordata; class Actinopteri; order Gobiiformes; family Gobiidae; genus Proterorhinus; species Proterorhinus semilunaris. The sequence goes on from CM038349.1 coordinate 10,387,221, forward strand.
ATTTGCCCGGGGAAGATTTGCTTATTTACTCCAATCCGTTTGGTATTCGCAGAAAGTCTCAAGTTCACTCCAACCTCTGTTTTTTTCTTTTTTTTATCTTTGGAAATAAAACATTGGAGTATTTTATGAGAGAGAGCCCGTCTTTGTAAAATGTCACACTTTATCCCAGTAAATCCAAACTAAACTCGAGCGTCTTATGAGCAGAAGACTCACCTCTCTGTTTGGGTTGTCGAGCATCGAGACCAGAGCCGGGATGCCTTTGAGACGACGCACATCGGTTTTCACCTGAGAATGTGAACACATTGGAAGTAGAAAACAATCAATCAGACAATTAATCTATTAATTATAATGTGACGCAATAATGATCTCAGTTAAATTACGTAAACATGAAATTGCAGGGTAAGGGTGAGTTGTACAAGGTAGGGTTTTCTTCCAGATACCGTAATTTCCGGACTATTGAGCACAACACAATTTATAAATTAAAAAAAAAAATGTGTACATACCGTGGTCCCTCGCTATAACGCGGTTCACCTTTCATGGCCTCGCTGTTTCGCAGACGTTTTTTTGTTACAATTTCGCTTGCTCTTTGACAGCGTATGTGCAATGTGACAAAACTTTTTTTAAATCTCACAAATAAAGCCGACTACCTCGCGGATTTTTCTCCTATTGCAGGTTATTTTTAGAAAGTAACCCCAGTGATAAACAAGGGACCCCTGTATATCTATAAGCCGCACCTGTCCACAGTGCATTTGAAGAACCGTCAGCGCACTGGAAATACTTTTCTCTTGATGCGCCGTCAAATGTTTCAAGAGAACGGCGGCCCACAGTGTGTTATATTGTGTTGAGAAGTTAATACATTAAATTCTTTAAACCCGCATGATCAGTCAAGCCAAAGCACTGCCCACACAGCGACTCCTCCTCCTGACACAATATTCAGTATTATCATAAAAATCTATAAATTATATATATAGTATAAGCCGCAAGGTTCAAAGCGTGGGGAAAAAGTAGCGGCTTATAGTCCGGAAATTACGGTGAATCCATTTTTATTTTCTGCTGTTCTCTTTATCAGTCTGATTCGCTCCAACAAACCAACAACAACAACAAAAAACTGTTTTGAGAGTGTACCTTATCATTTTTGTAGGTGAGATGCTGGAGGTAGGCGGCTGCGTTGCTCCTGACTGGGTCCAGCCTGTAGTTGAGCATCGCAATGACCTCCGGCAGCTCCGGTTGGCGCCAACCCTCCGGCCCGGGACCTTTCCTCAGGGTCATGTCCAGAGACGCCATGCTGCCCCTCTCGCCTTGTGCCAGAGGAGCACCCCCCCAGTAGTAGTCTGCGGGACCACTCATGTCCCCGTCTAATGTGCCCTCGTAACTCCTGAGCACACGACAGACACCGGGGTTAAGGAATGCAATATCCCAAAACTACAACAACTACTTTAACTTTTTTTTGTAAAATAGTTCACAGTGAGTAACATTACAGAAAATTATGTAGATCTGTAACAATATTTTATTCCCCATAAACAAAAGAACCTGCAGCCCCTAGACATTCAGGGTTTACACAGGCAGGCGCGAGTCAAATTTAATGCCATTTTTCATGCCCAAATACAATATTTTAATGCCACAAATGCAGAAAAAAAAAAACATACAAACATTTCATTAAACAGAGGAAAGAACTGGACAAAATGAGCAAAACATGTGGTCAAATGTGGTTTGTTTTAGATAATCATTTTGGTATTTAAAATTAACTTAATAAAAATTGTTGAGCAATGTCATAATTTCCCAATAAATTTAGATCTAATGCCAGTTTTAATGTAATTTAATGCCTTTTAAAAGGGACTATACAGAGTTTAAACATGTTAAAACTAAGTATTTTCCTCCCCCTACATGTTCCAGCCATGTCCTAATGTGTAGAATGAGCCCAGACCTGTTCACCACAACTGCCTCTAAAATCCTGCACTGTCACTAAAAAAGCTGTTACTTCGGGTCCGAGCTTAATATAGAAACTGCTGTTACGCGTAATACCAATATCTAGTCCCTTTAAGACATTTAATTATGGTACAATTCATTTCATGACTTTTTAATGCCCCGCGGAAAGCCTGGCATTTGAGTCACACATACCCGGCTCGTCGAGGCGGCGGGCCGTGGGCGTAACCGTGGAGGTTGCGGGGCACCGTGCTGTAGTGCATGGGATGTGCCATGCCGTAGTCCGGCTCATAAGACCCCATGCTGCGCTGATCGTCCTCCAGGCCATAGGGCTCGGGGACAAAGCGCGGGATGGACGACAGCTCCATCGCACTCCCCCGTCCAACCTACGCACAGGAGAGAAGATCAGTGTGTGATCAGACAGGACACCGTGAGAGTGGAGCATACCTGTGGTTGAGCTGCATAGGGGTCCAGGTGGCCTCTGCTGGGGGCTCTGTAGCTCGGATCCAATGTCCTGTATCCATCGGGGTGGACCGGTCTGCGAAGAGGAGAGCACAAAGAATACGTTTTCCAAGTTCTGTTTTAGACCGCTGCGAGCGGATAGGTTTTTAAATAACCTGTTAGTAATGAGGCAGGTGGAGAAAAATACTGTAGGCCATTTTTCAAACCTTCAGGCCAAACACAGCGGCGTACAGACCTGTAACGATCGTCCACGCGCGCTCCCCGGCTCAGGCTCGCGTAGGGGTCAGACGGGGGCGTGCCTCTGTAGTCCTCGTAGCCCGCCGGGGGTCCGTAGTGGTAGTTGCGAGGTACAGTGTGAATGGGGTATTCCATGGGCGCGCCTTGAGCCTGCCTGTACGGAGTGGTGTAGCCCATCCCAGTCATGGAGCCCCCACCGTCCAGCGACATGGCGTCCGACACGGAGGGGACGACTGTGCGCGTGGTGGTCGTCTTTATCACTTTCTTTACCTTTAAAACACATGACGGCGGAAAGGTGTCACAGGTGAAGAAACTAACCTGAAGGTGGTCTTTAGCGGCTCAATCCCCACTTTAAAATCGAGTGCATTTCTCGTCGTGTTTTTGTTGCTTTTCTGACATGATTTTGTCACTTTTTTTATTTCGTTACAGTGGCTTTCCTGGTATGTTTTCGTCGCTCTTTTGACTCTTTTGTTCAAGAAGCTTTTTGATTTGGGTTCAGATGGGGGTTAAGAGGTTTCGCTTACACAAGTCTAACCAGAAACTGATGTAAATAAAGCACATTTCCCTTAAGAAAATACAACATGCTACTACAATGAATGTTGACAGAAGTTTGCAAAACTCTTCTTCATCCTATAGATATTTTCCTCCAGAGTCTTTCTATTTATAGCTAGAAATGCATGGCGTGTATTCTGTAGCAACATATTCATCTTCATACAAAAACTGCCACAGAGAAAACAGCTTTACAAAGCTGCAGTTATTTGCCAATTTCGCAATCATTGCAATAGTTGTGTTGGGATTTTAAGATTCACGGTCAAATTAAAGGGGACTAAGATTGAGGCGAGGGCCGTGCAGTGCACAGGAACAGACGGCCAAAGGGTTTGTTAAAAAAAAAAATGGTTTTGCCATTTTCATTGCCAAAGTAAATTTTGCTCAGGCCACTTTATAATGCAGAGATGGCAAACATGTTTTTACCACGTCTTTACACTTCCAAATGCTCACTTCAGTTTTACTCTACTTGGCCAAAACCTTACGCCACTGCTGTCACTAGCAATTAATCAACTGTGATTAAACATTGCCAGTAAATAATCACATTTCTTCTGTCAGATTTGCGATTCATTAGTTTGTTAGGTTTGTGTTTTCAATTCCTGGCCCTGATAAAACAACAGGAGTGACCATGGTAATAAATGACATAAACCAAGTCCGTTCAGTTGTTAATACTGTGTTCTAACTAGCATCAGATTACAGGTAAAACTTGCTAAATATCTTAACAAAATAAAATTAAATGTGGCTGTGCCCCCAAGACGTGCTACACCTGATAAATAACTTTGAATCCTCCAACACTAGATTTATTTCCCTCACATTGGTTTCCGTGCGCCGCGTGGTCCCATCATCGTTGGTCTCCATGGTGATGACGGGCGGCTCCGGGGGATGCTCCTCCACAGAGAAGGACTCCTGCACCATCTGACCCGGCTCCATCATGAACTGCACACAACAACAAACGACAACGGGCCATTACCTCCAACTAACGGCCTTCAATTATTCACCAGAGGAAACGGAGACGCGGCGCTTACGTGATGTGTCCCGTTGACGTAAGCCTCGCTCAGAGTCAGCCGCTCTAGCTCTGCATCAGGGACGCGCCCGTTCTGAAGCGGAAAGGACAAAAAAGAAACATGAGGATGAGAAAGAGAAAACATCAAACATGAGGGAAGTTTAAAAGTCAAAACAAGCGGCCAAGGACAATGGTAAACGCCGTGATCAAATCAGTGAGCAAGGAAGAAACTCAACCGGTCCGACGCTAAACCGAAACACTCTCGATACAGCCCCTATTTATTCATTTAATAGGAGCAGTGGGTTCTCAACCTTTTGGACCCGCGACCCCCATTATTACAGTTAATTCGGTTTGTGACCCCCGCTGGGTCACACCGTGGGAAACGGGGACATTAGCCTATACAATTCTTCAAAAACAAAAAGGGAAAAAACAAATGTCTCAATAAAATTTATCAAATTAAGAACAAATAATGGCACTTTATTAAAATATCTCACACATGCCGCTTTTGAGCAGAATTTCAACTGCTCGAATAAATAAATAAACTACATTAACACAATTTTCTCCAGTTCGACTTTACCCAAATCTAAAAAGGTTCCTGGAAAAAGTGTCAATATAGCAACAAACATGAGGATGAAAACGTGACATAAAAGCAAAGGAAAAAAGCCTCAAAAAAGGGAGAAAAACGCGACGAAAAAGCAATAAAGAAAACAAATGAGTGACAAAAAAAAACTATGAAAAGGCAACAAAATTGCGAAAAGCTTTTACATTTGGGTAAAGCTGAACTGAAGAAAAAAATGCAGGCGGGGGGTCAGAGGTTAAAGCCTGTGCCTCTAATCTAGTGTGTTTGAATTAGCGTTCCAGCTGTAAGCATGAGTTTAATGGCAGATATACGGACAGAGCCACGAGTCCACTTCATGATACATTCACTACACGGTCAAATCAGCAATCGTCCTTTACAGCACAAGGACAGAGCTTTTCTTTAATCTACAAAGCTGCCACAACAATAGTTTGTGTGCAGACATCTTGTTAACGAAACAGTGCCTAAAAATGACCAAATGAAATGAACGATGGAACACACAGATGAGGTTAAAAAAAAAAGAAAGGTGAGTAAACGGACAAAACAAACAGCCAACAATGAAGCCATAAAGCTCAGGGGGCGGTGTCACCGGCCTGCCCCTACGAGACATGGGTGTGGTGCAAGTCCCATTCCTGCCACAAGGGAAGCTCTATATACCTCACGTAGCACCTTTTCGCGGGACAGGTTCCCTCCCGAGACTCTGAAGGGCGTGATTACTCAACACTGATTTGTATTTTTCTCCCAGGTTTGTAGTGGCAGTTTCTATGCAGAGCTTTTATCTAAATTAGGGCGCTAAATGAACAAACCCCACCTGTCGAATAATTGAGGGGACTGCTAACCAACACAATTCGCACGGGTTTGGACAATGAAACCGAGAGTCTCTCGTTCCCACAAAGAAAGCTAGGGGCGTGTGGGAACCTGTCACTGAAGGCTGCCTGGGAGAGTGGCAGAGGCATGTCGGAGCCTCCGGGCTATGTAAACACACACAGCACAGATATGCAACGACACCGGGGTAAAATGTCAGGCCCGCCGATACACACCTGTGCCGTCCCGCTTTTACCTTATCGGGAGGCCAACAATTCTCTAGAGCCTTAGCATGAATGAAAAGTGCATTCCGAGGGGTCACGATTTGCACACGCTGCAGACTTGAGCTTTTCCCCTTTGACCTTGTCGAGAGGCTAACGTTTCACCGCGCTGTAAAAAAGGCCACAGAGCGGATTGCTGTGAAAATGCCTGAGATAGTTTCGGTGCCCTATTGTAAATTCCGCGTTACTGGGCGAATAGCGTGTCAATAGGGGAAGCGGATCTTGAGTGCAGACCGCCTCGTCCAATAAAAGCATGAAGTCACTTATCTGACTCTGAACGGACTATACCGCACGATAAGGGCGCGAACGGGGCGTGGCCTGGACCAGGAGATATCGAGAGAACAGCAGATCAAAGCAGGGAGAGCCAGGCAGACGTACGGGATCCGAGAAGTCTTGAATTCAGACGATGCGTATCGAAGCAAGCACATTCAAACGCATGTGATTGGTTGAATCCGTGGGAAAAACGATGGGGATGCCAGATTGGGTTAAAGTGCATATGACGCAATTTCTGCTAAAGCATAGTTTTAGTTTTAACAATAACAATTATATTTAAGATTTTGCTAAACATTTACCCAGCTTTCTTTACTTTGACCCTTTTTGTTTATAGTTTCACTTCCTTATTGGACAACGAACGGGAAACGACAGAGACGGGAGGCAAACATGTTAAACCGTTGCCGTGCCAACCATTTTATGTGAATAGTAAATGAGCAAGAGGGTCCAAACGCGGCCGATGGAGAGTCACGTGATCAGTGGAGCTCCAGACCTCCACAGGAAATGACGTCACCTCCACTTTTTCCCCGGCAATATTTATTTAAAATAATCTTCAAAAACGCATTTAGTAAACGCCACTCTACTTAAAGGGATATTTCAGGATTTTTGACATTGTGCCTCATTTCCTAGTTATCCAGAGTGTTGTCTGGAGATATTCTTTTCTTAAATTTGTGCAGTTCTTATATTTGAAGAGTCTAGTGGTGCTATGCTAGGGCAAGGCTAAAGCATGTCTATGGTATCAGTTAGCCTGCATTAAAAACAGTCTGACCCACTCCACAGTGCACCTGAGGCAAATCACGTATAGAATATTCTTTTTAATATAACTGACCTTGTATCACATGAATTACCGCATTTTGAGGGACTATTTTCTCGCAGATCACTCTGCCGCTGCGTTAGCTTACAGCCACGAAGAAATGCGTTAGCCTAGCGCCACTAGACTCTTCAAATATGAGAACTGCATGAATTTAAGAAAAAAATATCTCCAGACATCAACAACACTCTGGATAACTAGGAAATGAGGCCCAATGTCAAAAATCCCGAAATATCCCTTTAAGGTTCGGATTAGGGTTAGTTTGGATCAGTATAAGCGAGCGTTGTCCTGCAGAGGTCATTTCCTGTGAAAAAGTAGAGCTCCACTGATCACGCGTCCCTCCATCGGCTGCATTCAGACCCTTCTCAAAAAGGAGTCAAAACTGCTATGGAACTTTGCCTCCATCTATGTCACTTCCTGTCAGTAGTTTCAAAAAAAAAAACTTTTATTCCCAACATTTCTTCATTACATTGCTGCTTCACTGATATACAATTATAATGATCTTATTCATCTAAATAAGTCATATATTCACTTGTAGTTTGTACTTTAGGATAATGATGGGATAACTCAAACAACACAAGCTAAGGGTACAAGCGGAGATGTTCCTCCTCAAATTAGCTTTAATAAGCAGTTTTAAATAAATATCAAGCATGTTGAATTTCATTTAATAGGCTATTATTATATATTACATTTAACAAAAAGATAGTAGGTGAACAAATACTGATTTCTTTTATAGCAATTGTAAAACATTGCACTTTTTTTTTTTTCACAATTTCTTTTCGAGAATTACCCTATGTATTATAAATGAATTAAAAAAAAATAAGATTTACGCAGAGGTTCACCACAGTTTAAGAACCCCTGTCATAACAATGTCCAATAGCACGGGCTTGGAATGGGCATCGTGATTGGAAAGACTGGGATAAATGTAAAAACCCAGGTGTTGTGATGGAGCGGGAGTGGGGCTGTGTTGAGTGACTTCTGAAGAAGACAGGAGCGTCGTCTGTCCACAGCACAGCAATACAACACCTGTGAGAGCGTTTCACTTTCTTACGTTTTGAAAGAGGCTGTTGCGGACAGCTGTGGACCTCGTCTGCTGTGATGATGACTGACTGACTGACTGACTGACTGACTGACTGGCATTTGGAGAAATAATGGACAAAACGTATTACATACACTAACTGGCGTGCATTATTTTCGTATGACCGCTCATAGTCCAGCAAGTTTGTGGTGAATAAATTTTTTTTTTGCCAAAATAAAAAAGGAAAACATTAATTATTAAAAATTCAGTTCGTGGGACCAAGGTACCAATGCACATAAAGTTTTTTGGGCCTTTTATCTGTTGTTCTTTCTGCAGGAAATTGAGATAAGTGCTGTCAAGTGTCTCATTTTGGTCGGGAAACTATCGTATTTTGCCTCTCTTCCCGTATTAGGCAATATCCACACAAAGACTTATATTTTCAGAAACTTTCTTTGTAAAGACGAAGCCAGCTCAGTAAACGTGTGCGTCCACATGGGTCGACTCAAGTCTGTGAAAACGGCGTGATTCACCTGCCACGCCTGTGTGTGGCGCTGTGATGCTGACTCAGATAATAGAACAAGATGTAGAGGCGCATGCGCAGTAAACTTGCGTGGAATATAAACAGTGAAAATTAAACGGATTCAAGGATTTACGATTTACAGAGGAGACGAGGAGGCGAGTTTATTCTTCAGACGTAGCGGGACTAAAGCAGAAAAACCTGTCAGTGACTTTGACTGTCAGTCCAAAAACACAGACTGACTCGGCCGTGTTTTTCTACTTGTCACCTGGGGCTTGCGGATTACAGTGGAGCAAAGACGAGCGGAGTAAAACCATCATAGATCCATGAATAAAACTCATTCTAAGGTCAGTAGATTATGGATAACAGACTCCACTCTGGTGCTGTGATGTCATCGTTTTAGTAAAAGTTGCGTAGACGTAACCACGGCGCCACGTAAACGGCGTTTTGAGATCCATTCTGGGACTTAGTTTGGAAAATGTTCGTTTACAGACCCCCAAAACGCAGGGCTCGTACGGACGATACGCTGGATTGATAAAATATCTTTGCGTGTGGTCCTCAGCTTGACTTCGTATGGACAGGGCCTTAGTTTCATCCCATCCATCCATTTTCTTCCACTTGTCCGTTGCCGGGTCGTGGGGGCAGCTGTTGGAGCTCCCCAAATCACATAGCACCAGCCCCTATGGCTCCTCCTGCAGGTGGTGGGTCCACAGAAGGACGGCCTCACGATTCTAACCGGGCCTGTTTGTCTCTCATCAGGGGCTTTATCCCGTAAATTATAATAAAATATACAACAACAAAAACACTCCACTGCCTCTCCGAACTGAACTCCGTCACTAGCCCCGTGAGAACTGCCGCATGCAGAAGCCTGAGTGGCCGTTGTCGCGAGGTTCAGTATAGCTATCAAGTGTCCCGTGTTGGCCCGGGAAACGAACGTATTTGGACCCGTCCTGGAGCTTGTCTGGGCTGGTAAGGTTTTTTTTCCTGTGTTTGTCTATGTAACTCCCAACGGTCTGGTCCAACGGAGCTTCAGCCACATTCACTATAATGGGATTTTGCTTTTGAGCTGACTACAAGGCTCTTTTTAAACATCTGAATGTTCTGATTCTCTTTAGTAGTGCTCTCCTTATTCTCTTCCATACACAATGAAGGCTTATTCTACAGAGGAGTATAACAGTTTTTGGTCTATTGTTATTTCAACAGGACATTCAGATAAAGTTTGCTTATTATTATTGCGTGTGACGTCACATTTAACGAATGTATTGCCATGGGCCTATTAAATCGTCATGGCTACAGCCCATCTGTGGCAGTAACAGCTCCTGGTCTGGACTTTGAGCTTAGGTTTATTTAAAAAGGCCCATCTCGTCTGTGTTCTATGTTCTTTAAACAATTCAACAGTGTGAAAAAAAGAAAGCCCATAAAGGAAGCGTTACAGAGGGTTAGTGATGGGATGACAATGATGGACGGGCACAGATCCGCGGGACGGGCACGCCTCGATGGATAATACTGATGATGATGATGTTCAGATGGGATGACGGTGGATTTTTTATGGGTGGGGCTCCTCGTTACCTGCATGTTGGGGAGGGGGCGGGGCAGGGTGCCGGCACACGACCTCCGCTCCTCCTCCAGAGCTCGACTCAGCATCTCAAACTGCCTCTCCTGCTCCCGCACCGAGGCCAGCAGGGAGGCCGTACTCGCGCACTGCTCCATTCACACGCTGAGGGGACGGGCACGGGACGTGGGCACGGGGTCAAGTCAGGGCGGGGCAGGGGAAACCAACACCAGGGGTAGAAAAAAAAAAAAGAACAAGCAGACGGATACAAATAAACAGGGTTAATATAACGAAAACAAAAAAAGAGACACTTATAAAAGGAACAGAAAGATTAAATGATGGCTGCACAATACTGGCAATATTGTGATGTTTTCATGTTATGGATTTAATACCATACGCTTAAGCTAGGACTTCACAACTAAATCTCTAAACACACTGTACCTAGTCTTTACACACATGTGGAGAAAGTATTTTTCTGATGGATGTGATTGACAGATCACAATCAGAGAAATGCACGGGGCCCGACACGTGGTCCACTGACTGAGAAACAGCGTCACCTTCTGCCAAACCAACAATTAATAGGTAAGAGAATTTATAAAATCCGATCCGACTGATGACTTGAGAGTCTTCAGTCTTGGAGCGAAGGGTTACAAATTTACATTAAGAAAAACAGCCTGGTCTAATTGAAGGATGGGTCAAATCTGCAAAAGACACATTTTCTTTCAATAATGTGTACCTTAACCTTCCTCAATATTGTAGCCCTTTTTATTAAGAATGATGCCAGTTTCAGTAGAACACTGTATTCAATGCTGAGATATGAATTTTGATTAGGTAATTCACATTGAGAAGGGTACTAAGCATTTTTTCTTATATAAATAAATGTCAATAACATTATGAAAGTTGTTACATTTGCGATGTATTGTGCAGCCATGAGGCGAACCCACTTGCAGGTACAGTTAATGCCACAGTCAGTGCAGGAAACCCAAAGATAAACTTGATAATGAGAGGGAACGAAGCGGTCAAACAGGCTGATTAAAACAGAGGAGGGAGCGGGGAGAAAAATCACAGATAACGAAACAAGGCCAGACTCGAGACAGGTCCATTATCAAATACAATAAATCCCTGCTTAGACACAGGAGGCTTTGTGCAGGGATCTGAGCAGTGAGTCTGCCGGGCCACAGCGTGACACTGTGCACAAAAGCACCTTACACTGAACCACAAGCCGGGAATGTCTACAACATTTGAAATAAAGCATTGTCAAGAGCAACACTATCAAACATAGTCTTCAATGTAAGGCATTGTATTCTGCTCCCAAAGGCCAAACGCTGAGCCTACGACAATATTAGAACTATTGAAAGATTTGACGGCTCTAGCAATGATTGTTCATGAAAGGATTAAATGATGGGTTTGCTGTTTGGGAGACTAGTGGAAACAACTTCTAAGTTCATATTTTGATGGAAATTGATTAAAATCAAAATAGCCCATTTATTTTTTTGTCATATCGCTTTTCTCAACTAAGGCATTTTTGGACGGCAGCCACGGTAACATAAAGCAAGGACAATGCGTTCATTCATTTCTTAGAGCAGTTTGTAAAGAAGACGCGACAAACGTCAAACACACGATACATTTAAAACTTCTCCACGAGTTACGCAACGCCGCTCAACTCTTCGTATCGATTGCGAGTGTTGAAAAGACGCAGGAGCACCGGCGTCATCTCCCGCTTTATATAATTCGCTTCTTCACCTTCAGCCGAGCGGATTAAAAATAGAGTGAGGGTGAGATTCGTGTGCGGCGCGAGCAGCTTGTTAGCGGCACGCGAGCGAGGCGTCTGAAAAGTTCATGTTATAGAGTCAACGGAACGATCCATCAATGTCCTCAATCGCAACGCAGTTATTTAGGTCCTCTGCAAACACACAAACACATATCCTGTCCTCATGGGGTCTGGGTCTTAAAAGCTGTAAACCTTGTAGAGCAGACTAGTAGCTCCAGGAGCCAACTTCAATATATCATCACAAGCAAAAAGCTAATTTAAAGAATATAGTGAAATGATGTCTGTGTCATTGCTGGATTCAAAATGGGCAAAGGCACGATAAGCCGACACTGCGATAATCGATATATTGCACAGAAATAAGCTACGATACATCACGATAAAAAAAACATGCTACTTTTAACATACTATTCATCATTTACATTTCTTTTCATGTGCTTTGTACCACTTTTATAAATGATCCCTGACTTGCTCACTGAAAATGGGTCTATAGATCTGTCAGTGACTTTATTTACATTTAAATAAAAAAGAAACCACAGTCCTATTTGCGACGGTGGCGCAGATGGTAGAGCGGGTCGTCTCATGATCGGAAGGTCGGGGGTTCGAATCCCGCCTCCTGAAGGTGCACATTGTCGTTGTGTCCTTGGGCAAGACACTTCACCCTCCTTGCCTCCAGTGTCTGCGTACACTGGTGTATGAATGAGAGTGTGAATGGGCCCCCTATGAGAGACCAACAGGCCCGTTTGGAACCATGAGGCCGTCCTTCCGTGGACCCACCACCTGCAGGAGGAGCCATAGGGGACTGGTGCAATGTGACTTGGGCAGCTCCAACAGCTGCCCCCACGACCCGGCAACGGACAAGTGGGAGAAAATGGATGGATGGAGTCCTATTTAAAAAGGAATAAATCAACCCCAAATTAATCTTCTTTATAATTATAAAAACTATCATCAAAAGTAATTTATTTGTGTTTGGTCCAAGTGACACGGTAGCACAGCGGTTAGCGCTCGTGCTTCACAGCTAGAAGGTCCGGGTTCGATTCTCACCTGGACGGGGCCTTTCTGTGTGGAGTTTGCATGTTCTCCCCGTGTCTGCGTAGGTTTCCTCCGGGTACTCCGGTTTCCCCTACCTAAAAACATGTACAACAGGCCCAGGGATTGCAGGTGGAAATTAGCACAAGTGCTATAACCTGGTACAATGCATCTCTCCTTTCTGAGGCTAATGTATATTGTACACTGTCCCTGTTCAAATAAATAAATAAATAAAATTAAAAACTAAAAAGTGCTTAAAACTGTAGTGCTGCCCCCTGCTGTCCGGACTGAATTCTTCATCATTGTTGGCCTCTATTGACTGTGAAAACAGTGGAGCACTGCTGCCTCATGCATGGAGTTGCTCATTAATATGCATGACGTCATCAAAAGTATTGGTATCGTCCCACAAAATATCGCGATATCGGAAAATCGATATATTGTCACACTCCTAATAGACATAGGCCTGTCACGATAGCAAATCTGAAGTTTGATATAGTGGAGGCAGGAAAATGTCACGATAAACGACATTACGGACTCTAAAGACACTAGACTGTCAACTTTAAAGCGTAAATGCCGGTAAACTTTTGTCCGAAAAGTGCGTAATCATTAGGGCTGGGACGATACACTTTTCTAATGATCCGATACGTATAGCGATACAGTAAGTAATTATGATAAGCAATATATTTACCTAAAGATGTGTAAAAGGAAAACATGTGCTCAAAGTTTATAAACCAAACGCCATTTGACATTTATTGAAGTGGCAAGATTGAAAAGTAAAAGAAAAACACAAAATGTAACAACATGCTGTGTAACGGTTTCTGGAAAGTTTATCTGTTATTCATTGAACGATAAGACATTAGTTAAACAAAAAACCAAAAGAGATTTAATACGAGAAAATATCAGCTGCGAATTGACGACAAAATTGGCCACGATTCGAAAACCATGAACTTCACACGACAAGGTCAAAGTCGTTGCACGGTTAAACTCGGAGGCAGAACTTTCGAATGGATGTCCAGAGTGAAGACGGGAGACTTCCTGCTGTCACAGAGGAGGAATGTGGACACTTGAGCGATCCGTGTAACGAGCGGGCGACATGTGCGTGGTTCGTCTCCGATCCGAAAGGGCAAAACCATTTTCTACATCAAAGTCCGCTGACTCGTGTCCACAGATCTGCTCCGAGCTCAACAAAGGGAGCTGTATGGAGTCTGAATGAATGAAGGGCCGCGGAGCGAGGGTGAGCGACGGTGGTTTTTCACGGCCGGGGATTGTAGCGGCGCAAAGAACAGATCAAAGATTTATTGTAAGGCTGCACCAAATGATATTCACCAACTGTGTTAAAGATTCCAGTTACTAAACCATTTCAACAGCACTTTTTAAAACACAAAATGCAAGATTTTTTTTCTGTAATTTGTGTCAAAATAAGACTTCAAAAAATACTAAATCGGGGCAAAAACAAGAAATAAAAATCTCAGATTGGAAGTGATTTTACAATATATTTCAATTTAGCTTTTATTACACTCGTGGGGTCTAAAGAGACAGGAGGACACAATAAAAACAAAGTTATTGCATCACCGGCCAATATTGCGACAACAGGGTTGGCCCAGGGCATAGGCAATAAGGCGGACATTTAAAAATCTTTATCGTTTTATCTTGTGCGTGTTTTAAGTTTTTAGAAAGGAGCCAGCTGAGGTGGCTAGGTCATCTGTTTCGGATGCCTCCTGGTCGCCTCCCTCGGGAGGTGCTCCAGGCATGTCCTATTGGGAGGAGGCCTCGTGGAAGGCCCAGGACACACTGGTGGGACTATGTCTCCGAGCTGGCCTGGTGTCGCCTCGGGGTCCCCCCAGAACAGCTGGAGGAGGTGTGCGTGGATCTGGAAGTCTGGGCATCTCTGCTGAGACTGCTGCCCCCGCGACCCGGCCCCGGATAAAGCGGAAGAAAATGTATGGATGGGTGTTTTACGTTGAATTGACTGGTCCTGAGACGACGCTGCACGAGAGACCCCAACAACGATGTTTTTCAGCACATCCATTAAAAGCTGAGAATCCATCAACCCCTTCCACCCCTGACTCGTGTCTTTTGTTTCTCTCTTGTCGACTGAATAAACACACTTTGACAGGAGCCATGTAAAACTCTCACACGCACTCGTACTCTATTGTCAGACATTCCAGGGAGAGTCGGCGTGTCACATCCTGCCTCCGCTGCTCTCCGCCCACAAACGGGAGCCATTGCATAAGCAATTTAAATTTGGGGGGGTCAGTGGCGCAGTTGGTAGAGCGGGGCGTCTCATGATCGGAAGGTTCAGAGTGAATGGGTGACTGGTTCCTTGCGAGTGCCTAATGTAGGTGGAAAAGCGCTATACGAGTTGAGACCATTTACCATTTAGTTATTTTTTTCCAACAAATTGAGTAAAAACAAGAGTACAAACTTAGGACCACAACAATGTTCTAAAATGGAAGTAAATTAAGAACATATAATTTGGACACTTTTATTTGCAACAACAATGGAAAGTTTAAACTGGTAGTTGTGTCCAAACTCATCCCCAACATTCATAATGCATTTATAACATCCCAGTTATTCACAACTGTCAGGGTCACAGTCACAAAAACTAGCTTATAATCAATAAAAATGCTTTATAATTACATGGCCAATCTTTTTCCATACACCACTGCACTCCGTATTCAATATGCTAAAGGAGCACAAAGCCAATTTCATTTTGCTGCTAGAAAATAAATCGGGTGCAGGAACATTCAGTTTCCCAGGCAAAGATGTGTAAATCCAAGTTAGATGGAAGAGCTCAACCTACTGTTGTTAAATCCAGGTCAGGTAACGTGACATAAAAAATAAATCACAGGCACTATACCCAATTTTTTGCCTAGTAATGGGAGAAATTGTATTTTTTTTTCCTCCTTTTGTATATTGTAAACTCAGACATTTGTGGGAAAAACACTGTGCCTGTAATTATAATCAAGCATGTGTATCAGCGAGTTTTCTAGCATTCCTGTGTGAAATGGCCCTGAAAGGTGACCTTGCAAGTTGTGAAATGTGAATTCAAACCCGGCTCTGTGAAGAATTGGTGCTACAAACATGTTAGGAAAGTTACAAATGAGTTTGGACCACAACTAACATGTTAATCAGGTATAGGGCCCATCATAAAAACAAAAGGGAAATCCACAAATCTGAACACATTTAAGACACAATGTCAATCCCACACTCCTCTCGAACAATATGAATATCAAGGCATTGCATCTGTATACTTCTATTCTCGAAAGCCAAGCCATTACGTTGGGTCCAAATCACATCTACCGACCACAAAAACCAACAGAAGTGCTCTTTACCAGATAACACTGCAGTGAATCAGAGTTTAAAATTATCTCTAAGTGGGCTCGGACTGTTTGTCAGAGCCATTAGTGGAGAAAGAAAAGACTTGACATGAGCCAGCCATCATTACTGGCCTGCAACATTACAGAGCAGGTTTCCACATGGCTTCGAGCGGTTGTAACCAATCGATACGTTAGCATTAGCAACATTCGCTTCCCTCTGGGTCTGGTGGGAGATGAAGCTGGTCCATGTCCAGAAGAAAGAAAGATTTATGGCTCAATTGGACACTTGACCACTGACGTTCTGGTGGCAAAGGGCAGTTTCTCAATGGAAATGGCTTTGGTCACTGAAAGCCGGGTTATTAGCCGTTAATCTACTGTAAGGACATTAGCAAAGGCAACGCTAAATGGGGTAGCTTTCAAATTACAAAAGGCTGAGCTGCTTACAAAACAGAAGCGAAATCGAAACACAATTATCTCAAAGCAATAGTAAACTTTCATACAAAGTTTCAATGCGGTGTGTGGCAAGTGTTTAGCTGGGTACCATACATTTTTTTTCGATACCAGTACTTAAACTATACTGCAAATTTACAACATCGGGTTCATCTCAAAGGTCAAGAAATTAGTGAAATGGGGCCAAAATAGAGAAAATATTGGAAATAAATTTGGGTAAGAAACCCTAACCCAAAATTAAAAAGTGTGTAAAAAATGGGCCAAAAAAAAAAAATCGAGGGAATAAATTGGGTACAAAAAAATCGAGGGAAAGGGAAAATATTAGGAATAAAAAATGGGGCAAAAAAATTAGGAAAAACTTGGATCCAACGGTATACGGGTGTTTTTGTGGTACCTGCTTTCGACACTTTCGACAAATTTTCCGGTACCGGTAGTACCTAAACCTTTAACACCGATACCACTGATATCATTTAACGGTACCCAGCCCTAGGCAAGTGGTGCAGAGTACTTACAATTTGTCACAGAGACGAGCCACAAAGTTACATTTACCCGTGAGGGATGTTTCAGGTTCACTCATAATAGATCATCTTTGGAGTTTGTGTTGTAACGATTATCACAAACTATGAGTCTTATGCGCTACGTAAAAAAAAAGTAACACTACTGGCAGCAAGTAAGAAAGCATTATCCAATGATTGAAAAATTGGTCAACATGATTCATAATCCATCACACCTTCCATTTAACCTCAGCATTCAGTGAGACAACTTTTACAAAATCTGGACACAATTGTCAAGTAGTTGGTCTGACTTTGAACGATTCATTATAATACACTTAATAATATTGTAAAACAGTGTGCTCGTTTTTCAACAATCAAAAATATCAAAAACTCAAAATACAATGTGTGATGATCCTAATGGCCGTAATCCTTCAAATGGCACTACTTCGATCCCCGCTTCCAAGTTTGCAAACAGTGCTATCCCAGCCACTCAAGAGGAAGACGGTGTTGTGGCTTGGCCTGTTCTGCGCTGACTCAGGTCTATTCGACTGGTCCCAGAGAACGGTGGGACCAGACTTGAGAGCGCTGTGTGCGAGCCTTGGCCCGGGTCCAAACACTACCGCCTCTGTGCCCCCCCCCCTGACTCGGGAGCGTGGCCTACAACACAGTGGCATGCGATATTGTTCTGAAAAGTTAATTTACGGGCAATGTTTATTTCCATATGAGGCTCCATATGAATAGCCTCATATATACAGTAGGAATATGAGGCTATTCCTACTGTATTGAAGCTAGGGCTGGGCAATTCATCAAAATTTAAATCGAAATCCCAATCTCTACTTTGGTTAATCTCAATAATTGTCATGGGACTTTATAAAATCGACAGGTTTCCAGACATTTCTTTGGCACAAACTGTCCCTAGTTTGGGAGTTTGAACGAGACAATGAAGACTTCTGTGCGTTGACTGAGACTTGATGAAAGCATTTGTTTTTGTTTGAGCTGAGGTTTTAATAAAAGATCTAATTTTATGAATCAGCAAGGAGGTATTTAATTTATTATGAAAATATACACGTCGAATCGAAAGTCGAGATCGATCAATTTGGAGAAAATAATCGTCCAAAATCGCCCAGCCCTAATCGAAGCTCAGATGACCCCACTCTTTCACACACAGACACATGTTGGACACTTGAGCAGACTTCTCAGGGACCAGTGCGAGGTCAGCTGTCTCATCCCCCCCCCCCACCCCCGACACAACCGACTATTCTGGTGCAGGAAGAAAACGTGCCACCGCTGGATGCCAAAGAGGCACAAAATACCACAGGGCTTAGTTCTGCGGGCATCGGACCTACGCTACTTTTAGGAGCATTACTGGGTCAAGCAAAGAGCAACTTTGAAGAGCAATTTACCAGAAGGCAGAGAGCCGACTCCAAATCACACAGACTGGAATTGTTCAGCTAAAAAGATACACTCACCAATATGAAAGAACAAAACATGCTTTGAAAAATTAATGGCAAATGTCTGCAATTCAATGAATCAGAGTTTTCATGTCATTCCAGTCTGCTCTTGACGCTGCTGACGTCTTTAAGCTCCATCACGATGAACAAATCCACTAATCAAGATTGATTGTCTGATTTCTCATTGACTGTGCGGCTTTTTCCATTTTTAAACATTACAGTCTTCTTCAAATACGTCTGGACCATAATGTACATAAACAAAGCATTACAGATACTCACTTATCAGTCATTTTCTTTCTTGGCCAAAAATACGACTAAGTCATGAATTCGGGCTTATACTTGTGTCCATGTAAAGAAGGTAATGCGAGTAAAAAAGCCTCTCGCTTTAAAGCTACATCATGTAACATTTCACCACATAAATAAAATCAAATACTTCTTGCATTTATTTTAAGGTTGAAAAATAGCTTTAAAAAATAAATGTACACCTTTAACTGAGAGCGGGATGACTCCAGCTCGTTGCCATGGAGATGGACTACAGGCAGCTAAATATGAAACTTAAAAAGGTCCTCATCCAAAGCCATTCTTTGACTACCCACTGCAAAACTAGCATTTTCATAAGGAACATGTCTTAGTACAACCTAGGGCTGCACATTACAATATAAATCACAGAAAATACTGTATCATATTAGCCGATACAATATCCATATCGCAACAAGCCACAATATATCGCAATATCACTAAACATGGATCTTATGAATATGCAAAGAGTTCCGTTTTAGGAATAATTTTCCTAATTTAGTTAGTTTAATTGAAATGGTTCAGTAAAATATCGCAAGAAATATTTTATTGCGACATTGTTGCAATATTGCACACAGGGTTTTTCAATATCACGCAACCACGTGTCCACTTCTGAACTGTGGTTTCCTTAAAGATTGATATGTTCATATGCAGCTTATTTTTTTTAAAGAACCTCCAGTTTAGTCACTGAGCTTCATTCACTGGAGGCTGCACTAGCACTAATTAGACTCGACAAGTGCTAGAGTTATGGAAATAGGAGAGGAGCATTTATTTGACATTATTTTATGCTGATTTTAGACATAATTTGGCAACAGTAAAAGTGGGGCTTATTCTGCTTTCTGACTGGAAAATCGTTTTGGGGACTTTTACATTCAATAAAATGTTTTGTAATCGTGAATTACAAAACATTACAGTTGTTCAATGTAAAACCAACATTTGATTTGAGCACGTTTATTATTTTTCTTTACAGGTAGTCGCTCTTGAGCCTCAATGTCTCATCTGCGAGAGAGGCCTCTTTGTTTACCTCAGATGTGGGGACAGGCCATGTGAATTATTTACAAAAAAATCTTTCTTATCCAACTTTTGCTACGCTCGCGAGCCTGACACAATTTTGGGAAAACGTCCAACTCGAATCGATTTTTTTTCCTATTGTGATAAGATTTGTGTGTTAAAAGGGACTATACGGAGTTTAAAAATGTTTAAATTATGTATTTTCCTCCCCTTACATGTTACAGCCATGTCCTAATGTGTAGAATGAGCCCAGACCTGCTCACCACAACCGCCTCTAAAACCCTGCACTAATATAGAAGCTGCACTTACACGCAAGACCTGAGGTGGCAGTAGCGAGTATAAAAATGACCAACTTTCATCTAGTCCCTTTAACATTAGGATTCAATTCACACATTTGCACATTTTAAACATGTCCATTCACATTTTGAAAGACAGAAATAGGAACCTTTTGAGCGTCTAAACTTCAAGGTTAGCAGGATTTTAACATTATAATCCACAGAGACGGGATATTTTTTGTAATGCAGCCGTTACAATGTGCCAACTGCAACAATTTATTGTAATCTCCATTCCATTGTGACAGAGAGGGCAGCCCTATTAGACGCTCTCAATGGCTAACCACTTAAAACAGACAAATTATAGCGGAAGTCAGCTTGTCATGCAAAAGTTCCAAAACAGTCTCCAAATACCAGCGTTACACTATAAGAGATCGAGTATGCAATAACACAGGCCCAAACATGCAACTACGAAGCAAGACTCTTCTATTTCACAGTAGATTGCACTTCATATGCGTTTTCTTTTTTAATGCGCAGGCCTAAAAATACAAAATATACAGACCCACCAATTCTTAACACGACGGCATTCGACCGGGGGATCTTCTAATTTATTACGTTCAATCAATAAAGCGGACAAAATGCCAGTGTCGTTAAGACGCCACTACGAATGACCGTACTGCTCGGGATCAGACAGTGCCCCACATTCAACAAGGAAGTTACAGTCAAAGCCATAAAAGCAGCACACAGACTTTTGCTGAGAGCGAAATGCCATGCTTTCTTATTTTGCTTTTGCCATCAGTAGTCCCCCCTTTAATCCCGGTGCCGTCACATTTCTATCCAAAACCTTGATGAGTGCCGGTTTATCTCATGGTGCTTAGCGAGGCATCTTAGCCTCCGTTTAATCTGTGAAGCAAGTCCAGGATTTTGTTCGATTTTTTCAAAGTGTAAATCATTTGAGAAAGCGCCGCCGCCGTCATGTTCTCCTCCTCACTTTGTTTTAACACATGTCCCAAACCGGGGGCCTGCTCCGGGAGCGTGGCGACGTGCCCATCATTCAAATGAAAACACAGGCTGCAGGTGTAACCGGGAGAGAGGAGGGGAGAGAGCACAGAGAGAGAAAGGAGGAGAGAGGGTAAGAGAGAGAGAGGAGGAGTGAATATAAAAAATAAAAAAAAAGCGCTCAACCTCAGTTTGTCAGAGGGACACACCCTTACTGTGTGCACTACAAGCCCGTCATTACGCAGCCTCAAAAATGAAAGGCCTGCTTAAAACAACTGACCATGCAGCCGAAAACACGGCAGGAGAGTAAACCTAGTAGCAAAGAAAGATATAACTCGCGATTTGGGCTTTTTTTCCATTATTTTGGAAATCCAAGAAGAGGGGAGGGGGGGGGAACCTCTTCCAGAAAATGCGACATGTTAAAACTTGCACATCTCCCATTGTGTACAGGCTGTTGCAACAGGTCAACGCCGAGAAGCCTGCAGGGTATTTAGAATAATATGTCAGGCATCTGTCCGTGGAAAGAAAAATGCTTACGCACCCCCGATGGCTCGAGTCAAAATAAATAATAACTGGAAGAATACAGGTCAGTGGTAACAATGTGTGCACACCATTGAGGCTTCAGTAGGTGTAGTTAAGAGATTATTCAGTATCACGCAAGCGATGTAATTCAAAACATTGCTTAAAAGGGCTATCGGAGTTGGATGCGGCCTTGTTTTGAGTACATGATATGCCATTCCACAATGCTCCATTTAGCAAACATGAGATAGATCCTATGAAGTACGTTTACTTATGAGTAAACGCTACAAGGCTCAAAAAGCAGTCCAAGAGATGGCGAAGACAAATAAATGAAAGCAAGAATCATAGAGAAAGATTAAAACATGTCCAGTAAGTTTAGTGCGAGTTTTCATCATAAAGTCAAGTCGGGACAAAAAACTCATACAAAACTACAATCATAGCCAATAACATGGTCACTTTTCCTCAGTAACCTAGTCGTGGTTTACACATTAGAAAGAAACCGTAAGCTGAAAGCGGTCTGTATGAAAGGAGCAACAAACAACACGCCTGCCACCTTACCACACCCCACTCAAGCCGCGGCGGCGAAGTCTCACGGAAAGACTCATATAACAGGTTTTGCTTTGCCTGCTCGCTTCTCTCCCCCCTCTCTGCCACTTCTGATCTTCTCACCCTCCTCTTCCACCACATCAAACGACAGCTGCCAAATAACAAGACACCCGGCCCTAATGGTACCCTCACTACAACGAAGGACTTATACACTTGGAAGTGAATCACAGTCCACGTAGTCACCTGAAAAAGCTCACAGTTGCTCCCCAGTGCAGCAGGCGCCCGTTCAGCTACAATGAATGGTGGCTGATAAGGCCGAGGTGGCTGGACTTTGACTCCTGGGTGTCTGGCTGTGACGCAGAGATGGTTACTTCCTGGTTCTTCACCTGTCCACCACACAAGATCCCCCTGACCAGTGTTATAAATGGACGTGTTACTTCATTGCCTGAAACAGAGCAGACACACCTAACTACTGTGCAATGGGGCCGTTAGGCAATATGAAGCAGTGCCATCATCCTCACCGGTCACCAAATTTAAATTTCAGAAACGCAACACAGTTTTTTTTTTGTTTGTTTTTTCGCATTAGTGGGCTTTGGACACAGCGACTCTATTGTGTCGTATTACTTTTCGAATCCACGTAGAAAGATAAATTGAGATGTTTCGATCAGTAAAGCACAGCACTGAGACTATAGGTCAGGCAAACAATCTACAACAACAACAACAACAAACACTTGCGTAGAGCTTATAAGTGGAGCTCTCGCCTAAATGAATGGAGAATAACTTTGCGCTAGCTTCAATTCACAAACTGCTAAGGGGAAGAACCATTTCCCACCACTCGACCAGACCTGATGTGCTGGAAGTAACGCAAAAATATCTGTACATTTACCGCAAGATCAAGGTGTGCGTGCAAACTTCTGTGGCACACTAGTTTTGCCCAAACTAGCAGCGACACCAGCCATGTTAGCCGCAGCTATGCTAACATGCTAACTCCGCGTCCACAACAAGCAACTTCACATGGATTAAACTACTTTTTTTATTCTCTCCACGCAGAGACGCGGGTATTTCAGAAGGGCTCGATCCGCGAAGTGTCCATATTTACCTATTTAGGAGACTGTTTCGCTTGTTTTCCCAAAGTCCATAAGTGCCTGTGAGGTCGACGTAGGCCCAGCACAGCCGACAGTCAGTCAGTGCTGCTGCCGCCGCCGCCGCTGCCCCCGATACGTTCCCAAAGAAACCTCGGGAGAAGTGAGTTAAATTCTCACTGGAAACACAATAAACGCGGCGAAAACGACCAGCCCGAGAGGCCAAATAAATACGCCGAGCTCACGCTGGAAAAGAGAAAACACCCACCTTTGCGATTTCCTATATCCTATATCTTCCTTGCGTTGTTGTTCACTTGTCTCTGCTCTTCCTCTCCGCTGGGGGCAAGAGGAGGGGGGCCGGGGGCAAACGGCAATCACAGTATCATACCAACACAGGGACTGGTGTAAAGTTAGCACGGGCGTTTTATATGAACTTTGGAAACAACGTGATCGGGTCCGACAGTGTGTGGCTTAACATAATGTTAACTTGGCATTTGTTGATGATGAGGGTTTGATGTGGTGCGTTTGAAACTCCTCTGCTGCCCCCGCGTGGTCAAAGTCCGATAGTGCCCCGAGTGTTATTGTAAGTATTGGTGTGAACTCTATCTTTCTGTGTCCACAAGGTGTAAAGTAAGCATGGTAAAACATCAAAAAGGTTATTGATTTTACAGTAGGGGAAAAAAAATGCAAGCTTCATTTACTCACACTTTTTGCTTTTGGTAGAGTCCATGTAGGTTCTAGTAATAATCTAGTAATAATGACAATGTGTTCTAGTAATAATCATAATAGCCGAATGTTCTTGTAGCCAGACCTGTGTGTTATTTCAAGTGACCGCAGTAGTCAGGTATGAAATAACATACAGGTCTGGCTATATTACCTGTATGTCTTATAACCAGACAGGCCTAACCTAACCATACATTTCAAATATTTCAATAAATAGTTATTCATTTATTCGTTTATTTATTTTTGGATAGCCCCATCTTAAGCCAATAATCCATCATTCCCTTCACACTTTGCCAGACCCTTTGGTTAAAACCGATTGTAATAAACCCAAATGACTCCAAAATTTCTTGTTCTGTCCCCATTAGTGCCAGACAGTGCTAGTACAGGCCCAGTGATTAAAATCTAAGGTTATTAAATCTAAAGTCCACGTGCTCTTCCGGGCAATTAATGTTTATTTGTGGTTAAGAGTGCATTTACCATACCCTTCCAATGTGGGGATCTGAAAGTACAAAGGAATATGCCACAGTTTTATTGGCCTATGCATTATTATAGGCAACATATATAATATTGCTGGATCACTTAAAGGCCTATTTCCAGTATAAACCACTCTGACCACAATTTCCAGTTACCATAGTATTATTGTGATTAATAATGCTTTGGTTCATTGATTAATGGGATGTCTGTGCCGTCATTTTAATAGTCATAGATTACTGAAACAGCATCCAGTCACTCTTCTAAATTAAATTACACATTTCATTTATGTTTGGTGGCTTCTTTACATTGACTATGTTATTTTTAAACTACTGCAAAAAAAAAGGAACTGTGAAAAGTGAAGGAAAACCACAGTGAAGACAAAAATAGACACTAGAAAGAGGGTGTTTAGCATGAAGCAGCAGAAGCAGAGACATGTCTCCATGGGTTTACAACAATGACCCTGAGGAATGGGAGAAATTGCTTCAGAGACTGAAGAGGCTGAAGAAAGGGTGGGGGGAGATGGCTCCATTTTAAATAGTTCAGAGTGCCTATTTGGACCAGGTTTTACATCATTTTATAGGTTGTGGGTGAGCTGGGACCATACTGTGAGCTATAAGGCACGAAATTGGAAGGTATTTCTATTGGTCCACAAATTGGGAAAATATTAATTGCGAATAAATAAACAGCAACTCAAATAAAACAAAAATGATTAAACAAAGTGTCCGATTGTAACGTTGTATTCACTGAGAGAAAGTGGGTTGGCAACCTCAAAAGTAGACTTAAAACAATAGACTTATTCGTTTGTGGAGTATTGTGTTATGTTACTGTTTATTGCGGGGGGGGGGGGGGGGGGGGGCGCCGGAACAATTACGTTGGCCCGCCAGAGGGTGACTTACTTTTTTGCGCATCTGGTTAATACTCTCTCCCATTCATTCTCAATGGCAAATATGGATGCAGTACACTTTTTGGCCACCAACGTCAAATTCGGGGCGCTGTTTCACTCCTTTCGCAAAGTTAAGGAGACACTCTTCTGGTGTCTTGGTATTTCTAAATCACAGAGCGTCCTATCAACTTTCTCATTTTTCCAACTTTTATTGCAAAGGTCGTTGACATCAACATAGGTCATGTTAAAAAATGGCTTATAAAAGAATGTATGCTGAACTGACACTTTGAAAAGGATCTAATATTGCATTTTCTTTCAGTTAACAAATAAATGAGGTAAAGTACCTGTAGGTACTGCAGATACAGGTGGTGTTGTTTACATTTTGCACTATGTTGCTACAATTATTGATTTTGTTCTACTAAAACCTGGCTTTTGCCATAGTTTTAATGTAACATGTTATTTGCATAGATAGAATTAAATACAAATGTTAACCAAAAAATAAAATAAAGTAACTATTATTATAGTTATATGTGTTTCACGCTGGACATCGCCGTGTTTGGCCCACGACCCACAGGCACTTTTTTTTTTGGGCACCCCTGGTTTATGGTATTATTTAACAGACTTCATTGCATGAACAAAATTGTAAAACTTCCAGAGATAACTTCATAGTAGTCGTGCCAAAGTGCGGCCCGGGGGTCAGATGCGGCCCCCGGACCAATTTTTGGTGGCCCAGTGACTTTTTTTCAGCAAATTTAAGAATTCCACACAATTAAAATCTCAAAAACGAACATTTTATTGCAAGACAGAAGGTTCCCAGCCTAAATAAAGGTGGGACACGATTTAAATGCATCCGGGTGAATGTTCCACTGCACTGACCACTGATCTTTGCCACTGATCGAGAGCCACATATACACGTTTCGATATGCGGCCCTCGATGAAAAAAAGTTTGGACATCCCTGCTCTATAGACTTTATTTCAAAGCAGAGTCCAGCACGCTGCAGTCCCCTTGTCAATCCAAAGACATCATGAATTCACTTATTTCAAAGAGTAATGTTTTTCCTCATTAATTTCTCATAATTATACATTTCAAAGGTAATTGTGATCATAGACTAAATACGTTTTTCATATATATATAATAATATAATAACACAAATAACACATAAAGTTTATTTCAAACTAATTTAGGTGAATAAAATGTGAGCAACCTTCGGAAGCCCCCCACTTTAGGAATGGCTGTTTCCACTCCAATACAGTAGGTGGCGCAAATATCCCCGTCACTGTGTTTTGACGATGTGGAGTGGCCTATAGGCAGGCGAAGAAGAACGCTTGGCTAACCGAGAAAATACATCGGTTTACTTTGAGTGTTGATACATAAATTGATTGACTAAATCGGGTAAAAATGCGTCTCAAAAAGCACACAGCCGCGGCCGCGTTTCACTCTCAGCTGTCCGCCATTTTGGAGAAGCTGATGGTTTTAGCGGTGGAGGAGATGAAGGAGCTGGTGTTTGATTTCTGCGAAGAGATCAGCCGAGATAGAGCCCACAACACTGATCTGTGCGAACGGACGGGGCAGGACCAGGAGGAGCGCTTTGATTCATCTGACTCCTTTTACGTAGAGCCACAGGACGGTAAGACCTGTCAAAGTGTGTGCCTTTAAACTGTGCAAATTATAAACGAGCCCGATTAGCTTCATTGGGTCAGCAGCACACCAGCGCTTCCCGTTGTCAAACAGATGCAGCAAAGATGAGGAAGAGGAACTAGTAATGGTCTGTGGGGGAAATGGTGTATCAGTTCACCCATATTCGTGTATTTACATTTAGACCTTTAGACCTTGGACTTAAAGACGCTATCCCTGATATTTATTTGTCTAGTCATTTGTTTGGTCCTCCTTTAGTATATTGTAAACACTGTGGGGGGGGGGGGTGGACACTGTGCATCTCATTATAAAGCATTTGAATGGTATCCCTGCAAGTTGAGAAAAGTGCCTATAAAGTCGGCCCTGGGAAGAATAAGGAAGTTAAATTTATGATTGGGAAAGTTAGGAATGAGTTTGGACTAGGGATGGTACGATAATGAAATTCAGAGTCACGATTCTCTTCGCGAAAATAATTGCGATGAACGATATTATCACGATACTTGCCAATGGTTGAAAAAATTCACGGAAGCTCCAGAGTGACAGAAATTCTGATAAATGGGTAACGAAATATTCCTCTTCATTGTCTCCTATGAATGTCACATTGAGTGAGACCCTATGAAAACAAATTCAACTCAAAACTCATCGAAAGAAAACAAAATTGCAGTAAATTATAAACATACAACGAAAACCAGCTAATCTTTTTATAGCCACAATCGATGGAAAGTCATTGTTGCTGGTTTTATAACGTAGCACTACATGGTGGCTTCAGCGATAATCTTCTAGCGCAATAATCACGATTATTAAAAAATGTGGCGATCGATTAATTGCCGCATTTTTTTATCGCGATTAACGATATTATTTGTTTATTGTCCCATCCCTAGTTTGGAAACGACTACCATTTTAATTTAGTGGCTTCCTCCTTTATTGTTTGTAGCACAAATAAATCATGTATAGGGCCTTTAAGAAGGGAAGGGAAATTGTCAGGTCTTTTTATTATTACTTTGAATTACGTGTTTGGATTTTAGTCACTGCTTCGGATCATCATGCCTCTCCTTTTTTAGATAATTGTAGCTTCTTATCCGGTATGATACAGCCCGCTAAAAACACGCACAACATTCAGTATGCTTGCCTATCATATAACCATTTAAAATTTTCTTTCAGCGTCCAATGACAATTATGAACAGATGACCCAAACAAGCAGCAGAGAAGATGCGAAAGAGACACACTGTGGTGAACAAAACTATATAAAGTTTTCGGTCACCAACGACTTTGCCATCAGTGCCCAGGTATTACTATATATCCTACGTACGCTGACCAGTTGTGTTTTCGTGCATAATTACTAAGAACCTCCACTGTGTGTTGTTTTACAGGAGACATTGTCACCGGACTGCAAGTTTGATCCAGCTGCTACTTCTTCTGAAAACCTTGACACAAAAACTCAGGAGGAAGACTGTAATCAGGACGGATCCAAGCTATCAAGCTTTGAGCCTGCAGAGGACAAGAAAGACCACTTTATTGCTTTTCCCTCCCCGGTTGAAACCCAAAGTACATCGTATGAAGATTTTTCCATAAACCAAGACCACGGTCGTGATGTTGAGTGTCATATCAAACAAGAAGAAGAAAGCCCAGCCTTTGAGACAGGTAGGAACATAGATGATATTCATTCTAATGTCGAGCAGGGGATGAATTTTGATCATTTTAATGCAAGATCCGAAGAAACGCAGGACCCTCCTTTGGATAGCCCCGCTGGACCGATTATGGACATTTTCCCTTTCACTTTAGCGGATCAGCAGATGAACGAATACTTTTCTAGTCAAGAAAGCCAATTCGCGAGCCATCCGGAGTTGAGATTACCCCCCAGTAAGCAGGTTAAAAAGTACGCGTGTGACTTTTGCAGCAAGAAGTTCTGTTATCCCAGCGACCTGAAGCATCACCGACTCTGGCACACCCGCGAGAGGACGCACGTTTGCCAGATCTGCGGGAAAGCGTTTATTACGAGGTCCCACCTGCGCCGCCACGAGCTCATGCATTTAGACGTGCAGCCGAGTGTGTGTCAAATCTGTGGCTACAAGACGTCCCGCACGGTCTATCTTAAGGAACACATGAAAACGCACTTCAAGAAAAAACATGTATAAGCTGTCATTGTCTTTTAAGATGTAGGGACATTTTACTTTATGAATTTATACCTCCCGGATATTTAATAAAACTTAACATTTTTCTCTGTCTCAAACATTTGCTCACTGTTTCTTTCCTCTATACAATAATCTTGCTTTGCTCTGGCTTTCCTCAAGTACATGTGTTCTTCCTAGAATTTATTTACATTTTGGCCCATTCACCCATGGGCTACACAATATATCGCCAAATGATTAGTGTTGCTATATGGGGTGACGTAATAACATTGATACTTTTACACTTTTTCTAATGGAGCCTAAAACAAAAAGCAATTTGTACATTAGTCCCATTTTAGTCTTGTTTTGGTCCTGATTTAATTTGAAAAAACGTGTCTTATTTTGCTTACAGTTTTGTTTACGTACAATGGATTCAACCATGTTGGAATGGTTTAAAGTGATCGTCTGGAAGTCTAGATGTTTTACAAATGTTATAAAATGTGCAAAATCTTGCATTTTAATGTAAAGTAAGTAATAATGTATATAGCCTATATATTTTATTTTTTTGTAAAGCCCTTTCTTCCCGGATCTCAGCAACTAATCAGAGTCTAGTATCCTCCTGCGTTGACCAATGAGACGAGCTTTTCCTGTGAACCAGCCTGTCAGGTCCAATCAGGAGGGGAGGGGGAGGAGCTTGATCGTTTACTTTTGAAATTTCTGTCCCTGCTCTCCTCATTTTGCAAACTAAGAAGGGCTTTCTGGTTAAAGAGCGGAGGAATTTAATTGTTTACTTTAAAATTTCACTCTATCTCTCACTTTGCAAACTTACAGACTATCACTTTAATACAAATCATCGCAATAATCTTGATAATTAATTATTCACGACATTTATTGACTATTGCCATGTTTTCTCTTACAATTCAAAAGCTTAGATCTTTCATAATTGTCTACAGACAAAATGAGCACTCACTGCTGTATGGCGGGGAACATTTTTGGCACCTTAGCCCACAAACAAGCTTGATTTCATACTTAAACATCTGAGAAACTAACATAAATGTAAATGCTACATACAGCTTTCACTTGGATTATACATTTGAGCTATAGTGATATATTGACTATAAATCAAATGGCTAATTATCAGCCGATGTAGCGGGTTATCGGCACTTTCAAACGTTTAATATCTTTATTGGCCTTGGCTCACAACACCTCTGTAAGGCTCTAGCAAAGACTAGACGACTTGCCGTGGTAACATTAAAAAAGTTTGGACTGTAGTAAATTGTCATGCATTTTGTGTAAAACTGATATTTGACATTTCTGAAATAGGAAATTACACAGGATTGCAAATGCAGACAGGTCATATGGAAACAGGAGTTCAGCCGATCGGCCAGGTAACCGCTTGTTTTATTTTTGCACCATTACCAATGATGATGATCTAGCACAATGTCTAATTTGTGTCATTTGATTCTATAGGAAACCCTGTTGATCAGCCGTGCCTCTTGCAACACGTCCTATAGCGCTGCCCCTGTCCCGATGGAAATCCCGGGGCCTATGCACACAAACCTCTACATAGACAAAAGGTCGAACCAAAACAAAGGCAACACTAGGGCTTTATCTCGTCCCAACAAAGTGTTATTTAAGTGTGAGCATTGCGACAAAACGTACCCTTTCCCGAGCCTGTTGAAAGCGCACTATTTGAAACACACGGAGGGGAAGCAGCTTGTTTGTGGATACTGTGGCAAGTTCTTTAAATGGGAATACAGCCTGCGTCGACATGAGAAGATGCATTTATACGAATGGAAAAGTTAGTTTGATCAACGCCGTGTGACTTGAAGGTGTGTGTCGCTTGTCCTATCTGAAAATGCACAAACATGCATGATAATGAATATGTTTGGAGAGCTGTAAAAAGACCATAAAAGACCGTAAAACTGGAAATTGTCGTCAACAAACAGATTAGACTCCACTTAAAGTGAATGTCGTCATATTTTTTTTTTTTACATTTGTACAGTTTTTAAGTTTCTAAGCTATATTTTCATGAAGTCAAAACTGTAACACATTTCAGGATTTAAATGCTGAATAAAAATTTCGTACATTTCGTTACTTTTCTTTATTGTTGATAAAGCTGCCGAAAATATAAAAATGTACCCATGTACTTTTTAATCAGTGGGGAACTTTAATGAACAAAATAACATAAATGGTAAATAAAAGACTATTCCTAGCTGGCTGATCTCGGTATAGTTTAATGTGTATATTTGTCGCTGACGAAGCCTTTTGGATGAGAGGTGAAACGTTCGAGGACTTCCAACTACTGAGTACAGAAGATGAATCAAGTACCTTCATTGATAATGTGTATATACTTTAACAGCTGTAGAGTTACATGCAAAAAAAAAAGAAAGAAAAATCCACATGATTAACTATTTGTGTGCGCCCATACCATACAAGAGTCTTCACACACGCCCTCAACCTGTGGGGATTAAAGCAGAGTTTCTGACGGAGCAGAGAACACAGACGCACGCTGGAGCTGAGGGGACATACATCGCTGTTCTGGCTTCTTTTCACTTGGAAATACTCATTTTACGTTCTTGACAAATGTGGGGGAACTGACGAGAACGGTTCTTTTGCCTCACGGTGAGTATCGTTTTAGTGCACAGCATGTAAACTGTGTGCTCATTTTGCTTATTTTATCTAGTGTGGATATGTTTACCTTTTATTACTTTTTATTCCTAAAATTATTCCTGACCAGACTTTTTTTAGCAGAAAAGAAATTATGCAGCATATGCCTAATAGTTTGGGAGCTAAATTTGTCAGAGAAAATCACAGAAAACTGTTTGAACCCGGTCACTTCTATGGTTTTGTTTATTTACGCTTTGTTTGTTTCTCAGAATCTGCTTCAACTTGTTAGTCACCTTAAATAAAACAAAAGTGACCTGTGGCAACCCTAATTTTCTTTATTACTACAACATGACATGGTTCATTTGGCTGCGTGTCCATGTTGTGCCACGTGTCTGTGTAGATTAAGAATAATCTGGATTACAAAACCGGCTGCACCACCTGCTGTCCATGTGGTGGAGACTTGGAATGAATAGACAGTTCGACACATGCAGCGTGTGCAGAATAGATTATATTTTTAGTACATGTTGAGTATATTTTACTGTGTCCACATAAACCGGATTTAGGAGAAGTTTGGGCTTTTCTAATTCTTAATATCTAAATTGAAGTTTTGTTAATTGTTACATAATAATGAAATAGGCTTCTCTAGATATAATAATGCCTAATAATAATAATGCCTAATAATAATAATGTGAGATCTGTAGCTAATGTAAAGCACTTAACACATGCACTTTTAATATATCATTTACACACTTATCTTATGTCTTATGTCTTTTTTTCCAAAGGAAAATGACAAAATAGTAACTCATAGTAATTTGGAAAAGTAACTTAAATCTGATTACTTGTTTGGAAATAGTAATAGATTACTAGTTACTGAAAAAGTAATCCGATTACAGTAATCCGTTACTAAGTAATTAGTTACTGGCATCACTGCTGATAACATAGGCCAAAGTAACAGACTTTATCAACCTTTACATAGAGCTTTGCAAAAGGCAACAGGAAAATGCAGTATAAAGCGTAAAGGTGTTGACCGTGCAGGAGTCAGAGTGTTTAATGTTAACGACCACAACTCTTCCCAACAGTTAAATCATGGATGAAGCAAATCCATTACTTTGATCACCATCTAACTTTCAGCGAGATCTGGAGAGAACCAGGAGAGCATGAAGGGGTTTGGTGGAGGCACGAGGCCACGGTACTGGCTCACGCTGGCCTCTGGGCTGGTGGAGTGCCTGTGCTTCGCTGGTGTCCTCTTTGGATGGGCCTCTCTGGTGTTTGTACTCAAAGAAGACGGGTACTTTGGTCAATACTGCGAGGGTGGTCCCAATAGCACTTCACTGAACGAAGGTAAGGCTTTGCACTCAAGGGATTTCACAGGTAATAGACATAAAAAGCTAAAAAAATATATACATTAATTATTCGCAGATCATGTTTTAACCAAAAACTCAAAATTGCTGAAACCTCAACCGGCGACATCTTTCTTCATTAGTAGCATTTTTTTACGGCCAAGTCTAATCCATTTCATTCTCTCCAGACTGCAGTCGTCGGGATGAACAGTTCTCCCTGGTCTTTACCATCGGATCCTTTCTCAATAATTTCATGACCTTCACAAATGGATACATCTTTGACCGCTTTGGCACCACAGTGACCAGACTGCTGGGAATGTGAGTGCCTGGATGATTACAATGTTTTGCAATGGTCCTGCTTTTCACATGACACCCAGTATTGTGCCCACATTTGAATGGAGAAAACCTTTGCATCATCTGCTAAAGATGTAGGTGTCACAAATCAGACGAGTCAGCCCCTCTTACATTGTTTGTGGAGGCAAGAGCATTTGCAATCGTCTAATCAGAAAATCGGAGTGCTTAAATGTGCAAAGGTTTTTTTCTTAAAATATTTACATATTTTTTCAGTAGGCTATTGTTCAGCCACCCAACACTGATGAAAATACTCTAAACTAGTTCTTTGTTTTTGCGACAGATCTTTGTACACAACAGGCACCCTTCTTATGGCCTTCTCTAGTGCTGGTAAGTCTGGCAGTGCTTTAAAAGAGTAGCCATCGTCTTTCCGGTGGAAACAAGTTATTTAACCCCAACTGATGCAATGAGTAGCTTCTGTGAAAAGACATAACCAAAATTGGGTTCAACTTGATCTTGGTGAAAAGTGAATGCTGTGATAAATTAGCAAATGGATTCTGTAACCCAAGCGAAAACAATCCAACAAAATCTTAGTGTATGATATTTTTTCCTTTTTGCCGAGCAGTGGGTGTTGCAACATCACAGTCCCCCCTAAAGACAATGTGTAAATGAACATATTATTGTGTCTGCACTGGCGCGTGGTCCGCAAACTCGTGTGAATGAATAAAGTGAATTTGCCATTATTGATTTCATGATGTGGATCTTCAGGTGATATACACCGTTATGCCAAAGTTTACAAAGAAGGTTTTCTCTCATTTCACAAAGCTTTCTCGGAGATGCTTTTCCCGGCCATGGCCTGCATCGGTGTGGGAGGGATTCTATTGCTGATCACCAACATGCAGGTGAATTTTTTTATTTTTTATTAGACGATTAATAGTTACTATGTAGGACTAAAACCGCCGAAATAATGAATCAATCCATACTATATTGGAGAATAATTACAGTGCCTTGCGAATATACACCTTGAACTTTTGCACATTTTGTCATGTTTACAACCCTAAACGTAAAGATTTTATTTTGAATTTTTTACTGAAAGTTCACACACATGTAACAGACAACTGTGAAGTGAAAAAAATGATACATGATTCTGTTATATTACAAAAAATAGAAAAGTTGGGCGTGCACAAGTATTCATACAGCATGAAATAATACTTTGTGGAACCCCCTTTTGCTGCAATAACAGCAAGTCTTTTGGGGTATGACTACAAGGTTTGCACGGTCTAGAGACTGACATAGCCCATTTCTCTTTACAAAACAACTCAAAGGTCTTCCCACAGATTTTCAATAGGATTTAGGGCCAAATGTTAGAATTACTGGGCCATTCTAACACAATATGTTCTTCCCAGTCCCCGCTGAGGAAAAGCAGCCCCTTGTACATCTTGTACCATGCAATGACTGTTCCTTGCAGATTTTTTTTTTTTATGTTGTTGTACCTGTATTCTAGTATATTTTTTTATTTTAGCCATAGGCACCGTGTCTGACTCTCATTCTCTGTGCTTGTGCAGGTGGGTAACCTGTTTGCCGGTCATCGCTCCACTGTCATCACTCTGTACAACGGTGCCTTTGACTCTTCCTCAGCTGTGTTTCTTATCTTTAAGGTGAGCTCATTCCTACATTACACTGATCAGGTTTAACACTGTGACCACAAGTCCACACAAATGTCCATACAAAGATGAATTAAAACAAAGAAAAAGTGCAGATTTCGTCTTACATCTTTATAACCGACATCAGCATTACCTAAAACACTGAGTTACTCTGCACAGTGAGTGAATAAGTGACTATAGCTTCATGTTGTCAGATACATTTTAATTTATTCAGTTATTGGTGGTGTTCTGTAATTCTTAGTACATTTCCTCAACACCAAAACATAATTCAGACTTACTCTCAGTAACGTGTTTTACTTACTGAGTAATGATAGGGTCAACCTTTTACTTCTACTTAAGTTATTATAAAGTAATGTTACTCTTAATTATTTTCTGCTTACTGATAATATAATACATTTGTCCCACAAACAACAATGAAAAGTTAGGTTAAAATGTTTGAAATCTCTACTTCTGAGTGCTTGCAATTTGTTTAACCTCAACTTGTTAATTTATGGACCTGTCGTGTTGAAGGTTTTTGGTAATTGTTCCATCACATTTTTTAAACCGGACGTACTCATGCGAATATTGTTTTTACTCTCAATAAATCAAATCAACGTTTGCTGCACTTTGTATTTTTTAGATTTTGTATGAACAAGGGGTCTCCTTGCGCTCCTCCTTCCTCGCACTGTCGCTGTGCGGCATCGTTCATCTGGCAAGGACCTTTTTATTGTTGCCCAGGTCTCGCATCCCGTACCCATTACCTGAGAAGTACACCTACGGGTGAGTCTGCCTTCTCCATCAGGGCAGTATAATGGGGAAGTGCATTTCATATTAAAGTTATAGATGGGGCGAGTGAAATATTGAATGCAGAATAGATCACTAATTAATTTCAAATATGTTTGTGGAAAAATTTGATATTTCCAATAACTAAGATCCTGTTGTATAATTTAAAATTTTGCTTTACTTCTCGACCAGTGTTTTCACTTGATTTCCACCTAAAAAATCCATGTTTTCTACTATATTTTAACTTGAGAAATGCAGTTATCATACACTTGACAGCATCTCATTATTTTTTAGAGATATAGCGTGTGGAAAGGCCAATTCTTACAACGTGGATGAGTTTGAAACCATGAGAGAAGTTGAATCTACGAAGTATGAGAATGAAGACAAAAGTGTGTCTGCACAAAAAGGTAGTTACCGTATTTGTGATCTTTAACAATACAATCGTTTCTTGATATTTCATGTATCGGTTTTACATTTCAGCTCAGAGTTTTCGAAGCTGCTTTTTATCCTGGTTTTTCCTGTGGCACTTGCTGTGGTTGTCTGTCATGCAGCTTAGACACTATCTCTTCATTGGCACACTTAACCCCACCATCAGTCGGCTGGCCAACGATGACCCCGATTTAGGTAGCTCAGGAAATATCGTCTTCTCCAAGTTAGTTGATGACTTTGTGTTCTGACCATAAACGTATCCTGTTGTTTTTCCGTCACAGTGAGTAAATACACTAATGCGTTCGCCATGACGCAGCTGTGTGGGGTCCTGTGTGCCCCCTGGAACGGCCTCATCATGGACAGAAACAAGGGGAAGCCTCTTGCACCAGGTAAGACCCTGGCGGACGTTTAAGTGCCTTTAAACATCCTCCCACTAAACGCCTCATAGCACCTTTCCAGACTCTTAAAGCATTATTCATTCACAGCTATAGCCACAGTGGTCCTGGTGCTGACAGAAGGAAACCAAAGTCTAAAATGTCCGCCATTCACCCCACAATTCACACCGACTTTCCCCAAGATGACAGTATGCATTGATTGTAGCTGGACCAGACATTCTTGTGCTTTCTGGGCTAAATAGTGAGAAATGGCCCCCGTTTTTAAATACTGAGACATGTTCTTACCTTAGCTTAGACGAGTTGATGCATAGCTGTCTGGCCTTTACGCGTGCGCTCAGTCACGCAAACCGAGCACAGACGGCGTTAGCATAATAGCCTCCCCTCCCCCTCCTCTATGGATCCAAACGGGAGTGAAGTTAGAAGCGACCAAGCTCTCCCACGTTTTCCGTATTTACATATGGTTACATGAGCCTTTGCACGATACAAGTATAGTCGCACAAAATGAAACATGTCGATTTTCTAAGCGGATAAAAAGGGGAACTATATTGCAAGGCGTTGTAATATCACTACGCCTTGCAATATAGTAGTACAGGCGTAGTTATATAATATAGTTGTACACGCCTTGCAATATAGTTCCCCTTTTGAAATAGGGAAAACGTGGAAGAGCTTAATTGCTATAGGCTATATGCTAACGCTGTCCGTCCTCTGTTTGCGTGACTGAGCGCACGCGTTAACACCAGACAGCTGCGCATCAGCTCGTCTAAGCTAAGGTAAGAACATGTCTCAGTATTAGTAGTAAAAACTGGGGCCTATTCCCTTTAAAATCAGGACCATTATGTGTAAGAATTGTGGTCCGTGTCAGTCTTGTAAGTCCACATTATCCTGTTAATGTGGTTTCAGGTCAGACTGAGCAGTTGGCAGACCTGCGCTCCTCTGTGCTGTCCCTCTTCCTCACGGCTCTTCAGTGCCTGTGTTTCTCCGTTTGTGCCTCCGTCCCCGTCCTCCAGCTGCAGTACTTTACCTTCGCTCTGCAAGTGCTCAACCGCTCCTTCATCTACGGGGGAAATGCTGCCTTCATCAGTGTAGCGTAAGCGCATACCTAAATCACTACACTGTATGCAAATAGTGTTTGGTACAACAGTTCGATTGCCTCCGGGTCAGTGCAACCTTGTTGACTCAAGGATCACACGCGGTTTTTACCTTTTGCTCTGCAGTTGGGAGAAACCATCCATCCATCCATCCATCCATCCAAACTTTTCAAAGCGAGTACCACCTTATACAATATTTGACCTTCCAAATACTACCAGGCCTCAATTAATATTAAATCCGGACTGCCTTGATCTCATATAGACTTAAGTTGGATTTGGTTTTGTCTAAACCAGAAAAACACTTCCCAACAAAATGTGTGGTGGGACTCAATTGAATCGAGTTCATGATGGCCTTTGTAATTAAGTGCAATTAATCACATTTAAGCATTATTTATTTAGGAGTATTTCTTTTTAGCTGTGTTTTAGATGCTTCTACATCCTTTTGGCAGTTTCTTGGTAGTAGAAGGAACTGACGTTACATTCATTGGCTGTTTCCCAAAGCCTAGGTAAGTTGCCTTGGTGTTGAAGACAGTACCTTTAAACTCACTTCCTCCCAGACCAAGGCAAGTGTCCTGCCTTGGTCCAAAAAGAGCTGCTAATGGAACACACTTCAGAGCTAAAGGAAGTGACATCACAAAATAAAAAAGGAAGTTGTGTTTCATCCAGGGGATGGTGTGGATGGGTCTGGGGGTTCTGAAGGCTGGTGGAGTGGAAGTAATCATATTATTACCAATTTCAAATAAATAATAAATAAAAAGCAGTCAGAGATGATGAAACCGATCTGAAAATACAAAATAAAACTCAAAAGGGGAACTAAAACTTCAGAAATAAAAATGGCCTGATATTAAATTCAGTGCCCACAAAACAAATGAAGTCCTTTGCTCTATGAAGCAGTGACATTTCCTTGTATGTTTGAATAAAAAAAATATACATTTCAAATTAAGCCCCCGACCCTGCTTGTGCTGCAGACAGGAATGCCTCGACACTTAATGTCCAGAAGTTACACATTTCAAGTGTTTTCTGCACATGGTAGTTCTTTAACCATTTAATCTGTACAAATAATGTCTCTTGACTGAAGGTGCCAGTTCTAGCAACTATCCAGCAATTAAAACATGCACTCAATGTTTCCATCTTTGTATGATGTTTTATTCACACTACATGTTTAGCTTCAGTGTATACAAAAGGTGGTTAGGACTAGACGGTACAAGAACATAATCTCCCATAAAGTAAAAAAAGAAAGAAAGAAAACACACACATCTCTCGGTGACTTTTTCCTGATCTGATGAAATGTGATCCTCAAATATATTTCAGAACATTAATTATTACATCCAATGTTAATTTTTTTCAGATTTCCTGCCTGCCACTTTGGAAAGTTGTACGGACTGATCATGTCATTGTCTGGTGTAGTGTCTTTACTGCAGTATCCATGTTTTGCTTTCGTTAAAGGCGCTTTAGGCGGCGATCCACTTTATGTGAGTGAACTTTTTCTTTCCAATATTCACCGTAAACCTTTAGCGATACCGTACCTCAAACTGTATTTTCACTTTTTGCAGGTCAACATTGCCGTCACAATCCTCACTCTCCTGGCTTTCATTCATCCCATCAATGTCTTTATCCAGTGCAGGAAATCAGCACAGAAAGAGAAATTTGAAGTTGGTCAAAGCACCATTATTGAAGAAGCAAAGATTTAGATTACGTTATAGCCAAGTGTGACTTTTGTATTTGTAAAGTTCTTTTTTTTGCACTGAAATATGCCTCGTCTTGTATGTGGTTTGAAATTCATTGTTTTGATCTTTGAATTTTTTTGGGATTAATTAGGATTAGGATTCCACTAATCACGTGCCCCTCCATCGGCTGCAGATGGACCCTTCTCGTGAATCCGGGATTTTTCATCTTGGAATAGCTCTTTTTGGGCACAGTGTTGCTGAACCTAGCCCTGATCAACTGCAGTAACTCCAGGTCATAACCGTTTCAGGTGGCGACTTTTGTTTTGGTCCAGCTGTGTATTTTCCTCCCCTTCCTATGCTATACAGTTAAATGCTACTGAATTATAAAATCGACAAAAGGCAATAACAGTGCGGTAGCTACAGTATATCATTGAAGATAACATGAAAGTTATTCTGATTAATGGAATACATTCAGACAGCGTTAATCATCCTCGTTAGCTTCTACTACCATCTAAAATAGGCTAAATTAACGCTTAACAGAAAGTGTGATTTAAAAAAACATGAATAAAAAGACAAGACGGTTAAGGCTATATACACACACACACACTATAAATCTCATTAAAAAGGCCAGTATAGAAATGTCGCACAGACTAGAACAGTTTAAGTTTAGTTTTTTGTATGTTGTTGTGATGCAGAAACAAAATCGCATCCAAATTCTCCGGGGGGATATTGGACCTTTTCCCTCTCGACGTTCCCGTTCCTTCCTGCAAATAGCACTGCGCGGCGTTCCCTGCCACAGCCGGCGCCGACAGATAGGCCTGTGCCACCATGGCGAGTAAGGGGAGCTGCATGGTTTTGGTCTTCCACCACTGCAGCGGCTCTACGCCTGGAGACGCCCCGTTATCGGACCGGAAGACGTTGAGCTCCATTTCGACTGACTCCTCCACAGATCTCTGCTTGCTCTTGTTTCCGCTGCTGTACAGGTCGCCCAGTAAAAACTCCATCCCGGACAGGCCTTCTTCAGGTGGAGGCTCCACCCACTCGCTGTCATCGGGGTCGATTTCGCACTCCTCGCCATCAGAGCCCTCGATGTCACGAAAGTTTATTGGTTCAGTGTCTTTGAGTCGTTTGCTCCGGCGTCTGGACTCGTCAGGCGACGAAGGGGAGGGGCTCCTCTTGTTTTGTTGCGGTTTCTTGTTTTTGTTCGGTTCGTTTGAAATTCTCACAGCTTCTTTTTTGAGCCATTGAAATGTGTCCGTCTGCTCCTGCAAAACAACCAGAAGAATAACGTTAGCATGATGAGGTACACACTGCATTTTACTGGTTTCAAATCATATGGGTGAGATTCAGCTTGCTGTTCATAAAAAAGAAAAAGAAAAGATTTGATACAAGACACAACAGCAATTTTACCACAATATTTTACAATATACTGTATATTGCGTTCTTTCACACCTCCAATATTCTTGACTGTGGTTTAAATGCTCTTCGGCAGTGAGTAAATTGTGTAATATTCAGATTCTCCATCCATCCATCCATTTTCTTCCACTTGTCCGTTGCCGGGTCGTGGGGGCAGCTGTTGGAGCTGCCCAAGTCACATTGCACCAGTCCCCTATGGCTCCTCCTGCAGGTGGTGGGTCCACAGAAGGACGGCCTCATGGTTCCAAACGGGCCTGTTGGTCTCTCATAGGGGGCCCATTCACACTCTCATTCATACACCAGTGTACGCAGACACTGGAGGCAAGGAGGGTGAAGTGTCTTGCCCAAGGACACAACGACAATGTGCACCTTCAGGAGGCGGGATTCGAACCCCTGACCTTCCGATCATGAGACGACCCGCTCTACCATCTGCGCCACTGTCGCCCCTGTATACTGTATATTGCGTTCTTTCACACCTCCAATATTCTTGACTGTGGTTTAAATGCTCTTCGGCAGTGAGTAAATTGTGTAATATTCAGATTCTCCATCCATCCATCCATTTTCTTCCACTTGTCCGTTGCCGGGTCGTGGGGGCAGCTGTTGGAGCTGCCCAAGTCACATTGCACCAGTCCCCTATGGCTCCTCCTGCAGGTGGTGGGTCCACAGAAGGACGGCCTCATGGTTCCAAACGGTTCCAAACGGGCCTGTTGGTCTCTCATAGGGGGCCCATTCACACTCTCATTCATACACCAGTGTACGCAGACACTGGAGGCAAGGAGGGTGAAGTGTCTTGCCCAAGGACACAACGACAATGTGCACCTTCAGGAGGCGGGATTCGAACCCCTGACCTTCCGATCATGAGACGACCCGCTCTACCATCTGCGCCACTGTCGCCCCTGTATACTGTATATTGCGTTCTTTCACACCTCCAATATTCTTGACTGTGGTTTAAATGCTCTTCGGCAGTGAGTAAATTGTGTAATATTCAGATTCTATCAGCTTTTAATAATGCACATGGGGGTCATTTACAAAGCGTTTGCTGACGAGCAAGCGCTAACCCCATATGTTGTGGGGCTAACCACTGCACTATTAAATAGCATTTGAAGCTAAATTACAATTTATTAAATCCTTACCCACTTCTACTGGACTATCAATCGCACAATGATTGGTGATTGATACAGCTGCATCAGCATGGCCTCGCCCAGTTGGCCGCTTTATAACCATGATGTGACACTAGTTTAATTTAATTGATAGCTCAAACCAGCCTTACCGT
Source organism: Proterorhinus semilunaris (assembly GCA_021464625.1). Lineage (NCBI taxonomy): Eukaryota > Metazoa > Chordata > Actinopteri > Gobiiformes > Gobiidae > Proterorhinus > Proterorhinus semilunaris. The sequence continues at coordinate 10,429,219 of CM038349.1, forward strand.
TTACCCACTCTTCCCATAGTTATGATAAATACATGCAGGGGAAATAATTAATGCAACTCCATCAACCCACCTGATCAGACATGAAGCCCAGCCCATGAAACTGGGGGTCCAGGGCACAGGCCATGTTCAGGACTCTGTTCACGGTCGGCGTGTCGTACCAGTGGCTCAGGTTGTACCTCATCATGGTCTTGGCCTCCTTCAGGATGGGAGAGTCTCCAGGCCGAGTAACAAGGTGGCGGCTGAGCAGACCCGTGAGGATGGGTTTGATTAACGACAAGCGTGGGAAGTCCTCTTTGGCCAAAGTCTGACACGCCACATCAAGAGGTTTCAGGACTAAACACAAGTCTTCAACAACTTTCCATTCGGTGCGCATAGACTGGCTGCTTCCTGTTGGAGTTGAATTGTCAGACGAAGACGACTCGCAACTGGTGTCTTCTTTGAGCCTGTTTATTATATCACGCAGGAGCACTTTGTTTTTTAGCAGCATATTCAACAGTAGATACAGCTTATTCCATGTTGGTCGGCTGTAGGCCCACACCTTCACTTCCACCTTCTCGTCTTTGGTCATGAGCTGCGACAGCTGGGTAGCATAGATCTCAGTCGAGCCTCGGATTTGATCTTGCTCCCCAAAAAGTACTGCCACAATATTTTGGAAGAGGCTCAGGACTTTGGAAACAGCATTAATTGCCATTAATTCGTCAATACAACTTTGCACAGCGGTGAAGAAGCAGGGGACAGAAGCTAGGCCCTCACTCGTTGGGCTTTGCTCCGTGTCCCGTTCCACCGGTGAAGTAGACTCATCCCGCTCCAAAAATGTCGTCGAATTTGGGTGCGTGTTGCCCCCGCTTGCCTCCCCGACTTTCTCGCTCCTCATGGGGACAACCCGAATATCGTCCCATCCTTCTCCCCCCAAGACGGACAGGTTTGCCTGGTATATGCCCCACTCTTCTCCCATTGCCCTCACCTGGGACTCCACAGATTTCAGGTTGAGCCCAGATTTGGAGAGTTTTTGAGTCGACAGAGCGCGATTGTGGCAGGTAAAGTTTGCGTCTATGTAGTGGACCCACAGCGAGAGGTACATCTCAGTGTTGCCCTGCCAAGTGTGAAACCAAACGTCCACGCTGTAGTTGACTAAATGCGGGACATCCTTTTTGCGCCGGCTTTGCTCGACCTCAAGTGGAGCCATGTAGTTCATAGCGTCCGTATTGGTTCTTAGGATCTGTGCCATGTTGGTTTTGCTCTTCGTATACAGCTCGTTGAGCAAAAACTCGAGCTTGGTTTTGGAAGGCAGTTCCCGGATGTGAGGGAGAAGACTGCCGATTAAATGTTGAAAACCTTTCCCTCGGACAAACGACGGAGGCTGGAGGTCCGTGATCAGGAAGTATAGGATGCTGTCGGTCACCGTTACAGACGAGGCCGATGCCGTCGACGTCGGTACAATAGAACGTGGAACTGGAACAAACAAAAACACAAATACAGGTTTATCTTTTCAGTTTAACGTGGTGGAAATGTGGGTTTATAGGCAAAAAAGAAAGAACAATGTGCCTTGTTCAATTGGCTTGTTTCATGTCAAAACGTAATGAAAAAAAGAAATAATAATATTCAAATAAATTAAACTAGTCGGGTTGTTACAAATTTTATATACATCCAGTTGACAAACTGAACGAGAAACCATTTGTCGTTCAGTTTGGCCAATGTCGGAAATTTGTATTTATTACTCATTTTTCATTAACTGTTTAAAGGCACAAGGAGGCCCATCAGCCGTGTGCCAACTACAACATAAAAAAATAAAATAATTGGAAATTACAGTGAAATGCTTTTATAAATGTTCAGATTATAAAGTTTTGGATAAATCTTCAATTTAAAATGGTGTGTTTTAGGCCATTGAGTTCCCAAAACAGCTGTTCTTTTAAACTCTTGATATTCATTTTTTTTCTTTTAAAAAGTCAATGGGAATTTTTTACTTCCGGCACCGGCCAAGACAAACTGCTGAGCTTTATAATGTGTTTAACAATTTGAAACAGCAATCAAATGTTTAAAAGGGGATGTCATTTGTAACCCTTTGCACGTTTCAGCGGTCGTACCTTCCTCGTCACCCGAACACCGTGTAATCCGAGTTGTCTCCGAGTGAATAGAGTCTTCCGAGCTGGAGGCGGCGGCGAGCGGCGGCGGCTGAGCGGTGTGGGACAGGTCGTCGAGATTCCCCACGTCGTGTTTCCGTTCCAGGTGATGTCTGAGATTAGAAGTACTTCCCCATATACATTTCACCGAGTAGTGGCATAGGGAGCAGATTGCGTTCGTCTTGTCAAGCTGCCCGTCGTCGTTCACGTAAAACCCGAAATATTTCCAAACTTTCGACCTGTAGCGTTGCGGTAAGCGCAGCTCTCTCGGTTCGATCTTCACCACGGTTTTTCCGCAGGACGAGTGAATGGATGGAGGAAATGTAGCTATATAGGCAGAATATATAGAAAGGACAATGTGTCTCGTTAAATTGGCTTGATTCATGTCAAACTTGAATTTGTTTTTAAATATACAAGTCAGGTTATGTTGTTACAAAGTGTACATAATTGCCACTCAGTTTGGCTGGTCCCGGAAATGTTTATCATTGACTTTTCAAATAAATAAATATCGTTTAAAAGCACAATGGAGGCCAACTGCTGACCATAGTATTAATATTGTAAATAATAATAAATAAAAATACTTTTCGGTTTATACAGTTTTGGATAAATCTTGTGTGTTTTACGCCACTGAGTCACCGCACAGCAGATGTTCTTTTCAACTCTTGGGAATAAAACATTGAATATTAACTTCCGGCACCGGCCAAAACAAAGGGAAGTTTGCTGTACCTTTGAAACAGCAATCAAATATTTTAAAAGTTTAAAAAGGGGATTTTATTTGTAGCCCTTTGCACGTTTCAGCGGTCGTACCTTCCTCGTCACCCGAACACCTTGTAACCCGAGTTGTGTCCGAGTGATTTGAGTCTTCCGAGCTGGAGGCGGCGGTGAGCGGCGGCGGGGCGGTGCGGGACGAGTCGTCAAGGTTCCCCACACCGTGTTTTCGTTCCAGATGATGTCTGCAATTAGAAGTACTTCCCCCGATATATTTCACGGAGTAGTGGCACAGGGAGCAGACCGCGTACGTCTTGTCAAGCTCCCCATCGTCGTTCACGTAAAACCCGAAATATTTCCAAACTTTCGACCTGTAGCGTTGCAGTAAGCGCAGCTCTCGCGGTTCGATCTTCGCCATGTGTTTTCCGCAGGACGGTCCTCAACAAAAAAAAAAAGCCAGAGGGCGCGGGGTATCCGAAATGTCAGGCCGCGTGCCAAGAACGCGCGCGGAGGGAGCGAGTGAAGTCCGCTTGAACAGCACGGGGCACCGCAGCGAGGCGATACGCGGTGCGGGTTAAAATACGTTTTTCTGCTGATACAAAGTTGGTCCAAAGACCTTCCGACGTGCACGCGCAGCAGAGTGCACAAACCCTCGCGGGCACCAGCATCTCCGTGGCACGCGCAAAAACACTAATGCATTTTGCAGTAGTGAGCGTGTAGTAATGGTGATATTTGTAATATTCAGTTTCAAATGGGAGCTGATTTAGGACTTTTGGAGAAAGCATAATAAGCAGCAGTTTAGTGGTAGATAACTTGTAACACAGTATGTTTCAAGATTCTTCCTAAGCCAGAGACAACAATTTTAACAAAAAGATTGAGAGTAAAGTCTGGTTTAAAAGCCTAAAGAAAAACATGTTTAGCCCGCTCTCTGCCAGTGCCTTTTATGTTTATTTCTAAAAGAAATGCCTATTGTCCTGCTTTACTGCATGTGTTTCAGACAGCATATGTTGCAATTTCTTATGTCAGTTTTCAATAGCCTATAGCGCTTTATTATCAGACAGTTAAGCAACTGTACAGCATAATTTAACCCATCGTGCTCTACTGTTCCCCATGCTTCATCAACATGCTCACCTTCACAAACGAGCAAAACAAAAAGTTACAAACTGTCTCCAAAATCATCAAACTCCATCACAGTCAGACCCATCCATCCATCCATGTTTCTTCCGCTTTATCCGGGGCCGGCAGCAGTCTCAGCAGAGATGCTCCTCCTCCAGCTGTTCTGGGGGGACCCCGAGACGACACCAGGCCAGCTCGGAGACATAGTCCCACCAGCGTGTCCTGGGCCTTCCACGAGGCCTCCTCCCACAGTCAGACCCCTCTCACATTAATAATGAAATAGTCACATGCCTTAGCGTGCATGAACAATAGCCATGGACTCTACAGACTCACTTTGTCCTGCTGCCATCAGGCCACACAGACAAGACTTTGAGGTGGAGGTGTGCACGCTTCAGCAAAAGTTTTGTCTCCTCTGCTGCACTAAACAGTCCGTAATATCATATGTCAGGCAAGTCATACGAATCGTTTAAGTAAAAGCTTTGTTCCCGCTGCCCTTTCCTTGATGAACAAGCAGGGATGTAATCGCCCCTGACACGGCTTCTCATCTTTGTTAGTGTCCAGTAGCTTAAATTTCTGTTGTATCTTTAGGCACATCCTGTTTGTATCCAGAGCACTTACACGTTTTATATTTAAACATATATGTGCCGTTTTATCTTTGTATAATGTGTTTTAACGTTGACTAGTTCTCAGAATTGCACGACAAATTTACCTACGGGTATAAATAAAGTAACCTAACCTATGTTATGGTCTGTGATGTAGGTGTACAGTCACGGAGACTGTGGAACAATAAATCTACAGTATATCCATCTAGACGATATAATTACACACGAAATTAACCTTCCTCATTCTGACGCTTATACGATTTTATTAACTACAATAGCGAGAACTTTACCTGCACTTAACCGCTGGCTGCTGGTGTTGGAGGTCTCTCGTTGTTTGATCTGATGCTTGCTGTTGAGGTGGCTCTTAATTTCATACACTCCGCCGCCACAGCTCACGTGGTCCCCGCAAAGTTTACATATGGCAGTGGTCTTATCCTGCGGCCGCCCAGTGTGATCCGGCTCGAACCCAAAGAAGTACCACAGGCTTTGCTCACCATAAATGGGCGCATGGGAGACGTCAGGGTTACCCACTAGTCTTTCTGTGCCCGGCAAAAAGTGGTACTTGTTCTCGAAGGGATGTGGGCCGGGTAAGTACCCCAGGGAAGGCGGTACTGCGGGGGAGCTATGGCCACTAGCTCCACCAGTATTCATACTCGTCACTTCACTTATTATCGGCATGGGGCTTTGAGACTGGCTGTGATCGGACCAGAGTGCAGAGCTGGTGGGTTCTGGGAGTGTTACCAACTGAATGTCCTGTAGGGGGCGCAAGAAGGACTCCTTTTCCCCAACTTGGCACTTCATATTCTCACCCGTGTAGTCGAGACCGAGCAGTGAAGCGTAATCTCTACCAACCCAGACTTTCAGCTCGTCTCCCTCCGAGATGGGCTGGGACACTTTATAATAGATTTTGCGGTAAAACTGGAAGACCGTTAGATTGTGTTCATCCTCACAACTGGTAAATGTCACAAATCTGGGGAAAGAAATTAAAGTGAGTAAAAAGCATCAAGAGTTAAATAAAGCATAGATACTGTGGGCTCACAAGAATTCACTCTCATTTATTCCCGTCTGATTTATTTTATTCATAAAAAACATCCACTTAGAGAGGGTATCTTTATGCATCATGAGAAATGAACAGAATTTACTGCAAGTCAAAGATTTTCATGAAAGCTCAACTTGTTCGGTAAGAGAACGGATATTTGCTGTGGATGGGATCAAGCAAATCTCTTATTAGCTCATAACAGCCAAGTCTCAAACCACAGATAAACAACAAATCACTTAAGTAATTAAACATTTAGTTTTTGAAAACATGACTCGTGTTCGTCTGCAGCGGCATACCTCGTGTTTTCCCATCGTCACTGTGCTGTTAATTAGTATCGATAAAAGTGCTTCTTATTGTTGACAATGTAAAACCCACTTATTCACAGCAATACTGCCACAGGATCGGTCCGAAACCCCGGGGTATTTGTGAGTTTGTAAAGTCACACATTGCAAAAAAAAAAAGCTAATGATTGAGAGCAACGGAATTCGTCTTTATTGTTTTATGTGAATTTTTTGCCATTGCCTGCTCTATCAGCAACTCTCTTGGCTCACTCCATCCTCCAGACGCCAATTTCATTGGTTATTATTTATATTCAAATGCATTAATCTTAGTTATCCTGATTATTTGAGACAATATTTAACACTATTTAGCTCTTCTTATAATTTAAGACATGCAAATCAAATCTTTTTTGTCGTACCTAGAATTCACAAAGAAATAGGAAAATGTTCATTTAATTTCAAAGCACCTTTTGATTGGAATAATCAACCCGCCTCTATCCGCTCTATAACCTACTATCAAACGTATAAAAATGCCCTTTTGCAATATTTACAAACCACTTGTAATTGCTTTTAAAATTGTAATTGATTGTTCAAAGTAGAGAGAATTGTGTGTGTGTGGGTGTGTGTGTGTGTGTGGTGGTTTGAGTGGATGTGTGTGCTGTAGTGTGCAAGTGGTGTGTCGGTGTATGTGGTAGAAGATGTATGTTAAGGATTTATTTGTTTGTTTGTTTTGTCTTCTATGTCTTGGTTTCATGCCTGTACTGCTGTATCTGTTTTTGTGCTTTGCTTTTTTTTTTTTTTTTAGACTTTTGAGGACCCTCTTGAAAACGAGATGATGCATCTCAAGGGGTTATCCTCTTAAATGAATAAAAAAAATAAAAAAATAAAAAAATAGTTAAGGTAATCAGTAAAGTTGTTTTTTACTAATAAAAAGACATGAATTTTAGTATCAGGCTGCTACATATCCAGTGTCTGCGTACATTGGTGTATGAATGGGTGAGAGGTTCCTTGCTGTAAAGCGCTTCGAGTGCCTAATGTAGGTGGGAAAGCGCTATACAAGTTGAGACCATTTACCATAATAAAATAGAACAAAAAGGTCTGAAAACTGAAGTCCCCGTATTGAACCTACCTCATCCAGTTAGATATGTTTGGGTCTGAGCCGTCCACATAAGCAAAAGCAGATTCATCCCTGATCTAGAAGTAAAGGCAAAAGAAATCTTGGAACAACAACAGTTCCTGACAGTGACACGCATGTCGTGCATGTTGCGGTTTACTTACGGCCCATGCATACTTTAGGTTGTCCGGGACGTGCCCTTTGCACATTTCACCGATGTATGGCCCAAACATGATACCAACTTGGAGGTGGCACCTGGCGAGCACCTTCATGTCTATGATGTAGCTCTCGGATGTGGGGCTGTGCGGCCTCGAAAACTCAGAGAGGCTCAGGCAGGAGGGCAAAGAAAGAGCGGCCCGGGACGGTCCCCCGTGCAGCCAGGGTTCTCCGGGTGGGAGCACGGCATCCGGCACGTAGTTGTGGTTCGAATCCGCTTGGGCACTCAGAGACTGAAGCTCCTGTATCAATTCCTCATGGGACTGATCCAAGACTGGAAAACATATTTGCAAAACATATTTGTGTCTTGCTCTTCTGGAGAAACGATAACATTAGGGACACTGCACACTGCCAGGACTAGAATATCTTACTAATCAATTCTATTGATCTGTGCATCCATTTCAGGCAAGAAACCTAATTTGATCTCATATTGATCCAACTCTGCACCAACCCCCCCATCTTAGTTTCCATCCCATCCACTTGCATAACTAACCCCTATGAAATGTGCCAAACATTGTGATGAACAGACTTGATGGATTGTGTATAATTATTGCACACGTGACCGTATTTCAAAGTCCTACCGACAGCCGTAGGGCCAGGCGTATCTCATGAGCTGACGTACTGCATGTATATAAAGCCTTCAGTTACCTGCTGTTTCGGGTCCAACTCCCAGCGAGGCAGAGAAGGGTGAATTGGCGATTTCTGCGCGATGTCGACGTTTCAGGTGACTTCTCAGGTTAGTTGTGTTCCCTCCCTTTGCGAGCACAATCTTACGACACAAACGACAGATGACTTCGTCTGACCGCAGGGGGAAGCCGTTCTCGTCTGCTCTGAAGCCAAAGTACATCCAAACTACGGATTTGCTTCTCGGTTTCCCGATCAGGTCCATCTTTCTCTGCTTTTGCCGCGAAACTCAATGCTATGCAGAAGAAGTGTGCAGAACTAAACGCGTACGGAAGCAGACGCAGCCTCGCGCTTTGTCTTTCTATTAAGAAAACATCCTACGGGCAAAAGCAGTTCGGCCAGATACCACACGACTTCGCAAATTGGATGAATTTGCAACTGCACGCAAAATGTTCACTTATTGACGGTTGATTGATCAACTACGTATTTCTTTAAGGCCATTGAGCGTCATTACTCTGCGACGCAATGGTTGCCAGATCCAAAAAGTGAAAAAATAAAATAAGTACAAATGTAGACGACGTTAAACAACAAACTGACACTTATTGATACAGGTTTAAAACGCAACATGTATATCATATATGTATTACGTATTACGTTAAGGTGTTGAATCAACAATAATGGGCATATACTGTGAACATGTCGGTTAAAGAGATAAATAAATAAACATCGTAAAAGAACATTTAATTTATTTATGATTTAAATAATTAATGTATATTTAATTGTGACTGTTTTATTTAATTGATATAAGGCCGAGACAGTTGGTTGAGTTGTCAGTAGAGGCGGTAGCCAGGGTTGCCAGATGTACGATAACTCTCGTATTTGTACGATAATTTTGACCCCTGTGCGATGTACGATCAATAATTCAAAAAAGCCCTAAATGTACGATAATTTCAGAGCGCCAGATAACGTCTGGTTAAATGCACTGTCCCCTCTCAGCAGCGCTTCGCCTTCGCTCTGATCTGGAGTCAGACTTAGCCTCCGTATTCACGAAGGCATAATATCTGCTGTAAGAAGGAGAGACTGTCCCTGGATCAGTTTTACAGTTCCACTATTGCATTATCCTTCTGCCCTGACGCATCCTCTTTGGTCAGCAGGTCGTGTGTGTGCGTAATGTAATAAATGGGACAGTGCGTGGGGCTGTGTTGTAGTTAGGGGTGATGATGATATGAGCAATATTTTGCGCGGGTGCTACAGCGATATTGGCATATTTATAGTGTACGATAGTTTGTGCTGAAAACCGATAGTTTTGGAAGATTTGTACGATATAATGGTTTTCAGAATCTGGCAACCCTGATTGTAGCAGAATCGCTTAATCTTATGATCTGGCAACCGCAACCCGAGCAAACTCCTCTAGCTGGTTCCACTCTGCTGCACTCGCTGCTCGTTTATAACCCCCCAAATAGATCACTCATTGATGCAAAAACACCCGCGGAGAGGGCATACTTCAGGTGGGTAAACTATTTGTCATTGTGAGCACGCACCGTCACACCTAAGACTCAAGTTTTGACCGTGAAATATATGTCCCGTCCGTTTTATCAGTATTCAAACATGTTCATGCTTGATAAAAAAAAAAAAAAATGCTTTTGATTGTCTTGACTTTCCGTAGATAGCCTGTTTAAAGTGGATGTTGTTGCTATGGCGACAGCAACCGCACTCCAAACAAGGCTCTCCGACTCCAACGTTCACTTTAGCTCCAGCGGCAACTTTTTGGGCGATATAAACACGCATAATCTCGACCTCGAAACGCTTTTGTTTTACATTTCGACATGGCGTCTCGCCTGGTCCCCGATTTCCCGGCCGTCCTGGTCGCCTTGGAGCACATGAAAGAGCTTGACAAGGAGCTGAAGGGCGAGGGAGTCGCTTTCTCCCCGGAGGCCAGCGCTCACCTGCTCGAGATAACCGCCGCGATCACGAGCCTGGAGGCGGAGAGGCGCGCGGCCCACGAACACTTGGAGGTGGCCACCATAGAGAACAGCAAACTCCGGCACGAGATGAACAGTACGCGGGACCACATGAGCGCCGTTGTCGTGGCGGACGTGGCGGCCGCGAGGACGGCCAACGCGGAGGAGATAGAGCGCCTACGCAAAGATCTCCACGCCGCGTCACAAACCCAAGAGGCGACGGTAAAGCGACACGAAGAGGTTGTGTCCGGAAACGAATCGCGCGCCATCGAACGAGAGCAGTTCAAAGCGACGCATCAAGAGGCCATTGCTGCTTTGAATAGTGAGCGGACGCGAAGGTACGCGCTGCAATCGCACCTGCATCAAACCAAGGAGGCTATAGAGGAACTCAAGGTGTCCATAGCCTCATTAGAACATGACACCGCCGCGTTACAGGGGGATCTGGCATTTAAGAGAGACGCTTTTGTGAAGGGCAAAGATGAGCTGTCGAAAGATTTTGCAGCGGTTGAGAAGAGGATCAAATGTCAGGAGCAGGAGATCTCGAGCAGCAGAAAGCGGCTTGAGTTGTTCCGTCGAAGTCGTGGCGATGAGGACGACAGCCTGGACGAGCTACGAATTCAAACTGTCCAAGTGGAGAACAGCGTAGCAAGCCTGCGGGAAACCAAGAGTTGGCGTGAGGTCAAACTTGAGGCAGAGAAAGAAAAGTGTAAAGAACTTTTGGATTGTAAAGAAGCGCTTGAGAGACAGCTGGCGGGGCTGATCAGAGCTCACGAAAAAAACATAATGAGACTTAAGGAGGACATCCCCGCCATTGAAGAGAAAATGGCGGACGCCAGGGCGTTGAGGCTCCGAATACAAGGTGCTCTGGATAAAGAGTACGAAATATTCAAAGTGCACGACGATGAGGAGACCGAAGTGAGGACTGAGTACGACTATGTGTCGGGGCTGTTGGATAAGTCGAGAACGCAGCTGGATGAACGCATCGGCTCCATAGTTAGACACAAAAAGGAGATGGATGAGATGGAGAAGCAAATAGAGCTCCTTAAAGAAGGAGATCTTTTGAACCAGAGAGTGTTCGACGGAGATCAAAAGGAGCTGTGGCGCAAAATGGATGTGGCAAAACAACACATTGAGGTTTTTGAAGGCGAGAAAAGGCACCTGCTGAACCTCATGGAGGAGAACAAGGGAAAACAGGAAGAATATGTAAAGACGATGACTGCCCAAATCAAAGCAACCCGGGGGAAGGTGAAGGAGCTACGAACAGAAGAGTCTGCGCTTAAGAAAAGTCAGCCAATGACTCCTGAGGAAATTAGAAACCATATGAAGAAATCCCAGGTCGAATATGAACATATCGAGTGCGTTCGTCGAGAAGAGATCCGACGATGCTCAGATGAGATTGAAAGCGTAACGAAAATGTGTGAGGAAAAGCAAAAACAAGTTGCAGAGAAGCAGGAGGTTTTGAAAGAGGTGGAAGCCAAATGGAAAGAGGAGGCGGACAGGCACGGGCAACTGAAAAAACAGGAGACCATGTTTAAGAGGAAGAAGCGGGATCTGGAGGAATCGATCGAGGAGCTGAAAAAAGAAACCGCCTCACTGCTCGAGCCGAAGGACCAAAGGAAAGTGGAACTGGCGAGCGCGTGGGCGGAACACATGGATAAACTGAGCACACGGGCGGCAGAGATTAAGTCTGTGGAGATGTGCGTTTACGACGGCAGCGTCAAACTGGAGGAGGTGCAGCTGGAGAACAGCCGGCTTCATCTGTGCGTCAACCAGATGACACAAGACATGACCAAGGCCGAAGAGGACAAGGAGAGGTACAAGGAAGAGGCGGCGCAGCTCAAACGGGACGCTGAGATCTTGTTCAGGAGTTTGCAGGAGGCATGGAGAGATGAGGTCCTGTTGACCCACGAGAGGCACAGTGTGGATGCGGCGCTAATGGCACCAATGGACGACCTGCAGGATCATCTCAAAACCAGAGGGCGGCAGTTAAGCCACGTCCAGACGATGCTTCACGAGCAGATGATGGACTTTAGCCGGAGGCTGGGCGACAAGATAACTGTGGACCCGCAGTCCTGAACAAAGACTTCACAATAAAATCTTAGCAATGGCTTGTGTGGTGCGTTTAAAGACCAAATAAACCTTTCTGAATTCGATTTGCTTCATAACTGTGTTGTGTGTTTTGAGTAACGTTACTTAGTTACGCCTTCACTCAAGCCGAAGTAAAAACTGGTAAAAGTAGAAAATTATTCGTGATAATACTTGTTTACTACTGAGTATCTGTTTCTTGTTTATTGCATTTCCATACTATAGAAGTTTGATCAAATTATTATTATTTTTTTTTAAATGGGATGGAAAACTAAGGTAAAAGAAACTAAATACAAACGTATTTGTCAACATTTGTGCTTTTGTTTCCACATAAATATATACTGGTTTAATATAACTGGAACGGTAATAATTAGCGCTGGGCAAAAGTGACAAATTAATATTTCAATATTTTTGCGGACTTTCCCGACAACGATGATCAAGTGATAGTTTTTGCAAATCATCAGAAATATGCAAAAAAAATGCATCTATATTTTACACATCTCCGTCGCTCAAACAGATAATTGTTCATTCCACACTTTTTTTGTTCACTTCCCCATTTATTCCCTATTGATTGATTTTTTTCCTTAAATTTCCCAATTGTTTTGTTTTGTTTTTCCAATGTTTTAAAATTATTTCTCCCCCCAATTTTATTCTAAATGTTTCTTTATTCTTCCCAATATTTAAAAAAAATAAAATAAATGTTTTTCCACATTTCTTTTGATAAACTCGATATTTTAAATTAGTAAATTCTTCCAAACAGCAATTTCAATATTATTTTGTAAACAATATTGCCCACCTCCAAATAACAACTCCATAGTTACTACTTTTTGATTCGAACAGCAGTACAACAATTTCTCCTGTCTTGAAATTAGTGTATACTTTGTGCTTTATCATCTGCCCACAATATCTGAGAGACTCCTCTGACTTCTGTTTTCCAGATTCATTTTTGGCACTGAGGAGCGCCCTCTCGCCTCCAGCAGATGGCAGTACACACCTGTTCCCCTGAGCCGTGACCTTGCCCCGCCGCGAAAGGGTCAGAGCAAAAGCAGTTGCTGTCACTCTTGATTTAAACATTTCTCCGGGTCCCACAATCGGCAAAAACACACAAGAAAACTAAGGGGACCGGAAGACGACAGCGGACGAGCACGTACAGGTCAACGGTTTGCTTCAGTAAATGAGGTAAGTCACAAAATATTGAACGCTTTTGTCGATAATAAGATAATAATAATAATAAAATCTATGGCTTCTGAAATATCAATCACAACGCCATAGAGTTGATCCAGGCGAACACAAAACTTCTCAAACTGAACCAAGAAAATGTTCTCCCGTTTGGCCCAAAGCTAAACGCTTAAAGCCTATAGGCCAGAGTAACGACTCATTTGAAAGCTAAGACCAACATAACTGAGCCTTTTCCTTGCACTGTTGCCGCGTTGTCGTTTTTGACACTTTTTTTGTGTCACTTTTATTGCATTGCTAATTGCTAATTTTTGTTGCTATTTTGACACTTCTTTCAAGAAGCTTTTAGATTTGGGTAGGGCTGAACTGGAGAAAACGTGCTCGGTGAAGGCAGGGGTCAAGAGGTTAATTTTAATGCCTTAGTGCAGTGGTTCCCAAAGTGGGGTCCGGGGCCTCAGAGGCACTGCAGGGGGGCCCCCAAAGCTTGTCTACGAAACGAGTACATTGAAATAAAGGAAAGGTACATTATACTATTTTAAACCAGTATTTAGCCCACAGTCATGGCTAAATGTTGCTGTTTATGTTATTCTACCTGTGAAATAATAACACACTGATCAGAATAGAGTTAAATGGATTATTATTGGGGGCCCCGCAAGAGATCTTCTGATCAATAAGGGGGCCGCGATGTCCCGTACTTTGGGAATGGCTGCCTCAGTGCAATGACAATGGCATTCCAGGTACATAATTAAAAAAGAAAGAAGAAAATCCACAATTTAAAAAGTCAAGACTGTAAGTAAAAATACAAAGTATCTACTTCCAGTTGTATTTAAAGTGACACCCGTAACATTTCACCCAATTGAATATAATATAAGGTGATGTAAACTCCAGGTGGGGCTGTTGCACACCTTTGGTTTAGTGAATTTTCTTTTTACTCTCGGATTTACCAAAACGCATTCACCGTATTTTCCGAACTATAAGTCGCTCTGGAGTATAAGTCGCACCAGCTGAAAAATGCATAATGATGGCACTAGCCAACTCTACCGGCGTTGTTAAAGCACCAATTTGCGACCTCGTTCCTCTAGCTGTGGCCACGTAGCCCGCCATTAGCTTCTTTTGTTTTCTTCATTGCAGTAAGAGTAACCTTCGCTCACAAGTTTCTCACTCAGTCCAAACGTTCTTTCTGCTGCTCGATTCCCAGCTGCATATTTCTGGTACTGGTACACCCGCCTAGCCCTCTAACTTGTTCTTTGTGGCAAAAATCGTGTCCTATATGTGCCTTGGAGTATTTATATTTGTTGTATATAAGATACCTCTTGTTACTATTACTTGATTGCACATTTTCCTGTCTATTTGCACTGCCTTGTTAGGGAATACAATGACATCGCTGTTTATCACACATCGTCATGCTGTATAGTCGTACTATCCCTGTTGCAGGAAGCGTCATACTGATAAGCAAGCCAAACATCCAGTGGCTGAGCGTGGGCGCCCGAGCACCACAGTCAAGGCCACGACAGAGATAGTACGACTGCACAGCCTGACCCAGCGCGATAATTAGATTTTATTCTCCAACACCCCCTGAGTGTTCTGGTTTGAGTGAGCTGATGTGATCTCCATTGTGAGATCAATAAAGTCCTATCTTATCTTTTGTGTAAAACTACAATGATTAGACACAGTAATGACATCAGGCAATTAGATATGATCTAAAATTAACTATAAAAATGAAATATACAATTTCTACTTCTTTCTCTTGTCAAATAAATGCCAGGAGCTTCAGCCATCCCTGAATACAAACACATACTTTCATACGGATATTTCTATTGTCAAAAAATACCTAAGAGCAGGGAAGTCTCCAGCAGTGTTAATTATGACAACATATTTTAATTTAGTTTTAGTCTTTTGACGAAAATGTAATTCAATGTTAGTCTAGTTTTAGTCCAAAAAATTGCAAGTCAATTTAGTCGACTAAATTGAAGACACATTTAGTCGACTTTGTATTTATAATATTCATTATAATCATATTTAATGGAGGTCCTGCTTCATGGAGCTGCTCCCTCATGAACAAAGCTCAGAGCTGTTCCTTTGGCCGTGAAGTTACATGATATGAGGCTCTTTCAGACTGTCAATAGAAGTTTGGATAATTTTAGTCTCTCCTTTCCATTTTTATTTAGTCTTATTTTAGTCGACTAAAATATCTGGACATTTTAGTCATAGTTTTAGTCGCATGAAAAACTTTTAATTTTAGTTTTAGTCCAATTTTAGTCGTCAAAAAAATCACTTTGACTAAAATTAAGACTAAATATTTTAGTCGACGAAATTAACACTGGTCTCCAGCTTGTCTCCATGGAGATGTTAATTCAAAGGCAGCCAAGTATGTAATTTAAATGGGTTAGGTCCACAGCTAACTCCATATTTAAAATAGCAGTATAATCCAAAATGTTACGCCTTTTTTAAAGTGAAGAAATGCGTATTTTTTAAAACAGCTGGGGCTCAATGTGTTGGAACGTTTATGAAGAATTGCGCCGTTCTTATCGCATCGGGTCAAACGGGACGTGGCGTAGATGTTTTCGAAGAGATACCGGCTCTAAAATGTGATGAAGTATTTGGAAAAAGTAATTCACAACAACATTTACTGAAGCGCAAGCACCTAAACTGTGGCGTGCGGTCAGTCACATGGAGCGTTTACGCCCGAGCGAGGTCACGCCGGGTTTGGTTAAGAAGTTGAGTCCTGTTTGCAAAAAAAGAAATGATTAGCTTTGGAACGATGACCGCACAAAGCATCATCTGTGAACTTGCAGGAAAGCTGGTGCTAAAGTTTGTTTCAAAGAACTCGCTATTGACTCTGAAAATGTGCCAGTGCCGTCATCTGGGTCAACGCGGACGACCGTTTAGTGCGATTTAATTTCCGTTTCATTCAAGGAAACACCAGATGATATATTTTGTGCCAAGACAGAACGTGAAATTTGCGAGTACAGCTTTTATTTTGAAGCTGATACAGTAAATAATGAGATGACTCTTCGATGAGTATTTGATTCCGACTAGATATCCGCTCTATGTAGGTCAAAGGCCGTTCCGAAGTCACGTTTGTTTGCGTCGTATTTGAATAGTGTGTTTTAAAAGTGGGACATGCCATTAAAACCGTTCACCCAAATCCACTCACTGCCTTATTTGGTGTTACACCTTCTCAAATATCTCTCTCAGCCTCTCAGAAATCATCACTGGCTTCCATGACCCTTCTGGCACGTCGGACTATGCTAAGAAAATGGAAATGTCGAACACCCCCATCTTATATTCATTGGCTACGGGATGTACTGTATTTTGTTAATCAATCAATCAATCAATCAATCAAGGTTTATTTATATAGCACTTTACAACAACACCAGGAGGGCCAAAGTGCTTCACAGAAAGATTTAAACACAAATATAAAAACACAAAATGATTACAACCCAGACACAATTAAGTGTGCCCCAAGTATTAAAGGCAAGTTTGAAAAGATGAGTCTTTAATCTGGATTTAAACGGGGACAGGTCCGTGAGAACACGCAGACCGAGGGGCAGGCTGTTCCACGGTTTAGGCGCCGCAACCCTAAAGGCACGATCGCCCCACTGTTAAATTGGAAAAGATTCGCTTTACTGTGAAAGACTCCCTTGACAAATTGTCTAAAACGTGGAACCCTTTATTTGTGATTCTCAGAAGAATTCATTTCCCTTTTGTACCCGATTTAAACAGCTTGCTGGTATCAACGCAACTAACCCCTTACAATCCCTTAACCGCTGGCACCCGCTTTTTGTTTTTGTTTGTTGTTTTGTTTTTCAGATTAGTAACACATTATTTTGTGATGAATACAATGTTGTTTTTTTGTGTATTTTTGTTTTTTGTTGTGTGCTTTTTTTATTTATTTTTTTATGTCTATTTTGGTATAGTCTCTTTGAATATTGCACGTTTACTTTTGTATTTGTTATGTGCCTTAAAAATGTAAAATAAAGTAAAGACAAACACAATAGTTTTAGGAAGAGTAAGGAAAATAAGCTGGAGTTCACCCAAATTGCATTAGTAACGTTTGCTGCTCGCAACTGAATGAAAATGAAAAGGGTTACAACTAGCAAATCGACTTATTTGGGAAATGGGAAGTATCCTGCCTGCTGGTGTTAATTTCGTCGCCTAAAATATCGTGTCAAAGGGATATTTTTGATGAATGAAATTAGACTATGACTAAAATGAAAATGTTTGGCAGTTTGAAAGAGCCTCGCGTCGTTTACATTCACTGCCAAAGGAACAGGTTTGTGCTTTGTTCTTGTGGGACGAGCTCCATGAAGTAGAGGACCTTGATTAAATATGATTATAATAAATATTTTAAATGCAAAGTTGACTTGGAGTTAGTCGACTAAACTTACAAGCAATTTTAGTCGTTTAAAACTAGACTAAAAATGTAAGAGAATTATTTGACTAAAATTAAATGGCATTTTCGTTTAAAAAAAACTAAATTATAATATGTTGTCAAAATAACCATTGTCTGCTTGGGTTTATTATGTACAAAAACTGCTAACCCTTTAGTTTCGACCTCTACAAACATGTTCTGAAATGTGACTGTTCACGTTTCAGTGTCCTCTCAAATACTCAGTCTTGATTAAAAAAATCATAAAACTTGTCAAAGATTGCAACTAGATATTTACTATTATTATGAGTTATAATAACAATGGTCTCAACCTGTATACTTTTCCACCTACATTATGCATCAAAGCCACATTGTACATTTTCCCAGGTAATACGTGAAACAAAAGTTTTAATTCTCATAAACAAATGTACTGGCCATACCACAAGTCCTCCTTATGATCAACTTGACAATGTCATTTTTATAGTGGGTATCAAGATTAAAGGTGCATTATGTAACTTGTTATGCAGAAAAAGTTTATATTTATGCATATTTGACGTTTGTCATTTATCATCCCGGTGGCCCCTAGGACGCTCCAGGGTAAAACTTTATTTTATTTAAAAAAAAAATGTGTGTGGTTTCTGGTAGGTTTTTCCAGATGGAGCGTACACATAACCATGGAGACAGTTCCATCAGCAGTGAAAACCTACCAGAAACCCCCAAAACAATTGATTTTTGGATCGTCATAGAAGCCATCACGGTGGAAAATAAAGGCGCAATGCTAACCACCCATACAGTCCGCTGGGTCACTGAAAGGCCAAATAGGCATGTCAACTTTATTCCTGCATACAGTAAAAAAAAATTACACAATGCACCTTTAAGCATTTGGAAGAAGACCTAAACCTCACATGTGGGTTACCTGTTGTCAAACGTATGTAAATAATCTGTAGCATTTTTAAACTGTGATGTCCCACCAAAGTTACAAGTCGGGTCCAACAAAACACCCGATTTTTCATTTTCTTATTCGTATTTTATTGGGTAGAATGTTGCGCAGGCTTGGCTTTAAATCTCTGAATCGCAGTTTGTGAGTGCATCACATTTCATCCTCAGACCACTCGATACCCCCCGATTCTGACCTACTTTTCCGCCCACACTGAGGAACACCTTGTATCACGCCATTGATTAAATGAACCCGTCAGCAGCTGGTCAAGGGACATTCTGTCTCCTGCCATTCCCTCCACATCCCATTTGCTCTTATAATCCGTGTGTCTATTGTACCGCAGTAATGTGCTTTGAGAACAGGATGACACTCGCGCAGCACGGCCCGTTCACCGCTTCACATCAGTGGACGCTCACAGGGATTATTTGACAACTATGCCGTAGTATTTCTGTAAATTATCTTAAATGAGCTTCGGACCAGGGGAAAAATGAGGTCTAAAGCAGTGCTGTACATTAACTCACCCTTCTATAACTCTACTTTTATGTACAGTATTATGAAGAGTCTTTCCAGGACCCTAACTGATCCAACGAGTCTAGGGTCTAAACTACATCTAAACCACAATTTAACTTGAAGGTGCATTATGCAACTTTGTATATGGGGAAAAAAAGGGTCAGTCAAGTCAGAAAATACAAACACTTTTTTTCTATTTTTAGGCTAGGTGATCCAATCATAATTTCTGACCCAGCCTTGATAAGCTGCCGTTAGCATTAGCTTGCTGCCGCTAGCTTTAGCATACTGTTGCTAGCTGCGGCATTTTGCATTGAATTCTCCAGGTATCCATATTCAGATTTATTCTGTGAAAATTGTGTTTTTAAAGCGGTGAGAGCCAAACCTGGTATCGGTTCAGTATCAGATATTTGCAGCCGATGCCCGATATCGTATTTTTTCCGATACCAGTATTGGATCGATGCATCCCTAGTTTTAATATGAGGGCTAATCCAGAAGTTAACGCGGTAGCACAGCGGTTAGCGCTCGGGCTTCACAGCTAGAAGGTCCAGGGTTCGATTCCCACCTGGACGGGGCCTTTCTGTGTGGAGTTTGCATGTTCTCCCCGTGTCTGGGTAGGTTTCCTCTGGGTACTCCGGTTTCCCCTACCACTAAAACATGTACAATAGGCCTGAATGAAGGAATGCAGTGTGTGAGTGAGTGGTTGACAACTTCTGTCAGTCTACCCCAGGGCAGCTGTGGCTACATTAGTGGCTTATCACCGCCAAGTGTGGAGTGACACAGGCTTGAAAAGTGTAAGCTATTATTATTATTATTATTATTATTATTATTATTATTATTATTATTATTATTATTATTATTAACAGGCTCTAAACAAGTCAAGTCTGAACCGCTCTTTGTCTGACCCGTCACCTAGGACCTGTTTGCCCTGGGAGACCCTACCAGGGGCACGAAGCCCCCGACAACAGAGCCCCCAGGATCAGTCAGGTGCTCAAACCCCTCCACCACGTTAAGGTGAAGGTTCCAGGAGGGCATACTAATTTCCTCGCAAATATGATCTACTCAAGCAGTTTACATCCTTCATTTCATTTGACTTTTTAAGCACCTGTCCCCGTGTTCTACAGTCAGTGTCTATGCTGCTCTGATGGAGTGTAACATGAATTATATTGTGTCCACGACGATATAAAAAATTACAACGATATCAAAATTATATCGCGATGACGATATGGCCCACCCCTAACTGACAATGACAATGTTTATACGCAATACCTAGACTGATTAATTGAGCTTTCCAACCCTACATTTTTTATGGATTATTTGACAAGACGACATCGGGTGAAGAGCAGGGAGAGAAACTGAGCTTTAACTACTAATCTGCACCATTAAAAATTGAGCTGTAAACACGGCTCTGTATATAATTCTGATATTGTCCCTGGAACTATTTGTCATTTAAACATTTTACTGATAAAAACCCTTATTTCCTTATTATGATATTGATAACACAAAAAATTGCAATACTTTTTTTCATATTTTATTCCATTTATATAACCTACAGGAAAGTCTCTTCACCTGCAGTGTCTCGCCTCAAGTTTGGCAAACATATACTGAGCAAGAAGCCTGTAGTTTATCTTCCTATTCCTGTCTGCACGTGAATCTTAACTTTTGATAAAAAACTTATCAGGAACATAATAGTGCTATTCTTAGTATGCTGAAATAAATGGTGAAGAAATGAAAGATCCGCACAACTGTGTTGCTCCCGTGCTTTTTTTTAATGCTCACCAAATAAGTGGCGGTAAGAGTTACTTGGTGAGCATAAAAAAAGCCTGATACATTTTTTTCGATCCTGCACACTGACTCATACCTGTGGTTGTGTGTGTTTTTTCACCCACAAAATGCTGAAATAAATCAACGGTGTGTGTGGTAATCCTGCTTTAACACGAGCGTGGAAAGTTACCAAACAGTTACTGAGGCATTTGCAGTAATTGTTGTGAAACTAGATGTTGTGATACAGCAGTTTTTGTTTTTTGTTTTTTATGAAATGTTTTTGTGTTTTGGCAGAAGAAGCTAAACTATTTTTTTTTTTTTTACAAGTGTGGCATCTCTTAGTAGTCGTAAAAGTGTTATCATTTGCAAATAAAAGTACTTGTCAAGGGGTAGTAGAAAAGATGGTGGGAGCTGTTTTAGTGGATCGCAAGTGGTGTTAGATTAGTATTCAAAAAAGCAGCATCGATGTCCGAGATGGGCAAGGCGAGTTTCTTTGTAGAGGCCTCAACTCTGACAATGTTCAAGTCCAGGAAAAACAGCTCTTTTTACCCGAGCATATGTAAACGGAAAGTATTTTATCTGCACTCTTGCCTTTTACTGTAATTGATACATTTTTATGTTGGATGTTTTAATGATTGATTTGATCTGTTTCCTTGTAATTTTATGCAACTGTGAAGCACTTTGAATGGCCTTGTGTATGAATTGTACTTGCCTTGCCTAGAGCGCAATTCATACACAAGGCAATTCAAGGTGCTTTCACAGTTGCATAAAATTACTAGAAAGCAGATTAAAAATTAGTAACACATCAACATAAAAATTAATCAATTACAGTAAAAGGCAGGAGGGCAGATACAGTTAGTACTACTGTGTGTTTCAATACTATATTAATTGCGACGGGGGCGACGGTGGTGCAGATGGTAGAGTGGGCCGTCTCATGATCGGAAGGTCAGCGGTTCGAATCCCGCCTCCTGAAGGTGCACACTGTCGTTGTGTCCTTGGGCAAGACACTTCTCCCACCTTGCCTCCAGTGTCTGCGTACATTGGTGTATGAATGGGTGAGAGGTTCCTTGCTGTAAAGCGCTTTGAGTGCCTAATGTAGGTGGAAAAGCGCTATATAAGTTGAGACCATTTACCATTTATATTAATTCAATCTAACGTTTTGGCAGAGCCTTCTTCAGATAATAATAAAAATAGAATCAGAAGAAGACATTGTTGAATTAATATATCTTGGACATTGGCTAGATTTTCCTCAAACATCTGCACCTCTGATTTAACTCTTAGGATAGGTCCTTATTGTCATTGCAAAATTAATCACTACGAAATTCATCATAACAGCATGAAGTACATTTTGATATTTAGTATAACAAATAATTGCATTTATTGAACCTTATCTTAAATAATACTTTATGGATGTAATATTTTTGCCAGGTCACTCATTGAGATTTTTATATCTCAATTTTTCACCTTGTTAAATAAAGGGTAGATTATTTTTTTCTGGGTTTGTCTGTGCTGTGTTAAATGGAAATGTTTAAAAATATCACTCAATTTCAGTAAGTAGTATTAACTCTGGTAACCATCTGTAATAACTTGTACCTATATAGTACACAATGGAATCATGTGTATTAGTACTTTGCAGGTACATAATGTAATAAGACCTTTAGAGTTGGGGTCTTAGGTTGTAGCCAGGTTGTGTAACATTCATGTTTTCATAAAACTAAACTTCACAAAACCAAACAGCGACACGGACGCGCTCCTAACAACACCAGCAATGCCATTTCTGCAGTGAGTTCCAAATAAAGCTTTGGGGCGAGGACCTGCTGTTGTGTTTAAAGCTTATACGTTTGGCTTCATGTTGTTAAGCAAAGCGGCAATATCTCCATGGAGGCAAGAAGGTGATGTCACGCTCCCTGCAAAGCAAAGACGCTTTTTCAACATCATTTCACCAACAAAACCCCTGTGATTCCAGAGAAGCTTGTATTTAGAAGCGGCGCGGCAGCGCAGCTCTCGCTTCACAGCTAGAAGGTCCCGGGTTCGATTCCCACCTGGACGGGGTCTTTCTGTGTGGAGTTTGGATGTTCTCCCCATGTCTGCGTAGGTTTCCTCCGGGTTCTCCGGTTTCCCCTACCACTAAAAACATGTAAAATAGGCCGGGATGAATGATGCGTGTGGGGGTGCAGATGTGTGCGGTCGCGACAGCGCTTCGGTCAGTCTCCCCCAGGCAGTGCTTAATTTGATCCCCCGTTTGGGGGAACGCATTCCCCCAATTCTCGTTTTTTCAGGGTAAAGGATCCGGGAAATATTTAGGAGGATCCAGCAAAGATTTGATCTGATATAATGGTGTTTAATGAGAGTGTTCCGGCAAATGTTTTGGCCTGTTCCCCGAATCCATCACATCAGACCAAAAGTGTTCCTGAAAATACAAATTTACAAATTAAGCACTGCCCCCAGGGGAAACTGAAGCTACAAACGTAGCTCACCACCACCGAGTATGGAGTGAATGTACAAGTGTCTCAATGTCATTCACCACAGACAATGTGACCGTGTCTGTGGTCGATATAAATAAAGATCTTCCTCTTATTTACAATCATGTGACGTGGTTTGGTGATGATGTCAGTTTCATCCACATGACACATGCCCTATCTGCTCAGTGTTTTGCCCTACTCTCTACTGCACATGGCTTGTAATACCCAGAATGGCCTGATGACGTCTGGACTCTGGACGTCCTCATGTCCCGCCCTCTGCCTCCTCCCCTCGGCTTTAAAGGCAGCGCACGGCTCAGGTTTCCCTTCATACACAGCCAGCCAAGCGTTCGTCACCTGTCTCCTGCTGCAGTGACAACAAACTGTACTACTTTACCCCACGACTGGGCCATCTGCCACACATGACACAGCTGAATAAACAAAGGACTATTTAAACGCGAGCGCAAAGATGGAGCCTATAATGGGTAAGAGAGGAGAGTGCTGCTGTTCTCTCTGTGTGTTCTGCATGATTTGGGTTTTCACAGTGCAGGTAAACAGAGGATTGTGTCTTTGTTTTGGGACTTGCTCGGCTGTTTTCGTGCTTTGCCTTAGAATGACCCAGAACATAAAGCAACATAAGCTGTAATCTGTCCTTTTACAGCTGTGTGGTCATGGTTTTGAGGCTGCATGGGAGACATAGATCAGGCCAGAGAAACCGCAATTCTGTTGAGATTAAAGACTAGGGCTCGATGATGCACAGATTGAACATGCACAACAATCTATAATTAGAACCGGGATTGTTGTTATTGCTACAACTTCATTCTGAGCTGCATGATGATACAATCTCGATTTCTCAATTCATCCAAGGTTATGGCCCTTTTTTGTATTATTTTCTATTGTAGATGTGAAGGAGGAAATGAATGTGTGGAATCTTGTTTGGGGGAAAGTGTATCTGTGCTATGTGACCCACCTCATCGGAGTTAATGACTTTGACCCAAGGCCAAAGAAAACAGGTGGTGGTGGGGCACGTGGCACTATCCTCCGCAAACTATGGCCAGTATTTACAAGTCAGGGGGTTGCACTAGAAGAAGTGGTAATAATGGTAATTTGTTGTGACCCCCGTCCTAACATCGCTGTTGCATTGACAGAACAAAAGGTCAGATTTACATATTTGCATTCCCTGTGTCTGTGCCTCCAGTGTGTCCGATGGGTGGAGGAACGACGCGACTCTACAGCGCCCTCAACCACCCCCAGGCCCTGCCAGAGCCCCGAGACGACGCAACCCTGGACCCTGCTTTCTGCAAAGTAACTACTTCATACACGTTGCAGTAGTGGTAGTAGCAGAAGTTGTAGAAAGGGTCATGATGCTGTTAGCCGCAGTTTCAGCCGTCACTTTGTTGTTGTAGCAGTGCCTTCTTAAACATCCAGCTATATTAAAGTTTATAAAGTTATATCAAACCATTTGGATTTTCTTGGCCTGTCATTGTTGTGGCATTTCTAATTTTTGTAAAGTAAAATAAAGCGAGTTGATTTGTTTATTCAGCATGTGCACGTGGATAACACAGATAGGGTGACCAGATGTCCCAGCTTTTAGTCCTTTGTCCCACGTCCCATTAGATTTCTCCAAAACCATCGATTTGTCCCAATTTTACTCGTAATCTGTCCCGGTTTTGGCCAATGTAGTCCCCGATTATAGCATGCTTCACTTGAAAATGAATGTCTTTGGCCCGTGGGAGTTTCAATTACCAAGTGTAAACCAATTCAAAAAATCTCAATTCAGGATGCGGATTGGTGCATGTCGTAAGTCGTTGACAGTTTAACCATTCATCGTGGGTAAAGACAGTTTAGATTTGGAACCCCCCTGCGGCCTATTCCCGAATATTGTCCCAGTTTTTTTTGGTTGGAAAATCTGGTCACCCTAAACACAGAGCATCTGCATAAGTCTAATTTTGCCAAAACACATAAAGAAGGAAGAGATGTTCATGGTCATGGTGATCTCCAGGTCAAACTTACCGGTACATACAGTACTGTTCTCAAGGAGGAACAGTGAGTGGCATCCAGCAGCCGCAAGTCAGATATCGATGGCCAGAATCCAAAACTCCCTATGTGCACAATGCAGCAAGAAACTTTTTTTTTTTTGTTTCCTGAAAAAAGTGATTCTTTTCAGATAGGAGGTTTTGCATTCTGGACATCTATGTGACAAAGGTTCAACAGCACAGGAACATATTAAATCTTGGTGATGACACAGAGGGCAGTTACACAAGTGCACAGGTAATCTCCACAGCCACAAAGCACTCTCTGCCAAATTCCGATTTAATCAGCAACCGGGAAATAAAACATCCATGTATATTAATAACGAGAAGTGAATGTGTGTGAGGCAACTACATGTTTTGTGGTGAAACTGTCCAAAGCTGCCCTACTATACGTTCAAATCCAGGCTGAAACTGTTATTTTTACCCGTGCATATGACAACTGCTTTTTACAGTTATTTTATTTTTATGTTGTTTTATGGATTGATTTGATCTGCTTTCTTGTGATTTTATGCAGGAGGGAATCACTTTGAATTGCGTATGAATTGTGATAAATACATAAATTGCATTGAGCACCTTTTTAAAGTCAATCAGATCAAGGCGGTTCGATTGATTGGACAGGACATGTTTAGAAAATGTCGATCAACACTGGGCTGCACAGTAATGGCACAGCATGTGTGCAGTAATGTTATGGCTATTTGGAAAAGTTAAACACTGGCTAGACCAGATATAAGTATTGCCTAACAAGTGAAAGAAAAACAACAATGCCCAAAAGGAGTTGGCAGAAGCTCCTGTACTGAAAGGTTGTTTCCAAGGAGGCAAAGGTGTAACTAAATTACGATCAACTGAGAACTAGAGCCAAGATAAAAAACTTCCACTAGTGATAGTACTTGTAGCTCTGAACTGTGACAGGATTAGCTAAGATTAGCCAAGACTTTAACAAGGTTAAGTGGCTGCGCTCAATTGGCACTAAACCACGGATTAAACAAATGAAGATCTAATGTGTATTTATTTCTAGCGAAGATCTTGACCAGGAGTTCAGAAGCTATCAGTTCCTCTCCAGCTGTTTCCAAGTAGTTCCCTAAAGGCTTTCAGCATTTCTACATGGACTTGTGAGTCACATTCTGATGCGTGTGTGACAAAATATCACCGTGGCCAATAATACTTAAGTATCCCGAAATCACAAAATGTTGCTCGAATGTCAAAGTCCAACAAAAGCCTTTATTTAAACAGTGAGGTTAGATTCTTTTCACACAGAAACCAGTACGTTATTGCTGGATAAACCCTCCTGAAATGAATATGGACACATCCTCAGTGCTAACTAACTCCCGTGTCCCTGCCAGGAGCACAGGGGGTCCATTGTGTGCTGCTCTGATCCCGAGGAGCTGCTGCGACAGTGTGAAGACGCCCTCCGG
Organism: Proterorhinus semilunaris; assembly: GCA_021464625.1. Taxonomy (NCBI): domain Eukaryota; kingdom Metazoa; phylum Chordata; class Actinopteri; order Gobiiformes; family Gobiidae; genus Proterorhinus; species Proterorhinus semilunaris. The sequence continues at coordinate 10,455,742 of CM038349.1, forward strand.
GACCGGCCGCCCAGATTTCACAGAAACTTCATTCGCACGAATCAGGAGGGGAACGGCGCTCCCGGGGGCCATTTCCGGGTGATGCAGTGGAATATACTCGCTCAAGGTACGTTTTAAACCTGTTCTGCTCTGTTGTGCTTAGACAAAGAGCACCGGTTTCATCTCAAGACATGTTTCCTACTTCTTGGCACAACATAATTTCTGAGCACTTTATTTCCGTGTTTTTGAAGACAAACCAAAAAGGGAACTCCAAACTTGTGCAGCCCTAGTTTGCAACACAACCTTGTAGACAGATAATCCTAAATGCACCTCCATGCCCGAAACAGTCCCTAATCCCTCCGTCTCCTGCTCTCGTCCAGCTCTAGGTGAAGGGTTGGACAGTTTCGTGCAGTGCCCCCTAGAGGCGCTAAGCTGGTCCCAGAGAAAGTACCTGATCCTGGAGGAGATCCTCACTCACAGACCTCACATCCTGTGCCTGCAAGAGGTGGACCACTACTTTGACACCTTCCAGCCCGTTTTAGCGGAACTGGGCTACAGCAGTAACTTCTGCCCCAAGCCCTGGTCGCCCTGCCTGGGCGTGGAGGGCAACAACGGACCGGACGGCTGCGCGCTTTTCTACGATCAGTCGGAGTTCGAGTTGCTGGATAGTGTGAACATCCGGCTGTCGGCCATGAGGTTACCCACCAATCAGGTCAGCTGGCTTTACTGGAGCTTTCTTTCACACCATTAACACGATGTGCTGCTCAGTTTGTTTTATTGCATCATTTCTACTTCACAATCGAGAGTCCTGACTCATTAATACACCCGCCTTCCCCCGAGGCAGTGTTGCTTAAGCGGTGGTACTGCCGCTTCAGATACTGTATTTTAAGAGCCTTCCTCAGTCAACCTATAAGCTTCCATTCCATAATTGAGTTGTCTTATTTATCTCTAGCCTCTGATCAATCGAAACAAAAAGACACCATTAAAATGTTACTGTAGCTGATCACGTTTCCAGTGGAAAGGCACAGAAATGAGAAAACGACTAAACTTTGACAAAACGATCGGCATTTGAAAGTGGAAAAGCCAATTCTACATCAATTTGCTTTTGGACTTCACTCCTTTTCAACATTTAAGTCATACAGTGATTCTGCAGGGCATTAAAAACCCAATAAATCATTAATTGTGCCATAGATAAGGCCATATTAAGTTGGATTCTATGTCCAACAGGCAATAAATAAAAAATGTATTGGAAAATAAAGACATTGCTGGACAATTTTACTGCAATCCAAAATACCAAACATATGAAACACATTTAATTGGTTTGTTTACAATATTTCACTCAAAAGTTGCATAATGTAAATGCAGGGTTTTTACAGGCAGAAGTCAAATTTAATGCCCAAACAAACTACTGTACACTTCATAGGTTGATAACAAGTTACTCTTATTACCACCATTGTTGTTTCTCCCCAGGTGTCCGTGGTGACGATGCTGCGTAGTCGTAGTAACGGCAGGTGCTTGTGCGTTGCCGTGACCCACCTGAAGGCTCGAGTGGGATGGGAGTGGTTCCGCAGCGCTCAGGGCTCGGACCTCCTCAGGCACCTCCAAAACCTGGTCCAGAAACACAGCCCCGAGTCTGACCCCGGCCAGGACGTCCCGCTACTAGTGTGCGGGGACTTCAACGCCATCCCGTCAGAGGAGGTGTACCGCCGCTTCACCACCTCACTGTTAGGGCTGGACTCTGCGTATAAAAAGCTGAGCCAGGACGGATCAACAGAGCCGGAGTTCACCACGTGGAAGATCAGGCCCAGCGGGGAGTGTTGCAGCACCCTGGACTATATCTGGTACGCCAAAGACTCGCTCCGAGTAGAGACGGTTCTGGACATGCCCACAGAGGAGCAGATTGGCCCCAACAGGCTACCGTCTTTCAATTACCCGTCAGACCATCTCTCTCTGGTTTGTGACTTTAGCTTCAAGGAACATGAGTGAAGTTTCGCAGCTGGAGCTGAAAACAATAAGTATTTTTGCACCGGATTCTGGTTCTTTCCTTGTTCTTGATGGTCACGTAAATGGAGGCACAAACACGGCACTGTGTTAATTTGCACAAAAATGTTTTGTATTATATGCTCCATAAATATTGTAATGGCATTGTACCTCTAATCCTTGGTAATAAAGGATTTGAAACCACAAGACTGACAGAAATGCGAGTAAAGCTATAGAGTAACCATTATTAATGTTAATCTATGAATCTCCTTTACTCAAAGCATCACGGTGCTCCGTCACCAGTGCTTAATTTGATCCCCCGTTTGGGGGAACGCATTCCCCCAATTTTCAGTTTTTCAGGGTAAAGGATCCGGGAAATATTTAGGAGGATCCAGCAAAGATTTGATCTGATATAATGGTGTTTAATGAGGGTGTTCCGGCAATTGTTTTGGCCTGTTCCCCGAATTCATCACATCAGACAAAGTGTTCCTGAAACTACTCATTTACAAATTAAGCACTGTCCGTCACATTGTGTGCGTTCATGACTTAAAGCAAATCAGTGCTGTGTAAACTTCACAGGAGACTTGAAAAGCACTAACCCACATCTCAATGGCACAAACACTGAAATGTTTCAGTAAAATCTACTTTAATACACTTTGAAACAAGAGTACAACAAAATAGAATATACTTCAAATGTTGAATATACAAACAGATCTCACTAAAATATCAATGTCTGGGCAGAGGCTGAAATGGCAGGACATGGTGTCACATTGACCCCTAGTTTGAAAACTGACCTCATTCGTCACTGTTTTTCATGTGTGCACAGCTTTTTGTTTAACTAAAATACATGACAGCATGCACTGCTTGTTTCAATGCATTCACATGCAGCGTGGCTGCAGTTTCCACTGGGAAAAGAAATACCACGATACATTTGACGAATCAATCCCATGTCTTTGAGAAGGAAAGTGCAAACAACCTGGTTTCTGACCTACATGAAGCTGATGTAGCAATGAACAGCTCCATAATGAATACATATTCGTTCCCTTAGTTTAGGTAATACTGTGCTTGGTTCAAAGTATATAAAAAAAAAAAGTTCAGCTTACTGTTCAAAAGACACATGAAACAAAAGTAAAAATTTCCTACTGCTGTTAACGTAGCTCCGTAAATATATTTTATATAGATTTACATGATCAAAGACTGAATTCCTCAGAGCACCTCCGTATCTGCACAGTGATATGATAGAAACGTGACGCTGGTTTAACATTTAACAGTTTAAATATGCCCTCCACAAAAGCTTCATTTCAACCCACTTCACATTATTTGCCTGAATGTGTAGTGTTTTACAGTTTCTACTTTATAGTCTTGAATTTGTAGTGATCAGTGTTGGTCCCTTTAGTTTCACCAACAGTGAGTTCCTCGTTTACGCTACAGTTTGACCTGTAAGGACCTTTGTCTTGGAGGTTTATGGTGGTTTTGAGGAGGAAAGGATGAGAAATGTCTCCGCAGCAGAAGGAAGAGTAAAAGTTTGATAAGTCCAGTCTCAGAGACAGCTGCTGGTTATAACGGGAGTAAAAATACTTCTGTACAAACTAAAGCTCTCCGTGGAGAGACAGTGGAAAAATGTGCATGTTTCAACACTCGGGCTCCTCGGTTTTTGTCACTTCGGCGCCGACCGCCTCAGGGCCGATGATTGGGGCCTTTGTGGGGCTCATTTGGACCCCGATAGAAACAGGCAGCGCTTCCACCTTCACTTTCTCCAGAGAGACTCCCGCAGCTCCTCCAATCAGCAGCTCAGAGCTGTTCAAAACGCCGCTGATTATTCGTGGCCGATTGGCAGGAGATAACGTCACGACCCCTGTCCCGCCAATACCTCCGGCCTGGGACACCACCACAGCCTGCTGCTGCTGCGTGGGGACAGTGAGCCTCATCACCTGAGCTCCCGGGACGTTTATAGGGGCGAGGGTGCGTACCGTCAGGGGGCTGCCCATTAGACTGATGCCCGCCGGAGAGGAGCCCACACCGGCCTTGGACCCTGAGGTCTGTAGCTGGCACTGGGCGAGCTGATGCGCCGGGATCGTGATGATCTTGGCGAGTTGGACCGTGATCTTGTCTCCATTTTCAGCTGTGGCCGGCACCATCGTCGGGAGGGTCTGGATCACGACCTGCAACATTTGGGAGATTGCTTTGAAAAACACAAGTAGCAGCATTTCCCGTTATTTCAGGCGACGATGGAAAACTTTTCCAAAACGCTATAAATCCATTTCAGGAAGTACATTTTTTACCTCCACCCATACATTTTGTGAACATTCAATTCATCCAGTTAAAATGTTTCTTTGGCCCAGGCTGAAAATGTTTAACAAGGATAACAATTTTGTTTATTATAAATTCAAAGTTAATTAAATTTTTTTCCAAAACCCTATAAATCCATAATTTTCCCCCCTAAATTGATGGTTTGTCTTTTTTAAATAACAAATAAGATATAATCAGGGACTCTTAATACTATAAATGAATAAATTAAATGCGTGCAAATGCATGAAATAAATAAAAGCCAAATAAAATAAATAGTAAAAATAAAATGCGGAAGTGAACCGTGCACAGTCCATTATTAAACATTGCAAACGCTCTCCCGGCGGCTGAAACATTGACTGGTTTTATTTTGGCGGGACAACAGGAAGTGTTTCGCTGCCATTAGCAAACTGACATGACACGCTTTTTTCTTTTTTAAATGGCGTTTTGGAAAAGAGCTCTTCATGTATTTGATCAAATTATTTAACTTCTTATCAAGTGCATTTTCTCTAGTTTGACTTCACCTAAATCTAAAAGCTTCTCGACTGGAGAGCAACCGTGTAATGCCTTATTTGAAAGCTAAGGCCTACAAAACTGATCGTAACCGTCACTTTTATGTTGTTTTGTTGCTTTTTTGGTCACATTTCTGTTGCTCTTTCTATGCTTTTTTGAGCGAAGCTTTTAGATTTGGGTAAAATGCGCTCGGGTCAGGTGGGAGTTATGAGGTTCTCATCAGAAACCTGTGGGAAAAACACATGTCGACTGAAGAAGTCACTTTACCTTCTGTTGCGAGTTCATGTTAGAAACGGCACTGATGGGGGAGGAGTTGAGGAGCGTGGTATGCCCCCCTGTGGTTCCCGCGGGATGCTGCACTGCCATAGTGGAAATCTTCTGCCCTAGGGATGTAGTCATAACCACAGGGACCTGCATTGCTACCCTCACCGTCCTGCAGCACGAGGGGAAAGTTTAAATATATTGCTTGCCTTTATAACATGTTACATTAGACCAACGCTAACCTGGGCCCCGCGGCGGTGGTGATGATGGCCGAGTGAGAATGAGGCGTTTTGCTTAAATCCGCTGCGACGACGCTTTGAACCCCTGTCGTGACTGGAGTGCTGCCCCCTCCTGGTTTGGCAGCAGAGAGCGCGAGGCTGGGTCTGCTGCCTCTCAGGATGTTGGGTTTCGTGGGGGTCGGGGGTCCGGTCTTCAGCAGGAGGTTGGGCGGAGGGGGCACACGCTCGTAAGCCACCGGGGGCTCAGAGCTGATCAAATCCTCCGATAGGTCCGCCTTGTTGTCATCGATAATCACAATGTTTTTTGGCATCTCCTTGAACTGATACACCAGACGCTGCCCCTCCACTTTGGCCAGAATACCTCGCTGGTAGTAGTATCTGCAAAGGCGGCAGGTGATTCATAAATAAGAGTCTGGTTTAGCTCCTCGCTTGTGTATCAATATTTTCTTAAAGCCCGCCTCCTCACCTGAGAGCTCTTCCCATGGTCTCGTAGTTCATGTCCGGTTTGTTCTTGTGTTTGCCCCACAGCCTGGACACGGCTTTCGAGTCGACCAATTTGAAAATGCCCTTTTCCCTCTGGGTCCACTTGATGTATCTGGGACAAGTGTTTTTGTCCTGGAGCAGCTCTAACAAGAACTCCCAAAGGTAGGTGGTGCTTCCTGCTGGAGACGCACAAAATTAAGCTTGAACAAAACACACAACAGAAAGACTACTTGAAATCGTACTAATACGGTGACGGTGTGAATACCTCGGCCTTCTCTGGATTTCTTCTTGATGCCGAGATCTGGTGAATCAGGTGAAAAGGGTTTTGGTTTTCGTCCCACTGAAAGGGGAAAAAGTATATTTAATTCACCCATTCATAAGAAAATCTTTTGAGTCAAAAGATGGAGCGCTATAAAAGAGGGAGAGTCCAGTTTGGGCCTGTGGTTTTTGGTCTGGAAAAACGGCTGAATAAAATGCAATGTTACATCCCACAACTGCCAAATGTTTATTTATGACATTTTCCCTTCACAAACATCCTACAGTCGGGCCAAAACCTCAGATTCACAATGAAGTGGAGACTTTAGATCAGAGCGCTAGACTAACATTGACACTAGTCACACTGATGCAACTCATTTCTTGTATTTAGATTGCACTGAATTACACACAGCTCTGACGGTCCTGAAGTAGTAGTGCAATATTATACTGGCCCATATGGAGCAGCCAGGTGTGTGCATGTGGGATGTTTACGATCTGAGGCATTAAGGAACAGCTGCTGCTCAACAAACAGAGGTGGACACAGAGCAACTGGGCAGGTTTCCTTTCATCCAGGTATGAAGAACACAAACTGTTGTTCAAACACACACACACACACACACACAAACACACACCTGAGCACTATTTAGCCGATAGTTCAAACTTAGCAGCACATGTCCCACTGTGAGCATAACACGGGCCAATTCAAGCTGATGCGGCAAAAAAAAGACATGATTAAATGTGTAGGGACCTGTAGGTCTAGACTAGACTTTGGGCCGGGTACGCGCAGTCAGAAAGTTCAGACCTGGCCCTTTAAAAATAGTTATTTCTGTTTTAAATATTCCTTGCCTGCTCTCAAATGTAAAACTTCCTCATGAGCTCTGCTGTGATTGACATCCGTCTCCATGGAGACTCAAGGGGAAAGGGGCGGAGCTACATGGTGCCACTGCTTATAATTTTAGAACCATATGGGATAGAGACTTGTCGTTTTTGTTTTGGAATCTGATTTTTGCCTTTTAAACAATGGTAAAATGGTAAATAGTCTCAACTTATATAGCGCTTTTCTACGTACATTAGACACTCAAAGCGCTTTACAGCAAGGAACCTCTCACCCATTCATACACCAATGTACGCAGACACTGGAGGCAAGGTGGGTGAAGTGTCTTGCCCAAGGACACAACGACAGCGTGCACCTTCAGGAGGCAGGATTCGAACCCCTGACCTTCCGATCATGAGACGACCTGCTCTACCATCTGCGCCACCGTCGCCCACAATCTCCCTCTGAACATGAATGTCCTGAATAAATCAACCGTATGCCTCCAATAAAGCGCCCCCTGCTGTCACAGTTCAACACTGACACTATTTCCAGTTTAGAAGCATCATACACAAGACTTTTTATTTTTTTAACTGGATAAAATACTGGCCACAAATATTAGCAGCACATATCGGTATCGGCCAATCAACATCCCTCCAAAAATCAGCATCAGCCTCAGGAAAACCCACATCGGTCGACAGATGTTTTACCTCGCTTCTTCCTGATCGGCTCATGGTCCGGCTCAGGCTCCTCCATCAACTCGACCATCTCCTCGTCTTCATCGTCACAGCAGTCCTCAGTTGATATCTCCACCTCGGTCTCTGCGTACATGTCTGGGCGCATGGCAGCGTGGAGGAAATCTGCAACAAAGTTTAAATAATCGACAAGTCAGCGATCATTTACCCGATCAGTCGACTTGCCTAACAATTATTCTTATTGTGCCTTCAAGAATTTTCCAAAATGAGAACTTCTTTCATTGACAATATTCCCCAACATCACAAAAAGCAAGTGGCATTTTGACTACATTACAGCGCTGTCTTTGAGATAAGAGTTTGGATATTGAACAGGTTATCAATCACCAAACCAGGAATTTATCAATAATTTCAATAACCGTGATGCATCTGATGAGTCGTTACCTGGGCTGCGGTCCTCCCGAAGGCTGGAGGGAGAGTCCATGTGCAGCAGAGCCTCCGCTGCCTCAAAGGTTTTATCAGAGCAGTGGATATTTGTGCCATGGACAGACGCCTCCACTGAAACAGAATATCAGAACATTTGAAAACATTGCATGGAAGACAGGAAGTCCATCTAACTCAATGAATGGGAAGAATGTGTAAATGTTCTACAATTATTGATATGCAGAAGCGCTTTGTGTAAGGTCGGTTTTCTCACTGAAATACTTTAATAATGAACACACTCTCTTTACAATGCTCAATAAAGAATACAAAGTGAAAGGCCAATAGGATTTCCTGAGAAGAAACCTGTGGCACCTGCTGTTGCCATCAGTCACTGGCTGGAAACTTGAGCGTCTGTGACACCCCGCTCTGCCCTTGTTTGGCTATCGCACAGAGGCAGCAGGCAGAGCAGGGGTGAGAAAAGGCCTATCTTTAGATTGTCCCACTCACGGAGTCCCTTGCAAAAACAAACGGGAGCTCCTGTCACACTGCGTACCGTGGACTGACTTCAGAAGCCAAAACAAAAAAACAAGCCCCATATTTTTTGGAAGCATACCGAGTGACAAAGGGACAACTTTCTTGTTGATTTGTATGTAAATACTCACAATGCGTTCACATGCCTTGTATACAGTTTGTTTTGCACGTTTTTCTTCTAAAAGGTAAGTTTATTTGTGTGAAGAACACTGTGGCCGCGCCAAGAATGGCAGCAAGTCCGACAGAAAGTAGTGCGACCGCTGATGACTTCCGTGTTTACACTGATCCTTTCCCTCCAGTTCTGAAAAATCGCTCTGCGCACCTGTCCATCATCGCCCGCCTCGCCCCCGATAGGCGCCTCTGGGTTCACGGGCCCGCCTGCGAGAGACACTCATTGGCCACGCGGTGACGTCAAAGGGCCGCATATCTCCACTGGCCACAATGTTGCCGTCACTCAAAGCTTTGCCACGCCCTCTCACATTAACAATGCTTCCGCCATCGAAATGGAACAAAAAAAATACTTCTCAATCTCACAACTACCGCATTACATCATAAATTGATACAAAGCGATACGAGTTGCCCGGACTTATGAAACACAAAGACGATGGTGTAGTTTTGCTCGAAGGGTTTAAAAGGAAGGCAGTGTGCTACAGCCAGGCCGTCCCACGCTTGAGGAAAAGCAGCACAACAGCGGAAGCAAGAAACTATATTCAATACCACGTACTAATTTGTTTGTTTACGTTTGCCAAACACATCACTATGACGCCACTGGAATACCGACATTTATTAAAAGTTCCTTTCGGCAAAGTTAGATTTCCGCGCTTTTTACACAAGCGCTGCCCACAAAGACGACCGGTCCGAACATCTTTAACAGGGTCCATTACAGTTTATCAATCCCGCCACGCGTGTTTCACATTTATAAATCCACACGTCCGTCCAATCCAGACAGCGTGGCAAAGACGTAGGAAAGACAACATCCGAGCACTTCCTGGTTTTTGCAGAGCCCATCCGCACACACCGTTATTTCTGCACGGCCGCAGCCGCGCACTAAACATGGTCCAGAATGCATAGTCCATTTGGTGCAAGACACAATCGTTACACCGCAATACACCTGCGTATTTTGTCCTCGTTTCTCGTTTAAAACACACGTTGTAAACCGTGTAGCAACGCCATGCAGGTTGCTACCAAGGTGATCACTTCCTGATTGCCCTCCATTACTTCACTACGCTGCGGAGCGGACCGACACGGCGCCGATTTACAGAAACACACGGCGCTTCTAAATCAAGCTGCAGTGGGATTATGTCGCCTGAATTGGTTACATTACCGGCTCTGATGAGTAGATCGAGTTGATTTGCGTGCCCCTCATGCTGTGGAGTCGCCATGTTTCCCCCTTGCTGCAGACTTCTCACTGAATTGCATTGGAAGCTACTAGCGCGTATCCCTCCGCCGCTAATGGGAAATCTCCACTGACTTCAGCGGAACGCATCACAAGTATCCCTCCGCCGCCGACACAGGAAATCCTTCCCTCCCCTGCCTCTGCGTGGCTTACGTGCACAGAACCCAAATAACGTAATGACGCAATACTATTCATTTCACTCGATCCTTTTACATTTTGATTTAATGTTGTCTTGAACCTTGTGGGATTGTTAAAAATGCACTTGCATTTATCCAACCCATTTTGTTCGTGGACCAAATGTTTTTTTTTTTTACTGTTTTAATAGTAGCAACATTGCACTCTGTACACTAAAAACAAATACATGGCACATAGTCTAGAATCTAGATTACCAGGTTACAGTCACTTTGGACATTCCTAACTTTTTTACTGACAAAGAATCATCTCTATAATAAACCAAGTAAGCAAATATGTTTCTACTTTAACCACCAGACTAGTTAAAGGTCAGAATTAGAGAGATTACTGCACGATTAGCGAGTTAATAGGCTCCTGAATTAACGAATACTCCCTCCTTCATTCTGCAACCGAGAAAACACTTCAGAAACTATCCACGAGGGGGCGGTCTGTGACCAAGGCTTACAGCGATCAGTGCCTGTCTTTGTTTGTTATGAAGTAGGAGCTGTTGCGTTAAACTACAACTGTCCAAAAACCTTGAACAAAGCTGACGTGCATGAAAGAAGTAAGATATTAAACTAGAACATAGTACAATTATATTTAAGAGTTTGACATTCCTTGCGATGTTTATTAGATTGAGAATACTTTATATTAAATCTGGGGTACCTGACTTTTTGTTGTTGTAAAATAAATTAGTTTTTACCACCGCACAACCAAAAGCAGACCGTGTTGCATGGTCTTCACCTATTTTGTTTATTGAGCAATAGAAGATAGAAACCTAATCCAGTGAAATTTATTTTGGGGGTGGCACCCACAGCTCAAAGCTGTACACGGGTACACAAATAAAAAAATGGCAGAGCTTGTGCAGGAAAAGCAAAATTGATATTACATTGCAAGTAACCCAAGCACTGTAATATCAATGTGGAATTGCCCCCGTTAAATTCATACAAGAAGATGACGTACGTTCAGTGGAGCAGTTGTTGCTGATTGACCAGAAGGCAAGAGGGAGGATCGCTGTTATTGTTTATTTCCGCAATTTTCACCGGATGTTTTGGTGACTGGTGGGTGAACAGCTGATTTTTCCGAGTTTGAAGAGCTGTTTATTTAAATCACAGATCTTCTACAGCGCCGATCTTTCCACAGAAGCAATGCTCTGTTTGTGAACAATGTTTTGACCCTCCATAAAACTATTATTATCTATTTAATACATTTGCGTTGCCCACCAGTGCCTCGGACGCGACGCGGCGACCCCCCTAATAGATTGATCCAATCACAGGCACCGCAAAGGTTTAAAAACAACAACCAAGTCTCCATAGTTTAATGTGTAGTCACAGACCTGACATTTAGTGTTGATAAAAGTGCTTGTTGGAGTTGGCAAACGTAAAACCTACTGATGACTATGTTTGAGCGCAGTGGTTCAGACTCAAATCAGTGTGAGATTCAACATGGATTTCTGTGAGTTGGTGAACTCACAAAACATGCATAAATCGAGCTTGCAGAGCAAAGTACGGCCATTGTTGGACATAAAAAAACAATCAGCACATTATAAGTGGAAGAAAATGTAATCTGAAATGTTCTCGTCTCACCTGTCACTTCATGCGTTTCCACGTCCTGCATCAGGTAGGTCTGTCCGTCGCACATAAACACCTGAGTGCAGTGTCCCGCGCCCTCTGCGATGAACTCTGGGTAGTCTTCACAGGCCTCCTCATCTTCACACGCTCCCTCCACCTCCTCCTCCTCCTCATCGTCCACCTCGATCGCCACTTCACACTCTCCATCCTGCACAAATCAGCGTCAGCGTGGAGAAAACTTACACCATCATAACAACAGCGAGCAGCCACAAGCCAACGTCATGGCACCTGTTGAAGGTCTTCTTCAGCGGTGACATACTCCGCCACGGTCCCTCCAGAGTCCACCAGCACGACTGAGGTCATCTCACCAACAGGAGAGCCGGACACAGGGCATCGGCCAAGAGCGCTCAGCCCTTCTCAGGAACAAGGGCCCTGGGGAGAAGGAACAAGTTGAGAGCACAACAGCATCCAATAGTCTTCACTGCGCATGGTGCTGTTTAATCAGATAAAAGTGGAGAAATGCTCCTGTTAGAACGGGCTCGGGAAAATAAATACCGTCTAGGTCAGGGGTTCCCAAACTGGGGTACGCAAAGAAATGTTGGATAAAAAAAAAAAGTTGATCACAATCTGATCGATATTGACGCCGCACGGGAAACGCGCTGATACAGGCGAAAGAGTCTTCTAATTCAGACGTGGATGAGCTTGTTCTGGGTCTTCCAACATGACAATGACCCGAAGCACACAGCCAGGATAACCAAGGAGTGGCTCTGTAAGAAGCATATCAAGGTTCTGGCGTGGCCTAGCCCGTCTCCAGACCTAAACCCAATAGAGAATCTTTGGAGGGAGCTCAAACTCCGTGTTTCTCGGCGACAGCCCAGAAACCTGACTGATCTAGAGAAGATCTGTGTGGAGGAGTGGGCCAAAATCCCTCCTGCAGTGTGTGCAAACCTGGTGAAAAACTACAGGAAACGTTTGACCTCTGTAATTGCAAACAAAGGCTACTGTACCAAACATTAACATTGAGTTTCTCAGGTGTTCAAATACTTATCTGCAGCTGTATCATACAAATAAATAGTTAAAAAATCATACATGGTGATTTCTGGATTTTGTTTTTTAGATTATGTCTCTCACAGTGGACATGCTCCTACGATGACGATTTCAGACCCCTCCATGATTTCTAAGTGGGAGAACTTGCAAAATAGCAGGGTGTTCAAATACTTATTTTCCTCACTGTAGATATTATCTTCGCTTAAACCAACGCATTTGAGTCTGTCCTGGTGGTTTGACAGTACGACTACTGAGGGGGCCAGAGAGCGGAGTCCAAACCAGAGTCTGATGTTCCGAATGGGCTGATCACTGGGACAAAGCAAAACACTCAGCTTTACCCATTCACACGAACAGCCTCGTTAATTTTTTTTGTATTTACATATTCTTAATGGCCTTTAATCACCCAGACGAGCCAAAAAAAAATACTGAATGTGGAAAACCTGCTCGAGTTCACTGTAATAATGGAGGAAATAAAAATAATATCATATGTGATATTCCCAGTGTTTTCAATCGCATCAAACTATAGGGGGTACGCGACTCGTCACCCAAAGCTTCAAAACCACTGGTCTCGGTGTTGCAAGAAACAATCAAGTAAGCACATGTGAAATCTCAAGATTGTTTCCCTGAACTCTTCGAATCCCAAATGATGTGGAAGCTTTGCTCAGCGAACAGGAAGGGCCCGTCTGCCGTTACAGGAAACATCGCACTCAACAGGAAGACGGCTCATTCCCAGTAATACAAACACACACAAACACTGGAGCTGCACGATATGAGAAAACGCAACATTAGCAGATGCAGTTTAAGCTACAGCCAGGTTTAGGCCGTTACAGGTTTTTGTGACATATTTCTGCAAAGCCACACTGCGATCACCCCACACACACTATGCAGGGAAAAAGAGTGAGACGGTGTGCAAAAGATTATCCTTAATTCTCAAGTCAAGTATCCCGGTCTCTTAAGCACCCACCGTTCACCAAGTTGAGCAAAGCTACTGCATGTAATTCACAGAAGTGTTTCCATATTGCCTTGTAACATAATACCCACTTCTACACAGAAATACAAGGACGCAATCGTTTATTTTATTTAAATTCTTAATCTGGCTAATCGCGACCCACAGTAGATTTCACTGTGAGTTTCATGTGCAGCTGCTCTTTCTCTGGCAGGCAGAGGGGAGTGCCTTTGTCATGACAAAGATAAAGCAAATACATACTTGAACAAGTCTGAATGGCACAATCACAATGTATTGCAATCAATACCTCCCCAAGGGGGGTGGGGGGTGCCTGGGATCACAGGGGGGCCCAGAGCTTTGGTCAGAGGAGAGGGTCATGTCATAACATTATTTGAGCAAATTATATGGTGAACATCATCAAGTCTGACTGAGAAAGGACTACAGGTGCATTTAACGCTCCAATTTCAATAAAAAATTTAAATTAAAAAACGTATACGGTAAGCAATTATTTTTCATGTTTAGATACATTTGTGGGGGCTCAGTTTTTGGACTGGAGGGCGTGTGCCAACTACAGCATATTACGCAGGGGGGGCTATAAGAAAAAAAGGTTGGGAACCACTGCTCTATAGGATTTATCATGCATAAAACCTGCTAATTGTATAGTGGTTTCCATAGTGGGGTCCGGGGCCCCCTGGGGGGCTTCAGAGGCACTACAGGGGGGCCCCCAAAGCTTGTCTGCAAAACAAGTATAATGAAAAAAGTTAATTTTGAAAAGAAAAATACATTTATCTGGACAAATGCACCAGTTTAATCCGGTATTTAGTCTACTGTCATAGCGAGATGTTACTTTTAATGTCATTTTAGCTTTAACATTATAACAAATTCTTTTGAATGATTTGGGCCCCCCCCCCCCGAGAGATTTTATGATCAATAAGGGGGCTGCGATGTCCCAGACTTTGGGAATGGCTGGTATAGTGTATTAAACATCTACAAAATGTTCTGAAAATGCATGCGATTCTTGTAATCTTCCACATTTAGGTTTTCTCTCAAGTGTTTATGTAGTTATTTAAAATGTGCATAAGCTTTAAAAAAAAAGCTGTAATAATTGTAAGAAAAAAGTCTCCATTAGTTTTTGTTGTCTTTTTCCCCCTGAGAGTGCTGAGAATACACAAAATAAATACCGAAGTGATCACATGGGTCTGGGAAAAACCCGTTCACTTGGTTGAGCTGGATTCTGGCACACTGTTCATCTTCTGCATGTAACGAAAACCACAGGCCTCTCACTGAGTCACAGTTCAAACAGGTAAGACAGACCTGCCGCACATGTTCTATTCATTCAATTAAGCCACGTAACTCTCTATATATGGCACGCTGCAAACATGCGTCACAGTTTTTTTCTTATCCCTTATAACGAAAAGAAGCTGGGAGTTTCACTACAATACAAACTTAAAGTCTTAAATTTTAAACTGCCATTTTGCAATTCATTATATGGAACATTTAGGTACTGTATAATGATTTGCTGTACACCCTAATGCATTAAGTGTAAGAGAGCGGAAAAAATGTAAATCAAACTGCATATTTATATTGCAATATTGATTAAAGCAGTACTAAGCAACTCATGTCCCTAGAGGCCATAAGCGCCACTGCAGGTGTCGTAGCATGTTGCATTTGTTTCCTCATTATTTGTTCATGGGAGTAAATACTACGCTGACAGAAAAGACAAAGGGAGAGAGGGATATTGCACATTCAATTTCACAATGAAGACAATTTTTTTTCACTCAAACTTGGCTGTAAATACCGTTTCAGTGGCGCTAGCCCACAGTTAGCTTTGCCCGTTAGCCTGTTAGCGTCGTCGTCGTGATTCTATTAGTGTGTATTGGGGCCTCCGACTCGTAGGCAGCGAAGATGCATTTGTGGTTTTCTGGCCAGAGCCACCAGTGGGAGATGAAAGACCCCCCAATCATCCCATTAACACTTGTATTGCCCCCAGAGGGACTACACAAAGGTAAACAAGTTACTTAGTACTGCTTTAAGTTTCCGATTTATTTATTCATCTTTAAATCAAGATTCAGTTCACAGTGGTGGCAATTTAAACATTTCCACAAGCACTGACATTTGAAGACTTGTACGAAGTGCTAAATTAATTAGTGGTGGGATAACAAAAAATTGTTATCGTGTTAATTATAGCCTTTGTAAAGAATTAATCGTAATTAATCACATTTAAGCATGATTTATTTAGGGGTTGTATTTATTTTTTAGGGAGGTGTATTTAAGATGCTTTTTAATGTTTTCCTACATTTTAACTCATTTGAAGTGGAGGTGTGAGGCCTGTGTGATCATTTCAAACACTTCAAAGACAACAGCAACTTGATTCTTTTTTGGAGAATGATCTTTTTACATACCTTTATGTCGCCCCAACTGTGTGAATAAACAAGTTTGACAGTAACAATGTTTTTGGCTTTACAGCAACGTTTTTCAGGAAAAGGAAACTGGAAAAGTGCCAGTGAAGTGTGATTAATTTCGACAAATCAGACGCATTTCAGAACATGTCGAAGCCTGCACACCAGACAGTGTATCAGATGTCGCTTTAATAGTTTTGTTAAGAATTATGCGTTATCCTGCAGTGTAAGGCGAGCAAATTCATAATTATTGATTAAGGGGCTATTTCTCCTCATATAAACCTCTGTCTTAAACCCCCACAGGCTATACACTGTTCTTATAGTATACCAGTATTAGTTTCTGATCCTTTCAAACTGTAATGATTGCGTGTTAATCTCGCGGCCCGACTGCAACAGAAACTTGGAGATCCATATCACGCTGTTAACCGATAGCAGCACCACAGTCGTGATCTCACCATGTGCAAATCCACGGCTCCATGTCATTAATTGGACATACAGTTTACAGTGTTGGACACGAGGTCACGACTTTATACCGTCTTGGTTTCTTCTCAGCAAAAACAACAGGCCACATATTAAACTTAAAGAGTGTATCATCAATAAAACTTGCCTCGTCACTGTCAACTTTCCACTTGCGAGATCATGGAGTGACCTCATCTTCACTTGTCGACTTCTCAAAAATCACAAATGAACGACATATCCTTGTTAAAGAGTTTCCTCGCCCGGGTTTACATCTAAATTTCCACTGTCGATACGATTTATCCTCTTGCATCTCTTTATCTTCTTGTCCATTTCTTGAGTCGTTCGCCCCCATGTTCTCCGTCGCTCTCTGGCTGCCTGCTCAGAGCGACTCAGCACTTCCAAGCCCCTGCCCTGGTCTGTGGTCACATGACGAGGGTGGAACACGCACAGTCACATGAGCCTTCTTTCAACAACCAGGCTTTTGTTGCACGTAACTGGCACCACCGCCGCTGCTGCTGCTGCTGGGGAAAAACACAACGCCCTGCCTTGTGCCGCCTTGCCCTGCCCACCTCTAATACAGAGAGAGCACAAGCACTGGAGTCCAATGTAGGCAAAAGTCAACAGAGAGGTTGTCAAAATGGTATCGCAGAACAGCACTGGTATGATGTAAACATCAAACGGTAGGATCAAAGTCTAAAATGTCTCGATTTGTTACAAAGGACAAGCAAAAGCAAGAAAAAGTACTGGCCTCGATAAAAGACCACAACAGCAACATTTAAAGTGTAATCCAAGGCTAGTTTGTAATTCAACAACTAAAGGAACTTGTGATAGTAATAGTGTATATATTTACCAATATTTGTTTTTACCCACAGTATATGACAAAAAATCCTGCCGGTGGTCAAAAAGCACCCCCAAAATATTCAGACGAGGACTTATTTCTATCTGTCGTCCCAATGACGTTCATTAATGTAGACTTTAGTCTTGCCAAAGGACACAATAACAGTGAATTCTATAAATCAGCCATACCCAAAGTCCGGGACACCGTGGCTCCCTTATCAATCCGAAAATCTCTTTGGTCCCCCAATAATAATAATTTACTCTATTTAAAGAAATGTGTTATTATTTTACAGCTAAAATGACATTAAAAAACATGTAGCAATGACTGCGTTGATTTAAAGCAGTACATTTGAGCAAATAAATATACATTCCCTTTCAAAATCTTTTTTGTTCCCCTCCAATAGGGCAGGACAATATGGCCTAAAATCTATATCACAATATAAAAAAGAAACGATAATGATATATTTGACGATATAATTGATAAAGGACAAATTACTTCAAAATCAGGAAGATTAATTCAGTGATAGTTTATTCTCTTTTTTTACGGCATACTAATGTCCTCACAAATATGATCCTCTCAAGCTGTTTACATCCTTCATTTCATTTCACTTTTTAAGCACCTGCCCCCCGTGTTCGACAGTCAGTGTTTATGCTGCTCTGATGGAGCTGAGCGCAACTTAAATTATATAGTGTCCACAACGATATCAAAAAATTATATCACCATAACGATATGCGATACGGCCCAACCCCTACCCCCCAAAGTACTTGTTTTGTAGACACGCTTTGGGGGGGCTGTCTGTAGTTCCTCTGAGGACCCCCACGGGGCCCTGGACCCCACTTTGAACCACTTCTATAATCCAATCATATGATTACTGATTGTGGGTGCATGGTCTATTCCCCTGAGGCTATTTTACAGAAATTTTTTATAGTTTATTTAAATGACTAGCCATTGTTCTAATATTATAACATTAAAATTAACTTCCTGTAAATCTATCATTTGTAATTTTAGATTTTATCCATCCTTTTAATTCCTTTTAAGCTTTAGTAATTCATTTACATTATGTGTGCTGTTTTCACACCCAGTTTAGACATAATTTAGTCCAATAAAGATGCAGTTTAGTCCTGATTCGATCTTGATCTCGGCCATGGTTTGACAATCGTCGCTCCAGCCCAAATTCTCATAGAAGCCACACACAGCAGGGAGACAGATTACAGGAAGAACAGCCTTTTTTTGCGAGAGGCAGGAGTTCAATCATTAACCACAACAAAGGCCCAGCTCACGCCCGGTCGACCACAGTGTATCAAAGTATCTGTATCAAAGAGAAACATTTAACCGGGGATGCCAATTTTTTTTTCATCTGCTACAAACAGCTGCTTTGTTGTTACTTTTTGAATTTGTGCTGTAGTGGTACCTTCACCTTGTCCTGCGTAACAACAAGATGATTTATTAGGAATTTACAGCAGAGTTCAAAGCTAAACTAGAATAGAAAGAATCGTGTGCAAGATCCACACCTATTAAACTAACCAATTTCTGGGGTTAGATGCTGTGTAGTGACTGGACATTAAACAGCTCGTTTAGTGAATGGGTTTCAGTGTTACACATTAGCTGCAGACAAAGTACCATGTTTTGTGTAGTAACAAATACTACATTGGTGCATGAGGTCTATTCATCGTTTTCCTGCTCTTATTATAAGCCATTAGTTCTTTTTGTTTGCATTTCTTGTGTCCAGCCTATTTTTTAACAGTTTGAATAAGAACTGGTGGCAGATGGGATATTTCTAGTTAATTCAATGACTAATCAAAACAATAAAAATGCTGTTAAGTAGGTCCACTCCTGATGATTGCCTAATAGCCTAAACAATCAATGACCTACATATTGCCACCTGTTACACATTGAAGTCTTTTGTACTACCCACACTTATCTGATCTGTGCTGGTCTCACAGAGAAGTACATTATAGAGATGTATCTGTCTGAACTCCAGGTGGGCGGTCTGGCCTGTTTTCATTTCTCACAAGTGCACAGTAGTAACATTATGACAGACATGACAGACATGTAGGCTACGAGAGCTGCAGCTTGGGGGAGTTCACAGAGGCAATGATACCTTTGCTCTTCGGTGCAGGCGGCTAACCTTATCAGTGAATTATAAACCAACGCAGGGTTGTCTTATAATTCATTGATTCAGTTACATTTGCACACGATGGTACAATGTGAATAAAGCAATTAAAAAAGGGCAGGCCGTTTTTGTACAGGACTGACAGAAAGGCACTGGGCTGCAAAAACTGACTTGGGTGGTGAATCTGCAAATCGGAGCGGCTGCAGATCCAAAACAGCAAATTTAGCTCAGCAAACTGTTCTTTTTTAGACACAGCAGCGCCATTTGCTGTTAGGAAGATTATGTATTAACTGAATCCAGGTGTTGATAACGTAAATAAAATCTCATAAGAAAAGATAAGATAAAGATAAGACAAAAATCTTATCTCTCTTCATGTCACATTTTATTATCATAGAAAATGATAGCCTTTATGGTTCCAATCCACATGTAAGCAGTAATATAAAAATATAAATAAACAATATACCTGTGAAAATAATTTGGTAAATTGAATATTTGTTCGTGACCTATAGAATTCAGGACTGTGATGCCATATCGCTAAGCATTATGGGATTAGCAACAATAATAAACTAATGAAGATTTTAAAACTTCAAATACTGGAGTTTTAAACACCCCTGTGAGTTAGATGTGTTTACCAGTAGTGACCATTGACAGTACAATGGTAGTGACTCAACACCTAGGTTGTTCCACAGCTTGTTTTCTCAATTTTTTATACTGGTTTTAGCTAATGATAGTCTATGGAAAATGTATGCTAACAGCCACAAACCTGTCGAATCTCCATGGTAACAGTGGATTTTCCCGAACGCTATTATCCATCAGTTCAATCTTACATTGCGGAAAACCATATTCCAAGTATCAGTAACTTTTTTGTTACTTGTTATTAGTTAAAAATATGTATTTGCATGCGTTCTGTCCTTGGATTCAACTGTTATACGATCTTCTAACAGCAGATGGCGCAGTGTAAAAAAATAAGAATAAAAAGAGTGTCGTGAATCTGCTGTGATGAATCTGCTGTTGTAAATCTGCAGCTACTCCGATCCGCAGAATTATAAATATTGGTGGCATAAACTTGGCTAACAACATTAGCAACATTAGCAAAAAGGAAACAAACGTCAAATCACTTACCTTTCCCGCCTCTTTATTCGGGTTAAAACTTCGCACAGGCACTCAGAGTTAGCTTTAGCTCCACGGCCGATCGAGCTGTGCGTTTGTAGGTGACAGTCCCTCCTCCTCACCCCTTGCTTCGCTCCCCGTGTTGCCCCCGCCGCCGCCGCCGCCACCTCAAAAAACTACAGGGGCAAGAGCAAAAGCTACCGCTCGATGGCAAGAGGCAGGGACACCCAGACGTCTTGTTTAGGTGCAGTAAGGGTGGTGGGAGAAATATTGGGAGTAGATTTGGTCCTTCGTTCATGGACGGAGAGACTGTTGTTGTCAGTTTTTTTTTTCCTCGGGGCTTGTTCAGGCAAATTACACTCGTGACGTCAGCGCGTACAACAAACAGTAGACGCACAACTTCCAAAGGCTCAAAGTGGCTCAAAGTGAATACACGCATTGTCTCATTTTACTTCAAATTTTGACTAAATATGTGCGTACACAATATCGGTACCATATAATCTGGAAATTAACACCCGATATTGTGTGTGTGTGTGTGTGTGTGTGTGTGTGTGTGTGTGTGTGTGTGTGTGTGTGTGTGTGTGTGTGTGTGTGTTTTTATTTTTATTTATTTTTATCTGAAGAAATGTAGTCTGTTAAGCCATATCAATTGGGCTACTACTTGGATTTGGACCTACAAATTAGTGGGCCTATTTGTCACCCAACGAAGGAGGGACAAATATTGAAGTCTTTTGTCACCTCCATGTGGTCAGATTTCAGTAAAAACAGCAGAGCAGAAAATATAAGAATTGTCTTACCTCTGGGGAGATTGTAGAGAAAAATTAATTAAACCACCATGTGTTATGAAACAAACATGTGATCTACTCACAGCGTAGGCTATTTGACAAAAAGGGGTGAAAGACATGAATAAACTGGCCACTTCCATTTATATTTCACAGACAACGCGTGCCTCGCTTTGGCTAAAGCAGCAGTGCCACCTGGAGGTAGGGCCTTTAGCTTATTCTACTGTGGACATACAGTAACTCAACATTTCAGAATCCCCAATTCTCCCAACTTAAACTTTTACTTTTTGGAGGCTTGTTAAAGCCACTTTTATGACTGGATCGAGGACCTGGAGGCATGTAGGTCGGATCACAGCTGACCTTTCTCACCCTGGACACAGACTATTCACCCCTGTCCCCTCAGGCAGGAGGCTCCAGTCCATCCAGACTCATACCTACCGCCACAAGAACAGTTTCCACCCCCCAAAACAAAAAAAGACCCACTAATTCTGTATCAAACTCATGAAGGTAATAACCTGGTCCAGACATTTGCACTGCTCTATTGCACTATGTGGTATGTCCACACACTCGCGCTGTTGTTCTGTGGCAAACTGTTGTTGTCTTTATTATATTTTAATTTAATCTACTTTATGAGTGCCCTTATAGTCTTATTGCTTTAAAGTTATGTGTTGTAAAATGTTAAACGATTGAACCAGAACACATTTCTAGTTTATGAACCTGTTCCCCAACAATGGCAGTAAAAACAATTCTGATTCGGACCAGTGGGTTATTCTTTTCAACAGCAACAACTATTTCAAAGTTCTTCTTGCACTACTTATATAGTGTGCTGCTGCTGCTGCACAATGACAACTTACTTCCATTTTATCATCCAGGGATTTTTATTGTTATTTAAAGCATTAATATTATTCATCATCATGACAGACTGAGATGCCCAGACATCAATGTGATTCAAATGCACGTGTTTCCCCAAACAATAATAGTTGGTTGATAGTTTGTGAAATTGTGGAGATAAACTTCAACATGTCTGAATCTGGAAGAGAGCAACCGTTTTTACAACTGATGCGATATCTGAAAATATATATGCTAATATTTTAAACTAAATAAACTAAATTGAACAGACCTGCAAACAACCCGTGCTGAACGGTGTATCTGGTGGATTTTGTTTTTAAGAGCACTTAACACATTGTACCGGCTAAATCCCATTTAGACCGATGAGGGCAGCAAATCCAGGTGAAGTAAGTGACGCGCTGACTGTGCACTTCAATACAAAGCCGAAGAGTCAAATTGTACAAAATTGCAGCTGCTTTATTGGGTTCAAATTCATATTAAGTTCCAAATATTCGTCATAAAATCCAGTTCGTTATTTCCATAAAAAAGGACTAAAAACACACACAGTGAAGCGGTCAACAAACTGTGCTCTTCTGGATTGCCAACACCTGTGGGACTAAGGTGTGGCTCCCCATTTATAGAGCACCACCACAGCTCCTCCTAGTGGTGACACATGGCTCCAACACACATGTTTAAAATAACTCCTCCACACAGCTTCCCTTAAAGATACATTAACTGTACACCCCACCAGATTCTCAATTTTATCTGGTTTTAAAAAAAAATCTCAAACTAATGCCAATGCAATGATTTTTAGGGATAAAGGGGAAATGGGAAAAGAGCAAGAAATGGATCCATGAACCACGTTTTAATAACAATTTCTAATCACACAGATTAGTTTGTCATTTAACACCTTTTATGTTTTTATTTCTATAAAGACTAAGTGGTTCATGATTGCATTTGAGCATCATGAGAACAGACTTTTCTGTTCCCTTTTTAAATCTGTGTGTGCTTTTATTGCTGTTAGTTTTCACTTGTGTTGTAGCACTTTGAGATTTTCATGTAAAGTGCATTACAAATTAAAGGTATTATTTCTTAGGCTTTTCAAAGCAGGGACCACAGCTCATCTCCCCTCTCTAGACGACAGGAATGAACATATAGGCACAGAATGAGGAAATAAAAATAAAAAAAAAACACCGGAAGCTATTTATAAGCATGACAGCAAAAAGAGGTGTGTTTGGGGTTTGGTCCCGCTCTTAAAACTTCAGATAACTAAACTTTTTAGAACATTCGAGCCGTCACAGTCCTACACAGCCACATCAGCCGCCGGCGCAGCTTCAGGGGCCGGCGCCTCTTCTGCCGGGGCCGTATCAGCAGCGATCTCCGGGGCTGGGGTCTCCGCGGGGGCCGCTTCTACCGGGGCAGCCTCCTCCACCTCCACCACCTCTGCAACAGCTGGAGCGGCTTCCTCTGTCACCGGGGCAGCAACTTCAGCGGCTACCTCGGCAACAACCTCTGGGACAGTTTCAGCCACGGCTTCGACGACAGGTTCGGCCGCCGTTTCCGCCACGGGCTCCGGCGCTTCTACCGCTACCTCCGGCGCCGCTTCTACTGCTGCGGCGGCCGGTTCTGCCACGGGCTCCGGCGCTGGCTCGGCTGCCGGGGCCTCCGCTTCTGTCGGGGCGGGTGCTGGTTCAGGTTCGGCCGTGGCGGGGGCAGAAACCGCCTCTTCTACTGGGGCAGGTTCAGCTGCAGGGGGCGCTGCTGCTTCCGGGACCGCCTCTGGAGCTGCAGGAATACAAAGCATATACGTTTCTACCTCAGATGTGATTCGTTTTTCACACAAAATGATCTAAAAGAGACATTTTCAAGTGTTCGATCGGGTCCCGTTTGCTCCTATATTTACTTGCCTCCTGCTTTATTGGCCAAAATTGCTGCAGTTGCTACTTTTAGCTGGAAATGAAAAACGATACCATCATAAGCTCAAAAACAAACATTTTGGTGTGAGCGGGAATTGGGAGTAATGCTTACACCTGACGGCACAAATCTCTGATCAATGCACCAATTCAAATTAGTCACTGTAAGGACCTCCGCTTCATTAACCTCTTAATCCCCGCCTGAACAGAGCTTATTGTGTCCAGTCTGGCTTTACCCAAATCTAAAAGCTTCTCAACTGGAGAGCAACAGTGTAATGCCTCATTTGAAAGTGAAGACATTTAATAGTGATTGTAACCTGTTTGTCACGTAGTGTTTTCGTCTGGTTTTTTTCTTGCTTTTTCATCACGTTTTTGTCGCTCTTTTGTTGTTTGTTACGCTACGGTTTCTTCACTTTTTTGTTGTGTTTTTGTCACTTTTTGCGTTTTTCTTTTGTTGTGTTTTTGTCAAGTTTTTGTCACTTTTTCGTCACTCTTTTGATGCTTTTTTTGTTGCGTTTTCATCCTGGTTTTTGTCACTTTTTTGTTGCTGTTTTTTTAAGCTTTTAGATTTGGGTGAAGCCAAACTGAAGAAAATGTACCTGGTTTAAGAGGTTAAGGTTTCCTTATCTAAATAATACTATTTATGTTACGTTCAGTTATGTGTTAGTTAGGGCTGGGCAAAAAATCTATTTCATCGATTTATCGATTTTGTAGCTTAAAACGATTTTTATTTTGCAAACTCGAGTTTTTTGTCTACCGCAGTTTTTCCGGACTTTTTCGCGTTTTGTCCTTGTGGGTTACCGTAGCGCGGTGTGAGCCAGCCTCCTCCCCCGCGTTACACCGTCAAAACAACAACATGCGAGATGGAAAGCGATTACAGAGATTAAGAATCCAATGATATGAATGAAGTGAGTTGCTCATATTTGCGAGGAAAGGGCTCAGGATTTGCGTCTTGGATGAACTCCGACAAGTTGAAGCACTGCCTTGCTAGCTAGCTAACTTTCCTAACTTTTAGCCTGGCGCTAACAACACGGTGAAGAAAACCACAATGCCAACGCGGTTTAAGGCTAATAATAATAATAATAATAATCTCCTTCTCATCTGGAGCGCTCATGTGAAGTCTCAGGACAAACTCATATACGTACTTCTCTCTCCCCTCTCTCTCTGTCCCTCCTGCGTGTGTGTATTTGTGCGTGTGTGTGTGTGTGTGTGTATCTGTGCAATAAAACACAAGTAAACAGAGGCAGGTGAACTTACAGGAGATTTTCACTGTGATGGAGATGAAATAATATTGCTACAATTATCTGCACCTTCATCTTATCTTCTGTGTTCTTCCAGATGAAGGTAGAGATTTAAGTGAATTTAGATGAATAAAGAGAATAAAATAGCTGTATAATGAATTTGCCACATTGTCTAAAGGCTTTGATTTTGAAGTATTTTGTCAGGTGTATATCATATCACCCTGCCCTAATGCCAAAGGCTCATTTACTTTTTATTTTGGGATCGTTTTACACATTTGAACTCTTGAGGACAATCAATAAAGTGGCACTTTTGACAATACATCTGATCTGTAGTAAATGTTTAAGTGCATTGAAAGAAAATAAAAAATCGCCCAGCCCTAGTGTTAGTTAACTTACAATGGAGGAATCTTAAGATGTCAGGGATCATTTTCAAATAAAATAAGGCTGTCGTGCGCAGTAATAATTAGTGAGTGCATTTTCAAGATAACCCTTTCTGACAGGTTGTACACAGCACATAAGAAAGAAACCACTAGCTGCCTTTTACAGACCGGTTCACGGCTCTGGGCGTGGAGCCACAATCTGCCAGAGCTCAGCCTGACTGAATAGACAAATACCTCAGTAACAGGAATCTGAACAGACAGCCCAGATACAACTATTGAGCCTGACCACTGTACCATGATTGATATTTGGATGTGTGGTATTGGGCGTATCGGCTCAGGAAGGCAGTGTCTAAAACGTGAGCTTACCTTTGGCTGGAGCTGCTGCGTCTCCGTTCACAGATTTGTACGCCTGAAAGAAAGAGATATGAATTTTCACATTCCTTCACAACCTATGATAAAAAAAAAAATACAATATGAGAAATGTTACACAATGATCACAGACTCTTTGTCCAGTTTGAACAAGTTAAAACTCCTGCACCTTTCCCTTCGCGGTCAAGTAAAAACCTTTTTTTTCCCCCAAAGGATATTGTGGAAAATAAAGCTACAGCACGTGTTCTATATCTAAGTATTAAACTTGTTGAATCGATCACAAATCAAAGAAGGATACACTGAATAACTTGTGATGGTAAATTCTGTTTTGCAGATTGGTTGAACTTTGGTAGAGGAGCAAATTATAAGGAACAGGCCACCGTTTTTCCATACTGAGATATGTTCTTACCTGAGCTTAGACGAGTGGATGCGTACCTGTCTGGTATTTGTGCGTGCGCTCAGTCAGGCAAAAAGACCAAAGCTGTTGTTAGCATTTAGCCTCTCCTCCTCTCCTCTATGTGCCCAAACGGGGGGGGGAGTTAGAAGTGACCAAGCTCTTCGACGTCCGCAGTAAGATCTTCACTTTACTGTGTGGACGTCGAAAGTGCTCCTACGGTGTTATTACGCCTTAAAAAATAGTTCCCCTTTTTATCCGCCTAGAAAATTGACATATTTAATTTTGTGTGACTAGACTCGGATCGTGTAACTGCTCACGTAACCGTATTTAGTTAGGGGAAACGTGGGAGAGCTCGGTCGCTTCTAACTTCACCCCCGTTTGGCCGCATAGAGGAGAGGAGGAGAGGCTAAACGCTAACAACATCTTTGGTATTTTTGTGTGACTAAAGTAAAGACCAGACAGGTACGGACCAACTCGTCTACGCTCGGGTAAGAACATATCTCAGTATGGAAAAACTGTGGCCTGTTCAGTAAAAAGAGCTGGTGTGTCGATATACTCGATAGCAACGGCTGAACTTTGCATGATTTAAGCGACTCTTGAAATATCACACAAGCAAATAACAATAGTAAAAGGTTGAAAGGCCTGCTCACATAGACGACTGCAGCGAGGCCTCCTCCACACAGGACCACGTATCCCAGATTAGTGGTCCCACCGGGAATGCTGAACGCCATGTGTCGGACTGGAGCTGCAAACACATACAAAAGGTTTATATATTTATCTAAATGGTTTCGTGTTCTGTGTGCACGTTTCTTATATCTTTATTTATACAGGGAAGTAGGGTTGGGCGATATGGACCAAAAGTCATATCCCGATATATTTTGGTTGAATATCGATTTACGATATATATCCCGATATTTTTCCGCAAAGTGAGAGCTCTGAAATTATATGTCAAGTCAAAGTCAAATACGAGTAGTTCTATTGAAAACTCACTATAAAATGTAACATAAACACTGTATAACAAAGCTCCGCAAGGTAAAAAAAATGTCTTAATTAAAAATAGCCAATAAAATAAAATAGGGCAGCATTTATATCTAAAGAGTTCACAAAATAAAGTGCTCAGTTTAGTACATTTGAGTAAATAAATGTATTGTTCCTTTCAAAATCAATATTTAAATTAAGATAACTTTTTTTTTTTTAAATCAGCTTGAGATTACCTGTTTCTTTTTGTTAACTTCTCTGAATTTGAAATATCCCGATATAGGCGATATGGTCTAATTCTATATCTCATTAAAAAATATATCGATATATCTTAAATATCGATATATCGCCCAGCCCTACAGGGAAGGCCCAATGAGAGTACGAGACTCTCTTTTTCATGGGCGCCCTGTTTCATAACAGTGAATAACAATACAATATTTACAATAGAGATTTTTTACAAGTATCAATTAAAACAAGCACAATTTTCTTTATACATATCGAATACTAACCGTTTTAGATGTGAAAGAGGCACTAAAGAGTTCAATTGTAAAAGCGTTTGTAGTTCGTTCCATTTGTGGGCAGCGTAATATGAAAAGCCTCTTTTTCCCGTGTCACTCTTTACGAGTCCATTTGTCAAAACCAAACAGTCATGTGACCTGGTGTTGTAGCTACTTGAGCTGTAGTTGAGTTCACGTGCGAGATAATCAGTTTGGATCCCGGTGGAGAGGAATTGTCACGGCGCTGGGACTAGAGTGGCAAGATTAGGGAATACTGAATAATGTCCCCCGCGGAGAACAAAACACCCCGTCCCCATGTGGTCTCACCATGTACAAAACCTACTAGTTCAGACTTCAGGACGTGAAAATCAAACACACATTGTTGTGGACGGGTGGTTGAGGTGTAGCATGTGAGGGACTGTACAGGTGTTTAAAGGGACTGCCAGTTGTTCGTGCAGCTGAGCCGATAAATAAATCAGATCCCAAACAGCCTCAGCTTAATCCCTCTTATACTGTACTCCCTGCACACAACGGGTACAGAGGTCTGTCAACACGGTGACCTCTTTAGCAGGATTTACCTGAGAGCGCATGTGACCAGTGTGGGACCTACGGCAAAGTTATCTGAAAGAGCACAGTCCCATTTGCTCCCCTACGACGTGGTTCATTATTATGCGGTATTAGGTTATTCACGCAAAACACTACTGTTAAAGAAATAATGAAAAAAAAACATACTAAAGTTAAAAGTTAGAAAACCACTATATATTTTTCCCCCCTTTCCCTTGTGCCACCAGACTAGGTCTAAACCTAATCTAAAATCTGAATTGGAGTACATCAGTGGTTCCCAAAGTGGGGCTCAGAGGCACTACAGCCCCAGGTTCATTGAAAAATATTGATTTTGAAAGGAACAATACATTTATTTACTCAAATGTACTACTTTAAATCAGTTTTTGGCCTACGATCATTGCCTTCTGTTGCTTTTGATGTATGTAAATTTTGCTGTAACATTACTTTGAATGGGGTGAATTCATATTCATATTAGGGAGCCCAGTGAGAATCTCGGATCGATAAGGGGGCCGCGATGTCCAGGACTTTTGGGAATGGCTGGAGTAAATCATGTGTTGGGCAAGTTACTTTAAAACTGTAATATATTCTGTATTAGTAGTTACAGTATTAAACATGTCATATGTTTGTATTACATATTACCGTTTCAAAAATGTAGCTGAGTTACACTACTTTGAGTTACTTTTGGTAAAATGTAAAATGAAAATAGTAATAAAGCCACCGACCTCTCTCGTGTTTTGTTTCGACGTCGTTCGCTACAGACTCAAGATCTTATACACTGGTGTCCAACTTGATTTGGCGCATTTTATTTGGGCAGAGTTTGGCATTTTAATACGAACCATTTAAATGCACTAACTCGAGTTACTTGAATTGTAATGAATGACTAATATATTTTTTTTAATATATATTTTTTTTTAAAGAAATACTGGTAGGTAATTAAAACTAATACAGTCTATAAACGCAGATGGCCCTGAAGAAGCCCAAGTACCACAGTTTGAGAAGAAGTCATGCCGTGGATCCACACCTGAGGCTTTCTCTAATACCCATGAGCAGGACGGGCTCCAACTCCAGTTTATTTATACAGTAATCAGCTCATCCTGCACAGTCTCACCCCACTCCTGTCCCAACATGGCTGCTGCTGTGGAGGGTGGACTTGTGTCCAGCGTACACGTGTGTTAGGGTAACGCATGTCTCTGCTACTGCCTGTCAGCTGGACTGTCTGCAAAGTGCAAGTGCATAACACATAGGGATGGGCGGATGGATATCTCGATCCAGGCGACTATTTTTAAAGTATCGATCCTCAAACTCAAATATCGATACTTTCATTTAAATTAATATTTATGTATTTTCTGATATATTACTATATTTTTGTGCGCAAAAACAGCTTTTCCTCCTCCTGCCCTTCAGCATGCCCCGCCCCCTTTCTCCTGCACGTGCTGTGCGCTCTCTCCCCATGCGCTCTCCGCGTCCACAGTAAACAGAACAAGCATGGCCCAGCGCGGCACTGGAGCTGTTTTAGCCCAAATGTTCTGTGCATGTAAAGTGTCCAGCTAGATTTATTAACAGATGAGTAGGGCGTCTGCTTTTTGCAGAAGTTTTCATATAATCAGACCTCTACTGTTATAGCAGTCACAAGTGAAAATAGACCATTCATCTGGTCAAGGCAGGCAAGGCAAGGCAGCTTTATTTATACCTGCATTTCGTACACAAGGCAACTCAACTTGCCTTGCACCTGCCCTTTTTGCACTTGCCTTGTTAAATGGCTCTTTTTGTTGTTCATGTAATCCAGAATATAGAAGACTGTTTTGTTCAGCTGTGTGAAAAAATAAAAATAATTATACTTCCGGTATCGGTATCGGATCGATATCGACTTTTTTGCCCCAGGTATTACTTGGTATCGGATCGAATCCAAAATAACACAATAACACAATATGTACAGGTTATGGAGGAGGTCACACGTAGCTGTATGTTCTGCTCGCAGTACTTGTCATAAGTGGGTCAACTGCCAAACTTTCATTAAAGATCCCATATAATGTATACACACGTGTATAAGGAGGGAGACACACATGTATAAGGAGGGAGACACACATGTATAAAGTTAGTTATGTGCTCATAACAAAACTCCAATAATAACGCCAACATTTTAGATCCATTTAAGTGACATGTTTAAGTTGTTCTACTGGTTTTGTCTATTCGCGGGTTATGTAATGAGACTGTGCCCTCCAGCTGAACACCACGTGGTCGAAATCCTAAAAGGAAATTGAAATTCACCCAAGAGTTGGTTATAATAACACTGTCAAGAAAAGTGCAACAAACCAGTGCGAGGTGGGCTTTTAATTGTTACTGCAGCAGTCTCCATGATGTGGACACAGCCAAAGGGCATAAGCTCTAACACCTCGCGCATACTGCAAACAAATGTTAAACAGATACAATGACCAGCGTAAATCTGGCAATAAAGCCCATGTGGCTTTATACTGATAAAACAAAACAACTATATATCGTGGATGATATTCTGTAGCGGAGGACTCGCTGTGCAGAACTGAATGTTCCCAAAGAAGGACACACCCCCTCCTCCTCGCGCGGCCACACCATCCGCAGAATTAAATTATTATACAATGCAAGAAATAAGACTGTCAATTTAGACACGTCGAAGCTCATTCAACTATAGAAAAGTAAACCCACTGGTCAATTCGTAAACATTTTAAAGGCATTTATTTGGAAAGGAACTTTTTCGGCGTCTGAGAGAAGAAAAACGCGCACAATCACGTTTAAAGCAGCTCATTTTGATCCGGGCGCTTGTTAATCGATTATTCATTATGAAAAGTCTGTCGAGAATGACATGAGAGCACTTTATGAGTGGCTTTGTTTGTAATGAGAGAATACTCACGCGCTGTGGTAGCGGGGGGTTTGAGAGCGCTCCGTGCCAGCGGCCCCACTCTCTGCCATGCCCGTCTGCAGAACATCTTTCTCGGGTGCAAAAAGCAGCGCGGTCCGGCGTCGTTTGTGCAGCTCTCTCTGATAAAGGCACGGTGTGCTCCACGGGTATTAAATGCTGATTGAGAGATGGGAACGGCCCCCTCAACGTGTTTCTCTTGCACGCCCTCTAACGGCGAAAGTACGTAACTACAGAAACATTTCCCTAAAACATCCCATTGGCCTTTAGCCTGTCGGGGCAGCAACTCCCACTTCATTGTCTTTATAGAAGAGGAAAAGAGTGTAGTCTGAGCTGGGCGTTATCTGGCTCTTTATAAATGTATGTTTTTACTTTTGGGACAAAGGCTAGTGATAGCCTAATAACCAGAGGAGAGCCTACTCAAGTAGATCTAGCTACATGTAGCCTACTTGAGTAACTTTGTGAGGTAATTGTCCTTCTTAGGTTGGTTTTACAATTATGGTACTTTTAACTTCTACTTGAGTTATATTATAAAGAAGTAGCCTAACTGTACTCTTAATCCAGTAAAAAAAATAAAATTAAAATAAACTTGTGCCACAGTGAGAAAAAGCTTCATCTTGAGGCATAAAATAGATGTAGTTTGTGTTTATTAGTCATAAAAAAAAAAACGTTTCTTTCTTCCTGGCATTTCCTTTGGAAATACTAGGATATTTATTTGGGCTGGGAGAAAATATCGGATCGGACTTGGATAGCAATACTTTACTTTATTGCGATACTTTCAATATTTGTGTTTGGAGGTATTTTTTAATCATACACTACTTTACTTTGTTTTCCAGAAACATTTACACAGCACTTTGTGACATTTTGTGTTAATGCACTTTTCAATCTAAACACTACAGAAAATGTCAAATGGAATTTGGTTTAAAAACTTTGGACACACGTCTTTTACACATTTTAAAGGCAAACATATCACTTGTTATAATTACTTACTGTATCGCAATACGTATCAGATCGGCCCCCGAGTATCGTGATATGTATCGGATCGTGGCAAAAGTGGATCGTCCCAGCCCTAATATTTATGTAATTTCATTTGTTTTGTTTCTCATAATTCGTCAGTAGTTATTTGTAAATCAGACTTTTACGCTCAGTTACTCAGTAGCATTTTCCACAGGTACTTTTTTTTTTAACTAATATATTTTTCAAACAGGAAAATACTTGTTATTGAACCGGTTTATTTTTTTAACCCAGCGACTCTCCAGCTGAAGGCCATTCACACTATTCATGCAAGTCTTTATTCTGACCATGGCTTTAGTCACAGACCATCTCATCTGTTGCATAAAGTGAGGATGTGTAAAATCAGAAGAATGCTGTTCAAAACTGCGCCGATCGATTAAGACCATGTAGCGATAACCTTTGTCTAGGACCTCATCAGACCGGTCCAACTGTATCTTAGCTACTGCTCGCTTGATCTCCATTTTTAATTAGAAAAACCTTCCTCTCCTTAAGATTAAAGACATGTAACGGATAGCTGCAAAATGTTGCACTGATGTGAAGTCTCTCCTCAGACCACAGCTGCCATTTCTCTGGGTTTAGGCTTTAACGCCCTGGTCCTGTTGGCGACTGAGGAAAGGCATTGCTTTGATTTTTCCTTCTAAAACAAGAGGAAAAGTGAACTTGTATTGACGCTCAATGGGCGAAATGCCTTGCCCTAGGACACACAAACAATACGCTTCCAGTTTTCAGACGACCCCTCTGACAACCATGATGAAGGCCGTGGAATACAGGAATGTACGGGCCGCTCAAGGTTCAAGTGCAATGGGAAACGGAGCGATCGAGCGGATGTGAATATACAGTCGTGCTCTGGCAGGACTGGCACTATATATGAATGAGAACACAAAAAGGTTTCTTTCACTCATAGTTAGTGGTTGTGTGAAGCCATTTATGGTCAAACAACTGAGTTTACCCTTTTTAAATCATAATGAAAAAAAAGACAGAACTAAAATGACCCTGATCAAAAGTCAACATACGCAGGTTGTTAAAGGGATATTTCAGGATTTTTGACATTGGGCCTCATTTCCTAGTTATCCAGAGTGTTGTTGATGTCTGGAGATATGTTTCTTAAATTCACGCAGTTCTTATATTTGAAGAGTCTAGTGGCGCTAGGCTAGGGCAAGGCTAAAGCATTTCTATGGTATCAGTTAGCCTGCATTAAAAACAGTCCGACTTACTCCACAGACTAACAACTAACGCCAGACTAACGATATAAATGTCTGTGTCTATAGAGATTAATTAACCATTTTGCATTTAAAATGACATAATTTTGAGCAGCATCAGCTTCG
The DNA here is from genome assembly GCA_021464625.1 of Proterorhinus semilunaris. Taxonomy (NCBI): domain Eukaryota; kingdom Metazoa; phylum Chordata; class Actinopteri; order Gobiiformes; family Gobiidae; genus Proterorhinus; species Proterorhinus semilunaris. The sequence goes on from CM038349.1 coordinate 10,489,423, forward strand.
TGGCTGTAAGCTAACGCTGCGGCGGAGTGATCTGAGAGAAAATAGTCCCTCAAAATGCAGTGATTCATGTGATATAAGGTCAGTTTCAAAAATTATTCTATTAACACAGACATTTATATCGTTAGTCTGGCGTTATAAGTGATTTGCCTCGGGTGCACTGTGGAGTGGGTCAGACTGTTTTTAATGCAGGCTAACTGTTACCATAGAAATGCTTTAGCCTTGCCCTAGCCTAGCGCCACTAGACTCTTCAAATATATATAAGAACTGCATGAATCTAAGAAAAAATATCTCAGACATCAACAACACTCTGGATATCTAGGAAATGAGGTCCAATGTCAAAAATCCTGAAATATCCCTTTAATACTGTGTGATGCCCCCTTTAACATCAATGACAGCTTGGATTCTTCTGTGGTAGTTGTGGATGGGCCTCTATATTTAAGTTCCTCCTTATTGTGGATCTTGAAACCGTCCATCCATCCATCCATTTTCTTCCGCTTTATCCGGGGCCGGGTCGCGGGGGCAGCAGTCTCAGCAGAGATGCCCAGACTTCCCGATCCACGCACACCTCCTCCAGCTGTTCTGGGGGGACCCCGAGACGACACCAGGCCAGCTCGGAGACATAGTCCCACCAGCGTGTCCTGGGCCTTCCACGAGACCTCTTCCCAGTGGGACATGCCTGGAACACCTCCCGAGGGAGGCGACCAGGAGGCATCCGGAACAGATGCCCTAGCCACCTCAGCTGGCTCCTTTCGACGTGGAGGAGTAGCGGCTCGAGTCCGAGCTCCTCCCGGGTAACTGAGCTCCTCACCCGATCTCGGAGGGTGCGCCCAGCCACCCTGCGGAGGAAACTCATTTCGGCCGCTTGTATTCGCGATCTTGTCCTTTCGGTCATTACCCAAATCTCATGACCATAGGTGAGGGTGGGAACGTAGATCGATCGGTAAATCGAGAGCTTTGCCGCTTGGCTCAGCTCCCTCTTCACCACAACGGTCCGATACAGCGACCGCATCACTGCTGACGCCGCACCGATCCGTCTACCGATCTCACGCTCCATCCGTCCCTCACTCGTGAACATGACCCCGAGATACTTGAACTCCTCCACTTGGGGCAAGGACTCCCCACCGACCTGAAGCGGGAGAACCACCTTTTTCCGGTGGAGAACCATGGCCTCAGATTTGGAGGTGCTGATCCTCATCCCGCCCGCTTCACACTCGGCTGCAAACCGCCCCAGTGCGCGCTGGAGGTCCTGATTTGATGAAGCCAACAGAACAACATCGTCTGCAAAGAGCAGAGATGATATTCTGAGGTTCCCAAACCGGACACCCTCCGGCCCCTGGCTGCGCCTAGAAATTCTGTCCATATAGGTAATGAACAGAACCGGTGACAAAGGGCAGCCCTGCCGGAGACCAACACGCACCGGGAACAGGTCTGACTTACTGCCGGCAATGCGATGCAATCTTGAAACCGCTACACTTTATTTTCTTTTTAAATATATATATTTTTTAAGTGTCCTGTATTTCAGCTGAAGTTCTCTCTTGTTTTTTCTTTTCATCCACAATTTTCCTGCCAGTTGTTACTGACATTTTTGTTGGTCGACCTGACCATGGCTTGGATATCTTTTTTTGTAACCCTTTCCCAATTTTATACAGTTCAACCACATTTTCTCGCAGATCCTTTGACAATTCTTGTGCTTTCCTCGTGACTCAGAAACGTCAGTGCAGCCCTGGATGACAGACACAAGGGTCACAAGGGTACCTTTTATACAAACACAATAATTACAATATTGAAACGCCTCATTTGAAAGCTAAGACCTGATCGTAACTTTTAGTTTTTTACCAGCCAAAATGAACATGTGACCGGTTCGTTACTGCGGGCCCTGTCAAAAAAAAAAGGGGGAGAACCCGATATTGTCAAATTGAACAGAAAGTGCCACGGATACTATAAAGACACGTTTATTTGTACAAAAATAATAATCATGAACATATTTTGTTACGGAACATTATTAATATAGTACAGTATGTATTAGCGACGTGTGCAGTGGAAAGTAAACGGCGCCTTTGCTTCTCATCCCGGCGGTTTCTAGGACGCTCCAGGAACAATTGTCCAGAAAACCTACACAACAATTGATCCTGGAGCGTCGTGGAGAACGTGATCGAAAGTAAAGAAGCCGTGCTGACCACTCATACAGCCGCTGGGTCGCTTATAAAAAGGTTAAAAAGTTGCATAATGTATCTTTAAAGATCGTGCAACCATAGTAAAAACCCTCTGTAGGCTCCGTTGCTGTGGGCGCTCGATTTAAAGTGCAGACCCCCACAGTAAAGACCTCCGCACTGATAACCAGCCCCGACCAAAAGCACACTTGACCTCGCGGACCCCCTTGATTTATAAAAATCTCGACCACTTCGAACCACCCGCTAACCGTGCACTCTTTAGCAGCAACTCCAGCTTTCCTTTTCCGCCATCGTCTTGCCGGTCACTTTGAACGACCCGTTGCACACGGAGACGTAGTTCCCCGACCTGTGTCTTTTGAGTTTTGCAGCCACAGTGAGGACAATGTCTTCGATCTGATCCAGCTGAATCGGCGTCCGTCCTGCTCTCTGGGACGCCTTGGAAAGTCTGTTTGGCGGGATTTTGGCCGAGGTTTCGAAAAACATCATGCCGTGGGATTTGGCGAAGCTAATGGCCGTCTGTTGGTTCACCTGATGATCCGCTCTGGTCGGGACGCGCAAGTCGCTCTTGTTACCGACTAAAAACCTGAGGAGAAAAGAGAAATAAAGATTTGCATTGGCCAGATTTCCACCACTAACAAACTCTTTGATTTCTGGTTTAAAAAAAACATTACAGGTTTCCGATTGTGGAAGGCATAAATCATTTCTGCAATGTGGGCAGAACTGTGGCACTGCACGGAGGTTACAAATTGGACTCCCACTCGTATGGAATTTGCAGGTGCTCTTATTTCCCTCATGATCCTGAAGCAAACATAAGAAGTAAATCCTCTAGAAACTGCAGTTACGCCTAAGACCTGAGGTGGCAGTAGTGAGCACTAATGTGAAATAATGTGAACATTTTAATATTTTCAAAGAAAATCCCATTAAAACATAGATGTATTTTTGTGTTCGGTTTACTTAAATCTTTGAGTAAACACAACACAAAAATAAAAATAAAGACAAATATTAACACTCAGTGTCGCGAGTTACTATTTAAGTAAGAGTATCGATACCAAATGTAACAAGTGAATTTCTTCATTGTGAGTTCAATAAAGGCTCATCTTATCTTAATTTTAACATGGACTAATATATGTAGAAGTAAAAAGTACTGTATGACAAAACTACTTGCAGAAGTAGTACAGTTACTTCAAAAAGTACATGTAAATGTAACGGATTACTAGATCCATCTCATAACATCTAATGATAATATCTCCAAATATATTGTTATTGTGATTTATTTTTCATGTCGCCCTGCCCTACTATTTAGACAATTAAGGATACATTCTCACATTATACACACTATGCCCGATTCTGTCGGACCTTGGAAGCTAAGCAGGGAAGGGCCTGGTCGGTACTTGGATGGGAGACCGTTTGGTAACACCAGGAAGCCTAGCGAATGTAGAGAGTGAGTGAATGGTTGGTGGTGGTCGAAGGGCCGATGGCGCAGACTAGTTGCCTCGCGTCTTTGAGTGTCCAGAAAAGCGCTAAATAAAACCGATGCATTATTATTATTACTACTACTACAACATAATAAAAATGTCACATGGTTTATTTCCATCCAGTGTTGCATGCACTTTTATTAATGAAGAGTCAATGATGTTCCCCCACTTATTCTTCCAGCTTTTGAAAATGTGTTGGACAGTTCTTAACCCGTTTTTCAAAAAGCTTCTTCCTCAAACAGACAAAACATTTTACGGACTGCCACAGGATGACTTTCAACATTGTTGCACAAGAAATGAGAAGCTACTCATTGCATCATACGGGTTTTAAATAGAACGTTGCCACGTGAAAGATAATCACCCATGTAGTAATTGTCCAATCAGAGGCGAGGCGCATACCTATTTGCTTAGATAAATCCAGGGGGCGACTTTGGCGACCGGCGCTGTATCATTTTGGTCACTAACTATGAAGGGCGTACTGCCGCCATAGTTAAGTCAAGTATCCACAAAGCAGGAAGTAGCTCTCAGGGGAAAAAAGTTTGAGAGCCTTTTTCTATGACTTGGTGTCCGTTCAAAGCCATTAACTGTTATGTAAAAGGATTATATTCTGTTTGCCTGTTACCTCGGGATATCCTGGCCGAGAGAGTTCTGCCGACACTCCTCTATCCAGGAGCTGAGTCCGTTGAAGGTGGCGGGACAGGTGACGTCGTATATGAAGAGCACAGCGTGGACGTTCCTGTAGTAATGCTGCACCATGGACTTCCGAAACCGCTCCTGCCCCGCCGTGTCCCACAACTGAAGCTGCAAGAGTCGAGAGTTAAGACAAATAGTCAGGAACGGGGATAAAAAGTGACAAAGTGATAAAAAAATTGATAAAAAAAAAAAAAAGAAAGAAAATGCAACAAAAGAGCAACAGAAAAGTGTCAGAAAAGGGACAAAAGGCTATGAAAATGTGGCAAAAATGTGACAAACGCATTATTTTTTTTATTATTATTTTTTTTTAAGTCAAAAAGTGACGACAATGTGAGGAAAATTATCTGTTTAGATGAATTTTGTATGTTTGGGTGAAGCCACACTGTAGAAAATGTGCTTGGTTAAGAGGTTAAACCAACTGTCACACAAAGGGCTGCATTATATGAGAACAAAAATAATAAAAAATCTGTAAGTTACCATGAGTTTTTGTCTTAGGCTGTGTCATCAAAACGCTCCCTATTGTGCCAATGTTTATTATCGTAGGGCTGCACAATATATCGCCAGATTATCTTAGAATAAGGAAGACACAAAGACGGGACAAAATACTTAACACTCGATTAGGGTAAAGAGAAAGGCGTGAATAAACCAGGAATGATGTGTTCTTGGGCTAAAACACTTTACCCATCTTGTAAATGTGAGGGTCTCGGCACAGATTGGCTGCTATGTTAAGTCGGTCACCTCCAGGGCAGCTGTGGCTACGTCTTTCCACGGTTCCACCATCGAGAATTGCCGAGTATAAGGATTAAATTATGACAGTGCTAAAACCGCCCGTGCAGATCAAGGTGCAAGACCAGAATGATCCTAGACTGAAATAGTACTAAAAGAGAGACTAAGTCAGGAGTAAATCAAGCTAGTACTGAGCCTAAAACATGAATAACATCCAAATATGACTCCCAGGCGACTACGAAGGTTGAAATCCACTGGTCTTATACCTACTCATTAACCTCTTAACCCCCACCTGAACCGAGCACATTTTCTCCAGTTTGCCATCATCCAAAAAATAAAATAATAAAAAATAAAAAAACGTCTTGGGAAAAAAAAGCTTCTAAATAGTGACAAAACCGAAGATGAAAACGCAACAAAAACAGCCACAAAGAGAAACAAAAGAGCTCCCGAAGTCATGTGACTTAATTCGACAAAAAAGCCACACAAAAAACCCCCAATGAAAACGTGACCAATATAGCTACAAAAAGTGATGGAGGAAATAAAAAGGGACAAAGACTGTTTAGATCAGTTTTGAAGGTCTTAGCTTTCAAACGAGGCGTTACTCTAGCCTAGATTCCTGTGCAGAAGTTTTAAGATTTGGGTAAAGCTGGTAAGAGGTTATGGTCTTGGTACACTGACGAGCAAAAGGATGGCAAGGATGTGTTAAAAATGCATTTGGAAACACACAGAGGAGGAACCACCAGAACAAAGCAAAGGCTCACTGTGTACTTTTTGCAATAGAAAAAACACCGCTTTCTGTTTGAGAATCTTCCAAGTCACACATTACTATGTTAAAAAGGGAAAGTTTTAAATCTTTTTTGCTGGGATTTTGACCAAACTGAACTTGTAAACAAATGCAGGCACTTCCTCTTTCAGTATCCACTATTGCAATATCATGATGATGATCCAAAATGTCCATAACAAAGACCTTTACCACAATGAGACAAATTGATTTAGAGAATTACTAGGCTGTATATGTTCAATTGATCAGACCTTTCACACACACCCTAAACACTGGATTGTGGACCAAATCTCTTTAAAAAAAAACATATATATATAGTTATTGGTGCGTCCTACATTGTAAACATTGGCTATTTCTCCATGATCTTCCGCATCCAAACTGGGACCCACCTTGATTTTCTCCCCGTCTATCTCCACCATCCTCTCTCGGAAGTCCACGCCGATGGTGGCATCGGCTCTGCAGGGGAACTCTCCTGCGCACAGCCGGTGTGTCAGGCAGGTCTTCCCCACGCCCGAGTCCCCAATCATCAGCACCTTGAAGGTCCTGTGCCGGCTCAGCAACGACGACACGCTGCCCAAGGAGCTGGAAAACTCGAGCGAAGACTCCATGAGGAACTTTGGTGCCTAGTCGAAACCCACGCGCGAGACCGTGGCTCGAGGTTGGAACAAGTTGCCTCTGCCCGAGAGACGCTTCTTCAGTGCATTTTTGACCCACTCATTCCCTCCTCCTCCGCTCTGGGTTTGTGCCATGCGCAGGCAGAGGGAGCAGCGGAAGGGCAGAGGCGTTTCCTGGGAGGGCGTAAAGGCGACCTTTGGAATGCGCTCTCGGCGTGTTTAAAAAGCCATTGCAAATACAAGCGCAAGTGAGTTTCCCCATTATGGGATCAGTTAAGTTTCATCTGAAGCGCACAGGTTATTTAGGCTGTATGTGTGGAAATGCCTGTTTTCTTATGACAAAAGAAAGCATTTAGATTGACCAGCTTTTCATTAGATTAAAGAGACACTGCGTAACATTTTGGACTATAGGCTACTGTTGCAATCAGTACGAAACATCCTGATGACGAGCTCAACCAGAAAAAAGAATGGATTTTGGATGAGAACCTAACTTATCTAAAGCTCAAATTCTGCTAACTTTGGTCAACATCTCCATGGAGACGAGCTGGAGACGTACCCACTCTCGGTGACGTTACAGCTGAGCCGCTAACAGCAAAACACACGTTTGTCTGTTCATTTATGAGGTATTTTTAAATGATGAAAATATCTGTCATAAAATAAATGCTTGTATTTACATTTTATTTACTGGGTATTCTACGCAGTGTGGCTTTAAATATCTTTATAAATTGCATGATCTTGTTGATGTGAACACAGCTGTGATGTACAAGGCACACGACCTCATGCTTCCTCACGGGTTACAAGATATGTTTCAAACAAGGGAATCCAGATACAACCTCACAGTAATATATGCTACAAAAAACCATGGCGAGGACCAAAGAGGAGGTGTATATGAAGGGGTTGATCTATGGTTTGTGTTTGTGTATTACCATCGTTGTTATTAGAGTAACTGTATTATGTGCCATCTTTGGTCATAGTGTCAGAGCTTTAATGAGGTTGGGCTGTATAAAGTCTCAACTTAAGCCTAAACCCCTTCAGCCAGGCATCATTTAGCACTTCACATACTTAAAGTACATGTATTCTTACTGTATAATGTACAAGAGCATTGAAAATATGTGCTCTGTTTATAATGACCTAAGAAATAAACTACGAAAAATAAAATTGAAAGCCGAGAATCTCTTCAGCTACTTAACTTCTGGAGGCCCACTCTGGCACCAATTAAAACTGAGTTGGATTGAGGAGGAGCTGAAGATCACGGATAATATGTATATTAATGTGCCTTTTGAACACAGAATTAGTGCCTTATTGAAATTGTTTCAAACTATGTTAGGCAGTGGTAGCCATCTGTAAAAGGGAAAAAATAAATATCCATCCATCCATCCATCCATCCATTTTCTCCCACTTGTCCGTTGCCGGGTCGTGGGGGCAGCTGTTGGAGCTGCCCAAGTCACATAGCACCAGCCCCTATGGCTCCTCCTGCAGGTGGTGGGTCCACGGGAGGACGGCCTCATGGTTCCAAACGGTTCCAAATGGGCCTGTTGGTCTCTCATAGGGGGCCCATTCACACTCTCATTCATACACCAGTGTACGCAGACACTGGAGGCAAGGAGGGTGAAGTGTCTTGCCCAAGGACACAACGACAATGTGCACCTTCAGGAGGCGGGATTCGAACCCCCGACCTTCCGATCATGAGCCGACCCGCTCTACCATCTGCGCCACCGTCGCCCCTACCAGAAAAAAAATAAATAAAAAATAATAATTTATTCACTTGCTTTGTGTTGGAGATTGTACATGAAATGAGACTGTTGTTGTAGTTGTGTTTCCTTTCGTTTGTGTTGGGTCACGGAGGGGTACGCTGTGTGTCTTTGTACTTTGTAACATGTTCCCTGTACTATATTGTGATTTGATTAATTGTTTTTATTTCAATGATGTCGGGGCTTATAAGCTTTTGCTTCAGCCCACTCCTTTTGAGCAGAATTTTAACTGCTCAAATAAACTAATAAACTAAACTAAACTCTTCATGTCCAGACTGGTTCCATTATCCAAAGCATCTGGCAACTCCATGTGTGGAGCTCCCGTTTCTTTTTGATAAAAAAAAAGTAAAAAAAAAACTGATGCGTCATGTAATGGTTCTGGAACTGTGAATGAATAAATTAACAAAACAATTGTTAAAAAAAAAAAAAACTATTTTTTTTAACACATACATTTCTCCATCGTGAGACATCTTATAACAGGTTTGCCTCATACCTAGGGTTACGTTTATGGAATATTCATACACACAAAAACACATCTTTTGCCTCGCAGTAACATAAGGCAATTCTTGACCGTTATCAGTAGAAAAGCACAAAGTTAAATTAAAATGATTAGAATCAGTGTCAACGGTGTTGCTGCCACCTGCTGGTCATTTGTCTCCACCTGGATCATCTCTTAGCTGGAGCCCCTTTCACTACAGCGCGAGTGTTGAAGTTCAAACTCTTCCTCCGGGACTATGTTGAGGTCCCGCCGTGACGTCCCACGAAAACTACGAATCATCTTAAATCGAGAGTAGAATGAAATGAAATGGCCACAATTGTTTTCTTCGATTTTAATACAAAAATCCAGAGATATCATACATCATCATCTCATTTTTCACCTTTCACATGAGATCCCAAATTAGAGGAAAAAAGAGGAAGAACAGAGGTGCACAGTAACTAATGCGGGCCAGATGTTAAAATGGAAATAAATGCCTTTATGTTCATGACCGGTTTGTGACAATGTTCGTTTCCTGCAGCGATCAAGTTGACGGTGAACTTTTTAAATACAGCAACAACAAAAGTGGCTCGGGGGGGGGGGGGGGGGGGGGCGTGAACTTTCAAATCAAGATTCAAAATGATTATCGTCAACGGTGAAGTAAAGTTTGATCTTTACGTTTTTTGCACAAAGACAGGAAGGCGTCTTATGTATTGCTTAGTTCTACCCAGCGCTCTCCAGTCCAAAATTTTGTAAAAAAAATAATAAAATAAAGTTTAAGAATAGCCGTGTACTTGGATTCGGAGCAGTACATACATACCCTTTACAGTTACAGCCTGTGCTACAAGGTGCTCCATATTAGCCTTATTAAAATGGTTAGATTACAGGTTTATTCCAAAGTTAACCCCAGGAAGCACGGCCTGTCCGAAAACCTCTTGTACAGAGCCATAAGTCCTTACAGTCCTCTTTGCGTGGGCAGCAGCGTCGTGTGCAGTATTACAGAGCGGGTGAGGGGGTTACAGTCGATTTGAATACCTTTGCTGGATATCGTCCGTGTTTAAGATAAAAAATGTCCTCACTCGGTAACTTCTGTGCAGCTTCCTACAGATCCGTCCAAAAGATCCAGTCAGCTCAGACAGACTCCCATCATCACCATCACCACCCTGGGAGAGTCCCACTTCTGTTAAATTAGCATTTCTGTTTAAAATACGGGTAAGCACGAGGGGGCAGCGACACAGCGCGTCCATCACAATCCCTTCCCCTCCCAAAAATAAAATAAAAAAGGTATGATTTTAGCTTGACACAAAAGTAAAATGGCCATTCTTCCGTCGTCCTCTTTCTCCCCCCTTTCCCCACAAATGAATACACTCGACATGCACGCAAACACACATGCACTCTTGAACACACGCACACAGTCTTGATTTTTCACCGTTTGGGAGGGGAGCCAAGCCATGCCAGGTCAGACCCGCTTCCGCCGAGCCGAGAGAACGAAAAACGCACATATTTCGGTCCCCGCGTCTGACTCTGCGAAACGGCTGCCAGGCGTACCCCAAGGCTCCGTACTAGGCCCAATTCCTTTTTCTTTTTTTTTTTGTCATCCGCAGCCGTTTTTTCTCCGCTGTGCTCACATCTCGTTGCCGAGCTCCTCCGTCTCCGTGGAAAGGTCGCCGTTGGCCATCTTGGTGTTCTCCTCGTAACCCGGGGGCATGAAAGCTAAAGTGTAGGGGTAAAGCTTGTGGCACTCGGCGCGGTACGCCTCCGCTCGCTCCTTGCAGTCACCCAAAGCACCGTTTCGAAGGTTCTCCAGGACTTCAGTGCAGATCTGAAGGGAGGGGGGAAATAAAACACTTAATGTCATTTACACCATACTCAAAGCTTTTGAGATAATGGTTTTAATCTGCATTGTTATAAACTGTAGGAATAAAAACATGCTTTATGATTCTCAAACTGTGGTATTCATACTTGGGCCTATTCTCTGGCATTTCAGACTACTCTAAAGTGGGAGTATTATACTTTTTGTAGGTATTGAGTAATAATGTCAAACACTATTTATCACTGTTACACTTTGTTGCAGTATTAATTTCGTCGACTAAAATATTTAGTCAAAGTGATAAAATTGACTAAAATTGGACTAAAACTAAATTAAAAGTTTTTCATGCGACTAAAACTATGACTAAAATGTCCAGATATTTTCGTCGACTAAAATAAGACTAAATAAAAATGAAAAGGAGAGACTAATATCATCCAAACTTCTATTGACCGTCTGAAAGAGCCTCATATCATGTAAATTCACTGCCAAAGGAACAGCTCTGAGCTTTGTTCATGAGGGAGCAGCTCCATGAAGCAGGACCTCGATTAAATATGATTGTATTAATAATATTCATTATAAAGTCGACTAAATTGACTTGCAATTTTAGTCGACTAAAACTCGACTAAAATTGAATTCAATTTTCGTCAAAAGACTAAGAATAAATTTAAATTAAAATATGTTGTCAAAATTAACACTGCTTTGTTGGTTAGAAAACACTTTATTGATCTAAAACAGCTAAAACAAAATATTCATGACCAAGTGAACAACCATAAGCCCCTCCCACTGCTTCTCTTGCTCAAGCAGAAAAAAAAAAAAAAAGTCACTTTGCGATGAGAGGATTAAGCTTAACGAGCGATCAAGAGATGAAGAAAGTATTTCCTGGATACAAAGGACTTTTAGAAAGAACTTTTTGGGTACATCCGAATCGAGCAAATTGGTGAGAGGTCTAAGCCCAAACCAAATGTGCATCAGCGTCGGCCATGGCAAGTGGCAAAAGGAGCCTGTATGCTTCCCATCATATCTCCTTTAGCATATGGACATCTGGAGGTTCCTCACCAGCGATTAGGAGCTACAGTTATGCGCCATCCCATAAGCCACCGTAGCGTATATCCCCCCACCCTCGAGTGATTCATGCACTCATTCACTGTTGATTGACAGGCGCACAAGCCAAACTTGATAAAAGTGACAAAATACATGTTAATCACCACAGCAAAGTCACATCTCACGGTTTCAAAGAGCCGCCTCAGTAAATGGCCTGAATGAAGGCAGTTTGTGCTTTTGCTCTCATTCAGAAGACACTTAAAGCCACATGGGTCATTTGCATACAGTGGCCGGAGTGTTTTTATAATCCAATACTATATGGGGTGTTTTGTTTTTATGAAACAGCTATTGGTGATGTCACTTCCCCTGTTGTTTCCGTCGCTGGGCAAGGGCGGTCGGATTGTGCAAACGCAGCTGAAGCTCTAGTTCTGCATAGGGATCCAACGGTTGACCGTATCATGTGACAAGGGGATAGGAGCTAGGATCAGGACATAGGAGCTATTATTCGAGGAATTCGGAAGCAGCCCTAGGGAACAGGAGGAGGTTTTTGAGAGCTGTGGCCCTGTCCCACTAAGAACATCCTCTGGGGAAGTTTCAAAGATTACTCAAAGTGGTGCACAACTCCAGGTATGTTCTTGATAAGAAGAAATGCATTATTTTGGGTGCCTCAGCTTTGACCTTTTACGTTTTATAATTTGAAAATATGTCTCCAAGAATTAAATAGTAACAACAAAATAAATGCGAAAGAGCTGGCGAAAATCTTGACTGGGGCTCCTCCTGCTGGCAGCAATATGAATACATTTCTTAAAAAAATAACTTCCAGGTTGGACGTACGGCGTGGTTAGCAACTCCAGCATGGCGTGATGAACACACTCCCAGCACAGAATGGCTAAAAATCGATAATGTTGGACTATGGGCTTTAAAAATGTGGAGGGCAGGAAGAACAGAACGAGGCGCTGACACCGTAGAAGAAGAAACAGCTACATTTAACAGCTTCGAGGGTTACTAAAACTGCGTGAATGACGACCACTGCTATTGCTGGGTTGCAGGTTCTAGGATGTGATGATGTCACCGGACCCAGCGGGGGGCAGTTTTTCCCATTAACAACATTACACTTTCACAAGTCGTAGCTCAAAAGAAAATGTATGAATTACAAAAATTATCATTAGTATCAGTCACTGGGTCCATGAACTCTCTGTACAAGACCAAAAATGTCCTCAAAAACAAAATAATCTTTCCTCCATATAATAGTATTGGCCTTTGGAATGCTGTGATGTCACCTGCAACCCAGCAATACACACTTAAAATGACCATGGACTAACGCCATCAAACAAGCGACACAAATGCGAGAACAATAGGTGGCCGTAGCAATCCCGACATTACCTGGATGGTTCTGTTGTCGAGTGAGTCGTCGAGCGCCGAGGCCAACTCTGCCGCTTTAGTTTCCGTTGATGAATCCAAATAGGCCATCATCTTGGCAGCTACAAAAACACAACAAAAATATCACTTTGTACGGCTATGCAGACAGTGACGGCGCCGAAGCCGATGTACACGAGGCCTACCAGCCAGTCGGTGTGGTATGGAGTTGCTGTGCTTAGTGAGGTAGGCCTGGTTGAAGCTCTTCGCATTGCTGTCTCCAAACAACCGGGTTATTTCTTGTTTCAAAACCGTCCGCACAACATCAGGTAGGCCTTTGCTTTCAGAGACTGGACAGAGATATTGAAATTATTATTATAGTGTTTTCCGTCTTCCCGTGACTGCAGATGTGACTTTCCTCATTCCCCACAGCCGTGCTCACTTTCCTGGGTAAAATAAAGTGCAAGTCATACCTCCTTTGAAGAAGCGTACGAGACACTGGTGCAGCCAAGGGTGGTCGGAGTCGATGGCTAACGCTCTCTTCACCGACTGGAGCATCAACAGGTACTTTTCTGAAATCATATTGCAAATGGTATCAGCAAAGTTTCCACCCTTTCCTCGTTGCAGGTCGTAGTTTTGTTACTAACCTTTTCTGAAGTAGATTTCAAAGGCCAGCAAGTGTGTGTCTATTTTATCTTTAATCAGGTGCTTCAAAGGCATCAGGAACTTGACGGCTTCCTCCAGTGGATTTTCTACCTGCAAATGTCAAAAACAATACGATTGTCATTGCTGCAACGTCAGTGGATGCGGGACGCGTGATGTTGAGGTTTGTTAGGGTTTTAAAGAAGGGGAAAAGACAATGAAAGACGAGCGCAATGACCCATTTAAAAATATACATTGCACAAGTAATGTGACTGCAAGGGTTGAGTAACAGGAAATGGGACAAAAACGCAAGACCTCAGTCAGCAGTATTTCTTAGGACATGCAGTTAGGGCTGGGCAAGAAATAGAATTTTAATCATTAATAAAGGTCGATTTCAATAATCACGTGGTTGTAATTGGCAGGCCAGTCCTGTCGCAGAAAAAAAAGCAGTGGAACGGGGCAGCAGGAAGCGTCCACTTGTTTACAGAGAAAGCGTTTGTAACAACTACCAATGGGTCATTTTAACAAAACTGCGGAGAAATGTAAAATTATCAAGATGCTGAAGACGATGTAGCGCCTCTTAGGTCAAACCCAGGGAATCACTCGGACAAACAGGAAGCCGGCACGCGACAGCAGGAGAAGAGGATCTGGTGAATTTAACAATAAACTTGTCTAATGGGCAAAACAGACTCTCGAGGAGTCGTCAGAGGATATTTGCACGTTTCACCTTTGAGGGGAAAAACTATGGCTGCGTTTATTTTGGATCGCTGTAGCTGAAAGTGGAGTGGATTAGCTGGACTTCTGACAGTGATTTGTATGTTTGATCTGTCTTTTACACTCATAAATGCACAGTTTACTAGTATTTCGCTCACTGTGTGCTTCCGACATTCTTAAAACACATCCCCCTTCTAATCGAAAATCAAGATCAATCAATATATTATGGCAATTTTTTTTTTCTCCAAATCGCCCAGCCCAACATGAAGCAGTAAATCAATTTGAAAACGGTTAATTTTAAAACCCAGTTTCCAGCACCCACCTTCACGAGTTTGTCCGGGATGAGCTCCTCTTTGGGGCCCCCGATTTCCTCGTCGTCGTCCTCCTTCTTCTTCTTCTGGTTTTTGAGCTGCTTCTCTTTCTCCGCGTTCTTCTTCTCCTCCTCGAGCTGCGCTTTCTTCTGGGCTCTCCGCTGTTTGTTCCGAAGCTTTTTCAGCTCTTTATCCGAGAGATTAGCTAAACCATCGCGAAGACAGAAGGCGTCACGATCCCAATTTGTAAAAGCACATTGTAATGACCACGAGGGTAATCCTTATTCCTTACCAGTGTCGGCCTGTAGCTCCTTGCTATCGTCCGTCAGGGGATTGTCGTGAAGGCTCAGGTAGATTTGTATGGCTGTAATGGCGGCCTTGTAATAAAAGGGATGCATGCGGAGCACATCTTCCAGCTTTAATAGGTCTACATAGGAGCGTAGCGTCATCTTCCTCATACAGTAGGTGTGGAAGTCAAACTGGTCGTCTGTGATCTCTACAAAATGCTGAAATAGGAAGAGAAAAAAAGCATTCATTGATTATTATTATTAGCGTCACTCCACCCGACTGCAGTAAACCAAATGAGTGAGTCTCAAGTGACGAGAAATTACGACCGTTGTCAAAGCAATTGTCCATTTTAAAATAAAGCTTTTCAAACGTAGAAATAGATACACAGATAAAGCATTCGGTCTCAACACACACATGTACAGAAACTTGTCAAAACATTTAGTTGTTAGAATTAAACCACTTTGCATCGCAATCAAGGAAGGATTAGGATTTTCTAGGCTCGACATTTACATGATCAAAAAACAAAACTCAAAACTGAAAGAACAAACCTTTTGAGATGTTACTCTAGATAATATTAACCTCTTACCCCTCCACCGTTACCGAGTGCATTTCCTCCAGCTCGGCTTCACCCAAATCCAAAAGCTTCTACACTGGAGCTCGCAGACTACAGGCCAGTGTAACGCCTCATTTGAAAGACCTACAAAACTGAGCTAAACGGATGGGAGGAACCCGGCTGAACGGAGGAACAGGACCACATGAACTGAAGCTCCAACAAGGACTGGATGTTCTGCGATCTTGGCCCGTCTGCTGAGGGACTCCGTGGGTCTCCATGTCCTGTCCGTCCATGGGAGTGGATCTCTCCTTCTGTGGACATCATGTTTGCCTGGATACTTAATTCACCTGAACTCTAAATTGTCTTATTTACTGTTCTGTTTTATTGCCTTAATGTTCGGTGCAGCCCAGTGAGGCAACTCCTGCTGTGATATTGGGCTTCACAAAACCATTGATTGACTGATTTTCCCTCGCGTTGTTGCCATGTTGTCGTCACTTTTATACACGTTCCATTCCCATCTAATTTCTGGACACTTTTTGTTGATCTGTTTTTGCCACAGTTTTGTCGCCTTTTTCTTGGGTCACTTTTTTGATGCTTTCTCCGTTTTGCGTTTTCATCCGTGTTTCCTTCTCGTTTTTGTCGCCATCTTTTTTTTCCCCAAGAAGCTTTTAGTTTTGGGTAATGCCAAACTGGAGAAGACGTGCTCAGGTGGCGGTTAAGCGTGTGAAAGTGGCCTCTGAACACAACACTAAATCATACAAGGTTAAAGTTCTGATTTTGGATTAATAATGATTGAAGAACAACAAGAGTTTACCTAAATGTCGTGAAATCAACGTGCGATGCTTCTACCTTTATATTCATGTGCAGGGAATCTGGAAAGAACGATGACTGACAACTTTGAGAACCCAAGTGTACACTCTTATAGCAATTGCTGCAAATGGCCCATGGTTTTAAATGGTCAAAAGTCATAATAATGGCTTAAAAGAAAGGAAAAGGTCATGTGAATGAAACCCATGAATAGAGAATCAGCAGTGATTGGTTGCCAGCGTTTGTCTCTAAATGTCGACCTTGGGGCAAACGGACGATTGTCGAGGATGCACCCTAACCTCAAGCACTAGATCATTGCTACAATCATCCATAAGCCACAATTGATAAGAAATTGGTAATTGTGTGTAATAACCTTTTTTCTCGACTGCAACACGCTCTAGATGAGTTTACTAGAGTGCAGGCTAGAGACTTGGGACGAACACAAAATAGCACAAGAAATCATGTTTAGAATACATCAAGATCGACTTGACAACCCAAGCATTTGTTAAACGTCCGGCAGCAAGAGGCGGCAGCATTTGCAGGAACCGAGGAGCTTTCAAAACAGGCCCTACTCACCCTTTCAATTTCATGGCACTTCTTTAAGGCTTCGCCAACTTTGTTCATGCCTTTATAGGCGAGTGCACACTCCGTCTGGAACCACATACACTGCATCTCATTCAGATTTTCCACCGCCGACGCTCCCTCCTGCCAACAGACCAAGAGCAAAGCACATGATGCAAATGTAATCACACACAAATCCAGACAGCACATTATTGTTCTGATATCGGTGTTTTTCCCCCTGAAAACCAATAAGGTTTATTGCACAGTCCCTCCAGGATTTTGCGATCGCAACTATTAACGCAACATCAAGCACACTCCATGAAATCAGAGCGGAGTTGCAACTTTCCCGCAACTATTCCAATAATCCGCAATTTCCTTTGCAACTTTTCCTTCACTCCGCACTTATGCGTAACTAAAGTGTTTCTGATCAGTTCAAATCGATCTGACCTGTTATATTTCGTGTAAATGCCCAGCGCCTCATTGTACTACATTTTGACAACTTTTCACAAAATACACAATTTCAAAATAGAGCTAAGAAAAAAAGATTATGTTGGAAAACAGTAGGGGACAGCACTACAATGTTAAGAACTACTGTAGAGCCAAACGCCGTCTCAAAAATATATCATTTTTAATAATAGGTTTTTCAAAATTATAAGAATAATATGCGGTTAATTTCTTTCTTTTTTAACTGTGGTTTATTCAAAAATGTAAATAAAGTGACAGAACGATTGACCATTTTTTTAGTGAGTGAGTCTGGGATCATTTATACACAAAATTATGAATATGTAGTATGTTTAAAAAAAAAAAAAGTTTAAAAATCGCATCAGGGCAGGTGGGTTATTTTTATGTAATATATCGATTATTGCAGTATCGTACGGTTATTGTATTGTGAGCTGAATCGTTTGTAGCCAGAGGTTCCCAAACAAAACCACCACTAGCATCAGTCACACACACGATTTGACCATCCTCACAGTACACAACAATGAATACTGCCTTCTGCATCCAATGTCAAAGCAAATTCATTAACATTTAGGAACATCATCTATAAAATCAGCTGTTAGGGCAGCTGGATGGGGGTTTGTTGGTGGGGAGCTTATTGCCCTCTTCAACTGGACCGCTCTACACCCTGGCTTTTTAATGCACCACACTGTGCAGGGCTTACATCATACTTCACACATAACTCAAATAAATACATTTTTATTATTATTATTATTTAAACTCAAAATGAAAATTATATTGAGGATGGTAATGACAGCTGGGAAGTAGCAAGATCTCGGAGTATAATAAGTATTAATGCTTTTTAATGCATTACACTATGTAGGGCTTTCCTAATACTAAAAAAAATAAAATAATAAATTATAAATAATAATAATAAAAAAAAAAAAAAAGATGAAATTGTACACAAATTGATATTATACTGACAACTGGGAAGTAGCAAGATCACAAAGTATAATATATACTGTTGCATAGTAACGTGCCTTTATAACATTAAAATAGTGACTCCCGGTAATGTTACACTAGTGATTTTAGTAATGTACCAATGTTTGTAAGAAATATATTAATGCCCCCTTATGAGAGACCAACAGGCCCGTTTGGAACCGTTTGGAACCATGAGGCCATCCTCCCGTGGACCCACCACCTGCAGGAGGAGCCATAGGGGACTGGTGCTATGTGACTTGGGCAGCTCCAACAGCTGCCCCCACGACCCGGCAACGGACAAGTGGGAGAAAATGGATGGATGGATGGATGGATATTAATGATCATCATTTGTCACTTGCTCTGTACTAGACATTGTACAAGAAATGAAACAGCTGTTGTGTTTTGTGCTTTGATTGTTAAATGAAAATGTTATTGCTTTTATTTTGGGGGTGGGCGCTTATAAGCCTTTTGCTTCGGCCCACTCCTTTTGAGCTCAACCAACTGCTCAAATAAACAAATACTAAACTAAAACTAAACCCCTTTCCAAAGATCCCCCTCTTTCATCAGCTTGCCGCCGGCTCCCGCCCACCCAGCGTTTTCTCACCCGCGTGAACTTGGAGCACATTTCCTCCGCCTCTTTGACCATGCCAGCCTTCAGCATGTACTTGGCACACTTGGAGTTGATGAATCTGTCGGCAGTGTCCAGCGCCTGTGCCTCGTCCATCCACTGGGCCGCCTCTCTGATGTTCCCCGCGTGCTGCCGGGACGAGAAAGGGGGTCAGCGCCACAGCCTCTACGCCAAGACACTAAAATATGCGTTTTTTTTTTTTTTACTTTGTAGATCTTGGCCTTAATGAGAAAGAGTTCGATGAGCGTCGGCGTGCTCTCGATGGCCGTGTTGATGTACTGCAGGGCTGCCGTCTGCTGTCCAATCATGTCGAAGTGCTGCGCCAAGAAGTACTGCACCCAGAGGAGAGTAGTGGGCGGCTCCTCCTTGCCATCGTCTGAAGAAAAATCACACACGATAAACGAAAGGGTTACAAGACAAACATTCGCGCGCCATTTGCTACTACAGGTCATGGAACGGGTCGAAGACAATTTGAAGCTCGACGCGATGCCAAGTTGCTTTAGGCACCGCATAAACCGACAAGTGGAAGTGCATTCATTCACAATAGGGAATGAACTGTGAATAAACCACGATATGGCACAGCTGCAGAGTTTAATGAAGAAAAACGTATTGCAATTGTTCTGATCACTATTGTAAGTAGGGCTGGGCGATAAATCGAATTAATTCAATTAATTGGTAGAGTTCACTTGACATCACAACATTCTCAAGATCCTATAGTTTAAAATTGAGGTGGAGGGCAACTAAAAATTCAATGGCTGTAACCATAGTAACGCTCAAAATGCAGATTTCTAGTCTTAGATCATTGCTAATTTCTCTGTAATTCCTGGGCCAATTCACATGAAAGAAAGAAGTCATATCTTTCAGCCGATATGAACATATGTCTAATTATTTCTTCACAAAAGGCGTACAGAAGTGGAGACAATATTCAATAACATGTGCTTGAAGTTGGCCAGTAGAAAGGACTTTCAGCCATAACATTCACATGTCAGGTTTGTGAATCCAATCACTGTCACATGATCAGAGAAAACATTTGGACATTTTCTTTTTGGAAATTTCTTTCAAAAACTGTTTCTCTCCCATAGAGTTGTATTGGCACCTGCCCTCACACTGAAATAGAATTCTATAACGTGAACGCAACCTATTCATGCTTTTAAAAAACAGACTATGTGGAAAATGGCTAAATCGTAAAATCGTGTCCTCCGCTCCATGTCCCTTGCTTTTGAAAACTCCATGGCTTATTAAGACGTTTTACTTTTGAGAGGAGACAAGGAATATTTCAGAAGAGAAATAAAAACATTTAATGGACCCAACAGTGGGCTATACTATGAATCTAAATATGAATGGTCTGGACTCAGAGCAGTTTTCTTATTATGAAAGATCAGGAGACCTTTAAAAAAAAATAAGAATAAAATCGATTAAAATCGTAATCGTCCCAACTGAGTAACAAAATCGAGATTTTCATTTTTGGCCACATCGCCACGGTCTAATAATAAGAGATTTACAATTCATATTCAAGGTTGAGTTCACGGTGCATGTTTTTAAACCATTTACCATTTGAGAGAAGACCATTAAAAGAATCGCATGCATTTCAGAAAACGTTTGTAGAGGTCTCATCTACTGACCCGGACATAAGGCCCAAAGGAGAACGGATATTTCATTTTTTGCAAAGGATTTTTTATTGCTCAAATAACTGCAGTGACTTTCGCAACGGCCTGTTATCGTAGGTGACCTGTGCAGATTTGAGTATTTGATATTCTAAAACTATCCTAACGATACACAACTTTATGGGTCAGGTTTGAAGGATTTCTCACCATTTGGACTGAACATTCGACAACTTCTTAACGTCGTCTCATATCCAACCACTTGTTCTTCAATGATTGCCACCTAAAACAATAGAAGTGGGTGTTAACACAGTGAGGCCAAGGAACGTTTTAACTTGTGGACATTATTTAAAATTGTTTTACCTTTTCTTTGTCATTATATAGTGATTTTAAGGTGGTGAAGACCGGCGGGCAGCCTTTACTGAAGTTCATTCTCAAATATCTGTCCAAGCAATCCCTGAAGCGCTCGCCTGGAGAAAACATGGAGCACAGTAACTTCGCATGCGTCTCCGTAGAGAACGTTCTCAATAGAAGAACATTTGTAAACGTACCAGATAAGAAATTAAGAGGCAGTCGACGCGGGACAAGTCCTTTGGGAAACTTCTCCCACGCGTCCTCAAAAATCTTAAATCTTTCTTCTACGCTGTCTGAAAGCAAAATACATTACATTAAAATACTACAGATACAGTACATTCAACTGTGAATAAATGTGATCACATACTTGGTTTAAGGGCATTTTCCAAACCGTGATAATAGGACCAGTTCTCTGGGTTTCTCTCTTGCAGACGACTGTAAACGACTCTTGCTTCGTCAAAGCGTTCCAATTTTAAAAGAAGCTCGCCTGGAAAAAAATAACAACATTCTTGTAAATTTGAATTCTTCAGTAGATGAATTTCAGAAAGCTTTCAGACCTCTTATAATAATTAGACACCAGCTCCTACACAACTTCCTGAGAAACCAGCAACAAGTCGTACGGCTGGGATCTACCACACCAGCTCCCCTCAACATTAAACACTGGGGCACTACAGGGCTGTGTCCTCAGTCCTTTCCTTTACAAACTGTACACAAATGACAGCATCAGTCCCTCGCCACACCTCAAATAGTCAGATGACACCGCTATTCTTGCTCTACTCGCAGACAATAACCCCAATATGGACCTGGACTATAACCACACTGTCACACACACTCATATTCAACTCTACATCACCACAACCACCCACTGTCATTAACAACCAAACAGTAGCGATGGGCAAGTGAAGCCTTGTGACACTTTGAGGCTTTACTGGCTAAAAAGTATCGTACGGTTTGAAGTCTCAGAGCAGTTTCATTCTGTTTGAACATTGACCTCTTGTGGACAAACTTTATCATTCCGACTTCTCAAACAACTGAAGCACCAACACAATCATGTGTACAAGAGAAGTTTCAAACAGGCGTCTGGCGGTTTTATTATTTGCAGCCTGATATTGATGTTTGAATGATCAAATCAATCATAGGCCGATAAAACAGTCATTTTCTTTGTAACGTGTTTCTGTGCTTCACAGCTCCAGTGGGCGGGGCCGACTCAGTCACCTGCACCTCCGGGGCAAGACATCAATGACACAACTTTTTTATTTCATTCAGTCAGGGCTAATTTAGCCACTATTTGCAGTAGATGCAGGACTTTGTAAAGAATAGGAAAAGTGTTTACTCCTCCTGGAACCGCCACCTTAACGTGGTGGAGGGGGTTGAGCGCCCGAATGATCCTATAGGAGCTCTGTTGTCGGGGGCTTCGTGCCCCTGGTAGGGTCTCCCATGGCAAACAGGTCCTAGGTGACGGGTCAGACAGAGAGCGGTTCAGAAGCCCCTTATGAGAGACCAACAGGCCCGGTTAGAACCATGAGGCCGTCCTTCTGTGGACCCACCACCTGCAGGAGGAGCCATAGGGGCTGGTGCAATGTGATTTGGGCAACTCCAACAGCTGCCCCCACGACCCGGCAACGGACAAGTGGAAGAAAATGGATGGATGGAGGAAAAGTGTTTATAAACGTTTTTCCTATTCTTTACAAAGTCCTGCTTTTCTGGCAGACCCACAACCTGACGCAGACACTTTGACCACATGAACACGGTTAAATGGGAAATACAGCACATTATTTATCACTAATGATTTTAAAGGTCTTTATGTCGCCACATCTCTGCTGCTATGGTTATATCAATCCACTATTCAACCGGTCATATTGTACTGTTCCACGTGTTTTTGTTTTTATTACCACTCAATACATTAAAACGGTATACATTTGAAACCAAAAACTAAAATTTAACAGTGACACATGACGTGCTTAATGTAGAAAGATACAGTCTATATAAGTATGTATAAAGAATGAAGTTGAACATTTTCAGCATTGGACTTAAAACACAATAATACAATAGGAGTAGAAGAATAGTACGAAAGCTTCCTAAACCCACTGTTCACCGATACCATTTTGCCTGGAAAGTGCCCACTGTCCCACCTCTGGTCTCCTCCACCGCCAGCTTGTCACAGATCTGTTTCTCGTAGGTGGAAAGATGCTCCAGGGCTTCTCTGTACAGACCGGCTTCTCGGAGCACCTGGTTTTGGTAAAGCAGCAACTCGCTGTACTCGTAGTCCACTTTGTCCGGCGACGTCTAGACGAAAGCAAACACAAAAGTGAGAGAAATTCAAGGACGACATCGAGTATCTGAGCAGTGTCGACCATTCAAGCCAAGTGTGTAGAATAAAGAGCAAGAGGAAAACATTTTCAAGCATAGTAGATGATAGACAATAGACTGCACGGTTTATAAAAATAAAAAAAAAAACTAATTGCGATTTTTGTGATAGAGATTTACCGTTTTTTTATTTATTTATGACAATTCAGCTTCATGCAGCAAAAAGATATACATTTGCAAGAGGTATTTCAGCATCTTAGTTTGAATCATTCTCCAGTGAACAGGTTCTGCGCGCTCACTCTTCCTCCCTCTCTATTCAGCTTTATACGAATGAACTCTCCGAATCACAGGCTGCAAAACGCCGCTTGTTTTAAGATAATCTGCCTCATATTTTTGAGTCAAATACCCGATCGACTGTTTTTGACCACCTCATCCCGCTCGGTGATGAAATGCAGTTTGCTCAGCCCGAGACACACGTGGAGTTTGTGTACAGCCCATGTGGTTACCGCGGCAACTCAAACCTCAATATTGATGCAATGAAGGTTAATCGTGCAGTGAACGACATGCAATGAAAGAAGGTCAACTGCTGTGTCACTACTAAGGCCGATATATCGGGCCGAGATACATAGATACATCTTTTTTTTATTTTATTTTTTTACACTGGCCAATATCTCTGGAACCGAAAGCAAAAGCAAATTCACTGGGGTTTTTTGCACTGAAAAGAGCTCAACCAGAGCTTTAAAATGAGCCCTAGGTAACTTCCACGGAAATAAGTTCCTACACCTATTTTATGTTGTAGACTTTTTCTTATAATTTTGGAATCATAAGAGATAGACTTGCGTTTTTTTTTGTTTTGGAATCAGTAGATTTTTGATAAGCTCCCTCTAAAGTATCTACTAAACAGAAATGTCCTGAATAAATCAGCCCTATGCCCCTCATACAGCGCCCCCTGTGGTCGCATCATACACAGGATTATAGACCAGATATTTTAAAAGACTTCAAAAATATAAAAGTCAAAAATATAAGCAGTGCATATCGGCATCGGACTGAGAAAAACCCGGCCAACCTCTATTAGATATATTCTATACACTGAAACCTTTATTAATAAATGTTTAACTAGAGGCTATTTGAGAGGAGAAAACAAATTACATAAAATTAAAATGCTTAAAATATCAGCAAATATATCGGCTATGCTAACCCCCTTCATATCGGGGTTCTTACATCAAACACACTGGGTGCTATTCAAATACATGTTGATTGATTGATTGAAATGCCTTTATGTGAACAAGAGCCCAGTAGTCTCTTACAATGGAATGTGCCACTAATCCCAGCATACTTAGCGGTTTCGAAGACACAATCCAGAGCTCTGAATTGGATATGGAAAGGCGCATAAATACGTGATTTACTTGTTGCGTTTTCCTGAACTCCTCGACGATCTTGGCCGCCATCTCGTAGTCTTCGAGGAGGTGGTAGGCGATGGCGTAGCCGATCCACGAGGCTCTCTGTGCTGGTCTGAGCTGCAGGAGCTGGTACCTCGTCTCCTACACAAACAAACAGGAAGTAGAGGGTTTTAAACTGCGCCCTGAGGCTCCACGTTATGGACAGACTCGTAATAATGTGTTTATGGGAAAAGATGAGACGGAGACAGAGCCGTTTCGCTGACTCGTGGTTTGTGATGCAGCGCAGTCATCATCACCCGCTCCGCACCCTTCAAACCTTTACATTTAGCCATTACGCTGGTCTCTAAATGAGCGTTTAGACCTGGGCTGTGTCCCGTGAGGCCTGTTCCACATTGTCAGGACCGAGTGCAACCCGAAACCCCCCCCCTTCTGCTCGCACTGTCCTCTCTAAATCACGAGCCCCGATGTTGAACACAGGGAGAGACGGACGGAGGCGCACGCTCACTGGAAATCTACCCCAGACAAGAGTTGGATTCTGTTTCTAGTTTAGCAATGACAAGCTGCTAAACTACCAATGCTCCGCCTCTCGCAATGGAACACTGATGGCGTCAAACTCGGGCTGTAAGTTCAAGTTACGCAAGTCAGTTCTTACCCAAATTCGACACATGGATTTCAACCTTGTTCAAACCATGGTGCAAGGGTTGGACCTCAAAGGAGATGCAACTTTATTAGTAATGTGTCAAATGGCACCCTTTGACATTTTTTGGTAAACGTAATAAAATCCAACTTATTCTATTGTAAGCTTCAATTGACAAAAGATCAACAGGCCAGGACAACGTTTCATGTCCACCGGGAAATTTCTCAAAAGCTTAAAAAGGTGCATTATGCAACTTTTTATGCAAAGTTGATACGAGTGCCTATTTGACCTTGTAGTGACGCAGCGGTTGTATAAGTGGTCAGCACGGTGCCTTTACTTTCCATCACGGTCGTCTCTACAAAGCTCCAGGATCAATTGTCGTCAGCAGTGAAAACCTTCCAAACAATTGATCGTGGAGCCACTGTGATGGAAAGTAAAGGCGCCATGGCAACCACTCATACAGCCACTACAAGATCAAGTATGCACAGATAAACTTTTTTTTTTGTCGCATAATGCACATTTAAAAAGGAATAGGCCAAAGTTTTTGCATACTGAGATATGTTCATACCGTAGCTTAGACGAGTTGATGCGTACTTGTGCATGTCACGCAAATGTTGTTGGCATTTAGCCTCTCCCAGTATTGGTACAGCTCCAAAGTGGGGTGGAGTTACAAGCTACCAAGCTGTTCCAAGTTTTCCCTATTTAAATAGTGTTACGTGAGCCTTTACACGATCCAAGTTTGGTTACACAACATGTCGATTTTCTAAGCGCTAAAAAGGGGCACTATATTGTAAGGTGTAGCTTCTAAGTTCACCCCAGATTGGAGCTATACCTTTGCTGGGAGAGGCTACATGCTAACAACATTTGCGTGACTGAGCGCACGCACAAAGACCAGACAGGTACGCATCAACTCGTCTAAGCTCAGGTACGAACATATCTCAGTATGGGAAAAACTGTGGCCCGTTCCTTTAAGTTTAGTGCGGCAGTAACACAATCCACTACAAAACCGTGATTATTTTATCTTCTTGCCAGATAACACGGTTAGTGAAGTGGCCGTCTTGCGTGTCAAAAGAAAAAGCTTTACATTATTCAACATTTCATTGTCCTCACCCTGTAGCCCTCCAGGTCCCTCATCTGGATCTGCAGCAGTGACAGGTCCCGCAGGATCTGCAGGTTGTCCTTGTCCCATTTCAGAGCGTTTCGGTAACATTTGATGGCCTCGTCGTACTTCTTATCGGAGCGCTGCAAGAGGCCGTACACGTGCCAGCCTGGGACGCATGGAGTTAAGGAACATGCACAAACTTTGCACACAATATGACTTGCAGTACCAAGGCTTGTTATGGAGGATTTCTGGTGATTTTTTTTTGCAGCAGAATAACGTAAAAACTGGAAGACTCTTTTTTTTGTATTTATTCGGGCCGGTTTATGTCAACGCAACAATACCTTGATAAATATGACGCAGTATCTCTTATAGTACAGTTAAAATTACGTGATCATGTAGCGCAAACCCATCATGGTACAGTGTTTTTACCTTTAAAACTCAAAGGACACTTTCTAGAAAGATCAAACCATTTGCGTTAATTACATTGTTAACTACTATTGTAGGGTCACACATTACACAATTGGATGGTTAATTGGCAAATCTGCACTTATTCTGGCACTACAATGTCATATCCTAATAACATATCCTGTATATAATAGGGGTGGGAACCTCTGGGTACCTCACAATTGGACGCGATACATGGCTCACGATAACGATTATCTCACGATACGCCGATACTGCGATAATCGATATATTGCACAAAAATAAGCTACGATACAACACGATAAAAAAAAAAAAAAACATGCTACTTTTAACCTTTATTTTAACATAAGACATAATATTCATCATTTACATTTCTTTTCATGTGCTTTGAACCACTTTTATAAATGATCCCTGACTTACTCAATGAAAATGGGTCTATAGATCTGTTAGCGACTTCATTTACATTTAAATAAACAAGAAACCACAGTCCTATTTAAAAAGTAATAAATCAACCCCAAATTAATATTCTTTATAATCATAAAAAACTATCATTAAAAGTAATTTATTTGTGTGACAGTGTTTGGGCCAAGTGCTTAAAATTGTAGTGCTGCCCCCTGCTGGTCTGACTGAATTCTTGATCATTGTTGGTGGAGCACTGCTGCCTCATTAATATGCATGACGTTGCTCCTTAATATGCACGACGTCATCAAAAGTATCCATATCGGAATAAAAAGTATCGTATCGTCCCGCAAAATATCACGATGTATCGGAAAATCGATATATCGTCACACTCCTAGTATATAATGTGCTAAAATGTCTACACCCCCGATGAAAGTTTCAAATGACATGAACTGCAAAACATAAATAGCAAAACTTGGAATAGAAAATTGCAATTCCATATTCTTCAGCCTTATGTGAGTATTATAATGTGCCGTGTGCACTGCAGTGAGTGTTGAAATAAAAATGCGACACTACTTGAAGATTTAAAAAAACAGATGGCTGCGCGTTATCTGCCCCGGTGCTGACTTGAGGCACAGAGATAGCACTTATCAGCAAATGTGCCACAGATTTACGTGGCATAGATTTCATTGAGAGAGAGAGAGAGAGGGTAAAAAAAAGAGAAAACAAATGTCAAACGACGCTGAGCTGAAGGATACAAACATGGCTTCTGAGGTCGTTTCGAAGGCCCCTCCTCACCAAATCATAGGCCTCTTCCTTCTTCCCCAAACAGTTCAGAGTGAGTCCCTTCATGGCCAGAGTCTCTGCAAGCACAAACATCCACACGCGTGACGACCGCGCCGGGCATTTACTGAAACATTAGACGGCCGTTACTCACCGCCATGCTCCGCAAACTTGGGGTTGGACAGGATTTGCTTGCAAAACTTGAGGCCATTTCTGTATTGTTTGTGCTCGTAACATCGCTGGAGGGAGAGAGACAAAAAGACTTCAGTTAAGTTATCCGGAAGAATCCGCACGATCGAAACCCATTTGTGACAAAAAAACAAAAAAAAACAAGGAAAGCCTATTTAACATTTAAGTTAATTATTTTACGACTTCATCATTAGACATATCAACTTCTATGACCTTATCGAGGGCTCAGTTGATTTTCTCTCAAAGTTTGCTCGTAGCGCTCCCTCCACTGGTTGCTGGGGGGAGTTAAACATGCAAAAAGAGGATGCGAGCCTCCATTACCTGCAT
Organism: Proterorhinus semilunaris; assembly: GCA_021464625.1. Classification (NCBI taxonomy): domain Eukaryota; kingdom Metazoa; phylum Chordata; class Actinopteri; order Gobiiformes; family Gobiidae; genus Proterorhinus; species Proterorhinus semilunaris. Next base: position 10,517,761 of record CM038349.1, read on the forward strand.
GCTAGCAAATTTAGGACACGCCGATAAATGCAGAATGGCTCCCGTGATATTCGACGGGCTCAAATAATACGGAGGACGCTTTTCGGATTCTACCTATGATACAGCACAATGCCGGAAAAGCATATCGGCGCGCATCCATGTATCCAAATGAACAGGATTACTCAAAACTGCATGTAGGAAGCCCCTTTACGACATACTACAAACCATTATTTCCAAATAGATTCAAATAATGTAATCGGATATGCTCAATTATTTTGTTCCACAACAATCCTATCTAATGGATGAGTAAACCCTGTACCAATGCCTTTGACTGACCACTGTCACAGAGTCCTTGCTTTTAATCTAAAGTTACAGCAAGTAAAACGGGCAAACAGGTCCCACAAGATGGCATTTTGTCTGCCCGTAGTCGTGGAGAAAAAAGAAAAGCACAGCCCTCGAAAACCAAGGCCAAGAATAAACGCCAAGAATTTCAAGAATTTTTGAACCTAAACTGAGATAAACGTGCGCATAACATACTTCCCAACTTGTATTATCTGGCATGATCCTTGAGGCTTTCATTAATACTTTAGTCACTCCCCACCTTGAACCGAGATGCTGCCGATTGTCAAAAGTTTCGAATGTGAAAAAAAAAAGAAGTTCATATAGTATTTGACCGTTCAGTGACCCAGTGGCTATGGGTGGTTAGCTTAGCGCCTTTACTTTCCATCCCCGTGGCTCCTATGATGCTTCAGGACACCTTTTATTTCAGTTGTTTTAAGATTTTCTAGTAGGTTTTCAGAATTGAATGTAAATGTATCGGCAAACAATTGACCCTGGAGCGTCCTACAGGCCATCGGGATGCAAATAAAAGAGGCATAGTGCGCCTTTAAAGAAATGACAGTGTGCTGTGCTTAAAATAAGGATGCAGTAGTACATTATATACTTTAAATACATTTTACTTGCAAAGATTAAAATGTGCATGCAAAGGCTAGTCAGTTTCACTAACATTTTTAATCTGAAATCATTCCGACCATCTCCCGCTATAGAGGGGAAACACTGCTGTAGTGCATAGATTAAATGTTCTTTTGAAAATGTTTCAGCTTCGATCGCGCCAACTTGTTAGTTTATTACAAATAATCGCTAAATGAATAATTGTTAATCGCACTGTGAATGAGGCCTCTTTTTAAATAGGTCAATCAATGCCCAGCTCTATTCTAGTCCAACCTGTTAAAAATAACTTCAATGACTTTCTACCAGTGAGGAAAACTGGCATTTAGACAAGCCATTCTTAACCATTCTCTTCTGTTAATAATATTTAATAATAATAATAATCTCTAAAGTTGTGAGCTTCTTTTCTTGGGGTATAATAAAATAAAGTGCATTTAGTTTTACATACTGTACCGTTAGACAGCAGTAATATCAACACCGCCAGCTGTGCTCATCCTGCAAGTTCCTACACCTCACCCAAAATAACTCTCTCCGAGATTCACTGGGACTCCCAAAGCTGTCAGTGCCCCGAGTCAAAGCTCCGGGGCATTGTGCTGGTGGCTGTTGTGGTTGAACAACACAGTATAAAACCCAGGATTAAAAGTGCAGCATCTCTACAGCCAAATGTTTGAACACTGCTTTCAACTGCAAGCAGCCAACCCAAGCTATTCATTTGTTGGACGAGTTACAAGAACTTCTCCGCTAGAATCTTCATCTTTACTGCCTTGTCCACGAAGAGACCACTCTGGAGCGAAAATAAGCTCCACTGAAGCCAATTATAATGTGATATTAGAAGAATATAGCATAAACCCCATTGCTTTCCACTTAAAAGCCTAAGGAAAAAAGGCAAAGCTGTCCTGCCATTCAAAGAGCTGGAGACCTGCCAAATTCTAATAATGCATTTTCGGCGCCTGGGCTGTGACCGACTCCAAGAGGGGGTGTGGTTTGGTACCGACTACAGGCCGGGAGAGAACGTGTCAAATCACCACCCGAGCAGAAAGAAAATTACCAGCCTTTTTATGCAAGGAATAGTCAGAGTAGACACAAAAGATGCTGCTACTGACTTTTTGGATGATTTATAAAACTGCATGCAAAACTGTCACAAAAGTAGTAACATAAAATTCACAAAAAGCTGTGCAAAGAAAGGGAAATCCGAGCCATCTCCTAAATCCATGGTTAAATGCTGCATGCATACTGTCGAATTTAATCATTTTAAAGTAGAAATTACCAGGGCAAAAATCTATCAGGATGAAAAACACTCAAGTTTGACTAATTTTTCCATCCAAGTAAATTTCCATGGGGGCCAAAATATATCGGAGGTGTATCGCCAGGGTCTATAAACAAAAGTGTGTTAATGTGTTATCTTATCATTATTGTCAGTGCTGTCTGATGGACACAAATTATTTCTGTTTTTATTTTTAAGATGCCCCCCGAGTGGCTGGAGAAAGTATCCGGGTTATTTCTTTAAAAAAATCCATATCTCCACACAGGAATGGGCAGCAATTTGCGCTTGACACGTCGCGGGCCGGATTGAATCATCTCGCGGGCCACTTCCAGCCCGCGGGCCGCTTGCTGAGACCCCTGTCATAGTGCATTGTTCACTAGTTGTATTGAATAACACATATGGAAATGTTTCTGAAGGTAAAGTATGGACAAGGGGTGCTTAAATATATCACAATGTCATTTAGGTCCTTCTGGGTGCTGCACTTTTTGCTAGTGTCATGATATTGCACTGTACTTATCGCTGACGTCCCAATTGAAAGTGACTGGTATAACTGAACCCAACAGCCCTAAAACCAGCGCATGCGGAAGCAAGAGTCAGGTCAGGTCCCAGGTCTGGACTTCCTGTAAGAGGCCAGGCCACACTGAAGGGGCTCGGTGCCAGCCCTCTACCGCTGTCACATGGATCCCCTCACAACAATGAAGTTTATCCAACTGCCCAGTCAGATCAAACTAAGCTACTTGGACACTTTAGCCAACTTTCTTGTATTGCAGAAGTACAAAGGAGCAGGCCATCCAGACAAAACAGATTATAAATGAGAAATAACCAGTGTGCAATATTGGCGAACACCTTCGTAAATTATTGTTGGTAGCACTTTACTTCATGAAATAGTAATCGCATCGTAATAGGATGTAAAGATTACGACTTTCTGAAGAGCAATATAACTGCAATTATGGCACCTGTACTTCATTGTCTTTGCAGCACACTGTTGACAATATGAAAAACAGAGCTATAAAATGCATTATCCTCAGTCATGCCACCCTAATACCAAGTTATGTAAACATGTGGGGTTATAATATGCAGTTCTGTAGGAGTAAAGGGCAGTAAGCTTTCCAGGGATTTGGAATATTACAACAAGCAAGTTCTCGAAAAAGCATTAATTTGATTGCAATACAAACTGTAATATCAACGCACATTCAATCAGTGTTTTTATTTTTAATGGCTCTGTGTAATATCAGTGACTAAAGGTGTGATGAGAGTGGGCTGTAGCTGCCAAACATCGCAGGCCTGAAGCAGCTAACCAACTACTACTAATTTGCTGACACAATCAGCCGGTCATTCGCCAACTTTCTCACATTTTACATCCGACCTGGTTATAAGGCAATTACTACCGGTGTTATGCGTTGGGAGACACGAAAAAAACCCAGCTTCAAGGAGGTCAACAGCGCAATATCTGCTGAAACACGACAGAGGGTTTGCTGGTGTTAGCCGATTAGCTAAAGTCAACCAGGCTGTGGCAGAGTAGCAGGTTGTAGTTGTGTGGCATGGGCGTCTGCCACAAACAAACACAAGCATCGCGATGATCCACTGTAGCAAGAGCACTTTCCAACAAACTAGCGTAAACTAGAACAAGCACAACAGAGCAGCTCGGCACAAAGGGCTAACTTCAAAACAACAATATTGTAGCTGCGAGTTGGGTTAGCTAGCATAGCAGATAAGCTGACCGAACAGTGTTTGACGGGGCCTTTTGTTGTTTAACAGAAAAACACGGGAATTTAGACTATCGCGGACATCGCTTAATACACTTTACGCTATGATTTCCACAGCTGTGTGCTTAACATAACAATAAAATCCCGGCAACACTGCATCTGCTTAGCGTTACAGTGACAGCGCAGATCCCATTCAAATAAGCTATTTTGCTAATAAACCGAAGCTAACGCTAAAAGGCGCAGGGTTTCACACTACCTAAACATAGTGCTAAGTCTGTTTTAGCTCCAGTGTGTGTGCGAGTGTCTCCTCCGTGCGCAACTCACCAGAATCCTCTTGAATAGAGCGTTTTCTTTCGGCGGTAAAGTTACTGTCGGCATTGTTGCAGCAGAGATGTGTGTCTCAGCTCAGCACATGTAGCTAAAGTTAGCTACAACCCGGTGCAGCTCAGACGATTGGAGCCGAGGGGCGGCCTGCTCCGGTCACAGCGCCGCTCGATTACTCTGTTCTTCGCTCAGCACTTCCTCCTCAAACTCACGGACGGTATGGCCCCGGGCTTTTGAAAACTTAAAATATAGAAACAAATGCCTAAATGTCTAAACTAGAGCCGATTATTTCCGATTAATTAATTACATAAGGTTTATTGCAATTAACCCCTTAACTCCCGCCTTAACCAAGCCAATTGCATTTTCTCTGGTTCAGCTTTATCCAAATCTAAAAGGTATGGACCAGTGTAACACCTCATTTGAAAGCCAAGACCTACAAACCTGACCGGAACCAATCTTTTTCCTTACGTTGTTGCCATGTTGTCGCAACCTTTTCTGACATTTTCTTTTCACCGCTTTTTTTGTCAGACATTTTTGTCACTGCATTTTTGTCACTTTTGGTCGCTTTTTCGTTGCTTTTTTTGTGGTATCTTTGTTGCTCATCACACATTTCATTCGTCACTCTTCTGTTATCTTCGGTCATTTTTTTGTTGCATTTTCATCCTCTTTCTCGGCTCATTTTTTATCGCTATTTGACGCTTTTTTTCAAGTAGCTTTTAGATTTGGGTAAAGCCAAACTGGAGAAAATGTGTTCGTTTAAGGCGGGGGTTAAGAGGTTAAATATAATAATCGTTAATAAGAATCGAAATTAATCACACTTTACTTTTCACTTTTTCCTGAAAGACGTTGCTTAGGGACGAGCCAAAAACTATTTTACTGTCAAACGTGTTAATTCACACAGTTAAGCCGACATAAACTCATCTATGCACTGCTGACATTTTTTACTGTAGTATGTTTATTTTATTTTATTTTTTACTGTATATACTTTGATGTTTATACACTTTTGGCCCCCTTTACGATATATCCATCCATCCATCCATTTTCTTCCGCTTTATCCGGGGCCGGGTCGCGGGGGCAGCAGTCTCAGCAGAGATGCCCAGACTTCCCGATCCACGCACACCTCCTCCAGCTGTTCTGGGGGGACCCCGAGGCGACACCAGGCCAGCTCGGAGACATAGTCCCACCAGCGTGTCCTGGGCCTTCCACGAGGCCTCCTCCCAATAGGACATGCCTGGAACACCTCACGAGGGAGGCGACCAGGAGGCATCCGGAACAGATGCCCTAGCCACCTCAGCTGGCTCCTTTCGACGTGGAGGAGTAGCGGCTCGAGTCCGAGCTCCTCCCGGGTAACTGAGCTCCTTACCCGATCTCGGAGGGTGCGCCCAGCCACCCTGCGAAGGAAACTCATTTCGGCCGCTTGTATTTGCGATCTTGTCCTTTTGGTCATTACCCAGATCTCATGACCATAGGTGAGGGTGGGAACGTAGATCGATCGGTAAATCGAGAGCTTTGCCGCTTGGCTCAGCTCCCTCTTCACCACAACAGTCCGATACAGCGACCGCATCACTGCTGACGCCGCACCGATCCGTCTACCGATCTCACGCTCCATCCGTCCCTCACTCGTGAACAGGACCCCGAGATACTTGAACTCCTCCACTTGAGGCAAGGACACCCCACCGACCTGAAGCGGGGAAGCCACCTTTTTCCGGTCGAGAACCATGGCCTCAGATTTGGAGGTGCTGATCCTCATCCCGGCCGCTTCACACTCGGCTGCAAACCGCCCCAGTGCGTGCTGAAGGTCCTGATTTGATGAAGCCAACAGAACAACATCATCTGCAAACAGCAGAGATGAGATTCTGAGGTTCCCAAACCGGACACCCTCCGGCCCCTGGCTGCGCCTAGTGACAAAGGGCAGCCCTGGCGGAGCCCAACACGCACCGGGAACAGGTCTGACTTACTGCCGGCAACGCGAACCAAGCTCCTGCTACGGTCATACAGGGAACGGACAGCCCTTAGTAGAGGGCCCCGGACCCCATACTCCCGGAGCACCCCCCACAGGGCACCACGAGGGACACGGTCGAACGCTTTCTCCAGGTCCACAAAGCACATGTGGACTGGTTGGGCGAACTCCCACAAACCCTCGAGCACCCGATGAAGGGTATAGAGCTGGTCCAGTGTTCCACGACCAGGACGAAAACCGCATTGTTCCTCCTGAATCCGAGGTTCGACTATTGGCCGGATCCTCCTCTCCAGCACCCTGGAATAGACCTTACCAGGGAGGCTGAGAAGTGTGATCCCTCTGTAATTGGAGCACACTCTCCGATCCCCCTTCTTGAAGAGGGGGACCACCACCCCGGTCTGCCAATCCAGAGGCACTGTCCCCAACCGCCACGCAATGTTGCAGAGACGTGTCAGCCAAGACAGCCCTACAACATCCAGAGACTTAAGGTACTCGGGACGAATCTCATCCACCCCCGGGGCCCTGCCACCGAGGAGCTTTCTAACCACCTCGGTGACTTCAGCCTGGGTGATGGATGAGCCCCCCGCCGAGTCCCCAGCCTCTGCCTCCTCATCGGAAGACGTGACTGTGGGATTGAGGAGATCCTCGAAGTACTCCTTCCACCGCCCGACCACATCCCCAGTCGAGGTCAGCAGCTCCCCACCCGCACTTTAAACAGTGTTGGTGAAGCACTGCTTCCCCCTCCTGAGGCGCCGGATGGTTTGCCAGAATCTCTTCGAGGCCGACCGATAGTCCTCCTCCATGGCTTCTCCGAACTCCTCCCAGACCTGAGTTTTTGCCTCTTTGACCACACGAGCTGCAGCACGCTTGGCCTGCCGGTACCTCTCAGCTGCCTCCGGAGTCCCACAAGCCAACAAGGCCAGATAGGACTCCTTCTTCAGCTTGACGGCATCCCTTACTTCCGGGCGCCACCACCGGGTTCGGGGGTTGCCGCCGCGACAGGCACCAGAGACCTTACGGCCACAACTACGAGCAGCCGCATCGACAATGGAGGAGGAGAACATGGTCCACTCGGACTCCATGTCCCCTACCTCCCTCGGAATCTGGATGAAGCTCTTCCGGAGGTGGGAGTTAAAGACCCTACTGACAGAGGGATCCACCAGACGTTCCCAACAGACCCTCACAACACGTTTGGGCCTGCCAGGTCTGACCGGCTTCTTCCCCTGCCAGCGGATCCAGCTCACCACCAGGTGGTGATCGGTTGACAGTTCAGCCCCTCTCTTCACCCGAGTGTCCGAGACACGCGGCCGGAGATCAGATGACACAACTACAAAGTCGATCATCGACCTCCTGCCTAGGGTGTCCTGGTGCCACGTGCACTTATGGACATCCTTGTGCTCGAACATGGTGTTCGTTATGGACAAACCGTAACTAGCACAGAAGTCCAATAACAGAACACCACTCGGGTTCTGATCCGGGAGACCGTTCTTCCCCATCACCCCCACCCAGGTCTCACTGTCGTTACCCACGTGGGCGTTGAAGTCCCCCAGTAGAACAATGGAGTCCCCGGCCGGAGCACCATCTAGTACCCCTCCCAGGGACTCCAAGAAGGCCGGGTACTCTGCACCGATGTTGGGCCCGTAGGCCGAGACAACGGTGAGAGACCTGTCCCCGACCCGAAGGCGTAGGGACGCGACCCTCTCGTTCACCGGGGTGAACTCCAACACGTGACGGCTGAGCTGGGGTGCTATGAGCAAACCCACCCCAGCCCGCCGCCGCTCCCCGCGGGCAACTCCAGAAAAATGGAGCGTCCAGCCCCTCTCCAGGAGTTGGGATCCAGAACCCAGGCTGTGCGTGGAGGTGAGCCCGACTATATCTAGCCGGTATCTCTCTACCTCCCGCACGAGCTCAGGCTCCTTCCCCCCCAGCGAGGTGACGTTCCATGTCCCGAACGCCAGAAGCTGCGCACGCGGACCAGGTCGTCGAGGCACCTGCCTTCGACTGCCACCCAGTCCTCTCAGCACCCGACCCCTACGGATCCCTCTGCGGTTGGTGAGTCCACAGGAGGGCGGGCCCACGTCGTCCGTTCGGGCTGTGCCCGGCCGAGCCCCGTGGGCAGAGGCCCGACCACCAGACGCTCGCATTCGAGCCCCAACCCCAGGCCTGGCTCCAGGGTGGGGCCCCGGCTGCGCCATACCGGGCGACGTCACGGTCCTTGTTGTAATATTGTCCATATTGTATTTATTTTCGCAGCTGTTAGCATACATTTCCATAGACTAACATTAGCTAAAAACAGTATAAAAAGTGGATAAAAAAAGATGTGGAACAACTCCGTAAGCTGTTGTGTCACTACTGGTAAATACATCTAACTCACTGTGGTGTCCAAGTGTTTTAATGTGAACAATAACTCCATTATTTTAACCTTTAAAATCTCCATTGGTTTATAATTGCTGCTAATCCCATGATGCTTAGCGATATGATATCACATTCCTGAACTGTTTTATTTTATTTATTGTACTGTATATTTTTATACTCTTTGCCCCCTTGAAGTTTTTGGTAGTCATTGTATATAAGAAACCCCTATTTGCTGTTTGCACATTTCCTGTCTATCCTGCACACCCTGAGTGTTTCTGAGAGCTGAATGTAACACGTGAATATCTCCATTGTGAGATCAATAAAGACTTATCTTATCTTAAAAAGATCATTGTCCAAAATACATCAAACTGCTGTTGTCTTTGAAGTGTTTGAAATGACCACACAGGCCTCACATCTCCATTTAAAATAAGTTAAAATGTGGAAAAATACAAAGAAGCATCTACAATATAGGCCTATCTCTAAAAAATAAATACAACCCCTAAATAAATTATGCTTAGTTGTGATTAATTAATTACAAAGGCCATAATTAACTCGATTATAATTTAAACGCGTGATGATGACGACGTGTGATGTTTGGGTTCTATGCCTTCATTCTCTGTTCATTCATAGATACACATTTTTTATTTATTTTCTAGACTAGAATCTAAACTAAACTAAAAAAAATAAAATAAACTACACTAAAAATATTAGAATCTTCTCAGAAAAAAAGAATCTAATGCAATTCATTATTTTTTTTACAGATTCATTTGCACTGCATTTCCAGGCAGCACTCTAAGGATAGATGCACATCATGCACCAAAACTGAAACTTCACTCTCCCCAGACACTTCCCCCAGCTCTTCTGTCAAGTATATACCTCAGGCCGTCCGTCTTCGCCGTGGTCTTCCCTGGGGGTCTGTGCCTATAGTGACACGACGCAAACCTTTGCAGCCAGCGAAGAAGCACAAAGCTATTGCCTTGGACATACAACTCCTAACTTTCCCAGTGAGTTTACCCATTTGTTATTAAGCCTCTATTAAACAGACATCCAATTTCTATAGAGCACTCATCCAGGCTCACCCTTTGCGTTGGGGAGATAATCCTTCGAAATATCCTAGTTATTCAGTTCATTTAAACATTCCAAACAATAAGAAAATAATATAATATAATATAATAAAACGTTGTGCCTGAACTTGTCCTATCTTGGTCACTAGGGGGAGCCAGAGTGACAACTAAAGAGGTGGAAAATCAAACCTCTGTTCAAAGAAATCGATTTAGTTAGTTGGTTGTCCACAAGCAAATTGAGTAGTTTTAAATAAATCAGGGGCAAGCCTTTAAGCATGTGTAGTAACAATATATTTTGCTTGCCAAATCGTCTGTCATCTTCAACTAGACCTATATAGCCTATTATTTTTCAAAGTTTCATATTGAAATAACCAGCTCAAGTGATGTGAACAATAAGTGAAATAATTATGTATCTCTCTTTGTGTGACGGTGTGTACTTTACTCATTGCAGGAGACAGCTTAGGCCTTGCTCTGTCGTTATCTGGTGGCCTCCTACTCCTCCACCACACTGGCTCCTGCTACCACATTCATCAATCTGACACTACACACACACTACGCATGCACACCGACTACTGAGACCTTTGTTGGGCGCCTATAAGCTATGAGAGAGGGAGGGAGAGCAGATCTATGTCCCTGCAATGGAAACGCATGCGGAGCAGTGCGCACAGCAGTAGCCCATTCCCTTGCCGTCCGTCCCTCCTCGCCATACGTCACCTCTCTCTCCCGCTACATTTCTCCACCTTATTACTCTCCAACGGGGAGGGAAGAGTGAATGATTCCTCCAGCTCATCTCCCACCCTTTGTGACACATCATTTGTCCTTCTGATTAGAAGCCACATACGCTGGTGCCTCCGGAGTGCGCACGCAAGGCCGATGGTGTGTGTCTGTAGAAAGTGTTTTGGCTTCGCTGGGAAACGGCCTGTCATTAACTGGCTTGTTGTAGTGGGACATAATCTGTCCAAGATGTGCGTGTTTGAGCCCCATTATCAACCAAATATAGGTGGAAAGTTGAATAATGAAAGCAATAATGGACACAATCTATCAAAAAACACATCCACATTATTCTGTAGTAAATGTGGTTATGTATACATACGTTTTGTTTAGATTTTCTTCCTGAATCTTAAACAATTCTGGTTACAGAATTTGTCTGTTGAAAATTGGTAATATGTGCAAGGACCATAAATGGCAGATGAGGACACAAAATAAATAGGCTATTTCATCATTAGTTTAAATGATTTACAATGCTATTGCAATATTTATAGAGCAAACATATTCCATGTTGTACACAGTGGTATATCATACTAACACCTATGCTTAATCAATGTACCAATTTAAAGCCATGTTTTGTAACATTTCATCTAACAAATGATATAAAATGCAATCATTTATTATATAGGCTATGTGTTTTTATGATGAAAAATACCCACTAAAAACATGCCTCATTACTGTGAGTTAGGGCTCATCTGATTCAGTGGTTTTAAGTATAATGCGGCTCTTAGGGCTGGGACAAAATATCGTATCGGACTTGGATCACAATACTTTTTGCTTCAATAATAAGTATCAATACTTTATCAAGTATCGCAATACTTTTAATACTTGTGTTTGGAGGCATTTTTATCATGCACTCCTTTCCTTTCTTCAGCATACACATCATTTTGTGTTAATGCACTTTTCAATCTTAACACTTCAATAAATGTCAGACTTTAAACACTGACTTTTTTCTTTTTACACATTTTCAAGTAAACATATTACTTATCATAATTGCTTACTGTATAGCAATACGTATTGGATCAATGATATGTATCGGATCATGACAAAGTGTATCCTCCCAGCCCTAGCAGCTCAAACACGGACACTTGTCACCCTCACTGCTCCTGCTGCTTGATCTCGTCAAACTCTGAATGAGTGCCGGTGGGATTTAAGCCACCATAGTGAAGTGGGAACTTTCAAAATTGTGTTCTAGTCGAAAGAAAATAGTGATATGATGAATTTCCTGCCATATGGCCCACCCCTATTAACAGAATCTCGCGTCACCTTAAAAGGGATTATTACAAAATGGCACTGTGGATTACCTATAACAGTCCCCATTTTTATGGATTTGACTCTATTCAAACCTGTTTCGTTACTTTGCTGAGATGTTGCTACTTTTGCATCGACTACAGGCCTGTCAAGCTCATCGGATGGATCACATTTAGTAGTAGTATATTTTTTTGATGTATTGAGTTTTCCGTCAGTTTAGTGAAATACGTAGTAACAAATAACCTGCAATGTCCTGCTGTGTGGCTTTAACTTTGGGGCTGGAACTTTGAATTTGTAGTCGCTCGTGCTTTGCTTCATTCTGATTATGCAGTTAGTGCCCAAAATTAAATACACTTTGTGCTCAGGGACTGAAAACTGCATCATACGGTGAAGGCCACACAGGCAGTTTACTCTTCTACACTTATCACCGGCCGATCAACAGTTGCTCTACTTTTTCAGGGCAGTAATGAACACCTCAGCGGTGCACTCTGGAGCTATTCAGGTGTGGGCTCGTGGGTGGATGGTTGTATAGCATACTATCTCCCACTAAAGCACCCTCTCCTTCTTGTTCCCTTCCCCCTTTTGGCCCCCCACCAATCTTCCCTGTCCTGTCCTTCATCCTCTCTGCTGGTCCCGTTTTTCTCTGTCCTAGCCGATGTCGCCACTGAACATGAGTAATGATGTTGTCATCTCTGTTAGTCTCCATTTATCACTGTCAGATGGAAGAGCAGAAGTGCGCTGGTTGTGCGTGTGATGCCGTGGGTTGGTAGGCTGGGGGATAGAGAGAGTTGAGGGGGGCACAAGGCTGATGCTTAGGCTTGCGGAGAGGAGACAGCGGTGAGGCAGAGGAGGCAGGTGTGTAGAGTGGCGAGATGGAGAGACGGGCGGGTTGACACAGAGGAGTCGTTTAGGCAGGGGTTGACCAAAGAAAAAGATGAATTACAAGAAAAAGGTCCCGGCCCTGCGTGTGGTCTGTCTGTCTGTCTGCGGTGATTCATCGTCGCTGTTACACGGGGACAGAATTAAGACTGCTCTTTAGCATATGCACGTCTAATTATGCAAATTAGCTCTGTTAGACAAAACATTACTGGTGCAGTTAGTCAGTCTGGATTTTGGGGCGACGTGAACGTGGGCACATTTGTCTCTGTCAGTCATGTGACCCTGAAACTAAATGAAATGGCTGTCACCGTACAGCGCAAGTACTAGAGCGGCTGTGCTCTACTCTCTCAGAAATAAACCCAACAAGAACATTCATTAATATGATCCGCGAGAACATTCTCTCTTTATTTTATCTGTTCGAAAAACAAAACAAAAAGGTTTTGTAATTCTCTTTTTAATTCTGTACAGGATAAAAAGAAATAAGCACTGCTTAAGACCAGAGTCAAATCTCAACTAGAAAACAAATGAAAAATCATAAAAGGAGGAGGTTTACAATACAAATTAGTAGTAAGACATTGTCTGAAGTGCAATGGCATAGCTCAGATGGGTTAAAAGAGAAACCAAACTTCAAAATAAAATACTTCTCTATTTTCAACAAACAGTAAATTCTTTACAGAGTAGAGACTGTATTATCTGATGTATTTAAACCTGTAAAAACATATTTACAAATAGCCAATATCTTTTATATATTTTTCTCATAATCACATATATGTCAGCACCAGTAAAAAAAAAACAATAAAATAAACAAAGAACATCGACAACAACAATTTTGTTAAAATGTTGTCTACAGACTTGGTCCCGGTACATCGTGATATTTGGAGGAAGCTTCCCGTCTCTTTCTGAATCGAACTGTTTTAACCTTCACGTTAAACGAGGACAAAGAGGTCATGACCTTAGCTCCGACCTGGAAGCGTTTCTCTGCCGTTCTACCTCCATGTTGAGTGAAAACGGTAGATGAAGCTTTCTTCTTTTGAACAGCTCTGATATTGAGTTTAACATCCGAGTTTGCCTGGAGTCAGAAGTTTTGGAAGCATTAGCAGTGGATTCACGGATACTGCAAATACTCCACTGTTTCTTGTGCAATAAGTCGTACACAAAGGCGTGTCCCCCCCCCCCCCCCCCCCCAACCCCACCCCCCAGCAAAACTCAAGACACTCAATATGACTTAACATTTTGACAACAAAAAAAAAACATAACTTTTTTTGTGGTGCTAACAAAAAACAGATACAGGGACAATGGTCATGTCTAGAGTTTGTATTTAAAGGGTTGTTATACCACACCAACAACCATGAGAACAAATGTTAGAAGGATACAGAGCTAGTTTACAGAGAAAAAGGCTTTTTGGTTTGTTGATTACAGCTTCGTCCTTGAAAACTCTCATTCTGATGAGCTTGATACAAAGTAATGCACATGCAGACACTCTTCATTCATCTTTTAAATATTACAAAACCGTTTGGGAGGGAAGGTGGGATACCAGATGTACAATTATAGTCAGTCAATAGGTAAACGAATGGATACACTTAACAATAAGCTTGGAGAAACGTTGATAGACTTGCTCAAAGAAGGGGCAACCTCACTGGAAGCACTAATTGTTCTAATGCTAACTGTGGCTAAGCCTGACTTTTTATGACCCTTAGCTGTCACGATATTCAAAACTCATGGCTTTGCAGTGGTTCTAAGCAACAGTTCTCTTCACAGTAGTGTTACAGTATAGCACAGTTATGTTATAGCTTTAGCCAGATGCAGTACATAGTAGAAGACATAGGCCTATTGTTAAGCTATGGGCCACATTTAAAGTAGACTTTTTGACAATGTATCATTTTTTTTTAAGACAACACAAACTAAAACAAGTGCATTAAAACATGTACATACAGGACACTACTAACATCATTGAGGAGAAACAGCAAAGGAAAAGTATATGGGCCTTTTTTTTTTATTAGAAAAGAAGTCAAGTCACCACAAGTCACTTGTGGTGCTTGGATACATTCAGTTCCCAGTGATGGTTTAGCTTTAGCGGATGCATGCAGTGTGCTTGTGCCAGGCCATGACAGGGGTGGACACATATGACTGCTGTTACTGTACACAGCAGATATGTAACCTTGTGTGTGTGTGTGTGTGTGTGTGTGTGTGTGTGTGTGTGTGTGTGTGTGTAACGCTTGCTTAGCTGCCTGTCCCCTGTCATTGACTCTCTTCATGTATGGAAATGAAGCCAAGCAAATGCACTAGAGGGCAGCATTGAGCACAGTAGCAGCGCATCATTTGTTCTGCTGTGATGTTCACAATTTAAACAGGGGAAGGGAGTGTGGAGTGTCCCTGGAGACTGAGGGGAAGACAGGAGGAGAGAGGATGACAGAGAGAGAGAGAGAGAGAGAGAGAGGAGAGATCAAGTGAAGACAACAGAGTGAAAAAGACACGTCTGAGCGGTGTGTGTTCGCCACACAAATCTGACAGAGGAAATGGGAGCGTTGAGAGTGCTTTCTACTCACATCTTCAGCATCTCACATAGCTGAGAGATCTGAAGCATTGAGCCGGGTGGCACAAACACACAAACACAAATAAATTGTTGTCTCGAGAACAAGTTTTCCTTCCCCTTCATCAGTCCACGGTGTTCTATCAGCCCCGCTGAAGCTCTGGCTCAAAGCACTGTTTAAACGAGCATCGCTTTCAAACATAATAATAATTCATTTCAAGGACAGGAAGGGAGCTAATGGAACACACCTTTAATCTCTATATGGGTTTACTATTAATGCACGAGACAGAATGGCCTTCAACATTCACTCTCACACACATTACACACTCATCAGAACTAGCTCATGTTTTACAAAACAAAATCATGCCGAGAGCAGTCTTTGCTGTGTCATGTCCCACGTTAAGTTCATCCAGTAAAACTCTGATTTCCCCTTTGGCTATTGGCCCGGGAAAAACTCCTCCATCCATCCATCGCTCGAGTCCAGCTCTGCCCCTGCGCTATCGCCCAGTCCAAAGGCGGCCCCGCCCGAGGGCCCGCCCCCATAACCGTATGATGACATGTCCTGATTGGGTGTCCTCTGGTAGCTCTGTGGCTGACTGCCCACACCCCCTGGTCCGTATGGTCCTCCGCCTCCGGCCCCTATACTGGGGCCCCCAGGCCCTGGGCCAAACCCTGCCATCCCACTCATGCCCTGCCCCATCACCCCTTGGTTCAGGCCCTGGTTCATGACCATGGGCCGTGGCTGGTTGGTCCTGGGCTGGCCGCTCATGTGAGGGCCCATCATGGGGCCACCCATTGCCGCAGCTGGGTTTCCTACCCGCGGGTCCATGGCCTGGCTCATGCCCTGCCCTGGGCCCTGAAAGTGTTGCTTCATGCGCGGCTGTCCCGGCTGCATGTAGCCTTGAGCTGAGCTGAAGCCCACCATGTCTCCGCCCGTAGTCCTACCCACTCCTCCGCCCATTGCCTGCAGCCCTTGTCCCTGCTGCTGCGGCCAGCCCCCTGCACCCATACCCCCACCTGCGCCTCCTCCGGCTCCCAGCATGCTTTGCAGTCTCTGCGCCTGTGCTTTGGCATTGGGAGGTCCTTTAAGGGACTGCTGCATCATCATCCCCTGGCCACCGTATCCAGGGGCTCCACCTGGACCTCCGGGCATGCCCCCCACTCCTGGTCCTGCGCCCGCTTGCCGAGGGGGCCCTGCTGCTGCGTTGTGCTGTGCTGGAAGACCCATGGGGGCTTGGACACCTTGGCTTTGGTGCTGCTGGTGCATCATTTGGCTCATGTTGGGGTTGAGTCCGTAGAGAGACCCCTGATTCGATCCTTGGTTGCCGTATGGTAGGCCCATCTCAGACTGAGGTCCCACTGAGCCCCCTTGACCTTGGACTGATCCCATCTGGACCATCTGCTGCTGGTTCTGCTGCTGCAGGAGGCGAGCCGCGCGGATGTTCTGGAGGGCCTGGCTCCTTGATGCCAGCTCCTGGGGAGGACCTGGAAATTAAATAAGTCAAATTTAGATCAAATAGTCTGTACACCAAACTGTGGCTAAAGTGAGCAGGCCTGGTAGCGTGTTACGACTCTAAATCCTTTAATATACCCACTTGTGCCATCCCTTTGCTAATCCCTCAACTCACCACCCTGACTCCAACTGTAGAGAGTGTCTGAATAAAGAGGAAAAACCCACTCTAGTGCTTAACTGTGTGTGCAGCGAGCCAGTTACAGGTAATTGAACACCGCAAAACAGCCGCATCCAACGCACTTATCACCTAGTATGAATCTGACTAAACACTGGAGCGTGCAGGTTCTGATTGCAGGCGATAATCACATAATCACTGTGTTTCTGACGCTGCGCAGGATAGAGCCGCTGCGTATTAATAGGCCTGAGTTTAGCGCTGAAGATCTCTGTTCTCCCGTTATTACCACTTTAGCCTTGGAGAGATTTCTAATGGCTGTAAATGGATTTTCTATGTCCTTGCCTTCCTCTCATCCATGATACCTGTCTGTTTCTCCGCTATTTCATTCTCCCCTCAATTTTTTCCTCTCTTGATTCATTGATACCTTCATTGTTAGCTCTTCTTTTGTGTCCCCCCATCCATCCATCCTTCCTTCCTTATATCCTTCCACCATTACATGACTCCTTCTTTGTTTCTTCTTTCTCTTCCATTCAATCTTTCCGTCGATTATACCTTTAGACTTAATTCCTTTTACCACTCTTGTATATTAACTTTCATTGTGTTCTACCTTCTTACTCCCCTACTGTTGCCCTTGTTCCTTCATCCTTCCTTCCTTAAACATCTTTCCTTGTGCCCTTCCTTTATTGATTTTGCCTTTTTATTATCCCTCATTTTCGTCATCCCTCCAACCTTTACTTCTTTATTTAATCTATTCATCCCTCCCATTACTTCCCCCTTCCTTATTTCCATCTGCTGTAAATGTAACTGGAGTAACTGGACTTCTTGGATCAGTTTTATCACACGGGGCTTTTATTTAGTATCCTTGAGTTATAGTAACAGTTCTTCACAATATCCAAGTATTTGGATATTGTGAAGGATAAGTTGCTCCATCCTTTCCTCCTTCTATTGATCTTTCCTCCTCTTATTCTTCTACGGTTCTGTCCAAGCCTTCTACGACTAAAATCTCCAGATATTTTTGTCGACTAATAAAGACGAAATTTAATGATTGAAAGGACTAAAAAAAACGTATTTTTGCTAAAACAGTTAACACAATTATATTTAAGATTCTGCAAAGAATTTTACTCGGTTTTATTTAGTTTGGCCATTTTTGTGGTATTTATAGTTTCACTTCCTTTGAACATTGACAGGAAGTGACATTGATAGAGGCAAACATTTTAAACTGTTGCTGTGCTGACCATATCAATGGGAAATGAGTGATGCTGCATTCATGTGGACTTGGGGGCTCATTTTCCCGAGATGTGACATCATTGGCCTCAGTTGGTTTATATCCATGTGCTTTTTATGTGGGAAAGTGGGGATTTTAATGTCATCAAATAAATAAATAAATCAGCTTTTATCGCTGATTAGCGCTTAGCTCAATCTCTAAAGCTAAAAAGTAGTTTGTCAGTTTAAAAAAAATATAACGTAAATGTACTTTTTGCTAGCATTGATGTCAGGCAATGCTAGCAATTGCCTGACATACTCCGAGGATGACGAGAGCTCACACTAAACTAAAAAAAGCAGTGTTTACCTAAAAAGCTTGCATTAGACAATAAAAGAACAAATCAGCTGATTTCTGCAGTCAGGTACAGTTTTTTGAACCGAAGAAGAAGATCTTTATTTATATAGCGCCTTTCACAGACATGGTCACAATTCACTCCAAACTCAGTGGTGGTAAACTATGTTAGTAGCTTCAGTTTCCCCCGGGGGAGACTGACAGAAGCGCTGTCGCGACTGCACACATCTGCGCCAACAGTCCCTCTGACCACCACCATACATTCACACACATCATTCATCCTGGCCTATTGTACATGTTTTTGGTGGTAGGGGAAACCGGAGAACCCGAGGAAACCTACGCAGACACGGGGAGAACATGCAAACTCCACACAGAATTGAACCTGGGACCTTCTAGCTGTGAAGCGAGAGCGCTAACCGCTGTGCTACCGTGCCGCCCAATATGTCATATGCACTTTAACCTGTCATATGCACCGTTTGAAAGAGTTTCATAATTTAAATTCACTGCCAATGGAACCGAGTTCCCAACTGTTTGCCCCAGTTGAGCGAATGTTCATGTGCATTTCCCAGAGGACCACATGAGAAAAAACTGTGGGAACTATGGAACTTTACCTTTATGTATGTCACTTCTTGTCAGTAGCTTAAAATAAAAAAACAAACACATTTTTTCTTTTCTTTTCAACTTTTCTTCATTTAAATGCTGCTATTAAATTGAATTAAATACAATTATAATTACTACTTACAACAGATGTTATCCATCTAAATAAGTCATAATTTCACTTTAATATGTCATATGCACTTTAACTTCCAGTGGCACCGTTTGAAAGAGTTTCATAATTTAAATTCACTGCCAATGGAAAAAGTCGAAACAGTGTAATTAGATTAATAATGTGCAACACAAAAATATGATGAATGAATAGAATATGAATGTAAAGTTGAGTAAATTTTCATAAAATTATTTGTCAACAATAACGAAAAAATTGTTGTTTGGCAAAATCTTCGGTTTAACACTGCCTTTGCCGTGTTACTTCTGCATTTGTTTCAGCGCTGGTATCAGCATTACTGGGCCAACTAGGCAGGCACACTGTCCCTCATGCGAGATATGAACCATATGATGGAATCTGGCCAATCAGAATAATAAGTAAGTGCTATGGATGCACTGATACCTCTTTTTCTAAAACTGATATGAGTTTTAGAGCCAGATTGGGTGATATTTGCATGCCAAGCAATGAAGGCTGCTAAAAGAAGGCACTTCAGAGACATAAATGTAGAATCGACATTACATCATGTTATTATGTCATCCCCTCATTAAAAACATGCCTGGAGTGTTGACTTGGCTCATTCACGTATCTTTGAGTAATCTTTAAAAACTCTGACAGCAGCCATTTTAGGTGTGGTTTAGTTTAGTTTATTTGAGCAGCAAACACTCTGCTCAAAAGGAGTGGGCCCACCCCCAAAATCATCCATCCATCCATCCATTTTCTCCCACTTGTCCGTTGCCGGGTCGTGGGGGCAGCTGTTGGAGCTGCACCAGCCCCTATGGCTCCTCCTGCAGGTGGTGGGTCCACAGAAGGACGGCCTCATGGTTCTAACCGGGCCTGTTGGTCTCTCATAAGGGGCTTCTGAACCCCCCAAAATCAATACAATTAAAATCATCATTTCACAAGAACATAGTGGAACAACAAAAGGAACAAAATAGCAACAAGGAAACAACAGCAAAACAAGGTGTAGCTTTGCCTGAGTCCTCCTAGGAAAGCCCCCACCTCCTAAAGACGCCTCGGACCTTTCGTCACCAGCCGAGTTACCAACCACTGCTCCTCGGCAGAGCCCCCTCCCCGCGTGTCGAGCGCAAATGTAAACAGTCAGAGTCATCATGAAGGATTAGCTTCATGTGTTGTAAACCGGAGCTACAGCAGCTCTGGGACTTTTACAAAGACACACATCAGTGTTTCTTTTACCTAAACACCCAGGATTGAAACTGGTGACAAGAAAACCTATTTCAGTGGCTGAGTCTGCGCTGGGAATGTCTTTGGGCCTTGATGATGCCCTGATAGCATTCCATCCGGAGAAAGCTAATGCTACAAGCTAAAGCTCCGGTCATCACGTAAAAACGAGAAATATGCATGAATAAAGTCAATAAAACCACACTCTATATAAAGAACCGTTTAACAATGATCACACACTGAGCCGGGCTGGTTGATTTGGAAGTTTATGGCTCACATTTCCTCTACAATGGGTCGTAGCCGAGTGGTTTTCTCCCGGAGCTAACAAACCTTTTCGCCGCGAGGAGCTAACAGCTAGCTCGGAACGGTTCATAGAAAACAAGCAGCATATTATGCACTAATATCGTCAATAAAGCTACCTGAAGCTGCCTTTATGATGATCACACAATGAGCCAGGCTTTACACATGTGTGGTTTATTGCAGACTTTTCATCAACAATGAGCTGTAGCTGATTGTAACATGCTAACAGGGGTAACCTCGAATAGCCATTGTCCACCTGCACAGATAATGTCCCTGGGGAGATCCTGGTGTAGACCATGGGGTATAGTTAAAGATCTGTAAGGCATGGCAGTAGCAAAGAGTGAGATAGCCTCCAAACAACAGTTATTTTTCAGGCAAGAGTTCCTTCAGTGTCGAAACAGAGCCTTTGAACTCTCAAAGGTTTGTCTCCAAGGTCCACTTTCCGGCGGGTCAGACACAGGATCAAATCATATCCTGCGTGGCCATTGTTCACAAAGTGATAAAGTGTCGCTCCTTTGCAACAGTAAAATTAAAATGCACTGAAAATCGATCGTAGTTTCAATGAGGAGATGAGAGAATGCATGCAGTAGTGTTGTGATGATGGCACAGACAGCGTGCTGAAGGGGGCGTGTCGGAAAGGGTCGGGGCTTCTTAAAGAGACAGAGGCCGATTTCAAGACATTTGCGACAGCCATTTTGCGAGAGCAAATTTATTCAAGGCAGTTATTTTGATTTACTGCATTTACAGACCAACATAAGGTTGCATCATCATTGTAGTGTGCTATAGACTGGTGCTATGTAATTGAAAAAAAGCATAGTACTGTTCGTGGTTTCTGTGTTCCACATTGTTTTTCTGGATACTTTTGTACGTCTTTGCTGTGTTTTTGTGGAGGTTTGGTGGATTTGCTTACTTTGAGAGTCTAAAATGGTCCTGAAGAAGGCCGCTTTTTAAAGGTAAACTAAATGCTAGCTTATCAGCTAAACCCATTTGAGACCTACAATTTTCTTCTTCTGACACACTGAAGAGGCACCAAGAGTCCTCACAGCTGCAGCACAGTTGAGGCGTCACAAGAGGTGCTACAGGAAACAAAAAAGGACAAACGAGAGATGGTGAAAGACTGTTGTGAATCGGAGGGAGTGGAGGGAGGAAGAGGATGAAGGAGGTGGAGCTGACCAGTGCAGGACACCCCGCTCTGAAACAGGGACAAATCCAGGAGGCGCGGCGCCATTTCAGAGGATCAGAGGAGACAGAGGGCAGCCAGGTTTCTTCCGAGTGCTACAGTTTTCCGGACCTCCAAGGTCATGCGGGTCAGGTTGACACAGTGGCAGCGCGGCTCAGCCGCAGCAGCTCAGGACTAACAGCTGAACACTATTTCGTTGTACACTTGTACAATGACAATAAAGCACTTACTTACTTACTTACTACCCCTTCTTTAACAAGGCACTCTGACAAAAATGCTTTCCTGGTCCAAGGGGATTTTCCGCTGCAGTACCACAGAGCGGCCACTAATTGAACAGGAGACTAGTCAGAGGGGGGCGGTACCCTGTCCAGATCTTTACATGGTTCTGTCTTCCTTCCTAGTTCCCACCTTGGTTCCCTCCATCCTTGCTTGCTTCCTTACTCCCTACCTTCCTATATCTTTCTTTACCTCCATCCTTGCCTCTTTCTTTCCATCCTTCTCTACAACCCTGCTTCCTTCCCGACATCGTTGCTTCCTTTGCTGCATTTTAGCTTCCTTCCCTCTCTGACTCCAGCCGAACTCTGGGGGATCCAGGACAGACAAGTTGCCGTGGTAACAGGCAGAGCAGGAATATTCTATTTTTTTTTTCCCGGGGCGAGCGAGAGATTGTGAGCGAGAGAGGGAGAGCATCTGAGCATCGAAAACTGACAAATCTGACAGCGTCTGGCGGAGAGGACCAGCTTCAGTCTCAGGGTTAGGTTTTTCTACGCAAAAATATGCCGCGCAAGATGGTTTAACGTGAACGGGAATATGTATCAATAAATTAGAGCTGTATATTGCAACTATTATTGGCCTTTTCAGCCCTCCGTTAGGTTTAGATTGTACATTTTTAAATTATGACATGACATTAAGTAATAAATCACCATATTACCACTATTGTAATCATCGCTATTGCATATGCTTTGTGAAATAGTGCCATCTTTGCTATAATTGTTGCAAACAATGTCCACTTCATTCATGACTCTGTGACGAGAAGCCGCAGAGTGACTGTATTTGAGTACCATCTGGATGATCTGTGGAAAACTACAGTCGATATTACCAAAAGTCCATCCGCTAATGCATTTATCAATAAAAATCTGAAAGAAATTAGGTCAGGTCTTGACTCGTGCATAGGAAAATCTATCAAGGTTGTGCCATAAAATTGCACAGTGTAACAGTACTTATTGTTGCAGATGTGTGTGTGTGTGTGTGTGTGTGTGTGCTTTACCTTGGTACTGATTGACTTGGGGGTATGGATTCCTCTGGCCCTGCCCCATCTGCCGCGGAAGATGCTGCTGCTGCTGCTGCTGCTGCTGGAGCTGCATGCAAACACAAACACAGAGAAATGCTTTAACTCAATGTCTTAATTGGCCCATGTGGATGATTTCAAGAAGTCAGAGGTAATTCATTGTCTGTCTTAGTTCTCTGACCTTTATCAATGAATGTCACAAAAAATGTTCAAGTGTACAGTGATTTAATGCAGTTTCCAAGTCACCACTCATTACTTCAATGTTACTGGGTGATTGATTTCCTAAGCAAACTTGTGGTGGAACCATCACACTTAAACTAAGAGCAAAAACCTTTCTACTGTATGTAAATTGTTGCGTCCTTGGGCGAAATACTATTATTGCCTACTCTGGTCACAAGACAGCACATGCCGCTGGTTATGATCACTGGTATAAAAATCTGCCCAATCACTGTGTGGTTTGTTGCCCCCCGCCCCCACCAAAGAAGACAAAGGGGTAAGGCAGAGGATATACAGTAACATGGACATAATACGCTGCCTGACCAAAAAAAAAGTTGCACGCTCAAATATTTAACTGGACAGCCTGTGGCACTGTTCTAATAAGCTTCTGCAAAGTAAAAAGATCCAGTGCTGCATTCACTTTTCACCAAGATCTTGTATGGATGATGGGAGAGTGCGGCCACTGTGCAAAGCCTTCACCAGCACATCCTGTCAATGGGATCTGGAATCTGTGGGCCAATCCGTGTGTGAAAATGTGTCTCATGCTCCTGAGCCACTCTTTCATAAGGTGAGCCATACGAATCCTGCCATTGTCATCTTGAAATATCCCCGAGCCACCAGGGAAGAAAGAATCCATTGATGGAATAAATTAGATGCTCATTCTTTGGGCACATAGAGTCGCTGAACCTAGACCCGACCAACTGTAGCAACAATAGATCATAACAGTTCTTATTCAGTCTGCCTGGTACACGCTCCACCTTTACCAAGTGCAAGGGTCTGCAACCTTTTGAATCCAAAGTGAGTTTTTTTTTTTTTTTACAGAAATAACAAGAGCCGCGACCGAAATTAATTAGTACAGCATTGCGAATGGGACGGCTGAATGGCACTAAACTACACCAGTTTAGACCAGGGTTAACAGGGGTCCAAAACCAGGACTTTACTTGGACTTTAACAGGCCTTCTTTCAGTAAATAACCAACGTGGCACCTAGGCTCCAGATGCCTGACCTAGAGCTATTGTCTCCACATAGACCTTCCTTCGGACAGATGTTTCACACATACACCATCCTGGCACAGGGAGCATCTCTCATTAACAGCTGGTTTTGCCGAGTAATCAACAGACACTAAACACCGGTGCACGTGGACAACATAAGGTGCTGCTAGTTTTAATGAAAGTTGTGATGTCTAGTTACCGGCGCACGGGCCCGTTCCCCGCGGGGCGCAGCTCTCCTCACACGCGCGCCTATATTCGCACGTCTGTATGTTTTTGCGAGTCCAATTAAAACCAACATGGTGGGTGGTGACTCCAGAGTTCAGAAATCTTTAACACCCGATGCGCTCACGGAGAGAGAAATAAAAAGGAAACGCCGCATTATCACAGCAGGCGGCAAAAAATGCACATGACACACACACACTTGAAAAGGACGGAGTGGAGAGGGGCCTGGATGGGGGTAATCACACATGCGAGGCAACAAGAGACGTAAACAGACAGGATGAGCTCGGTATGTAGAGAGCAAGATGTGGACAGAGGTTTTTGTGTTTTTTTGGAAGTGTTAAAAACGAACCGTTCCTAACAAGATGTTTGCTAAATGTATTCACGCTTTACTGGCTCGACAGCTTTGGTGCATTGGTGGCGGGTCATTGCGTTGACGGCCTGGGATTGACTGGGATCATTGTGCCGTTTGTTGCCGTCATGTTACCCCGATACTGGCTCCTGCCACATTAATGAAATTATGACACTTACAGGGGAGGGAACTTATAAATTAGACTTCCTCCCAGTCCTTTTCAAGTTTAATTATGTACTGTAAAGGGGCCAAATATGGCACTATGAATGTGCTTTGACGCTGTGTGTGCACTGGGTGGCGCTGTTGCCGCTACTAT
The DNA here is from genome assembly GCA_021464625.1 of Proterorhinus semilunaris. NCBI lineage: Eukaryota > Metazoa > Chordata > Actinopteri > Gobiiformes > Gobiidae > Proterorhinus > Proterorhinus semilunaris. The sequence goes on from CM038349.1 coordinate 10,542,777, forward strand.
ATAGGCTGGAGTAATCAATAGGGAGGCAGGTGTCGACCCTGGAAGGGCGCACAGGTTTTTGACCGCTTTGGCGGTGTTTTGTGTTACTGTTCTCGTGTTTTTTATGGATTTTTAACCTTTGAACGTTATGGATTTTGCACTGAAATATAGAATGATTTTTACACCTTACCGGACCTTTATGGACCCGGTTTTGATGAACATGAAGCATCAGGTAACCAGTAGCCGCCGCGCGCATCATGCCCACCTACCGAAGCAACATCTCACTAGCCCAGTACTAGGCTGGCTAGAATAGAGTATTATTAGAAGTACATGTATATATGAATGTATGTTAAAATGTCGTAAAAGCTGCACTTTATAATGCAAAAATAATAAGTAATGTGTATATTTAATGCACATGGAACCCAGAATAAACTTTATTAAAATGTATCTACATTATAACTCATCTTTAGTCTGATTCACTGAACATTACTTCAGTATATTCTTAGGTGTTCATACTGCACACTTTAACTACACACTTTAGGACACTGCGCTTCACTCTACTCTGTACATGTAGTGTTTCCGTAACAAGTCGCCAGAAATAAAGCCAGAAAAGTCTGTGGGCTGTGAAGGACAGATACCACCTTTTGATTGAGTTTAAAGTGCCAAAAACTAGAGGAAATAAGCAGCTAAAGAAGCAATTGTGGCTAATATTATGCTACCTTTTACCAGTTAATGCCAAATTGGCCATTCTGGTACCTCATTTTAAACATTTATTTATTTATTGGTTTATTTGGTCGGGATAGTGCATGTTAATGAACATACATGGGTCTCATGCATGTAAACAAGCCACACCGGATTGTAGCCTTGGGCTAATTTGCATCCGTCGTCCCCCATGTGCACTCTCAAACACGCTCTCATTCATCCTGGCCTATTGTACATGTTTTTAGTGGTGGGGGAAACCGGAGTACCCGGAGGAAACCTACGCAGACACGGGGAGAACATGCAAACTCCACACAGAAAGGCCCCGTCCAGGTGGGAATCGAAACCCGGACCTTCTAGCTGTGAAGCACGAGCTCTAACCGCTGTGCTACTGTGTAAACATTATTTATATGTTTTTGTTTTTTTAAAGGCGTCTTGAAAATATTAGAATTTTTATTTTGTTTTAACTGTCAGGTTATATCACTACTGAAACATAAATCAGACTTTTAGTGTCAAAAAGTTACTCAAAAAGAGGCTTTTTACTTCCACTTAATATGAATCAAGTGATCTTACCAGATCTTCCCACCTCTTTGTGCATATCAAACACGGAGAACACATGATCTAATTATCTCCTATGTGAGAGTCTTTCTCTTGTTCTGCCTCCCACCTGTTCAGCCAGAAGTTGCTGCTGCTGCCTCTGCTCCCTGAAGAGCTGCTGTTTCTGCTGCTCCATCATGTGCATCTGGACTCTCTTTTCTTGCTCCATGGCAATCATCTGCTTCATCATGGCCTGCTGCTGGTTCCCTACGTAGCCTGGAGGGGGTCCCGATCCCTGGTTGGGGCCTACCCCTGGCGCCACACCTCCACCGGGGTGAGGGGGCGGGATGGCACCGGGCGGCCGGGACATTCCCACCACGCCTTGCTCCTGGAAGAGAGCGGATGATAACGAGGAAATGGTCAGACGGGTCAAAGAACAGCACATGTCAGCACGTACAGTTATTTTGTACATTTCTGTCCATTTTTGAGAGATGTTTTAGCAAAGAATGTGATCCAGAATAAACACAATCTAAGACACAACCTAACGTTATGACACGATGCAGCAAAGTGTAAAGAGCTCTGGAATGTGTTGTCAAAACCACAAAGAATTCTGGGAATATCGTGAACCAATGAAATTAGCATTCGCATGAAAGTACTTTGACACTACAGTATTGCCTACCCACTGGCATAAAGTTTGCTGTATTCTCAGGAGCAAATATGATAAACCCATAATCATTCAATGTAGTTGCTTTATTCTGTCTAAGGCTAAATTCAGCACTGATATCAATCTTGCTTAAAAGTAATTTATCAAATTGAGATTTTTGTTTTTTCTTTCTCCTCCTCAAACACTCTTTAGGTATCATTCGCTGTGTCGTATCTGCAGCCAATTAGAAATGTTCTGAACATAACCTAATGAGATAAAAGGCAAAACTGCAGCTCGTCTGGCTTCTGTCTTAACAGTGATCACACTCGGCCCCAACAGAGTCTTAGGATCAGGCGCTGGTTGGTCCACACCGCATATATTATTTCTTAATTTGCATATAAAGAGCACTTCCTCCTCCACTCAGCCGTATGTTAATCTCTAATAGGATAAAATGGTTTGCTCTGACCAATGAAAGGGAAGCGTTTATGTATCTACGATTAGACACTGAAAGGAGCTTGGACACAGTTTAGCCCACGAGCGATGGAGACGAGAAAGACAGTAGAGGATGCGCGGACAAAAGTCTATGTATGAATGAATAAAGGCACAGGCAGGTTATTTTCTGCTGAGATTCAAGGTTTTGAAAACACAAAATAAGTACAATTTCATGTTTTGGCCGAGTGATATTGACAAAATTAATGTTTCAATTTTGGGGTATTTACTCAATAACAACTGTCAAGCAAAAAGCTAAACATGTGCATGTAAACGCCTCAATGTGTTTCTCAAAAAGAGAACTGACTTTACCATCACAACAGTGCTCACAAAAATCAAGTCCAACACCAGACCCAAATCAAGACCAACACCAGTCCCGAATCAAGACCAACACCAGGCCCAAATCAAGACCAACACCAGGCCCAAATCAAGACCAACACCAGGCCCAAATCAAGACCAACACCAGGCCTAGGGCTGGGCGATATGGCCTAAAATCTATATCATGATATGAAAAAATAAAAATATCACGATAACGATATATTTGACGATATAATTGACAATGGACGAATTACTTCAAAATCCCAGCCTTACGCCTATTAGGAAGATTCATTCAGTGATATTTTATTCTTTTTTTTTTTTTTACAGCATAATTGTCTTCCAAATATGATCTACTCAAGCAGTTTACATCCTTCATTTAATTTTACTTTTTCAGCACGTGTCCCCGTGTTCTAAAGTCACCGTTTATGCTGCTCTGATGGAGCAGAGCGTAACATAAATTATATTGTGTCCACAACGATATAAAAAATTACAACGATATCAAAACATTATATCGCGATAACGATATGCGATACGATATGGCCCAACCCTAACCAGGCCCAAATCAAGTCCAACACCAGGCCCAAATCAAGACCAACAGCAGTCCCAAATCAAGACCAACACCAGGCCCAAATCAAGACCAACACCAGGCCCAAATCAAGATCAACACCAGACCCACATCAAGACCAACGCCAGACCCAAATCAAGACCAACACCAGGCCCAAATCAAGACCAACACCAGACCCAAATCAAGACTAACGCCAGGCCCAAATCAAGACCAACACCAGACCCAAATCAAGACCAACACCAGACCCAAATCAAGACCAACACCAGTCCCAAATCAAGACCAACACCAGTCTCAAATCAAGACCAACACCAGTCCCAATTCAAGTGCCATTAATGTGGTATCTCCACTCCAGCTCAAGGCAACACAAGTTCATTTGTCATTGCAGTTCCTTTTTAAACCACTAAGAGTATATCCTTCAGACAGTATCTTATACTACTGTATTACTACTACTACTAGTACACTACGGTTCCTCTTTTGCATGTTAACTAATTTAATTCCACAAATCTGTTCTTATTCAACAGCCTCTTCATAACTCTGGTCTCTTCTGAATGAATGAACAATGCACACAGCTGCACACAGAGAGAAAGTCGGTACAAATCATATTTAACTGGAGGCTAAGAATGAAAGAGCCAGAGCGGGATTATGCGGTGTATAGTAGCCGTGGCTGGAGTCTGTAAAACACCACTATATTCAATATGTTTTCAAAGAGCCAAAGCTCATAATCCGTATTGAGGCTCTTAGAGCTCTTAGAAAGGAGTTAGGTTGAGATAAAGCTCATATATTAAAGCACAAAGAACCCTGTGGAGCAAACAAAATCATCTGCCTTAACCGACTTCAGCAGACACAGCCCACACCAGACTGATCGATGTTCACCACTACGTGTCTCAGCTCCTGCATGTGCACCGTCAAACGGCAACTGGAGGATAATAGGAGAAAAAACTACCCGTGGGGAAGTATAAAAATTACTACTGGCAGTCATAGATAATTCGATAAAGGAAAGCATGGCAGATAACTACTACAATGACGACTAGAAGGACACATGCAGCCTGTCATAAGGAAATCCCCTCTATTCATGCTTTACTATAACTACTGGGCACTACAATAACTACTAGTACTACAACTACAACTACTACTACTACTACGGTTAAGTATGACAGTCACTGAGTATTGAAGAGGAGAGAAAGACAGAAGACCAAGGGGATCATTTATCAAGACAGACGCTAAATAAATAGTTCAAGCTGGAAAATAACATTTTTGGACATGTTGAACCTAATTTACTTTTTGAAATTTCCCGTATTTCAGTTTTAGGGCCCCAAATCTTATATTTAAATGAGAGAATACTGCGTGAGTAAACAATAAGTAAATGACTCTGCTGCACATGCTACACGTTTTGCACACGGGCAAACGTTTGGTAAATTACCAGTATTAGGATACTACAAGTACTACAGCCCTGACTCCGGGTAATCACACTGCATACAATATTAGGCAGGAGACCGACATACAGCATACTATCACTACTTAGTGATACTAGAATTGTGGAAAGGGGAAACAAAGTAAAGATGCAGGACAGCCAATTATGTACTACCACTACTTGATAGAGCTTTTTGCAAGAAAACAAACATTTATCGACATAATACCGGCCCAAATGACCAAGGGATGGAGCTGCTAGACGTATCTACATCAACTACTTCTACTGCCTCCTCTAGCCTAGTGACAATGACAATCCGCATACAATTGGTGAGAGAAGACGAGGTAAAAGTGACATCACGCTACTTCAAACAGAGCCACTACTACCACTGTTCCCAGTACATGTGCTGCTGCCAACCCTGAACATATCCCTGCTTTCCTGTTGCTTCTACTTCCACTATTACCACTGCCTGGGGAAGTGTAGTGACACAATGCAAGAGAAAGGATACAGGAAGGAGAGGCGCAGTGACAGCTGATGACCAACGGGTGGCAGTGGTGATCTTTAAGCACATGTCTGTGAGCTGAGTGTGTATGTGTGCATCTATGGCCTCAGCAGATGGCTCAATCATGACGTTCTGATCTACGATCTCTCTCCAGCTCCCCCACTCAAACTACCTCTTTACTTTCTTTCTCTCTAAAACACGCGGCCATCAAACTCCTTCGCCCGCCTTCTCTTTCTTTCTCTGCTTCTCACTCTTGTGCTGTGTGCAGACAGGCAGCCCTGAGTCATGTCCGCACAATGAAGGAGGGGAGGGAGGGAAGATGGATTACAAAGGCAAGAAATGGAGAGGGAAAAGTCCATTTTAGTGAAGGTGGCTCCACTCGAGATGCCGGTAGTCTATGTTTTAAATGTAGGAGCAAGAAACAATCAAACAAATAAAGAACGATACTCAATTGACAAAGCTGGACAATTCTAGACATAGACGGCTGATGTTTCTCTTTTTCACAGTCCCACCAAGTTGAGAATTATTGTTGAACAGCATGGCAATAAAGCTTATACTTATAATTTACCCAATGCATTTCACGGTACATTGTTCAGTTAATACAACTAGCACTAATAGTTCTGCTACTGTTATTATTGCTGCTAACTACAACTACTACTGCTGCTACTGCTACACATGGCGGTAGGAGAAAGGTATTAGTGTGTATTTTACCACTACCACCGCACAAACTAATGTCTTACAGTTACTGCTAAAATATATTTTTTTCTGAGGAACTTTATCATACATTGTTCAAATAAAGTTGAAATGGATAAGTTCAACAGCTGCATGGGCCTACTCTTACCGCTACTACTAATAATAATATTGACTTTCTCTTATTGCACTTTTCGAGTAACAAATGTGGTGTGAAGGTTCTATTGTAGCCACAGCTGCCCCACGGTAGACTTAATGTTAAAGTGCATATGACATGCTTTTGAAAATATGACTTATTATAAGTTGCAAGTTCATCAGTTGCATAATTATCATTTTATTTGAGCGAAGCAGCAATTGTGATGAAGAAATGTTATGTTACAAAAGTTGTTTTTATTACTACTGACAGGAAGTGAAGGGTAAAGTTCCATCGCAGTTTGACTCACTCATTTCCCATTGACATAACATGGTTGGCACGGCAACAGTTTGAAATCGTTTGCCGCTACCTTCAGGTCGGTGGGGAGTCCTTGCCTCAAGTGGAGGAGTTCAAGTATCTCGGGGTCATGTTCACGAGTGAGGGACGGATGGAGCGTGAGATCGGTAGACGGATCGGTGCGGCGTCAGCAGTGATGCGGTCGCTGTATCGGACTGTTGTGGTGAAGAGGGAGCTGAGTCTGAGGCAAAGCTCTCGATTTACCGATCGATCTACGTTCCCACCCTCACCTATGGTCATGAGATTTGGGAAATGACGAAAGGACAAGATCGTGGATACAAGCGGCCGAAATGAGTTTCCTTCGCAGGGTGGCTGGGCGCACCCTTCGAGATCGGGTGAGGAGCTCAGTTACCCGGGAGGAGCTCGGAGTCGAGTCGCTGCTCCTTCATGTTGAAAGGAGCCAGCTGAGGTGGCTAGGGCATCTGTTCCGGATGCCTCCTGGTCGCCTCCCTCGGGAGGTGCTCCAGACATGACCTACTGGGAGGAGGCCTCATGGAAGGCCCAGGACACGCTGGTGGGACTATGTCTCCGAGCTGGCCTGGTGTCGCCAGAACAGCTGAAGGAGGTGTGCTTGGATCTGGAAGTCTGGGCATCTCTGCTGAGACTGCTGCCCCCGCGACCCGGCCGCGGATAAAGCGGAAGAAAATGGATGGATGGATGCCTCTACCTATGTCACTTCCTGTCGGTGTCCGATAAGGACACCGACAGGAAGTGAGTCAAATGTGTCATATGTACTTTATTGTCCCCATAGGGAAATTTGTCCCTGCATCTGACCCATCCTTTGACGCTGCTGGGACAATCCTTAAGGAGCAGTGGGCGATCGCAGTGCAGTGCCCGGGGACCAGGCCGATGGTCACCTGGCTGGAGGATTAACCTACTGTGCGTGTTTTTGGTTGATGGGGGAAACCGGAGCACCCGGAGGAAACCCATCCAGACACGCAAGAGTGCTAATCGCTCTACCACCGTGTCGGGAGCTTCGGAAGTGAGCACGGATCAACAACTATTACGACTGCTACAACTACTACTACTACTACTTAATGGGTCAGTAGGAAAGAAGTATATATTCGTTACTAATGTACGAACACTGAAGCTACCATTTTATTTGCTACAAAAACAATGAAACACTCCATACATTTGCATGCCTAAGAACATAATTGCGCATTGTTGAAACGGCTAAACTAACAACACAGGTTTTTTTTTTTTTTTTTCAATGGAGAACTTGGCTGTAAATGAGGCGTAAACTAGAAGCCAGAAAATGTTGTGTAAACGTCGAGTCCAAGGAAAGCAGGGGTTGGAGGAGAACAGATGGCACCGCGTAATGTCCGCTCTGAGAATTCAACTTTACAACTCTGAAAAGAAAACGCATACTTTTTTTATATCGCTGGTAGATACTGCAGTAATATTTTGACAGCCCCAAGGGAGGTTTGGAAAAAAAAATGTCTCCACCTCCCCGGTTAATCTGTAATGGGAATCAGTTTCACACTAACGCTGCCGTTTGTTGCCCAACATTGTTTTTGGTTGTTGAGTCAAATTTGTTTTTTGCCCCCTTTGAGTTCTTAGTAAAAGCTGATAAGATGTAAAACAAACCACTTCATTGATCGCAAAAGCAGACGTAACGCTGATGGGCAGTTAGCGAGCTGGAAGTTGTTGAAGGGGGTCAGACAGATTTAGAGTTTGGGCTAAAGTTAGGGGTTAGGATTACGATTGGGGTCAAAGGCTTGATGTTGGAGTCGTCAGTGGTGGAGGACGCAGGAAAGGTCAGGGTCAGGACCTGGATGTGAGGCATCAATGAGTATGTCGAGTCTGGACACTTACATTAGGAATGTTATAAAGGCAATTTAATGCACTTCGAAAATGCTGTATGAATACTTATGCACGGCCCACTTTTCACTTTTCTATTTTTTGTGTGTGAACTTTCAGTAAAAAATTCAAAATAAAATCTTTATGTTTAGGGTTGTAAACATGACAAAATTTGCAAAAGTTCAAGGTGTATTAGTACTTTCGCAAGGCACTGTGTAAGGTCTAGGGCTGGGTACCGTTAAACGATACGAAACATTTAAGTATCGAAAGCAAGTACCGAAAAGAAAAATACAATCTTTATATTCAAGTTTTGATGTTGCAGTTCATAAAAATTTTGTTGAACAGAAAAAAGTAAAACACAAGTTAAAAACTTGTAATAAGTGGAAAACATTTTGAACAAGTGGAAAAATGTGGGAATTGGGGAAACTTTGGGGAAATTGGGGGGGATTTAAAAAATTGGGGAATTTGTTTTTAAAAAATTGTGAAAAAGCTTTGGGAAAATTTGGCAAAAAAATAGGGAATACATTTGAAAAATGTGAGGAAATTTGAGGATTTTTTTTATAGAGAAAATTTAGGAAATAAACGTGAAAAAATAAGAAAAACTTGGAAAGTGTTTTCCCCGCCCTTTTGTAGTTAAAGGAAGTTTCTTGGTGCTTTCACCTCAAATGCAAAATAAATCAAATGAAAGGAAAAGGAATACATTATTAATCTGTTTTATGGTACTATATGACACATAATTTAGTATAGGTATCAAAAACCAAGTATCGTTAAGGTACTGGTATCGGAAAAAATTGAACGGTACACAGCCCTAAGACGGAGCGCCGTTCCCATAGTCCCACTGCTCCGCGCAACCTTGGTGGGAGCAAGTCCTTAGAAAGGGGGGACGAGTGGAACCAGTATCTGTATACGCACCCAGTTGTTAGCGTGAGCATGATAGCCCCCCCTGAAAGTTGTGAAACCTGCCTATTAACATCCCTGTGAAGAATAATTACCTAAGGCATGCATTTAAAAAAAGTTAGGAATAAGTTTGGCCCTCAGCTTTTGAGTTTAAACTTTACAAACTCCTACTGTCACGCTTCAAAGAGGAAAGAGCAGGTACTGGGCCTATCCTTTAGCCAGTGCAGATGGGGCAACTCCAGAAGAAGTGCGAGACCGCAGAACCCATCGTCAGATATTGGGGCCATCTTGCTGTGCAGCCACCATTGCAAAAAGAATTCCTACATATACCGTTGCCAACATTTCTGTGCTTTATTATTTTTTTTATACTTCAACGATTCAAAAGTACGCAGTTAGTCTTGCCTTTTCCTATACGTGCTCGTTTCTGGAAGGGCCCATCTCAGTTCTCATTGAAGAGAAATAGGTCAGTCCTAATGAGCCCCGGTGGTCAGCCAGTCCCAACCAGACGAGAAGCGTGGCTTTTCAAAATGGCAACGAGCTTCTTCAAACGATGGCAACGGATGTGTTCATGGCCCAACATGCAAAAGTGAAATTGCCGGTTAGTAACGCAAGAGCAGATATATCACCAGTGGTTCCGGAGGATGTTTGTTGTCTGTGTAAAGCCGAGTGTGTGTGCGGTGCCGGCTGTCAGTGTTATTGGGTTAGGAAGCGCGGAGAGCCCAGGTGATTGCATTACCCCAGGACTGAGTGCAAATGCAGGCACATGGAGAACAGCAGGGAAGAGGAGGGATATGGGGCCGCTGTATCTGCACATGTGGAGGACCAAAACGCAGGAAACAGTAGTGAGGCTTATAACCAACACTTACTAAATATCCAAGACAAAAGAAATTACGTGGTGAGGACTTGGAGACTTGGTGGTAGGGGAAACCGGAGCACCTAGAGAGAACCTACGCCGACGCGAGAGGAACATGCAGACTCATTTAATCGAGAAACTTTATTGGGCTAACCTCTGCAACACAATGTTGTAAATTATGTTTATTACACTTTGCCTGGAAGTTTCAAAAACACAACAAAACAAAAAAAAAACTATGAAAAAGTGATGAAAAAGCAAAAAGAGAGCCAAAAATGCTGCAACACAACTCAACAGAAAAGTTACAATCAGTTTTGTAGGTCTTAGCTTTCAAATGCGGCGTTACACCGGCCTAGAGGCTGTGAGCTCCAGTCGAGAAGCTTTTAGATTTGGGTGAAACTGAACTGGAGAAAACGTGCTCGGTTAAGGCGGGGGTTAAGAGGTTAATGCACTTCTGTAATTGGTCATCACAGTCAACGCTTGAATCACAAGCCTAGCATTTTATTATAGAGATCAGAAATGTGCCTCGTAGCAGTCGAGGCAGTTTTTAATGACATCATGAGTCAAACCAAATCATGAGTTTGGGGTTTGGGGTAGTACTTATAAAAACACAGTTAAACCAATAATATTGTTGCAAAAAAGAGCTATCCGAGTAATTCATAAAGTTGGGTTTTTGGACCACACAAACTCATTATTTTTAAAATCAAAGATCATGAAGTTTTGTGACATTGTTGAGTTCCAAACTGTTCAAATGTTATTCAAAGCAAGGTATAAATTGTTACCAAACCAAATACAAAGAAGGTTCCAAGAACGTACTGGTCGTTATGAATTACGTGATGAATTAAACTTTAGGATTCAGAAACATAGCACAACTTTGAAAAGTTTTAGTCCAACAGTTAATGGTGTTCAATTGTGGAATAAACTGGAGATGGATTTGAAACGATGTCCAAACATCAACCTGTTCAAATATAAATACAAACAAAAGACTTTTGAAATATACAGACAAGAAGAAATGCGTTGCCACTAGGGGGAGCAGTGGGATCAATTATGTGTATTGTTCCTCTATAATCAAGGAAGAGTGTTGCTGCTTGGAACGGTTGTCATTCTATTGCTCAAATTCACAAACGGAGAATTAGGGTTGGCAGGTTATGGATCTGTTGAGAGGGACCCTCCCAACGGGCTCTAAACCTTGTCTTTTAATGCACCACTCAGCATAGGAACATCATCTACAAATCAGCTGTTAGGGGGTTTGTTGAAGGGGAGTTACTGCTCTCTTCAACTTGCTCACTCTCTGGCATTTTAATGCACCACACTGTGCAGGGCTTTCATCATACTTCACATATAACTCAATTAAATAAATATATAATAATGATGATGATAATTAAACCCAAATTAAAATTATACTGAGAATGGTAATGACAACTGGAAAGTATCAAGATCTCAAATTATAATATCTATTAATGTACCTTTATACCATAAAAGTAACTCTGTAATCACGGGTAAAAATATGCAAGCAATATATTAAGTAACACATTTTTTTGACTTACTTTGTTCTAGACATCGTATATGAAACTAGATTGTTGTTGTAGCTGTGCGTTGGTTTAATTAATTATATAAAGAGTTTATATATTTTTGTTGTTTGTTGTAAGTTGGTCTGTATGAATGTAGCTGCTTGAAATGTTTTGAAATGTTCTTTTTTTATGTATTGCACTTGGGGGTGGGGGCTCATAAGCTTTTTGCTTCAGCCCACTCCTTTTGAGCACAATGTGTATTGCTCAAATAAACAAATAAACTAAACTAAACTAAACTAAACCCCCCCACATCAAGATAACAATTTGACGGTGAGCCCTTTAAGTCCTCATTGGAGCCTTAGTCCATATCCATGGTTTTATTTAGGACACAATGGGATCTCGTAATTGTCCAGCACACCTGTGGCAAATTCAACTAGCATCACGTTTTACTTTATAGTCCATGAGAGTGAAGGTGTGACAGTGTCCTACTTTCACGCAAGGGGTTCTGTCATGTCTTGATTTGGTGCAAATAGGATCCGGGCCTCACGCAGCCGACTGTGACATACCTAGCGGCTAACCATGCTGCTCCTATATACTGCCTGTGCTTCGTGAGTGGATCTGTGGTGAGCGTCTAATGAAGCATCTACACTCTCCTCTCCCTCCTCCCTCCCCTCGCTCTCCTTGCACAAGTGGGTGACAGATGTGATCTTCTCCGGAGAGACAGCCACCGCTCTGCCGCCAGCCCCGCTCTCGTATATACTCTGCCTGCGTGCGCGACGTGTAACTGTGTGTTTTTTTTTACTGGACGCATTGATGCACCAGCTCACGCGCCGCCTCTCGCAGTCTGTTTGCCTTGTGGTTCTTCAATGTGCCGCTTGTGTGTGTTTTTTTTTGTTTTTTTTAAAGAGTACACATGTGTTGTTTTAAAACGCCGGGCGTAGCCTTTAATCTCTCGGCTGTGGTCGCCGTAAGAAGCAGGTGATTTCATGCCGGCTGTGTTTGATTAGAGCACTGTACGACACTCCACATTTACAGTCAGAGAAGATGCTCGTCCTCACATCTGCTCTGGGGTTCAAACCCCGGCTCAGCACAAACGATGTATTACAATATTTTTACATAATTATTTTGTCTCCTTGTAGTTCGGCGACATATGCTGACATTTGAGATGGGAAAGCCACAACATCTGTTCTGTAGTTAAATCAAGAAAAATGGACCGAGCAAAATCACTGTAGTTTCAAAGTGTTCTGACTGCAATTTCAATACATATCTCTTATTAAGGATACGATATAGCATCATCTATAACTTCTTTTGACAAATCCCATCTTTAATACAGTGTTTTTCTTCTAAATTCAACATACGCATAGTTTTCCAATTGCTGTATCTACAACCCGTGAAGTATTCTGAGCTTCTCATATCCAGATATTATTCGCCGCAAAGAAAAGAATGGGTTCCATCATGTGCAAGGTCCAGCGTGCAGTAATGTGTTAAGGGTTTTCTATAGGCAGCCGTGGAGCACCTGAAGGTCACAGGTTCTCCCTCTATCACAGTCAGTGCTCATCAACGTCAGGCCACTGTGCTCGTTCACACCGCACGACCTTGCACTTTCACCTGAGGCCTAGAGAAGCAGAAATATGCTAATTTGAAGAATTAATAGCTACACTACACGTTGTAGATCTGAGGTGTCCCAACAGTGGCCTGGGAGCAATCTTTTTTTTTGCATGCCCTTGGGCTTCTTGCCATTATTTATTATACTTTTTTTTTCAATAAATGACAGAGCATTCAGTTTATAGTTGTGTTTTAATGCAAATATAAAATACATAATAATAATGTGCAATGTCCAGCAGAATAAGAATAAAATATTGTGTTTGTAGTTGCCTGTAATCACACTCATAAATGGCACTGACTCTTTCTGGGGGGAAAGTAAGTTGCAAAATATTGATAACTTTACAGTCTAAGAAAAGACAGCGTTCCTCAGGGCTGTGTACTTTCCCCCTGGCTCTTCTCCCTGTACACAAACTGCTGCACCTCCAGTCACCAATCCGTTAAACTGATCAAGTTTGCGGACGACACCACCCTCATCGGGCTCTTCTCAGACGGTGTTGAGTCCGTCTACAGGAGAGAGGTGGAACGGCTGGCGTCCTGGTGCAGCCACAACAACCTGGAGCTGAACGCCCAGAAGAGATGATTGAGGATGTCAGGAAAGACACAGCCCCACCATCCCCCCTCGCCCTGACAGACTCGCCCACCCCCATCTCCATCGTGGACTCCTTCTGTTTCCTGGGCACCAACATCACCCAGGACCTCAAATGGGAGCCAACTGTCAGCTACCTCATCAGGAAGGCCCCGTTTACACGGCCATCATAGAGTCCATTCCTCACCTCCTCCAGCACCAATGGTAGTCTACAGACCGGGAAAGGCTGCAGAGAAGGTGATTGGCTGTGAGCTCTCATCTCTCCAGGACCTGTTCACCTCCAGGACCCGGAGGCGTGTGAGTCGGATCACTGCTGACTCTTCTCACCCTGGACACGGACTATTCACCCCTCTCCCCTCAGGCAGGAGGCTACGGTCTATCCAGACTCATAAATGCCGCCACTTGAACAGTTTTTTCCCCTCCGCCATCAGACTCATGAACAAAAAACAAGACCCAATAGCTTAGTTACAGACTCATGGATGTTTCTGCTCTGTTGCACTGTGTGGTGTGTCCACACTTGGACCCGCAGCTATCACTTTATATCACTTTATCACTATACACCTACACATCTGTAAACATAATCCCGCTGTTGTTCTATGTAAACTGTTGTCATCCTACCATATTTTACTTTTTATCTTATTTATTTGAATATTCTTTATGCATGCCCCTATACGCCTTATAGTTTAAAGTTTTATAGCTTTTTTTTAATCTAAATTCTGTGTTATATGTTTTAAAGTGCAGGTCCTAAAAAAATCCTAGTTTGTGAACCTCATCATTGACAGTGCACTCTTGCTGCCATCGCAAGTTCAATTCCCCGAGTTAGACAAATTACTGAGGTCTATCCCCATTCTACACAACATTTTCATGCACTGTCCTGAATAATAAACACACCAACAACAACTTGGTAAAACACCAAAAAAAGTTTTGAGGAAATGATTTATTCTGGGGTTTTCTCACGCAAATGTCAAATTACCGCTTCCCTTTATGTTTTTTTCCTACCACCATACATTTCCACTTGAACAGTTCAGAATGAAACGCTTAATAAAAAGTGCATACTGTAAATGTACAGCGGGGTTAACAGAGTTTGAGTGATGGCGCTGACACAAAGAAATGAAATGTTACACAGCACTTCACGTCAGCCGCGGATGACTTTCAAACATAACGTACACTTTGTAAATGCTTTGTAAAGACTATGGTTAATCTGGCGGACAAAAGCTGTGTCAAAGCGTTTGTTAGCGTGCACAATAGAGAAGTCTCCGCAGCTGATTGGGTTTACGCTTACACACAGCGACTATAGGTGTCAAAGGAAAGCTGTACAGTTGATAGAAACAAAATAATCCAGCATAGCATTATGACCACTTGTCCACGGCACTAATACAAATGACTGATAATTGGCTTGCTGAAAATGTACCGTATTTTCTGGACTATAAGTCGCACTTTTTTTCATAGTTTGGCGGGGGGTGCCTTATACTCCGGAGCGATTAATATGTGATTTTTAAAAAAAAATCCAAATATATACTTTCACACGCCGCTAGAGGGCACTGCAGGCTGAACGAGCAGCAGAGAGAAAGTTTGGAGTGAGCGAGAGAGCGAAGGTTACTGCAATGAAGTAAACAAAACAAGCTAATCACGGGCTAAAAGCTAGAGGGCCACAGCTAGAGGAACGAGTTCGCAGATGAGAGCTTGAAAACACGCTGTGGGGAGAGGATTGTCAACATATCCGTGCCCAGGTCGTTGCTAAGGCGTTTGATTTGGAGGGAGATGGAGAGTTTGGCATGTTCTTCATGCTATAGTTATCAGTGTTTATGTGACGTTAACATATCAGACTCCTATTTAGTTCATTGTTTAGGCTTCATGTAACCATCAATGTGTTACATTAGCAAACCGTACGCCTATTCAGCCTGTTGTTTTTCTTCATTAGGCAATGTTTGGCTGGTGCGTCTTATACTCCGGAGCGATGTATAGTCCGGAAAATATGGTAGGTGCGGGTCTTTTTAGATTTAATATGTAATAGATCATGACTTAATGTTGAAAAACAGTCATTTACAGACTGTGCAGCAAGATGGATAAGGAGTTATTGAATTAACAGATCTCAGTCTGTGTATTTTACCGGTAGTTTTTTCTATTATCAGGAGATTAGACTGTGGGGTTCCACAAGGCAGCTGCCTCAGGCCACTTCTCTCTATTTTTTACAAATGATCGTCCTACTGTTTTAAAGAACACCTCTGTAGCAATGTATGCAGATGATTCTACTTTATATAACGCAACAGATGATCTGAGCATTTTAAATAGGACATTACAAACTGAACTGGATCCTAATAACGAATGAACCAATAATCCACTTGCTGTTTAGTGGTCCAATGTTGTTTCCATTTACACGTTTCTATCCAAACGATAACAACTACTCTTACCTGGAAAGACTTCACAAGAGCTGCCGTTTTAGAGATTCTTTGAGACAGGTTTGACCCTACACAACACAAATTGGTCAAACTTGTTCAAATCCCTGACGATTTTCCAACTTTATAGAAAACCCACTCACTTGCTGCTTTACTCACATTACCTTTCAGTTAAACTAAATTGCTGTTAAATGTGCAGCCGTTCTTAGCACCACCTACGAAAAGACATATCATGGTTAACCCCCCCCCCCCTCCCCCCTCCAAACAGATGGCAAAACCAGAGCTTTCACAGCCCATATCCCCACAGCACCAAAGGAAAAAGAAGACATCACGAAGACACGCCGCAACAAGCAAGAGGCGAGCAGAGGTGCGAGTCTGCAGCCAGCGGTTTGCTGCTTATCCACTGCTGCTCTCAAGTGTGGAGACGATCCTCCTCTGGACCCACCCCCTTGAACACACAACTCCCCCAGAAGAGGGTTATATATAAAATGTGAAGAAGACACTCGCACCTGGTCGAGGCCTGTTCAATCCACATCTCAAACTAAACTATAGCTGGCCCATTTCAGACACACATTCATAAGAAGGGACGAGGTGGGGTATGAACTTTTTCTGTTGTATGTAGTAAAATGACCTGAGCTGACTTCAAATGTAGACGAACTGTACCATAATTTCTATACTAATATCAGAGGTTATTGTATGTTCTTCAAGTGATCGACATCCCATTGCAGAGGTTACGTTTACACTGGGTATGCGGGTGATGTCACAGCATGGCAACAGCATGACAAAGCCAAATGAGACTCCGTGAGTAAGGAGAATGCTGTAGTTTTGCCACTCCAATCCGACAATTAAAGTGCATATTTTAATGGTTTCAATGCTTTTGAAAATATGACTTGAATTCGATGGCTGACATCTGTTGCAAGTAATAATTATAATGTCAGTGAAGAAGCAATTTAATGGAGAAATGTTGGGAGGAAAAGTTATTTTTATTAGAATTTTTTAAGCTACTGACAGAAAGTTCCATCGCAGTTTGACGCATTTCCCATTGGCGTAAAATGGTTGACAACAGTTTGAAATTATTTGCCTCGATCTAGGTCACTTCCTGTCAGTGTCCAATAAGGAACGTCACAAAAATGGTCCAACTTAAGACAGCTGGGTAAAAGTTTTGGCAAAATCTGAAATATAATTGTCGTAGCTATGTTTCAGCAAAAATGGTGTGTAATGTGTCATGTGCACTTTATGGGCCATGTTTAGAATGAAGCACATACATGATGACAAATCAACTTCTTTCCAACTTATTACTCTGACACCATCCTTTCCATTCATACAGCTTGTGATCGTTTTGCATGAACTTAGATTGATAATAAAAGAACATCTCATTAGACCGGTCTTAATTTACAAGCTTAAAGTATGTCACCATGTCCTTCCGAAAACGGCACCTGCATTCTCTCTTTCTCTAGGCTTAGGACTGGCACAAACTGTATGTTGGCTTAACCTATTTTGACCAAACAATTTTCAAGTATCAATGTAAAGGTGTAGCAGTTTCTGCAGTGCGATAAATTAACCTGACTCCGTTTGCACTCAGACGGTGTATAACCCGGCTTTATGATCATCCTTTACCGGAGGGATCCATGCAGCACGGCTGTGAAATACACGCTGGCATGCAGCGGTGGATCAATTTAAGTAAATGAATCCCTGCAGAAGGCTGCTGTGTGGAGGCGCTGGGCTTAACCAGGGATTTCTATGTCCACCCACAGACCGCACGAAGAGTAGCCCCACTGTAATGGTTAGGACTTGGAAGATACTGGTAAGGGATTCTGCATTTGATGTCACTACCGCTGCATACATGAGGAAGGAACTCAAATCCTGTAGCGAAGACTTTGAAGATTTTAATAGTTTAGAAGATCTTAAACACTAAATAACTCAGGAAAGATCACTGCTGGAGACCTTTGCATAGAGAGAATTAATAAAGAATTTGAAGTGACGAGAAAGGAGAGTGACAATGCTTTGGTTGAGCTTGTTCCAGTTTTATAGACCAAGTCCCCCCATTGAATGCACAAACTGGCTTTCCCTGAAGACGCCGTTACTACCACCTACTGTTGGTTAGGTTTTAGCTCCGTGTACTTAAAAGACTGAGGTGGACACATTTTCCAGCAGTGAGCAGCGGTGGAGCAGATCCTAAGTGTAAATCACAACCACATCCCCGGAGCAGAGCGAGGGAGAAGGCAGGCAGGAAGAGGGTAGAGGAAGAGAGAGAAAAAAACAACAGAGAAATGTGAGGCAGAGGCTGCGATGAGATCACCGGTGACCGGGGAGTGATTGTGGCTCGTGGACGAGTGTGTACCACCCTGAGAGGGACCAGGTGCTACAGTAAATCACCTTGGAAACGCTCACTATGGCAACCTTAAAGACACACAGCACACAGGCAACAAGACGAGGCACGCAGAGATGAGATGGACAGCAAAAATAAAAATGAAAAACATGATATGCAGTTGTATAATGTGATACGAACGCCAATATTTTGACAAACATATCCATGACGTTGGAATAATTGTGTGTACTGACTCAACTAGTGTGATCAGTTGTCCAGTTCCCAGGTAAAAATAATTTGGGGGGAAAAATTGGGAAAAATTGGGATAAAAAATAATGAAAAACACATTTCAATAATTGTCAGAAAAAGCCAAGGAGTTTTGCATTTTCCCAAAGCTTTAGTGTGCGACATTAGCAGATTTAAAAATAGAGGGAGCGTGTATTGGATCAGGATTGATGTGTTGGGGTGTAATCTAATGGAGCGGACTGGAAATGGTACGTCTGAATGACAGCTGATCCGTTGCAGGTGGACTGTTCCCTTTGTTTCTCTTTGTTTTTTTCCTGCCTCTAAGTGGCTCCCTGTCACACAATAACCTTATTACTACACGGCATGTCGCAGGGCTAAATTTGAAAAACAAGAAGAGCAATAGAATAGCAAGAATGACTCAGACTTTGTGCTGTTTGCATACTCACTCACTAGGGCTGCTGCAACGTGCTCCGAGTGAGTGACGGGCAGATTTAACCAACAAACTGAAGTGTGATCCCCAGAAGAAGAAGATCTCTGGTTACCTTATAAAGCTGTAGGTCTAAAGAATTGCAATCCAAATCTTTATTCAGAGTCAAAGACGACCATAATACGAAAACATTTTGTGAGGCATGAAGATCCAGATGTCTCGACTGACTGGACTTTATGACGTCAATCTATCTGAAAGATTAAGGATTCCAGTTCTTCTTATAAAATAAAGCTTCACATTAAACAGGTTCAAATACCTAAATAAACACCACACCCCCCATATGGATCAATATACACCCAATCACATGTGCATATAATGTAAATCCAACCCAAAGCACAACACAGTGTCATGTCAAAAGAAGATATCAATGGGTTCGGTTACACTTTATTTTACACTACCCTTGATCGTACCTACCAAATTTGGTACAATGTAAAGTGCTATTTAACCATTTGTAATTAGAAGATATGCAATGGATTAATGTGTATTTGTCATTTGGAGGTACAGAATGTAATAAGACATAAGACTCTTATGTCTTATTACATTCTGTACCTCCAAACTACAAATACACATTGTTACATGGTGTATGTAACCCATTGGTATAAGTTATTGCACGTTATTACAAAGCACATTGTGATACATTTGGTAGGTACAACGTATCGAGGCACAGCGTAGTGTAAATAAAGTGTTACCAGTGTTCACTATTCTTCCCTTCCTTTGACTCACTGCAGGGGGGTTGTGGTTTATACCAAGATACAGTTAAGTTTTTGATTTAACTAAAACGTGTCACTATTTGCATGAAAACTGAGGATAAACATCTGTACATGATTATGTGACACCATTTCAGTAACTCTGAAGTGACTTGTCTGTTATTACACGTCATGATGACTTTACTGTAGCCATGAAGTCTCGATTGATCGCACTTTCTGAGAACATTTTTGTGCCATATTGGCGACCCATAGCCTCTCCCTACGACTATCATAAAGCAACAGAGCAATAACCTGCATCCTTTTGTCCTCCTTGTTGACTGCCCACACTTGTCCTGTATAGACCAGTCCTCTAGCACTATAATAGTCTTAGCCCTGCGACTGTTCAAACTCTTCCCGGAGAGAATTCCCGGCTCCGGCTCTGAATTATTCACAGCTGCGATCAGTGCCATTACACGGCTGTTAACTGAGGACGGATACTCTCCCCACATCTGTGCGCGTTCTGCTGCTGTGTGTTCACCTCACCCACTCGCTCCCGTTATGACACTAAACGGCCTTTTTATCCATACTGCCGTCCCAGGACCCTCCTCCTCAATTTACCCGCTACGATCCCCCTGTTCCCGCCTCGTCTTGAATAACCCTTTCCGTCCCATCCACACGTTTGTTACCCATCAGTCGCCTTCTCTTCAGTCCATCGGGCTCACAGAATGCCAGCCCAGGATTTAAGAACCAGCGAGCTCTTTGTGCTCTTGTGAAATTACATCCTCAAACTATGTGCGATAGCCATGAGATGTAAACTAAAGATCAGATAGCAAAACAAATTAGGGCTTTTACCTGACCTTATCCGAGTCTATAAATAATGAAATACCTAATGCAAAATTCAAAACACACCAACATCGAGGCACTTTAAGAAAATAAACCATTGAATCCTATCAACAGCTGCATAACCTCCAGTCCACCCCTCTTTGTCTGAACAGTCTCTGTCATAGCCCCTCATTATGGTCCTCCTCCTCCAGAGAGGCCATTAGGTGCTGCTGTAGGGCTATCACTCTTCTGCTCTCCCTCTCCCTCTCTCTGTGCCGAAGTCTCAGGACGATATAGCCACTCTCTTTTTTCTCTCTGTTTCTTCAGGTGCTCATCCCCTCCTCCTTCTTTTCCTCCTCCTCCTCCTCCTCCTCCTCTCTCGGCTCTATACGAATCACCTGACTGCTTCTTTCCTCTCTTTCCCTCCCTCCATCTTGGTTCTCCAGCCTCTGACAACCCCCCACCATCGCTGTGTATCCTGCCGTATTCCAGAGAGATAGCCCCAGTGAGTGTCTAAGGCCGGTATAGACTCCATATGTCTATGACTCCATTACTACTACGACTGCTGCTGCTGCTGCTGCTGCTGCTGCTGGCAAGTGCAATCATGTGTGCAGATGTATAGACCTATATTTATGGGAATCGACAGATAAGAAAGTCGCAGAGTTCAATCAAACGTGGTAAATACAGTTAAATGATTCCTCTCGCTGCTTGGAAAGGGGACACTGAGCAAGCTTCAACTCTTCAAAACCAGATTATTTTTCCACAAAGTGCTTTTTTTTTTTTTCCCACAAAGGAAGCCCATCACTAGGGAGGTGCTCAAAGTATGTCCAATGGAGCATGTCAGAGAGTTTTTACAGGGAAACAGTGGAATTTTTGGGAGGGTATGGTTGCAGGGTCACTTGCCCGGTGACGTGGCTAAAAATCCAAATTGGGTAAGACAGTGTGTTTTTTTAAACTTTTCACACCGCAAAGAGAATGTTTGGTTGTACCTCCAAGGACAAAACAAAGCCAAAACCAGGGCAGAATCAAGACTACATCAGAATGCAAAATATGGCAACGGTAGTTCTGAACAAGGACAAACTCACAAAGTAGACAGAAATATAAAAAAACGTCTCTAAATGGAACTAAATCTGAAACTGTAGAGAAGTGTGAGCACCGCCTGAAGCAGCCCGCATGCTGCAGTTTGAAAAACACTGGGGTAAGAGAACGTCAAACTTAAAAATAATAATAATAATAAATGTCCAGCGGGTTATTCTGGGTGGGAGAAGATATTCGAGTTTTGAGTTTCTTGCGTTTGTCCACGCAGAGCTACCGTAGACGATCTCCAGAGTGACTTTCTACCAAAATATCTGTCTGTAAGTATTTTGTTGAAAGTGATCTTAGCTAGCATTACTGTGAATACCAAATGTAGTGTTTTTCTGTTTCGTAATATGTCAGAAAAGAGTCGGCGCTAATAGCGTTAGCATCCCTATGGCATTTTCCATGTAAATTAGCATTGTGCTAACCGCTCGTTTTTTGAGGTTTTCAGCTATCTTAAGATACTTATTTTATACTTAAATTGTATATTTGCCCAAATAAGATTGTAATATCCATTCTCTTTGTTTCTGTATGTTACAGTTTTACAGTCAACCCAATATAATACATCAAAACGCTTCCTCGTCCTTTATTGGAGACCGTTAGCCATCCGCAAAGCTACTGCATACACACCAGTGAAGGCAGGATAAGCATATTATAGTATATTCTAGTTGTTGCATGTGTTTTGACGTTTGTGTACATTAAACTGTACAAAATATAAAGTTAATTTGTCCTGATTTACATAAACAAATCATTGCATTAACTAAAAAAGGTGATTGAAAGGTCGCCTCAAGTCCACATAAGTGACCTGTTCATTCAGATTCAAACGAGTGATCAACACACCGCATCGATTTGTCTTTGATTTGCCGATGAATTTCCACAAACCGAACCAACAATGTATACATGCTTGGGCCCAGCACAAAGATTCCCCTGGCCTATGACCATTTATGACTTGATTATAATAGCAGAACAATCTAATTACTTCACTCTGCCAACCATCTCCGGTGCGGCGCCTATCCCCACTTCCTTTTGTCTTACACGTTTAGCTGCTTTTTTTTTTTTTTACGCGCAGCACCTTACGCTATCTCCATCGCCCCCAACGCTCCCATCTCGTATGCCATTAATCTCCTCCTCCTCCTGCTTCACTCCGGCTGCTATACCTTCTCCTATGTACCACTATGGGGAGAGGGAGAGAGAGCGAGAGAGAAGGGGGCATAGACACAGAGGGGCGGAAGAATGACCATTATCTAAGCTAGCATCTCCAATAATTCCACAGCAGCCTATTATCCACAATAGAGCTAAAATGGCCGACGGTAATATGATGAAATCTGCCGTAAAAAAGGAGAAACGAGACTAAAAGCGTCGGAGTGTAGAAAAACCGCCATTCCTCTGCTGCTTTATCACATTATTGCATCCTACTCATCCTTCTCTGTCTGCCTCCCTCCCATATCCAGTGCATTACCGACTTTCTCCCAATCCCACCGTCCGCCCCGCCCCCCCCCATCCCGTCCCCTTTTTCTTTCACTGTGGTTGCTTTCGCCGATACCCTCCCAACATAAATCAGCGCTCCTCCTCAGTCCTCTCCTCCTCTGCTCGCGGCGTGTGCGCTCTCGAAAACGCACGAGATATCATTGGGTGCTGAACGTGGGGGATGCTCTCGTGCTAATGCGGCTAAAACGCTAACCCGAAAACCCGGCGGGAGGACCTTTCACAACCCCCAAATGGGTGCAGCAGCAGCGTAAAAAGAAAAACAATCGGGTGTCATCATTGCTCACAGCTGCCGCCGCCGGTATTGAAAGTGTAGCGGGAGAGGAGGATAGAGGGACGCATGCCGATCCCCCCCCCCCAGCTCCCCAGCTCCCTCCTCCCGCCCCGTCCACTTCCTCCCTCCCTTATCCCGCCCCTCCTCCACAGCTGTCCCGAGGGAGGTGCAGAGGTGATGTATAGACCCTTTCCCGATCGCACGACTCAGCAGAACAGATGGACAGAGCGCCGCGTTCCGAACAAAGGCGGGGTGTATGCAAATGAGCCACGCCGCGTTTTCTGCTTTTCAAGACAGCGCCGTGTAATATATTGTTTTAATAATCTTTGAAATGAATAGCGCTCCAGTCTCGGCGGGCGAGCGTTTGAACCGCGCATAGGCGCACTTACTGTACTTACTGCTGCGGAAGAAGACGTCTGTAGTCCGCGCTATGGAGGCATATTGATTGGCTTGTCAGAGGCGTATACCTGTCCTCGTTGACAAGTCTATACAAAGCACAGCTACAAGGCTTTGCTCCTATAGCGGCGGAGCTCATTTCGAGAACGCATTCATTGTCTACTTTTCATCGGCCTCCGTTTCCTTGCATACCTGTAATAAGTGTAAATCCATAAAGAGAGACTTCCTCATGGGCGGGAGATGTCTGAGCCGTATGGTGGCTGGTTGCACGTATTAATAATACAGTGATCAAGCCTTTCTTTCGAATATATGCCACTATTACACTTCAAAAGTAGTGTCTATGAAGTGACCGAGCTACCAAGAGCAAGCAGCTGGTACTCTTTTGTACCTCCGCAGCGAGACAAGAGAGATTAAATGTGCTGCCTAAGGAAACGAGGATAGGGCGCACAGGTGGTCACACTGTCAATCTGGTGCTTTTCGTGGGAAATC
The DNA here is from genome assembly GCA_021464625.1 of Proterorhinus semilunaris. NCBI lineage: Eukaryota > Metazoa > Chordata > Actinopteri > Gobiiformes > Gobiidae > Proterorhinus > Proterorhinus semilunaris. Next base: position 10,567,012 of record CM038349.1, read on the forward strand.
AACCGAGCTACAGGTTCCTGGAATTTAATCTGGTAAAGGTGCTGTAATTGCCCTTATACATGCACACTGCACAAGGACCCTTCCCATGCGGCCAGGCTGGTGGTCAGAAACACCTGGCTGGAGGAGACACCTATTGCACATGTTTTCAGTGGTAGGGGGAAACCAACACAAACACGGGGAGAACATGCAAACTCCACACAGAAAGGCCCCGTGCCCGGACCTTCTAGCTGTGAAGCACGAGCGCTAACCGCTGCGCTACCGTGCCGCCTGTGATGATATGTGGCATTAGTGATAATACAATGATCTCCTTAAAATAAAGTACGTAAATATATTCAATAAACTGTCCGTGGAACACCTCGGGATCCCCCTGGAAGAGCTGGGGGAGGTGTGGGTGGATTGGGAATTCTGGGCATCTCTGCTCAGACTGCTGCCTGTGCAACCCGACCCGGGAAAAAGCGGAAGACAATGGATGGATGGACGGATAAAAAACATTATCTGTGTCCCCATAGATTATTAGGAAACAAATTCTATGCCAATTGATTCAACCTACGTAACAGTTGTGATGTTTTCATGACAATAGTTTGTGTTTTTATTTGGCTCCCACCCACTGCCAAACAGGAAGCCCTTAGAGCACTATACTTTGGGTTGCCAAATCCTAAACCAGTCAGCAAAACAATATCAGGTTAAGTGTGAGTGCAAGATACTCTACCGCTCAGTGAGCTGTACATAAAAATTTAGTTTGAGTATGCTTTGTGCCAATCTAAAACTTGGAGAAATAGAAGAGTTAAACTACGAGAGAGGAGAGTTAGAGGCCAATGAATAAAATGTTCATGACCAAAAATCAGATTTAGGCAACAAAGTGAGGTAAAGGATATTGTGAAGGTCAAATATTATTAACAGATAACACTCATGGCCAGATGGAGAATGATGCGCTACTATTGTCCCTCCCTCTTAATTTCAAAGGTTAGTCTGTAATTTGTTACCTCCCCTCCTGGGACGTTTCATAAGGTCAAAGACGCAGCCCTTGTCCTGAACAGACCCGTGTTCAACATAAACCCGGAGTCGCATGAATTAATTTTTCAAAAGCGACCGCACCAACGATTATACCCAATCATTAGCAAACAAGCGGCTATTAGCATATGCAACACTCATTTGTTCGTCTCTGGCCTCGTGCGACACTGTGAGAAGAAGATATAACTACAGTCATTTAAGATTGGCTTTGAGGCGCACCAGCTTATTCCATTACGAACATCAACGCAATTTGTCTGCTGGAAATGAGACTGATAAATAGGCGCAATCTGACCGAGGCGACGAGCTAGACGGCCACTTAACATTAAATAGGGCGTCTCTGGGTTTGGACGGAGAGGCTAAATGCGTCTTGAAGCTCTTTGGGGGGAAATGCAGCCCAAACAGAAAAGACGACAAAAACAACAGATATCGGGACGTTACATTGACGTCATTGGCGCGAGGAAAGCTGTTAATGGAACTACAGACTTCGGGGGCCATATAGCGCTACAATCATCATAGTTATTACAGATGTCTCAAGTAAGTAAGACAGGTAATACCGTTGAACCTTTTGAGTCCTGTTTAGCTGTGCACAATAAAAAAAAAAAAATCCTTAGTGTGTAATTACAACTGGGGAATATAAATAACAAAAGGTAAAGAAGTTGACCAAATGGATGGATGCTGTGAGTGTGAAAAGAAGGAAAACAAAGTGCTGCTGCTCGAGCTGACAATTATGTGACGAGAGCTTCTTCTGCCAAGTCTTGAAACTCACACTAAGCACCAATTACCTTGACTTTTGTAGCTGGACCCCCCTCCTCCCCGCCTCCCCGCCTTATCATTTGTACAAAACAAGGGCAATCGAGGAGTGGTTAAGTGAGCGGTGGGCGGGGGAGCAGCGCCGGGATGGACAGAGGAGAGCACTGTTGATAGAGCAAAAGGAGCAAACAGGAGAGGAGGGAGGGGTGCGCATGTATAGGGGAAATTGTTATTGAAGGAGTGGACTGTCGGGCCAGCCAAGAGGGAGGAATAGACGTGTAAACAAACAGTGGCTATAGGGACAAATGCTGGGAGAAAGAGAGAGAGAAGGGGGTGGGGTGAGGTGAGGGAGAGTGGGAGGAAGAAAACAGGCTTGATCATGTGTTTAAGTCAACAAGAGCAAGAGAAACCTCAAAAGAGAGGGAGGGGGAGGTGTGGGCGGGTAAACGCTCCACCGAGAAAAAAGACAACAGGAACCTTCCAGTCACTGTTTTAGTACGATACAAACGTCTTGTGAAGTTCTTAATAAAACAAAGAGAGGCATCAGCAGAGGTCAGAAATAAGATCGGGCGGGTCCTCGGGAGCTGTCGCCTCATGAAGTCAATTAAACTTTCAAGCCATACAGAACAATAACAATGTGTGTCCAAACAGTAGTCCATCCAAAGGAGCCACATGCAACTCTTTATGCCAGTGCCAAGCCCAATGGAATAAAGCAAGAAGAAGGGTGTTTGATGCAAAAAATCTCACATTTACATTGCCCTATGTCACTGTTGAAGATTTCTGACCGTTCAAAAAGGTAGAAAATTGTGCTTTGAATCCCTATTTACTGCATCGGCCCTAATGTTTTATACTGGGGAAGCACCGATCTGATACTGGTATCGGAGCCGATACTGAAAAAAAATACGATATCGGGTACTGGCTCCATATATCCGATACTGAACCAATACCCGTTTTGGCTCTCACCATTTAAAAAATACTTTCACCATCTAGATCTCAGTGAACATGGATAATGCTGTACCTCATTTTGAAGCTCAAGTTTTTTAACCATCACAAATGTATTTTTGTCCGTCGTGCCAAATGCCGCAGCTAGCAACAGTATGCTAATGCTAGCAGCAGCTAATCAAGGCTGCGACAGAAACTATGACTGAATCACCTAAAGTAGCCTAATAAAATACTACTGGCCACTGCTGGAGTGGACAAGTGTTTGTATTTCAGTTTATAAAATACTGTAAAAAATACAACTGATCTAATATTTTTAATGCACAAGTTGTAATGATCAGATCACTTTATGCAAGTTGTTTATTAATATAACCTATGAACCTGAGCCAGTCATATAGCCAATGATATTTAAATTAGAGTAGAAAAGTCCTTGGATCCTTGTTTGATCTTCTTCCATTACAGTTTATTAGACATAATGTATATATAGGCCTAATGTAACATCTCGTTTGAAAGAAGAGATATGACTTTATTGATCTTACAATGGAGCAAAAAAGGACCATTCACTTTTTCACTCACAGAAGCCATTTGTAAGAAAGTCTCGGTCTTGGTTAATATCAGATATCAGCAGATACTCAAACCCCCAGTATCATATACCGATCAGAAGCAAAAAAGCTGGATCGGTGCATGTCTATTTCATAAATACTACCTTGCGAGGATAGCCATTGTATCATGCTATAAGATGCAGATTATGTCACAATCGCAGCCACAAATGTCAAGTCCCCGGAGACCTTGAGGTGTTGGGGATTGGAGCCTATCATTAAAGACATGCCTTGCAAGTTGATTGCAAACAAACCTGGCTCTTTGCCCTCAGCTCCATTATTATTTCTTTCCATCGCTGAGGGGTCAAATGTAGGTGAAAGCTGGTCTTCATTGGTTGCATGTCTCAATTGTGAAGAATAAATGAAGAAAGCAGGTAATTGGCTTAAAGACACCAGAGCTTCATAATGCTGAAGACTCATTAGAGTGCAATAGTGAGACAACATGAAAAGATTATGGAGATGGATTGTATACAGTGATTGAGGAAAGCTATAGTAAGCCGTGAGTGCCGACAGTTTGCGGTGACAACGCGGACGGAGAAACAAGGAGAATAGTGTGAGCAGATGAGTGTAGCGGTGATGGGGGTGGTGGGAATTAAACGACAAGAAGAAAAACTAATTATTCTCTGATTCTGCTAATTAGCTCTGGCTTTACTGACAAGCTCTGCACGGCACCAGACGTTTACCAAAGGATTCGCGCTACCCCGATGGCCCGGGTGGGTGGAGAGAGACGGAGACAGACAGGAAGAGAGACAGCTCATGAATAGGCACGAAACGAAAAGTTGAAGAGGAGGTGGCGGCGATGCACAGGGACGAGGCTACCTGAAATCAGCCGATCATAAGAGCGAGGATAATGGAGAGACAGGTTGTGGACCCCTGGGAGCAGCTTGTAATGTGTGTTTAACCATGCAATGAGCAGCGTTTCCATAAACTAACAATTAAAACGCCTCATTTAGACTCTCTCGGAGGCAGATAATGCACACAGTGGCATGTCAATGAGGGGAAGTCGACCTGATAACAGCACGACGTCAGCGTACTACTTAAAGGTTATTAGCAAGAACATACCAAGAGCATGAACAGGTGTTTCTTGTCTATTATCATTTAGTGTTTTTAACTTCATCATAAACTATTGTACGCAAATGTTTTAGTTTGACAAAGTGTCAGTTACATCATTTATCCAACATCTTGTAACTCTTTTGCACATGCACAATAAGCTAACTGTCGAGGGAGGTTCTTCAGACCACGAATGTAGCTTAGGATATGGAGATCAGCAACATACAGTATTATTCCTGTTGACATCTGAGGACGAACATGTGGCAAAGAATTCAGGGGTTGTAGTCATCATCAACCAAGTATTGCGTCATGACGATGTGTAAACAAGAAGCAACCTCCCTCTCTCTTAGTACGGCTTTTTCGCCTTTTTGTGTGAACTGCATTTGTGGCGTCTGTGTTCCACATTAAGACCTACATATTTCTTCTTCTGAAACACTGAAGAGGCACCAAGAGCCTCAAGAACAAAAAATGGACAAACGAGGAGGTATCCAGGCAAGGCTCAAAGCTAAGCCACAAATGCCTTCTATCCCTGCTAGTATTCTGGCTAATGGACGTTCACTGGAGGATAAAACAAATTAACTGGGAAGTAGAAGGTGGTGGAGGAGCTGATCAGTGCAGGACACCACGCTCTGAAAGGGGGACAAATCCAGGAGACGCTGCACCGTTTCAGAGGATCAGCGGAGCACTGAAGGCAGCCAGCCAGGTTCCTCGGGGTGTTCCAGCTTACCCTACCTCCAAAGACATGCTGGTCTGGTTGGCCCACGATGGCGGCACGGCTCAGGACTAACATCTCAACACAATTTCGGTTATACAATGACCTCGTGATCAATAAACTCGATTTTAGCCGTTGAGATTAGCAGCTACCACCCAAATTAAAGTTCATTATTTGGGACATATGTATCTTATTTATTATTGTATCCTGTTTTTTAATCAGAGAACTAAGCTTTGTAATTAAGTCCATCGCCTCCCAGCCGCCACAGTAAAGCACATCTCTTCTGTGAGTGACTGTGCAGAGGGAGCGAGTCCGTCCACTGGGCTCATTTGCCGTAGTGCATTTCTTTCGTCAGCTGAGGCAGCCGACGCCACGTGCCGAGAACGTGTGGCTCAACAAAGCATTCGTTTACTGATCACATACACACTCCGGAGCACAGGGAACCAATGGCGGCTAATGGTTACCGCCAGATCCGAGCACAAGTGAGCGGGGCGAAATGAAAGCGAGGGGTTAAGTCTCTGAGTATGGAGGGATTTGGACCTCAAACAGGCGAGCGGAGAGGAAAGACGAGAGACGAAAGAGAGGAGAGAGGGAGAGAAGGGTGGGGATTTAAGCATGAGTTTTGTACTAGTTGTAGTTAATCGTAGGGATAATTTAAGTGAAAGAAGTAGTAGTACTGAAAATATGCTACAATAAGCTAAAAGTAAGAGAATAGGAACGACAAGAATAAATGGGGTGAAGAGAATTTTTCCGTAAGCTAATATTAAATGATCTGACTTGACACCTATTGCCAACACGGCTTAAAACAAAAGGACACGATTTTAGTTAATTCCATTTTAGCTATGTTTTGATCCTGATTTAGTATTTAGTCTTGTTTTAAGCCATTTTGATGAACAAACAAAATGATTTAAAAAAAAAATTTACTCGCTTTCAGGCCCTTCCAAACTTGATCCCAAGATATATCAAAACAGACGGATGATATAAATCTGGAGTTGATTTAGAAATGCGCTAAAACCCCCCTTGATGCGACGGCTCCGTTTGAAGCAGTTACAGGAGCAAAAATGCAGGGCCATCCCAGCATCTCAAGTTCCATCACTGTCTTTACTTCCTGCCTTGTGGCACAAGCTGACACTCCTCTAAACAGTTGACGTATCCCGTGTATTGACCCTCTCGTATTGATAAGTTCCACATTTCTTTGTGTGCATTGAGTGCGCGTTTGTCCTGAGAGACTGATGTTATGCCTCTAGTTTCTGCTGCGGAGAAAATCAATGGCAACTCAAGCCTTTCCACCAATGATTGCGCAACGGTTAGCATGTTGTTTGCACCCGCTTGCAAACTATTCAACAACAAAGATAGCTACGAGGGGAATTGATATCCCTTGAGATAACATGGCTGCTTGCTAATGCACCGGGGTTGTTTGTTAGCGCTGGTGGCTAACATAAGCTAATGTAGAGCATTTTGTGTGCAGTGGCTGTTTAGATTGATTGAGGGTGGGCGAAAGCGGCATATTGTAGCGTCGTTAGCCTAGCTCATTGACCATATGGAGATCAATACAGTGAGAGGCCCGAGGACAGACAGAGCAGCACAGGCGCTAATAAAACATGCACACATTCAGCACAAGTAGCGAGACACACAAGCTCAAACAAAAGTGGGAACAGCAGCCGCACTCGCGTTCGCAGGCAGCCCGCGGTCTAAATAATGTTAATGGTTTGACCATTAGGACGCAGGCATGAATCAGTGGTAATGGCCACAACAGAGAGCCACTATTGATAAATTGTTACACATGTTCAAGCACGTACAGGCTCTGACAGACAGAAGAGGCTCACAGTGATACAACAAAGGACAACTGCTGATCACCCGCATGGCTGTGATGGGTACACGGGATATGGTTATGATTTCCTCCACTGACTAATCGTTGGAATGATATCCACTCCATATGCATCGAAAGGCATTTATAGTCCCTAAAGTTTGGTGTTTAGATGCGTGCGAACAAGGAGCAAATGTGAGATTTAAATGAACTATACAACACCTGCAGTGGCGCTTATGGCCTCTATGGGCATGAGTTACTTAGTACTGCTTTAAAATGTGAAACTAATATATGATATACAGTGCCTCTCGAAAGTACTAATACACCTTGAACTTTTGCACATTTTGTCATGTTTACAACCATAAACAAAGATTTTATTTTACTGAAAGTTCACACACAAGTAACAGACAACTGTGAAGTGAAAGCAAAATGATACATGATTCTGTTATAAAAAAAAAAAATAGAAAACCGAAAAGTGGGGCGTGCATAAGTATTCATACAGCATGACTTAATACTTTGTGGAACCCTCTTTTTCTGCAATAACAGTAGCAAGTCTTCTGGGGTTTGACTCTACAAGGTTTGCACATGTAGAGACTGACATTTTAGCCCATTCCTCTTTACAAAACAACTCAAGCTCTGTCACATTAGAAGGAGAGCGTTTGTGAACAGCAGTTTTCAGGTCTTTCCACAGATTTTCAATTGGATTTAGGTCAGGACTTTGACTGGGCCATTCTAACAAATTAATATGTTTGTTTTTAAACCATTCCATTGTAGATGTAGCTTTGTGTTTAGGGTCATTGTCCTGCTGGAAGGTGACAGCCTCAATTCTCTTGATGACTCCAGCAGGTTTTCCTCCACAAAGTCCCTGTATTTGGCTCAATCCATCTTGGTTAGGGCACTTAGGTTGCATTTCTGACCAGTGCTCTCCTTGTTCGGTCTGTTAGTTTAGGTGGACGGCCATGTCTTGGTAAGTTCGCAGTGGTGCTATACTCTTTCTATTTCCGAATGATGGATTGATTGAACAGTGCTCCATGGCCTTCATGATGTTGTTTAGTGACCAATACACTCTGACCATAGCGCTGAGGCCAAAATTATAACAAATACATGCTCTACATATCTCACTTTGGATGCAATGAGTCTATATAATATATTAGTTTCACATTTTACGATGAATAACAGAAATGAATGCACTTTTTAACGATATTCTAATTTTCTGAGTGTCACCTGTACTTCCTAAGGCTCGCCAGTTTGAAGAGGAAAAATCAGGTACCCCAGCTATAACTTCCACAAAAGAAAGTGCCGTACATTTTATTGAGAATATACAGACAAAGGAGTGAGAAATCGTAAAAACCCCAAGATGGAAGTGAAGAAATCCTCAACCCCCCCCAATAAAAAAGTTCTATTGAAACCTAGCACACAGTTTGAACTAAAACCACTATCATCAGATTTCAAAATGAGGGGGAACATGTCTAGCCGGGACACCTGCAGGGATTGAACCATCAAACATTCAGATTCTGAGCTACAACTTTGGGACTTAGAAATACTGGAATCGGTGTAATATTATTTCATAAGGTTTAAACTGGGGGTCTTGATTCTAAACCACAGCATTTTCTGAAAACATACCAGACGCTGTAGTCTTAATCCAAGCATTACCTGCTCCTAATTACAGGTCTTGTGACAATGGTGCAAGGTCAACACCAGCCTGAACATGTGATGCGTGTAGGGCACGGGTAGAGGAGAACCAAGGGAGAGTTTAGGGCCCGTATTCCCAGGTGCGGCTCAAGACACAACATTATCCGTCGATTTCAGTGTCATCTGCAAAGTGGTAGAGAGAGAGAGGGAGGCGAGGGGAGAGGAAGACCGGAAACTAAAGCTCTAAATTTAGCCCGATGCGACATTCCACAGAATAATAATACGGCCTCCTCCCGCTCCTGCCGCTGGAACACCGGGATCACAGTCCAAAATCCAGACCAGAGCCAAGACTGAGGGGCTCTAATAAGGTTTCCCTTCTGAAGGAAACCAGCCGCTGTGGCGTAAAAACTTTCCACTCCTCACTTTGTGGCGGAGGTGGACGTTTTTTTTTTTTTTTGTCAAGCTGTCATGTGATTCTGAGCTTGTCCTCATATCCCTGACCTTCTGCAGCGGGACAGAGAGACACACAGAGAGAGAGAGGAGGACCGAAATGAGTGGTTACCAGGAAAGGTGACTATATTAAAATGCAATTTTGAAAGAAAAGGTTTTACTGAATTAAAACATGAGTTATATGCAGTATAGAAGCTTTTTATTACCAAGGGATAAACCAGTAGGTCAGCAATGGAGTCCTTGATAAGGAAGTTTCTCAAGGTCAGAAAGGGTATTTGATATGAAGAGCTAGAAACGAGTTGGGACAACAGCTTCAACTACATCCGACTGTTGTGGCTTGAAAACCAGGGGAAATGGGCATTTAATTCTGATTTTTGTCTTGTTACGTGAGGTGAGCTAAACTTTGGGAATCACAACCCTAATAGAAAGCATTGAGAGCAGCTGGGTCACCAACCAAAGGCTTCCTACATTTAGGCGTAAGTAGCTCCCCATTTTTGTTACGTTAAAGTCGCTCACAGGGTCGAAAGGTTGGGGGACCCCTTGATTTAGAGGTGGCAGATTTCAGTGTAGTTTTCCGCCTTGTGGCCCTCGGCTCCCGCGGCGTTGACACAGACTGAACAAAGGTAATTCAGGTAATTCTCCGTAAACATATCTTCTGGGCGTGGTGCGTTACTCTCAGCTTATGTTACCGCGGCATTAGTCACGGTGAGTAAGCATGTCTGCGAGTGCTAAAACATGCAAAACGCTGCAAAATGTTCTCTTCAGGAGACGAAAGTGTGAACGTGGTCAGAAACACCAGCAGTCAATGAAAAAAAAGGGTCTCCCTTAGTGCACACTTCATTCATGCCCATACTCCCACATAATTAGTTTAGTATCAGAGTGAAAATAGTCCAATCCTAAAAATATGAACAAGACATAAAAAAAAAAAAACTCAGACCTTGAAAAAGCTGCATACATTAACTAAAGTTGTTGTTTTTAAACTATTCACCTTATCAAAGCAGGGCTAAACCTGGTGCTTGTGTAACGAGCTTATTTTGTTAACACCCCCTTTTATTTGGAGTGTATTTTACCTGGCCGAGGTGGTATCCATGGCAACGCCCTTTGCCCCTCCCCTTTGACTGCTGTGTGATTTGACTGGTTTGGCTCTGTGATTGTATGATCATTTTACACAACTTTAAATCAGTTTAATCGGTTTTATCCATAACATAACACTGTTAAAGCTATGTTTTCAGTGATTATTTATTGATTATTTTGTGATTTATAATCTTATCAATCTTTGTCAGTTAGCTTGTCAGGGGAGTAACTGCCAGAGCTCCACAGATACAATGCACAGTGAACACTTTGCAATAATACTGTTGTATCTGGTGTGGTGTGTTTAGGGGCAGGAGACACCGTCAGAGCACCTTTAATCACCTGTCCCGTCTATTTGTAATTCCAGAGTTACCTATAAACTCGTCATTGCAGCCTGGGTCAAACTACACTTGCATAGTACGAATTTTATTTAAGCAGTTCTACAAAGCAGGGACAAGAAGGCGCCAATTATTTCTAAGTTTAAAATAGACTAGAACTGCACAGGGCCAAGTAGTATTAGGAGAAGCCAATGTAGCATAGTTTGAGAACCACTGACCAAATACATACAACAATAATAGTAACAATAGTAATACATCTAGCTGTCCTGGGGCTAGCTGCTGCACTGTGCTTATGACTTTATATCATGAAAATCAAGCGTTGGCTTAAATGGATCCTTCAGGATTTTTGACAGTGGGCCTCATTTCCTAGTTATCCAGAGTGTTGTTGACATCTGGAGATATTTTTTTCTTAAATTCATTATATTTGAAGAGTCTAGTGGCGCTAGGCTAGGGCAAGGCTAAAGCATTTCTATGGTATCAGTTAGCCTGCATTAAAAACAGTCTGGCCCGCTCCACAGTGCACCTGACGGAAATCACGTATAACGCCAGACTAACGATATAAATGTCTGTGTCGATAGAATAATGTTAACTATTTTGCATTTAAAATAACTTATATTTGAGCAGCATCAGCGTCGTGGCTGTAAGCTAATGCAGCGGCGGAGTGATCTGCAAGAAAATAGTCCCTAAAAATGCGGTAATTCATGTGATACAAGGTCAGTTATATTAAAAAAAATATTCTATTAATAATTTATAAGGCCAGTCTGGCGTTATAAGTGATTTGCCTCAGGTGCACTGTGGAGCGGGTCAGACTGTTTTTTAATGCGGGCTAACTGATACCATAGAAGTGCGTTAGCCTAGCGCCACTAAGCTCTTCAAATATAAGAACTGCATGCATTTAAGGAAAAAATATCTCCAGACATCAACAACACTCTGGATAACTAGGAAATGAGGCTCCAAGTCAAAAATCCTGAAATATCCCTTTAAATCCTTCAGTGTCTCGAATCTTGTTTTGTAGTTTGTGATTGAATTGTCTGGCAATACTGTTCTTGTTCAAAGTGTGTCTTGCAACTCTCCCAATTGAAACCACCATCTGCACATAATCGTACCTAGAAGCACTTGTTTCTTCATCTCAAATCATGCTGTACTGTGAAAACATATGCTATATTGTCCAACCTTCCAGACCTCAACTGTAGCATAATGTTCTACACTGAACTTACGCTTCAGAGATGGAAGGAGGACGAGTCATAGGAAGCAGAGGGCAACTTTGTGCCTCTTCAGCAGGAACTGTCTGTGCTGCTCAGACCAGGACGGCACAGCGGGACGGGGCGTTAACAAATGATCAGGGGCACGCAGACAGCACGCCCAAATTCAGACTCACTTATGGTCATTTAGGCGGCACTCCTGGGGATCGCTTCTCTTAAACGGCACCGGGGGGAGAGGAGCACCGGGGGAAATATGACGAGCTTTAAAAGAGGATGCGTGTTCATTCACACCGCAGGAAGGGCAACGGCAAAGCGGGGCCACCTAGAGGTCAGATAGAGCGGTGACTATCAAACTTTACATAAGTATTTTCCGTGCCCTATTTTAAATGGGGAAAATATACATCTATATTTCAGACATCGTATTTATATGGTTTTCACTCAAGTCAGAGATACCAGAGGGACAAACCAAAGAAAACAAACACACATACAGCAAGCTAGAACAAAACCGGGACTGATTCAAGGCACAAATAGTCTAAAGTAGAGAAAGACAGGTTCAAGCCTAGACTAAACCATAAATAAGCCCCAAAGTCAGTACAAAACTGTAATTATTTACCGGTTCACATGGCTTTGTTATGAATGCCATATTGAGGACGTCTGATCATTCAAACAAACACACCAACCAAAACTAAACCAAATGAAAACCCGAGACTTAACCAGGTCTCAACCAGAACAAGGGTGCGACCAAGTTTAACAATAGCTCAACGAAGGCCAAAACAAGGTCTTAATTGGGTCTTAAGCATGTCTAAATCTCCACGAAACGTCAAACTACGGCTAGGGCGAGACTGTGGAGGGTCTTCAGAACAGCAGAGGACGTCTCGGAAGAAACCGAACCGCGCTCATCTTGACAAGCGGCGAGATTAGCGTCCGTTTATCACCGTGGCGCCGAGCAGCGCAACGGACAAGGTCAAGTAGCTATGAAGATCTTGCACTGTTGTGACGTTTTGGGTGGGAGCTTTATCAAAAACACAGACGTCAAGGTCCCGGGGGCAGTCAGTCAGACACACACCGACCGGGAGACGAAGGGGGTGGGATGTAAATGTCGGATCAAAACAAGAGCGATTTGGGGGCGATTTCTACGGCGGCGATGGAAAGCGCTTGACTGTGCGAGCGCTCCCGCAGCCCCCTCTCCGCCAGATTACGGAGTGACGTAGTGTTATCATTTCACTGATAGGAGCTCTGCCACACAAGGAAGGGGAGGAGGGGTGACAAGTCTCATTGCTGGAAAAATGGTCTGATCGCCAAGAAAAAGAGAGACGGGAGGGGGGCAGGGAGAGCGAGAGAGAGAGTGGAGAGAGGCATTGTGCCACACAAAGGAACAAGACAGACACAAAGAAGGAATCTGCAAAAAACGACTAGTGAAAAACACGTAGGAATACTAGAAGTGTTTAGCTTTTCTTGGTGTTTAGTCAGGATATTAGGAAATTCGAAACACAAGGATCAAAAATATAACGCTCGAAGGGTTGAGACATCTGCCCTGGTTCTAACTCGTAATAGTAACGATAAGATTCAGATAAGATTAGGATTCCAGCTTAAAGATCTTTTAGTTCCAATAGTTGTGTTCACTATTCTGTATTTCAAAAGGCAATCGATGCGACTGCAAGCGCTGATATTGTCCAGGTTCTTAACCCCACGATGCTGCCAAATTGAGGATCTAAACGGCTACGGCCACACGCAAGATATTCAGAGCGGAGCAAAATTAACAACACGACTGCTGATTGACAGGCGACGAGAAGCCGGAAGGGGAGATCGAAGAGGGAAAGTGGGTTTGCCCCTCTGCAATCGCCGGGGTCGGAGCAAACCGTGTGTGTCCTGTTGTCGGCGGCAAACAACATTTACAAAGAGGCAGCTGTTCCATTAGCTACTGCCATTGTGGCTAATTACATCCTGGTCTCGTCAGACACACACGCCGGCAGCATATGTGCAGACAAACACACAACACACGGGAGAAGCTGCCGCGGCTGAAGCGCCAGTCGACCGCGAAATCCCCTGCACACACGCTAACGAGGAACGCGACGGCGGCGAGTCAGAGACGACGACCACCCCCACCTTTTCTCAATGTGACGCGACCACGGCGGATCAACGTGGTTCTGGTTACGCTTTCATTCTCATTAGCACCAACCTTGGACAACAGCAGGCGATAGATACAAGAGGCGTTTCTGGAATCGCCCATACATGGTTATGTCTGAAGCAGTCAGAGGGGGAAAACAAAGAAGAAGAAAAATCTAAATGTTCCCCAATGACTCCAAAACTGCTTTAACAAATGCGGAATTATGAATATCGTTTTTTACCCAATAAAGATGCAAAGGCACAGAGAGGAGCGAAGTGGTTCAACAGCCCTTTAATACTTAAAAGACAGACAAGGCTAACATAACGCTCCATGTTAGCATCATGCTACATGCTAACGCTAGCTGCGACTGCCGGTTTTTCGCTTCGGCTGGACAAGCTGCTGTGACGGCACATCAATGTGGACCCGATTTTGATTTGACTTTATTTGTATGTGATAAATAAGCTTATAGTCCACCAGAAAACCGATAAAGAGAGTGAACAATTGTGTTAGTATGACGTGATGCCGTCTGTATCTATAGCATGCACCCACTTTGAAATACAGTGCAAACTTTGCAATTGATTTCACTGACCCAGTTGTTTTTAATCTAATTCATGGTAGGTCTGCACGATATTATTAGTTTTTGGTTAATATCTCAGTCATTACTGGAAGAATCCACAAACACAAACTGTTTAAAAGGTTAATTGTCTCCTCTGTCAGCAAATATGACCCAATTATTTTCTCTGAAAGGCGTGAGCATGATGTTGGCCAACAGAAAGGACTTTCAGACATAAAAATAATACGGCAGGTTTGTGAATCCAATCACTGTCAAATACTGGTGAGGAAAATCATTAGTTAATTTTCGTTTTGGAGATTTCTTACAAAAACTGTATTTCTCCCATAGAGTTGTATTGGCCCCTGCCCTCGACCTGACATTATGACATCATCACATTCGAAATCGTGAACGCCACCTATTGGGTCAGAACAAGACCTAAAAATCGAAGACCAGACCAGAATAGAAGTAATTTCGTTTTATGACTAAAACCAAAGTTTTGTAGATTTTTGAGTGACCTTCCGTTTTTGTTCTGGCTCAGATTAGTCATCAATCTCAGTCAGATGGAATGGACTGATTTGAGATGATTTTGATATTGTGCGTCCCTAATTAATGGGTTATTTTGTAGTTATGGATTCCTACTTTTGATCATTCAGAAAACAGAACAGTGATGGCTGACGTTTAAATAGTGGAATGGAATCAACTCAAAGCTAATCGGAGAAATTAGCAAAGTTCTTCACAGTCATGGCGAAATAAACGCGGATATTTTCAGCCCTAATCTAGCGCGCACCTTACGGAGAAAAGTGAAGAACAAACACACGGAGAGTGCGAGCGTCATCAGCTGGCCACACGGACCTTCGCTTCTCTTCTAGGCAAACATCCGATCGAGCCGCACTCAGCACGATGAGTCTGGGAGTACAGTATATTATCCAGGTGGGAAAACTGGAGGGACTTGTGTACAAATAAGCCGCTCTCTCCCATTACCCGCCTCGAAACACGCCTGTATGTGCTTTGTGTGCACTGTAAAAGGCTTATTTGACACCTTCATCTCTAAACCTTTTATTAAAGATTACTATTGCAATAAGCCATTAGTTTCCACCAGTGTTTTCCTCAGTCAGTAGAAAGAATCCAGGCACTTAATGTTGAAGATCCAGGGGTGTTTCTGTCTGAGCCTGTGTTACAGCTAGCATCTTTGGCACACTCCTCCCCCCAGCCCTTTGGAGAAGAGGAGGATCTGAGCCTTTGTGAAATACCAAGCATACCAACGCAGCCACATGAGAGAGAGACAGAGAGACAGGCAGCCTCAAAAAAACACACCGAATCACATAGGAAACACTTGAAAGCTGTTGCTGGCTTTTTCCACATATAACGAGAAAGTGCTTTAACGGAAGGCAGGCAGGTAAACATGTAGCTACAAAGTGGATTTTGGGCTAATCAGCTCAGCGGCGTAGCACCGGGATAAAAGGCACTCCCTAAGAATCCCAGACAATGGCGAGACAGGGAGGCTTACAAGACAAACTGTACACAAGCACCCTTCAGAGTGAGCTGAACCCGTGGATGCACCAGGCTCTGAACTTAGACAGAGTTAAGGTAGTCCTCAGGTGGTACATCTGCAATTTTAGACTATTCATATGAATTAGAGGTCGTTTTAGTCCAATTGGATCTATATTTGACCTGGTTTAGTCCTGATTTGACCTTGAGCGTGAGGAGCTCGGGATAAACACGCTGATGGCACCAAGAATAGTCACCGGTGAACATTCAAAGATTACTCAAACATGCGCGCGTGACTCGAAGCACAACTCCAAGTGCAAGGTTTACACAGGTAGCAGCAAGACACATTGAATGCTTCTTAATGCCATTTTTTAATGAATAGAAACCTCAATGTCAAATGTTATACGGCTCCATTTCCATTTTGTTTTGGTGACAATTGTCGAACAGCCTTGACGTTGCAAATTGAGTGCAGTGTATTTTCCAAAAGATTGTGCGATGTTAACTACAGCAGCGGTGTTTAATGAAAGACTTTGTTCTGAAATCTTTTTCTGTGGCTGACATTACGAGTTCGAGCCTCACACTAAAGCCACACAAGTCCAAATCCTTACCCTGGCTCGATTTGATCCAGTACCCCATTATTGTAATTGTATGGACCACACAACTTCCTTTCGGTATTGAGTAGCTGCTCTCAATGTCACTGTCGTGTTATGTATTATCTGTGCTTTGACTTTGAATCTGTAGGTAAAATTTTTTTTTTTTTTGCAGTCGCCACAAAATAATTGGAAGGTTTCTTCAAATCCAAGGTGACAATGCCAGGATTCATCGGGTTCACATTGTGGAAGAGTGGTTCAGGAGTCCAGTTCCCCAATTGGGAATCTTTGGGACGTACCGGAGCTTTGCATCTCTGTGAAAAAAATGATTGCAACACTGGAACTTTTGACATTGCAGAGGCTTATTGAAACAATGCAGCTCACAGTACGGAGTCAGTGAATAATGACGACAATGTTCAAGAGCTTGTCACACTTGTTAACTCTTCGCCCGCCAGCCTTTTCCTCAGAAGCCCCCCCCCCTCCCAACAATCTTCGCTGTCCCACACAAAATGTCTCCGATAACCACATGCTATGAACAAAAACAAAAAGATCTCAGGCTCTACTTTAATTTTACTATAGGTTTATAGGTTACTTTTTAAGCTGGGTGAACAGTGCACTGTGACAAACGATCACTCTACGTTGGGAAAATCTCAGGTATATCTCAAAATCGCAGGTCTTAGGTCGTACCAGAGACAAAGATTTGAAATAGAACCGTCGTATGACCAAAGACGAGTGATGACCCACATCAGGCAGTGTCAAATATTTTTGAAGGCTAGTCGCAGCGATGATCTCCGTCCGTGTCCCGTCAACACCGGACACAGGACTTTCCCTGCACTTTTCCGCGGAAATAAACCCTGCTAGCATGCCGCACCTGCCACAGCTAAACACACGCCTTCTGTAGCCTGATATTCGCTACGATGAACTTTGGTCGTAGCTACGATTGTCTCTTTGAACTATCGCACAGTAGAGACGAGAGCAGACTCACGATTTTACAATCCCCCACGTCGTGCCAATGTAACGTCTAAAAATCGTCTAAAATAAAAAAAATAGTGCAGTGAACAAAACATTTTCTTTTAAGCAACATTTCACATTCTCGCTCGCTTCCTCAAACTGATCTGGCTCCGATCCCGTCTCATCGAGGCTTCGTTTGGGGGTCTGCTCTGGGGCTAGCTGGGCCCTGTATGTTTTGGTTCTTCCTGGATTTAGTTTCCAATGAGTCGCGCTCTTCCCGAGGCCCGAGTGTGGAGTATTTTTCTCCCCGTACGCGACATGTGCTGGCTGCTGAGGGCTTCCCCTGGCTCCTCGCGCTCCACCCCCATTATTGCCCGAAGCCATCTCAAGGTTTGTTTGCATGTTGCTGGTACTGGCGCGAGTGCACAGCAGGTCCCATGCTATTCTTTCAGATTGAAAAGAGTAAATAGCAATCAAAGGGTTAAGAGCAATACAAGTGTAAGCCATTATTATTTTATTGACACACACTATTGCAAAAGCCGGGCCACTAAACGGCTAAATAGCGGAGCAGCGATGACATAAAGAGGGAGGAGTTTGTCTTTGACTGACTGCGCTGTGGTGCCTCTGAGGGCACATTGTCCATTACAGATCATTACTTTCCTAAATCGCTGTTCATTTTCCGCAGGGCGCCCTGTGGTCTAAATCCCAACGCGCAGGAAGGAAACGACAGGCCATCCCGGACTGAGCAAGAGCCATCGATCACGTCACGGACAAAGACACTTAACACTGACGTCAAGCCACGCAAATGCAACACGTGCGAGAGCGAGCCACGGCCCGCAACGTCGCCAGGTATGGGCGAGAGAATGGGGGGATAGAAGAGAGAGAGAGAGAGGGGGACAGAGATTTGCGGACGACAATTGGTCTTCATCCCCATTTCCATCCCCCCCCGCCTTGATTTATGAGCTCAACCTGCTAGATTGCTTTGGAAGAAACATATACCAGCCAACCGGGGCTGGCTTTTTCAAGAGACACACACATCAACGGGCGCACAAGCAATGTCATAAACCCCAGCCTGGCGCACATGTCAAGGTGAAATGGAGTAGGGAAACAAATAGATGTGCCGCCGGGGTGGCGTGTGGCACAGTGGGCACCGGCAGTGGTCCGGTGCGCTTGATTTTTCTCCATCTACATTCTGCAATCGGAAGGACAATAAGGATGTGGAGGTGGGCGCATAATCAGGACGTATTATTGGATCTCGCCGCCAGTGGTCTGTATAAAAGATTATGTGACTATTGGTTTGGGCGTTATGACCTCAAATATAAGATAACATTTTCTCAAACACAAATCAAGACAAATGTCACAGTTCAAGGTTAATACAGGATGTTCAAGTTTACAGGATCTTTCATAGTAAATGAATGACTTTAACCGAAAGGCCTTTGTCCAGGGTGTATACTCAACAGAATTTGTAGACAGCTATACGTCGCCTGCAACCCTTAATAAAGACAATAACATCTAGTGTAACATAGTGTGAAAAGGACAGTTGCTAGGCTCTCCAGAGCGCTCTCCAGAGGTAGCGGGGGGAATTCACAAGAGGTAAACACAAGACACGAGGTCATCGCTTTTAGCAAACGGCATGCTAACAACAACGCATTCAAACTCCACAGAATGGATTTGTTTAAAAGGCCAGACACGGCAGGTGAAAGTATTGACATCTTAACATCTTCGTGTTCATGTCAGAGTACGAAAAGGACAAAACTTACCAAGTACGATGCTCATTTTATGATGTTTTGCCGCTAGCGAGGCGGAGATATCCAGGAAGCGGCTACAACATTGTGCCTTCATTCACAAATATTGACATATTTTACATCCACGTGCTTGAACTTGTTTGGAACACAAAAACCAAGGCAACATTTGATTAGCTTATTCAAAAACTAAACAAGATATCTAAAATCCCCATTGGAAAAATCTCCGTTACTAATATGTCAACAAAATAAAACCATCAATTTAAACTGGGTCTAGATTTTGTCACTGAAAATACAGGCAATTATGGCAATTTTTATGCACAAAATGCCTTATTTTTTTATCTGAAAAAAAAAAACTATTTCACCTTATATTTATATCAGTAATGTTCAGCAAATGCTTCAAATTGAGATCTCTAAATATATTTTTTCCACCCTCTTCACTTCAGTGTCTCGCCTTAAGCAACAAAACCCCGCGGTAGAAGAAACAACCAAAGTAAACATATTACTCAAAATAAATGTGCGAGTAAAGCAAATGTACAACTCCAGCTATGTGTTTGTCCAGGGAGCAGCGTTATAACATGGTTAAAAGCTATCATTTGCATATGTTCCCTTTTAAAAGAAGCAGCTTTTGTCATCTTTTAGAGCCAAAAACAGACTGCAATCCCTCCATGTCACCTTCCTACAGCCTGTGGCTTCCAATCAGCACCTACGCAGCCCCTCAGAGGCTCAGATGATCACAAATAACACACAAACTGCATATGGAGTGACTTGCCCCCGAAACCCCAACAACAGTAGGTATTAGTCAGAACTGCTATTAAACCTCTAGCTGTCAGATTTTTGTAGACGGACGTTCTGCCAATTAGCCACAACCACCGCTATAACAGCCTTACAGCGACATGCATTATTGAGCGTTAATGACAAATCCATTGAAACAAGTCGGTTAATGTTCATTTAAAAGACTGCGAGACCAAAGTAATGTCTTTATTCCTCCACATTTGGTTAATCACTTTGTAGTTAGTAAATATTCCAGCACATTTCCAGATTCTCATGGATTGTATAACTTGTGTCAAAGTTTCCAGCAAAACGTTGGACCCGACTTGCCTTCAGCACCCTTTCACTAATTCATTCAGATACATACTCTCTCCTGTTCATTTTGATCAATCGCCCAGTTCTGTTATACAACAGTTGCTCATCTGACTTTGAAAAACAGCAGCCGTAATAAGCAGCTTAGCCAAATCACAGTGGCGTGTAGGTATGTCCCTAAAACTAGCGCTTTGAAAGCTCTCTAAACCAAATGTTCTGGCTTTGTTGAATAACAAAGAGAGAGTTTCAAAACACGGATAGGGTTTCTTAGTTACCCATCCATACAAACTATGAGATGAAAAGAGTATAAAAAAAACCAGAATAATTCGACCTGATCCACCCGTAGCACGACTGACTGACTGTACCTGAACAAGCGACGTCAACATTTCTATACTGAATGCTACAAACTGCTGCGCTAACACTTTTATTTTTATTTGTATCTATTCTTGTGTCCAAAGCAGAGCTCAGCGCCCGGGCGTGTGGGGCAAAATAGCCGTGAGCTGAAGGCCAAGGTGTCAAATGGTCACTAAGAAGGATGGCGGACCGGGCCCCACTGGTGCGAGCCCGAGCTGCCCCGGTCACAATACGACAGTCCTCCAAAGTTTTAGCGGCGTGGAAGACAGTTTCAGTAAATAACGAACTTAGTCTTTTGTGCAAAATGGGCAAAAAGGGGTAACAGGAGAAAGACCAAAATCGATGTTTAGATTTATGGCTTGCACCTTTTTGGTGGACTCACTAAAACAAAAGTTATTAGTAAAACTCGTTGCCAAAAACATATGGTAATAGCTTTTTGTTTTTCCACTGGCTCAATGGCATTAGATAGATAGATAGATAGATAGATAGATAGATAGATAGAAGAAGACCATTCAATTTGGGC
This sequence comes from Proterorhinus semilunaris, assembly GCA_021464625.1. NCBI lineage: Eukaryota > Metazoa > Chordata > Actinopteri > Gobiiformes > Gobiidae > Proterorhinus > Proterorhinus semilunaris. The sequence continues at coordinate 10,587,964 of CM038349.1, forward strand.
ACTTTTTGAGTTTTAAAGTGAAAGTGATCCTATTTAATTGAGCTGTTTCTTCTTTTACGGTGTCAGCAGTACGTTCTGTACTTCCATTGCTTCATTGTTAAAACCCAGAACAGTCTAGCACGGTCTGTAGGAGGTAAAGCTTGGGGAGGCACCACTGCTGTGCAAAACATCCCCATTCGACTTACTGCGCCTGGTATGAAGCCGAAGATTGTGCAGAGCGCCCCCCGTCTGCGCACAAGTCTAGTCTACAGTCTGTGTTTAGAAACGCAGTCTCGGACACAAAATATGAAAACTGAGGCACCGGGAAATACAGTGTTAAGTCTATTCTTAAGCCCCAAATAAGCATGATATATACATGTCCATGTTAAATCTAGAACATGTATCCCTCTGCTATACAGATTATGAACAGGCCTGTATGGCTACATTGAAATTAAATTAAACGTTAGTGATCAAGTTTAAATTATAATGTATAAAAACTAGAAGATTATATTGTCATGTATCCATTCACAGCCAGTCCAAATCAACCCGTCCAGGTGGAAATGAACATCTTTGCCATAACCTTTAACCACTTTTTCCTTCCTAAATTCCTTCCTTCCTCCCTCCCTTCTTTTCTTCCTTCCATCCTTTCCTTCCTCCTTTCTTTCCTTCCTTCATCCCTCCCTTCTTTCCTTCCTTCCTTCCTCCATCCTTCCATCCTTTCCTTCCTTCCTTCCTCTATCCCTCCCTTATTTCCTTCCTTCCTGCCTTACTTCCTCTATCCCTCCCTTATTTCCTTCCTTCCTGCCTTACTTCCTCGTTTCCTTCCTCAATTCCTTCCTTCCTTCCTCCCTCCTCCCTTCTTTCCTTCCTCCATCCTTTCCTTCCTTCCTCTATCCCTCCCTTATTTCCCTTCCTTCCTTCCTTCCTTCCTTCCATCCTCCCTCCTTTCCTTCCTCCCTCCCTGTTTGGCCAATGCAAACCTGTATACTGTTCCTGTATAAATAAAAACAAAGTCCTACTGTATATGGTGCCACGTTATCAGTATTCGACTTATCATCATTATAGAGACTTTGAGAGGTTTCTAACATGTTAATCCACACGGCTACGCCAAACAATTCCCACAGAGGCCTCATCACAGTATTGTAGAAACCCTCTAATGCCCATAAATGTCTTTGTGAACGGTTCAGTCACTATGATGATCCTCTCACTGTTGCCATCGAGGAGGAAGGCGCGCGACAGAGGGGATCGCGCGGCTGTTGTGGATTAGCCTACATAACTGAGCGTGTATTAAACCATGTAAACGAGGTGTCTGGCATTTCTGGATTTCCAGCTCCTCTCTTGTAAACTCAAAACGCAAAGTTGCAGTCGACAAATTCTGAAAGCCACAAGGCACTCGGCGGAAAGTGAAGCCATTTCCGAGAGATATTTGATTTAGCTGTAAGCCCCCTATCACTTTATTAAAAATCAACGACATTATATTTTGCCCCTCCAGCTCATTTCAGGTTTATCATTTTAATATTTACTGTCAGAGACGCCGCCTCGGTGTTAATCCCGGGGTCACAGGGGAAGAGTTTAATTTCACAATGCTTACAAGAATCACACAAAGATTGCTGGAAGGACGGTGGAAAAATTCAATTCCATTTTATCATCTTCTTCAGCTTATACTGGTGAGGGATCACGGGTCATAGGAGAGGACAATGAGCCGCTTGTGCAATATTATTATCTCATTATATAATTATTATATTTTGTCCTCATTTATTGAAGTAACATTAATTTCAGTCACGGTTGAAGCATCGAATTTCCTCGCCACATTTGGTGAGAATCTCTAGTGGCCACAAATTCTAAGCAACTTGAAGAGCATCTGGCATGAAACTTTAACAACACATCGAACATAACACTGGGTCACACTTTAGATCACAGCCCGCAACTTCCATGTGTCGGTACAGGGAACAAGAAAGTAATTACACACGTTTGTACACGTTAAAGTGTAATTACCAACTGTATTGCTGGGTTGCAGGTGACATCACAGCGTTCCAAAGGCCAATATGGAGGAAAAATTATTTTGTTTTTGAGGGCATTTTTGGTCTTGTACAGAATGTTCTTGGACCCAGTGACTGATAATAATGATCATTTTTGTAATTCATACATTTTCTTTTGAGCTATGACTTGTGAAAGTGTAATGTTGTTAATAGGAAAAACTGGCTCCTGCCCCCCGCTGGGTCCGGTGACATCATCACATTCTAGAACCTGCAACCCAGCAATTCTAGAATGTGATGGTGTCACCGGACCCAGCGTGGGGCAGGAGACAGTTTTTCCTATTAACAACATTACACTTTCACAAGGCGAAGCTCAAAAGAAAGAGTATGCATTACAAAAATGATCATTAGTATCAGTCACTGGGTCCATGATCTCTCTGTACAAGACCAGCAATGTCCTCAAAAACAAAATAATTTGACCTTTGTATAATAGTATTGGCCTTTGGAATGCCGTGATGTCACCTGCGACCCAGCAATACAGTGTGTAACAAATGCGTACGTGGCTTTTGAATGCCCAAATAATACATTTTAATGCCAAAAATGCAGGAAAAAAAATAAAAAATAAAATCGGCACACATTTCATTTCTTAAGATTTGCAAACATGTCATTAAACCAAGAGAAGAGAACTGGACAAAACGGTAAACTTTTTTTTTTTTTTCGTATTTTCAAAGAACTTATACAGTAAAAATTGTTGAGTAATATCACCATTTTCGGAGACATTTTGATTTAATGTATCCAGTTTAATCCTTGATTTCGGTACAATTTAAAAACGTGTAATGTTTTTGAACGCCCCGCGGAAACCCTGTGATGTGTAACTACGCAAAAATAAATAAAAAATAATAATAATAATAGAAAAAATAATAAATACGTACCTTTTTAAAGTAAAATTCATGCAACTCTAAGCCAGTAAAAGTAAGGTACGGCAGTTTTTAAATTAGAGTAGGTAAGGTTAGGTAGGTTAGTTGGTAGGTAATAGAATTTAATATTGTGTATTGTCTTGGGCCCCATATATAAGCTAAATGTTGCTTCGAGGGTGTCCCGTTTATGAATATGCACCATCATCTATGAATGAATGTTAAAATGCCTTTAATGTATATTTGTAATAAACTGCAACTGAACTGACCTACACATGAGCGCGGGCTGCGATCTAAAGTGAGACGCTATGTACAACTCTATTACGCCTTGTACACCTTTATTACTCTTTTGTAATTACTTTCTCGTTACCTGTACATTTATCAGTCTCAAAAGGTTTAGCTCTCGTGGTTAAACCTGCTGCTTCAGATCTGGTGCTGCACAAAAAGCTGCATCTTTGGTGTAAAAACGCTCCGGAGCCGCATTACACTACAGCGATGCCCAAAATACTTGACGCTTTGACTCTCCTCACAAGAGCCCCGTCATTCCCCCATTGTCATCCAAAATTCCTAAAGTCAGTTCAATAATTTGCAGATATGGCGCTGACAATATGAGCCGTGTTTGCTTTGTATTGTATCGCCCTCGATATCCACAATGGCGTTTCCACTGGGTTTCACTCTTTTGTGTCATTGTACGGCTTCGCACAATGACTCGGCTCTTGTATTCTCGGTACAGACGCGCCGCTCTTCTGCAAAGGCACGTTAAGCACCGAGTCAATTATCGAAACTTATCCTCGCTGAAAGGTGTTAATGGCACATCTTCCTGTAGACACATGCAGGGGTGGAGGTTTCTGCTCCACATCATTTCTTGTTCTTAACCCGGTGATGGTTGGGTTGTGGTTTTCAAATAGTTGGATTCCATTCATCTATGTTTGCACCTTTTTATCTTCAGTCATGGGCAGGCATCAATTACCACTTATTTGCAAATGTGAGATATACAGTAGTGTTCAAAATAATAGCAGTCCAACATGACAGAGTATTCACAGTTTTCGGTATCAATCATAGAACTACATGGACAACAATTTACCAGTAGGTGCAGCAGGTTCTTAGGAACACAGACAGACCCAGCATTCATGGCACGCTCGTACTTCTGTGTAGTTGAATACTCAATTGAAAGGGGTGTGTTCGAAATAATAGCAGTGGGGAGTTGAATTGGTGAGGTCAATCATTCTGTGGAAAAACAGGTTTGAATCAGGTGGCCCTTATTTTAGGACGTCAGCACGTTTCATACATGCGTTTCCACTTTGAAATCCTGAAGAAAAATGAGACGTTCAAGACATTGTTCAGAAGTACTGTGTTCTTTTGTTGAAAGGTTGATTGGAGGGGTTAAAACTGCTACAATGAACTCCAACGTGTAAAAATGGAAAGCAAAAACACAGAGACGCAGAAGAAAAATTGGAAGACTACCATTGGAATGGATCGGACAATTGCCAGAACTGCAAAGGCTCAGCCAATGATCAGCTCCAGGATGATCAAAGACGGTCTGAAGTTACCTGTGAGGACTGTGACGGCCTGTGTGAAGCTAATCTACACCGCAAAGTCCCACTGTTACAAAAAAGACATGTGCAGAAGAGGATGCAACACATCATCTGGCCGAAAGAGAAATGGAGAAACATTTTGTGGACTGATGAAAGTAAGATTGCTCTTTTTGGGTCCAAGGGCGGCAGACAGTTTGTCAGACGACCCCCAAACTCTGAATTCAAGCCACAGTCCACTCTGAAGACAGTGAAGCATTGTGGGGCAAGCATCACGATATGGGCATGTTCCTCTAACTATGGTGTGGGGCCTTTATCGAGTACCAGGGATCATGGGTTAGTTTTGGATATTTCAAAATACTTGAAGAGGTCACGTTGCCATATGCTGAAGAGGAAATGCCCTTGAAATGGGTGTTTCAACAAGACCATGACCCCGAACACACCAGTAAGCAAAATCTTTGTTCCAGACCAAGAAAATGTAGTTTCTGATACAAAACCAAGGAATTGTGGAATGTTGTCAAAGCATCTTGGAATACCTGTCGACAGACGTTGGTTGACTCTATGCAACACAGATGTGAAGCAGTTCTAATAAACTGTGGTCATACAACTAAATATTAGTTTATTGATTCACAGGAAAGCTAAATCCTATGGGGAATTTATTTTTTATGTAGTACATATTGAGCTTGTAAAGACGAATGTTTATTTTTTGAAAAATTATACATTTCTCTTCATGTTTTGATTTAGAAAACCATGGGCAACGCTTCCAATGCATCGAAATAAATCTATTATGAAGATTTTGTGCTTAACTAACGTTTTTAAACACACTGCTATTATTTTGACCACAACTGTACAGTAGAGATTGCTTTACAGAAAAAGCTCTAAATCTGGGGAGCGAGTGGCAGAGTGAATGCCCTAAAACCAGGGAGTAACTTGACATAAATCTCCGCTCTAGACAACATGTAGTGACTTAATTGCTGGGTTTAAAGTGTCTGGAGTCGCAGAAATGGGCAGCGCTGTATCAAAACCATCTACAGTGAACAAGAACCACGCTTCTCTGATTGGTCGATTAAACTCCCCTTCCTGTTCAGTCTTTTATTTACAAAATGGAGCGGCATCAGACTGGGAATGTGTTGGTTTTTCTTTCCGCACTTCTTAATATGACAGTGACTGTAACTACGCTCAGAACGCACGGATCTTTTAATGGACGAAATGGGAGATAAATGAGCCGATGCTGATCATGAGATGAGATGATGCCCTAAAGCAGGACTGGCGGACCCTGGAGATATTTTTTCTTCACACGAGACAACTGCGAAGCCTCCGGGCAAAGACATCGAAAACTACTTATGACGACTGTCCCAGGGAAAGAAAGGCACTAAAAAGGATCTGATCAGGGCTTTGCTCTGGCTATCAATGGTTTCTGCCTCATATTTACGAGTCATGGCTTTTGGTGTAAATTTCGTATTAACTGTAGCTCTAATTATAGAGGGTCTGCAAGTTCACGACATTCCGTAATGAATGTCGTGATTGTCTCCGCTCTGTCCTGTCTTTGCGTTTCGTTTGTTTTGGTTGAAGCAGACGCACAACGTCCTGCAACTTTCTCTTCCTGGTTTTGTTCCGCTCTCTGGTTCAGTTGCGTTCACAAACCAGATCCCTTCAGAGTTTGTTTGAACCGGACCGAGAACCACGTCTTCAGCCGAACCAGGCTTCGCTTCTTTGGGCCGGATCAGAGTCCGTTTACACGTCCACGACACCTCAAACGAACCGGACTATCCGAGCAAACGGGCCCGGATCCGGATCAAGAGGGGGGTTGTGAATGCGCCCTAAAAAAGGTTTGTTACAGCCCTCGCCTCACATACATTTACATTTCAAAGAAACCTCAAAGTGCTACAACAGGTAATAAAATCAGATAAAAACAAAAAGAACATTGACACAGTAAAACAAGGCTACGTAGAAACATCAGGAAGGGTTCCCTTGATTCCCTTCGTGAGCGGAGTTTGCATGTTCACCCTAAGTCCGGGTGGATTTCGTCGGATCATCCTAAATCAAACACTATAGAATTAGAGCTAAGCATCATGGGATTTACAGCAATAATAAACTAATGGAGATTTTAAAAGGTGAAATACTGGCGTTATTGTTCACATTAAAAACACCACAGTGTGTTAGATGTATTTACCAGTAGTGACTCAGCTGCTTTTTTCTTCACTTTGTGACTTTGTTAGTCTATGGAAAATGTATGCTACCAGACAAAAACATAGCAGATCTCCATGGTAACCGTGGATTTTCCCATAGGTTAAATGCTCAAGATACTCATGCACTGCTTCTGACGGGTTGCACCATAGCCGTTGAGATTAAGGTTAAGGTAACAAAGTACCTTAACCTGAAAGGGGCTCCTAGACAGTACGCGGAGGCACCTATTGAGTGCCGTACTCATCAAACGCACAACGGCAACACAGAAATGCTCACACGTGGGGTTGAGACGCACACACCGCGGCTGTTGACGATGCAGGTAAAGCCGCCGCCGCCACCGCCGCCGCCGCTACTGCTGCAGTTTGAACTTTGTGTGCGACTGCCAAACATCCAGCGCGTGTAGGGTAAGCACAATTTCTGCCTTCTTGTGCAAAAAGCTACAATGAGGGAGAGAGATAGAGAGGTACAGAGCGGGAGCAGGGGCGGGAAGCGGCTCGGGGATAAGGAATGACAACGTGTTTTTTTTTCTTTCAGCTTTGAGAGAATGGTCGAAAAAACAAAATAGCTTCTCCACTCGTCACGGCTTTCCGGGCTGTGCCTCCTATGTGGATGGGAGTAGGGGAAAGTGCGTACTCACAGTTATGACTTCAGACTGTGGCAGTGAAAAGGAGATGTTAAGGCTGTTTGCACGTTTGCTCCGGCCCCTGCTTATCAGACAACGCAAACACTGTTTACTGTATACAAGGGTACCGTACACCAGCAACGACGTATTCCTTCTTGTGTGGTGACAAAATAAAACGTGGAGGATGGTTTCGTGCTCTGTTCGTGACACAACTCATCCGAGCGCTTCAGCAGTCAAGGCATGAGCAACCAGAATGAACGGGATTATTGAAAACTGCATGCGAATTAGAGATTTTTTGCTTCCAACACCGATACTGGTGATACCCGATATTAACCAATGCCAAGAGACTTTCTTAAAAGTGTCTTTGTCTGAGTGGAAAAGTGAATGTTCCTCTTCTCCATTTTAACATCATTAAAGTCTTTTCTTGTCGTGATGTTACAGATCAATTAGGATTTACGTACATATTCGGATGGAAATGGAAAAATGGAAAAACATTTAACAACGATCACTGGACTTGTCTACATTAAATATCCTTAGATATATTACAGGGTATTTTAGGTTACATTGTGCAACTTTCTATGCAAAAAAAAAAAAGTGTATATTTGTGCGCATTTGACCTTGTAGTGACCCAGCGCCTGTATGAGTTGTCAGCATGGCGCCTTTACTTTCGATCACGATGGCCTCTCTGACGCGCCAGGATCAATTGTTTTGTAGGTTTTCTGGTGAGGGGGTCCGTCCGCAGTGAAAACCTGCCAAACGATTGATCCTGGCGCGTCATAGAGGCCACTGTGATGGAAAGTTAAGGTGCCATGCTGACCACTCATACAGCCGCTGGGTCACTACAAGGTATGTGTAATGCACCTTTAATACATAAACAACTCACATAAAGTGACTATCATAGTTTCTGACCAAGCCTTGATTAGCATGCTAGCATTAGCATTTTGCTAGTGGCCGCGGCATTTTGCGCGGCGATCAAAAATACATTTAAAACTAACTCAGCGATTGGATTCTCCAGGTTCTGCGACGACGATGCGGTCGCTGTATCGGACTGTTGTGTCTGAGGCAAAGCTCTCGATTTACCGATCGATCTACGTTCCCACCTTCACCTATGGTCATGAGATTTGGGTAATGACCGAAAGGGCAAGATCGCGAATACAAGCGGCCGAAATGAGTTTCCTTCGCAGGGTCCGAGATCGGGTGAGGAGCTCAGTTACCCGGGAGGAGCTCGGACTCGAGCCGCTACTCCTCCACGTCGAAAGGAGCCAGCTGAGGTGGCTAGGGCATCTGTTCCGGATGCCTCCTGGTCGCCTCCCTCGGGAGGTGCTCCGGGCATGTCCCACTGGGAGGAGGCCTCGTGGAAGGCCCAGGACACGCTGGTGGGACTATGTCTCCGAGCTGGCCTGGTGTCGCCTCGGGGTCCCCCCAGAACAGCTGGAGGAGGTGTGCGTGAAACGGGAAGTCTGGGCATCTCTGCTGAGGCTGCTGCCCCCGCGACCCGGCCCCGGATAAAGCGAAAGAAAATGGATGGATGGATGGAGGTTCTGCCCTTCAAAATGACATACAGCATGTCCATATTCACTTAGATTTAGTTGGTGAAAGTTGTGTTTTTAAAGCGGTGAGGCCAAAACAGGTTATCGGTTCAGTCTGGGATATTTGTAGCCTATATCATATTTTTTTGCAGTATTGGCTCCGATATCTGATGCCAGCACTGGATCGGCGCATCCCCTCACAATACTACTACCGGCATGTTTTGGACCAGAGAACAACATTATAACATGCTCTCTTTTAAGCAGAGTTTGCAAAAAAAAATCGATAAATCTCAGTCGAATGGAAGAGATTTTGTGGTAGATTGTACCTTCTCTACATGAATATTGCATCACCTACCTTTGAGATGAGAATAATTTTGCGATACATCGTGCAGATCCCAATTCGATACATTACGATTCTATGGTAGCACATTGTCATTTTGCCCACCTCTAAAGTTGAACTAAAACTCCATGTAACATTATTCATTTGACACGTTCTTCCTTTTTCTATGCTACGTACTATTATAAGAGACACACAGTTGAAACTCCATTGCAACTACGTGTTTACCAATGTACACGGCATCCAGCAGGAAACCACAGATCAGATAAAACTCCAACCGTCCACTGCCGCCATTACTGCTCATGCACTAAACACATGTGCAGCCTGCAGTCAAGACCTCGCAATAAGCGTCTCGAAATGAGGGACTGGAAATAGCTTCTCCTAACGTTGTTCAACACACACATCCTCTTTTAGACAACAGCCCGCGCGCACAATTGGATTTAGTTGCCGTACAAAGTGGCATGTAGCACAGTCAAATTGAAACTCAAAGTCTAAAACGAATTATTCGGAGCTCCCTAGGACGGATTCTGCCGCTGCGTTTGTGAAGTTATGAGGCGTGGGTGTGTATCAATGTTTTCTGTTTTTCCAAATGATGGTGACACTGCATCTTTCCGGGTATAGGCGTGTGTTTATTTGTTCATGTAGATGGAGGGGAGGCTTGAGAAATAATGATTTAAAACTTAGAAGACGACGAAAGAAGTAGCGCAAGGGAGAGATTGGCGGATTTACAAACACTTGTGCAATTTGAATCGTGAATGTGCAGAGCTTAAAGTGTCATTTCCAATGACAAATGCCAGAATTTTACTCGGCACTAGAGCCCATTTAAAACCCCATTTGTCATTACATTACAAGTACATTACTGTTTATTTATGACACCACACGCTTTTATTGTTTTAGAGATACCAGCAAGTGAGTTTGTAAAAGCCATCGACATAAACGCTGCAAAAAACGTGAAAACAGGAAGCGACCCTCCCTCTCTCCTTGTGCAGCCGAGTTTTTTGCCTTTTTCTGCGAACTGCATTTGTGGTTTCTGTGTTTCATATCGTTTGTCTGGATACTTTTGTACGTCTTTGCCGTGTTTTGTGGAGGTTTGGTGGGTTTGTTTACTTTGAGAGTCTAAAATGGTCCTGAAGAAAGCCGCTTTTTAAAGGTAAACAAAATGCTAGCTCATCAGCTAAACCCATTTGAGACGAGAGATGGTGAAAGACTGTTGTGAAGCGGAGGGAGGAAGAGGAAGGACGAGCTGACCAGTGCAGGACACCACGCTCTTAAACAGGGACAAACCCAGGAGGTGCTGCACCGTTTCAGACGATCAGAGGAGACAGAGGGCAGCCAGGTCCGAGTGCTACAGTTCCCCCGACCTCCAAGGTCATGCGGGTCAGGTTGACACAGTGGCAGCGCGGCTCAGCTGCAGCAGCTCAGGACTAACACCTGAACACTATTTTGTTGTACACTTGTACAATGACAATAAAGCACTTACTTACTTACTTATTTGCTAAAAATGAATTTAAAGTTATAACATGTGGATCAAGTTCATAAAAAAATCACTGACAACGCTAAACACAAATGCTGAGTTAAGTAATTAAGTCGACATACACAACATACACAAACACGATGTTAATACGGTCATTATTAACATAAACGAGAACAGATCTCTGTCACTTCACTCGTCCTTGTAGACCAGGGGTTCCTACAGTTGAGGTCGCATGAGTATTTCAAGAAACAATTTCCAAAACGTACGAAGTTGTAATCATGCATTTTGTCATTTACACCATTACATCTTCACAAAGACACAGGGCATACAGTAAATAAACATTATTTGATGCTTGGCAGATGGTTGTGGACATATTCTTTTTGGGGTGGAATCAAACTACCAACCGTTTGCCTGCTTAACTTCATGCATCACTATGTTTCAAGAACCGTAACATAATTTAATGTAAATGCGTTTTAAGAACAAAAATACTTACAATTGCAAAGTGTTGCTGGGTTTCTGATGCCATTACAACATTAAAGAGGCCGTGTGAAATTGATGAGAGGCCAGATAAAACTGGTTGCTATTGGTAACAGTTTTAACACTCATTGAGCTCACTAAATCTATAGATTTTTCTTTCTATCCATTTGGTCTCATTCCTTAAACCGGCCCTTATCGTGGCAGAGGAGACAATAGGACCCCTGATAGGTGTCCTGCACTGTGCCCGATAACACTGTCTGCCTCCAGTGCTACTGTCAGAGCGGCTGATAGATGGAGCTGCTGTCGTCACACAAAACACGCGGGACATTCAGGACGCCTGTGCACGGGACAGAAGCAGAGGAAAAGGGGAGAGGGGGCTAAAATAGGGGGGGGGGGGGGTCGCATCAGGATGACGTCAGTATGCCTTTGTGAATCTCTTTATCTTTGTTTCGATATACGTTTTGGTTTCAGCACCTATGGGCCTTGGGCATGTGTAGGTGATTGTATACTCATTGTCCTGAGAGAATTTGTCCGGGGGTGCAGCGCCCGAGGACTCGCCTCCAGATCATGAACCTCGCTGGAGGTCTTAAACTCTCGCTGTCAGGGAATGTCAGGTATTTTCCTTGAATATAATATTAGCTTCCTTTGTGTCTAAAACCTTTCCACGGTGCATTTCCGGCACGATAACAAACCTGGCTGTTGATCAGTGTGGTCGCATAGCCTCCATTATTAACCAGGTCCTATATAGTCCAACAAAATCTAATTATCCGTGATTCACTGGGAACACCTGTGTATAGGTGTATTATGAATAACCCTAATGCATTTCTACATAATTAAATCCAAGGCTGTAACCAATTTAACCATACCAGAATGGATAATTGTGTACTAAATGAGAGTGATAGCCCAATATGCGGTATCAGAAGCCTTTGTGCGTCCAGCGGCCCGTACCCCTCTGTTGAGAAATGCCTTCCTTGCACCACGCGGCATCCTGTAGACTCCGACGCAATTAATCACGCTACACAAACTGCGCGTGAACGAAACCGAGCCGCCGTGCCCGGTGGGAGAGGCGGAGGCAGAGGGGAGGGGGGCTGGGAACGTGTGGATAAAGACGCGGAAAAAAAGGAAAAAAAGACGGAGAAGAGGAGCTTTGCGCAACCATCAATCACCGGCCACGGTTCAAGTTTATTTGCCGTCATTTTTCTTTGAGGAGCGGACCAGAGATGCACGACAACAACGGCGGGGAGAAGGAAAAAAAAAAGAGCCATAATGTATGTGCAGGGAAGGGACGGGGGTGGGGGAGTGAGCGAAGGATTAAAAAATGGAAATTACTTATGTTTTTTTTTTTACGACATCTGTGGGCAGCAAAATGTAGACGGCATGTTTGTTTTAAGCTGTGTGGGCAAAAAGTGTGCAAGTATCAGTCCGACAGAAGACTTCCAGCAGATATTCTGTGGCGTCTTGTGAAATGGAGTTGAACTTGCTCGCCCTCAAAGTGCATATGACGGGCTTTACTGCTTTTGAAAATATGACTTATTTAGATGGATCTGTCGTAAGCAATGATTATGATTTAATGAAGAAATGTCGGGCAGAAAATATATTTTTATTCGACTTTTTAAGCTACTGACAGGATGGGAGTAGCAGTTTGACTCATTTCCCATTGAGTTGAAGATTGCTTGCCTCTATCCATGTCACTTCCTGTCAGTGTCCAATAAGGAAGTGAAACCATAAGCATCCCGAAAATGTCAAAATAAAAGAAATATTGACTATAATCGCGTCACCTAAGTTTTAGCAAAAAAATGTGTCATATGAGATGTTTATACCGACAGCAGTTCTTCAACACTTCTCACAGCTCAACCGGGCCCCAACTTCCTTCCTCTTTCAATAACGACGCTCTCCTCTGGTATAATCTGATCACACCTGTACACGGGCCACTACTCTGTTCCCATCTCCACAACCGTCTCTTTGCACCATCTTCCGAGTCCACAAAGTCGTTCGTGATGCACTCAACCAATTTCTGTCCTTTCTTGTTTTCAAACGCACTTGCTTTCAGCTTTAATGCACAACGTCGGGATTGAATGTTACGAATTTGCCATTACCGTAGAAATCCACCATTTGAACCATTTCACTGGCACATGGGAACGACGTCCGCAGATTAGCATTAGTCAAAACGATATTGAACAGAGCCGCAAAACGACTTTGTTAGCTGCCGTGTCACAACCAACAACATCCCATCAAATATAAATATCATAATTAAACACAATTGGGAACTACCATGGGCTATTTTGAGGCCTTTTTAGAGCCAATTTCCTTTACTGCCTGTGATATAGAGAACTGCTTTCTTTACCCGTATATGACTGAAGAAAGTACATTCTGTTCAATAAATGAAACAATACACAGGAATAAAGTAAACAGACACTTTTACATTTAGTATAACAGATGGGTCACTATATGAAAGTGTGTGACAGTTTTCCAGTTTTTGAAAACAATGACAATGGTAAGTAGTTTTACTCAACAGAAGGTTTACAAACATCAGTGACATAGAAAGAGGGAGACTTCTAGGGCTGTCACGATAAATACTATATCGACTTATCGTTTAATTAATAAAAGATAAACGATATATTTTTTGGCTCGATATTTATCGTCTGTACATTGATTAGCATTTCCCCACTATTTTTTCTTTGTAAAACTTTGATTTCTAACGGGAGCAAATTGAGTTACATTATATGTCATGTTTATTTCAGCCTGTGTGGTATTTTAGGAAATGATTACGCACTTTTAGAACAAAGGTTTACTTTCACTTTCATGCCTGAGAATTTACAGTATCTAGTATTGTGAGAGTCAATAATATCGTTTGTCGCGATACTTTCCTGCCTCAATATATCGAACTTCAAATTTGTTATCATGACAGGCCTAGAGACTTCCTCATCCCACGGGTAAAACTGGGACTCGCTCATTACCCTTATGTACAGTATGGTTGCACGGAGATAGTTGTGGAGCTATGTGACATTCTATCCCAATAAGGAGGTAAAATATTAAATATTACACATAATATCAATACATTTGTAAAAATACAGTCGTCTAAACGATGTCCTAATGCAGTGGTTCCTTTTGTTTTCGGGCTGCGACCAAAATCCCTAGACCAACTATACAATGTGAATAGCACTTAGAATTTCAGGTAAAGACTATCAGAAACGGTATGGGGTTATTAAATAACACCATACAGTATCTGATATGCTTTTGTTTGGAAAAAATGTTGTGACCCAATGGCTGTATGTGTGGTCAGCATGGCACCTTTACTTTCGATCATGGCGGCTCCATGATCAATTGTTTTGTAGGTCTTCTAGCGAGAGCAGTGAAAACCCTACCAGAAACTCTAAAACCAACTCATCCTGGAGCCACAGTGACGGAAAGTAAAGGCGCCATGCTAACCACTCACAGCCGCCGGGTCACTGAAAGGTCAAATACGCAATGATAAGAAGTCTTGTGAGTTTTTTCACAGTTCCATAATGCACCTTTAAGGACAAGGGTGCTCAAAGTGCGGCCCCATGATTCTTCTCACAACAAGTTAAATAACTCTGCATGATTTTTAACCCCGATAAATACCACTGTAGTGCGTTCCAGTGGCTAAAGGTGTGGCTCCACGGTCAAAATCTCTGCTAAATGTACCTAGTTGAAGCTTCCACTGCTTTGACTGTCAGTCTGGCGCTTCAGAAAGCGGCCCACGATGACTTTAAGACATGGCACAGTGCAGTATGATGTAGCTGTTGCAAAATAAGTCATGTTTCTATCTACTCAGTCTGCCCTTAGAGCTCATAAAAATGCATCCTGAGTATTCCCAGCCACTTGCCCCGTGCTTGCGTCTGCCCGTCTTCCCGCTGCCACGCTCTCCCCTGCTCTCACTATCAGGTACAAGACCGTTGGATTAGGCTCCTTTAAGAGCGGATTAGCTGTGTCGGAGCCGTTTGAGGTAAATTGCTGCGAGAAGTCGATCCACCCGCACCGACACACCAGCGGCACCGCCTCTTTTCTCCTCCGCAAAAGCCAAAAAACACAGTCAAAATTCACCACGTAATCCCCACAGAGCCGTATATACCCCACCTCCCCTGTTTGGTGCACGGCCGGCTGTGTGTCTGCCGACGCCGGTTCGTGCGCCCCCTTTTTGGAAATTCAGTCGGCCGCCTCAGCCTCCCAGCCCACACAGAGAAGTGATGGGAGTGATAGACAGAGGGGTGGGGTGCAAAAACTCAAGAAGGAAGTGCGTAGTTTTAAGAGAGGTTTAAAGAGATTTTCATATGAAGAAATGGACTAATGCTGATAGAAGGGCTGCACAGCTACTCACAACAATTTGAATGGTTAATTGCGATCATCAAAGTGCAATCAGACTGCAGTTTAGATAATACAAAATCCTTTTTTGAACCGTAACATTCCCCGTGTTTAGTGGATCTTATGAATGCTGCAGAAGATTGTAGTCTAGACCAGTGGTTCTCAACTGGGATGACAAGCCGCGACCCAAATGTAGTTTATACCTTTCCTCTAAAAATGTTGTTGAAAAGTCATTAAAAAAGCTGAAATTATGATAAAAAATAACCCGATAACAGTCATTTTCATTTATTTTTTTTGAAAATGGTTCCACTTTTGGGCCCCGACCCGCCAGTCAATGCCAGCTTTATTTATATAGCCCATTTGAAAACAGCTCCCCAAAGTGCTGTACTACAAACATTATAAAGTGCAATTAATCAGTAAAAAACATTTACAAGATATTCAACAAAGAATACTTAAGATGCTCAGCTTTTGTTGAAGGCCAGTGCAAAAAGATGAGTTTTCAACAAAGACTTAAAAACATGAATAGACTGGGCCATTTTAACATTTAAAGGAAGGCTGTTCTAGAGTCTCGGAGTCATTTCAATGGATGATCTAAATGTTCGACCTGAATCACGGATTGACAGAAGCTCTGAAAGGTCGGGTGGAGCCAAACCATTCAGACATTTGAAAACCATCAACAGTATCTTAAATCTAATCCTATAGCTGACTGGAAGCCAGTGCAGGGAAGCCAACAGCCACTGGTCTAGACCTCCACAAACACCAGCAACAAGTAAGTCCTAAATCAATACTGGAAAGGGACATTATGATGTGAATCTTCTAGTTATACAACAAGTAAGGATTAAACAACTCAGAGCCGTGCATTATACTGTTTTAATGCACGACGCGCCGCAAAGTGCTTTAAAACTGTGTAATGCACGGCTCCCGAGTGGCTTAATCCTCTTATACCATGGTCCCACAAAAACTAAAACTGTTCACTTGGGCTTGTTTGCCTTTCTTTCTTTTTTTTAAAGTCCCGGGCAGGAGTTATTTCACTTTTTACGCCGGTTTACCCGAAGCTAGTTCCAACTCCATTGTTTATCGTTACCATGATGCCAGGTAGCGTTACAATTCTCAATGACCATGGCGGTGAACTTGTTTATTGTTCAAATTTGTGTTGCAGGACGGCCGACGGGTCAGTGCTGGTCTCATTGTTCTAAGATTGATTTCCGGTCTTTCTATTAAAAGGGAAAAAATGTCTCTCCCCAACCATCTCCATTTCTGACGAGAGAAGTCTTAGAGATTTGTAACGCTCCTAATTTCTAAGAATTTGGCCGCTTCCATTAGCGGACTTATTTTGGCACCGTTTTTTTTCTTTTTAAATGCTTTACCGACGCAACTCTTGTGTGTCTCGGCTTGGGATGGGTAGCAGGTTGACCTTGTGAAAGCAGACTGGTAAGTACTTCTAACACCACTTCACCAATGAGATGTTAGAGGAAGGAGCCAAACCTGTTAAGACACAAAACGAAACACACACACACAAGAGACACAACCACAGAAGAAAGAAGTCAATTTTCTCTCAAAGGTTTTTTTTTTTTTTTGTCCAAGCATCTGCCAATCCCAGCATTCCGACACATAAGTGAATGTAACCTCAGATCTACGAAACTACTTCAGCTGTGACGCGATCCCGCCGCTGTCGATATATCCCGTCATCGAGCATCGTGGCCGCGCTGCACCTGCCAAAGTGCGCGCTGAACAATAGTGCCGTGTTCCGTGCCAATATCTGTGTGCGTATCGCAGCATCTGACGGGACAGATGGGAGAGGCAGGGTGCGTTTTAGGGGACAAGGGCGGGGTCACATCTGTGTCGTCCCGGCCGTTCCTCATTTTATTTGTCTGTCTCTTGGCATGGGCGCCATATTTTGAGCTATCAACACAAACAAGGTAATTAGCGAGTTGGGACAAACACATTATTTCTCTAAATTAAACGACTGACCTCACTTTCTCGCTCTCCTCTCGGTCTCTTCCTCTCTCTCTCTCCACAGCATGTCCAGAAATGGTAGTGTGTTTACTCCAGGCTTGAATCCAATTTGTAAAACATTGATGGTGCGCTGGTGCTCGCGGCAATCTGTAGCTGCGAATGGCGCCATATTTATCGCTAAATGATACGCACGAGAACAACCTGCTTTTAACAGTTGGTTTTGTGGAATGAAACCTGACGTATAGTAGTTCAGAGAAGACATTTTAGCTGCAGGTAAACTCAGATCGCTATCAAGTGGTTCAATTCTGAGGTTTTCGACTGTAGTCTCAAACAGTCAATAAAATGCAGAGGTAGTTCAGGATCAATGGCCGCTGGCTGCTCTGCTTTACGGCCGCATTGCTGTAGACCCTCCATATAGCCGCTGGTCTCCCATTGAAAAGCATTGAACTTTAGACACGTTCAAAAACAACTTTAACGCCTGGTTTCTATTTTTTAAACATTTTCTACGGCTAGATATTCCTAGAAATCTCGTACTTAATGAGGGTCGGGCCGTTAGCATTGGAGCTGCGCGAGCTACACGTCACGCAAGGGCCGAGTCTACAGTGAAGATCCCGCCCTTATGCCCTTGTTAGGAACATGCTCCGTCAGAGCTGGGGAGGAGGAGCCTGTAAATCCGCCATGATTTCCCCCTCGAACGTGGTCATTATGGTAAACGGGGAGGAGTGAGGAGGAGCTGTCTATTCTTTTTAGCGGTCAGGATGTTCAGGATGCTAATATAGGCTACAGCAGTGATTCCCAAAGTGGTGTCCGGGGCCCCCTGGTGGGCCTCAGAGACACTACAGGGGGCCCCCAAAGCTTGTCTACAAAACAACTACATTGAAAAAAAATCATTTTAAAAAGGTAAATACATATATTTGGAGAAACGTAATAGTTTGAACCAGTATTTAGCTTTGCCATCATTGCTAGATGTTGCTTTTCATGTAAGTTTAGCTGTAAAATAATAGAACAATCATTAGAATATAGTTCATTTTTATGATTTTGGGGGCCCCAGAGAGATTTTCCTATCGATAAGGGGGCCGCGATGTCCTGGACTTTGGGAATGGCTGGGCTACAGAAAGAAAAAACGCTGAGCTTGGCATGTTTAATCCGCCATGTTTGTTGTTAGCAGCTAGCAACAGACTTTCAGTAGCCAAAACGGTGTAACGAATGGAACAACTGGTATAACACACTACTTTTAATGTACATGACGACTAGCACTTTACATTTTAAAATCCCCATTTGTTCGAAGCTACAGAATGCGCCACTAATCCCAGAATACGTAGCGGTTTTGACGACGCCATCCCGATCCCTATGTCCTCGCTAATGATTTGCAACTCGCAATTGAAAACTTGCCTCCCGTTTGCCCAAACGCCCGCCTGCTCCTCGTCTCGGAGCTGCCATTGATTTGGGCTGCAAGGTGCTTTGGGTAATGGTTTCTATGACAACCGGCAACTGAGCAAGGCAACCAGAAGTGCGCGTGTGTGCAAAGAGGTAGAGCCCAACCAAGCATGGCCCGGGCGTTTTTGTGTGCGCTAGGTGCTGGCGGGGTGACAGCAGTCTGTTTAGTATGCAGCCTCCTGACTGCTTCTCCCTCCCTCATGGCCCACAGACGCAGCATAAGAATGATCCAGCCCCCACCGCGAGTCGAAAAGGGAGCTGGTTTGGCCTCCTTTCTTGTGTCGGCTTGTACATACGCAGTCTGCACACACATGGAAGCACGAGGGACGCCGTGTGCATAAAGGCGCCCGCAGTCACGACCGGTTTGCGACACGGACAGGCCTGAGGGGGCAGCGGCGCGCACTAAGACAGTGATCAGACAGGATGAATAGAAGAAGACATGGGTGGTTAAGTCAGAACTACAGCACCGACTGCGTGGGATCTCTCGTGTCATAATGAACTTATCAAGAGGGGGTAAAGGCGCTCTACAAGTACTGGCTGGACAATACAATTATTTTCAAACCAGTGCTTTAAAAATGTCTCTAAAGATTGCACTTTTTGATTGAAATGGGTTCAGTTTGCGTCACATGCACCATTACTAGTCACCCAGGGCTCGTTCTTGTATGGTGTTGGTTTATGCCCATTTTAAATCATGAGCAAATCCAGGTTTGGGCCCATTTGGTCCAGTATTAGACTGGGTTGATTTGATTTGAGATTTAGTCTTGGTCTATTGTTTGTGGTCCTTGGAAAGCTGGTAGTCACTGGCCTATTGCATACGGTAGGGCTGCACGATTTTGACCCGAAAAAAAACCTAATTGGGATTTTTCTGACAAACATTGCGATCGCGATTTGTGATTTTTTTGTTGTTGATACATTTAAAAGCATAAACAGAGAAAATGATGAGTGAACAAAGTCATGTCAGACAACATATTCTTGCTCAAATTGCCCCACATTAGAACAATACAGAATACTTTCAAAAATATGTATTTTTTTGTGGACAGCGCCCTCTTCTGGAGCTGTTTCTTCGACATGCAGAATACCTCTGGGGGACAGCCACGTGACTAAAATAAGTCCGCAATGGCATCACATAGTGCCTTTTTAAACACTTGAGAATCTGCTTTATGGAAACTCAGACAAACCTATCTGTTGCAGCTAAACCTGAGATCAGAGGCTCCACAATTCTAAATGGTGAACACCTGTCACTCAAATGCAGAGACAGAAGAAAAAAACAACCTCAACCTTGTGAGGTTAGGTTATTGCAGTAGTCAAAACCTGGACTACAATTTGATATCGATAAACCTGGCAGCCTTAGCATAGACATTCATGTTCAGATTTTTATACATTTAACATTAACAACTTCAAACTAAACTTCATAATAGATAAAAAATTGCACATATCGTTTAAATACATTCATATTACAGGATAAATAATGGGCTGTGCTCTCAGTTATCATGTCTTTTCTTTATCATTACTGACTGGTCTACAGCTATTGTAGTCTCAGTCTGCTTATGACACCATTCTCGCCACAATATTCTCAAACCATCAGGACATTTCTTGACTCTTCTATGTCGCTTAAACGTCTTAAGCCACACACAGGATACCCATATAGGAATTCAAAGCCAGAATTTTGCAAGTGTCCGGCAACGATCCATCACAACAATCTTCGTATCGGTTTAGGCGAGTACGGATATTGCCCCTCCGCAGATCGCGCGCTCACACCCCTCGGACGTGTCCAATGGGCGGAGTTGGTTTTGGAGCAGATCAAACACCGTCACCGTCCTGTGTTGTGGTTTTCGGGGTGCAGTGATGGCGGTGATGGGGGGGGGCGCGGGCTCCTGGGACACACAGGACCCTCCCGCTTCTGGCGACGCCGCTCAAATCCACACGCAAACCCGACCTCGCTCATATATTTGCATAATCCAATCACTAACACGTCAGCCAACTGTGAAATAATTGCATTTTATTCCAAAGGATCCGTATTTTACACGAACCTTTCACAGACGCAAGCTTTTCTTCGCGCAAACCCCAGATACTGTACGGGCCTAACAAATAGCACAAAGTATTGATCGGCAGCAGCGGAGTGGAGCTCGTACTAACAGCTTCCTCCGAGCTCCAGAGAGGCAGTGTAGTTAAAGAGGCAGGAACAAGAGGGAAGGGAAGCAAAACGAAGAGTTATGGTACATTCCTGCGAGCTGTGGGCTGATGGAAACTGCAGCCGCCATGAGGAAGGTCAAGAGAGAGAGGTGATTCTGTGCACATTTCGAAGTGTTAGTAGGGTGGTATTTGATGAAATGAGTGAAAGAAGGTTAATCTTTAAGTCCCAGAATATTTCAAGGTCAAATCCAAAAAACACTGTCTATTCACTGTCCCCTTTCAAGCAACCGAGTGGACACAATATAGTGCACACTCCCATTGGTGTGGAGCAACTAATGCAAAAGTTCCAAGTGGATAACAAGCGCTCAGGCTTCACATGTCAAGAACCAGCTCCCCATTGATAAGAAATGAAAAAGACATTTTGTTGCCGGAATGAGTTCTTTGCGTTTCTTGTATTTTGTTTAAAAACAAATGAAATGAAAAAAAAAAAGGTAGCGTATCACGGAGAAAAAGGTACCACAATATTTAGACACGACACTGAAATGAGAATCCAAAAGTTGCCGTACCGGACTGGCCAAGAGAAAATAATAAATACAAATAAAAGTGGAAAAAAAAAATGGGAGAAAAGTGGAAAACATTTGAAAACCTGGGAAAAATTGTGAAAAAGTGGAGGTAAAAATGTTGGGGGGGAAGTGGACAAAAAAGGAAAAGGATCATATTAACATTATTAATCTCTTCTATGGTTCTACATGACAAATATTGTAGCATAGGTATCGAATAACTGCTAAGCTCTTCCTAGGTGATGCTGAAGGACTGTTGTGGAGCGGAGGGAGCCGCGCAGGAGGAGGTGGAGGGGACAAACCCAGGAGGCGCTGCACTGTTTCAGAGGATCAGAGGAGACTGAAGTCCGCCAGCCGGGTTTCCTCCGGGTGCTACAGTTTCCCCGACCTCCAAAAACATGCTGCTTAGGTTGGCCCATAGTCGTGGCGTGGCTCAGTCGCAGCGGATCAGGACTAACGCCTGAACACGATTTCGCAGCGCGGTTGTACAATGACTCATAAAGCGCTTACTTACTAAAACAATTAAAAATAAAGTATCGTTCAGGTATCGGCATCGAAAACCATTATTTTTTAGATGTAACGGTTCCCAGCCCTGGTCAAGCGACTCCTAAACCTATAAACAAACAAACCAGGTGAACACGGGCATTCAAAATGGTGGTTCCCTGTCTCTTATTATGTATACAACCGGCGAACCCTGTAGTTTGGAGCACAGGCGTGTCCTGCAATGCTTCTCTCAAATGTTAATGCTCCGTTGAGTTACAAAAGGGGCACTGCAGCCTGAATCATGATTTGAAAACATAAAGAGTAAATCTACTCACAACACAGGCCAGGAACATTTTAATTACATATCGTCTCCTTAAAATAGCTCAACCCGAGAGCCTTGAACATGCTTTTTTTCCTTCATCCTTGACCCCCCTTCGCCTCGAGTCTATTTGAGCTATTCAATAATCCTGTATAGCATTTCCAAGTCAGAATCACGGCACGGCCATCGCTTTCCCCTCCAACACCTTTTCTCTCCACCTCCCACTGCCCCCCAGCTCCCTTTACCCCGTCCCCTCCTCCCCGAAAACCCTGTTCCCGGACACACGCGTCGGATCTCACTCTACAGGAGCGGCACGTGTGGCGCAGACAGGAGTGAGATGGAAGAGTGAGCAGTGAGCGCGTGGTGGGCTACGGCACATATGAAATGCATGGGACTGAGCGAGGCAGAGGTAATATCTCCGGCTCCCCGGGTGGCAAGACGGGACGGAGCGAAATGACTTGAGAAGTAGCCCGGTTTGCTGCTTTTTTTCTTCTCCACTTGCTTTTTAATGCCACAGACCCGAGGAGAGTAGTCTGGGAATCGGAATATTTTTCATGAAGATCATCAAGGCTGTAGAGTTTCAAGGCAAATTAGTTTTACAGCAGCAGGTGTCTACACATGGCAGACTGTCGTTACACACACATATAAACAGCTTAATTAAACTGCGTCATATTCTTCTTGACTTGGCGGTCAGAGAAAACAATGGATGTTTTAACAAGGATGACTGATGGCAATGTTAACACAAAAAGTTCACACAGTTCCAACTTCAATATTATGCAACAAGAAGAAAAGGGAGTGAGACAAAAAGACAAAAAAAAATGGAGTAAAGTTTTTATTGACAAAGACGAACTGAAAAAGGCTGGTTTTGCAGGTGGTCAAAAGCAGTGTTAATTTTGACAACATATTTTAATTTAGTTTTAGTCTTTTGACGAAAATGTAATTCAGTTTTAGTCGAGTTTTAGTCAAAAAAATATCTTCAATTTTAGTCGAGATTTAGTCGACTGAAATTGTAAGTCAATTTAGTCGACTAAATTTAAGACAAATTTTAAGACAAAGTCAACTTTGTATTAATATTATTATAATCATATTTAATCGAGGTCCTCTGCTTCATGGAGCTGCTCCCTCATGAACAAAGCTCAGAGCTGTTCCTTTGGCAGTGAATTTACATGATATGAGGCGCTTTCAGACGGTCAATAGAAGTTTGGATGATTTTAGTCTCTCTTTTTCATTTTTATTTAGTCTAATTTTAGTCGACTAAAATATCTGGACATTTTAGTCATAGTTTTAGTCGCATGAAAAACTTTTAATTTAGTCGACGAAATTAACACTGGTCAAGAGTTAAGGACCACGTGCCTTTAAAAGGACACAAAATATGTATTCAGTGTCATTTCCTGTCAGGTATTCACACTGTTATGACGCCCTGATGGCAAATGCAAATAAAATGTTGGTAACACTTTATTTTACATTGCACCAAACTAAATTTAGTGCAATGTAATCTGCGCTCTAACAATGTGTAATAACCTGTACCTACACGATGGAATAATGTGTGTTTGTACTTTCGAGGTACATAATGTAATAAGACATAAGGGCTTAAGTTTAGGGTCGTATATGTTATTACATTATGTACTTCTAAACTACTAATACATATTATTCCTTTGTGTATATGTGGCAGGTACAATGTATCAAGGGTAGTGTAAAATAAAGTGGTACCAAATTGTTTTTTGTTTTGAACCTGGTCGTGTGACAATATATCGATTTTCTGATATATCGCGATATTTTGCGGGACGATACGATACCGATACTTTTTATTCCGATAGATACTTTTTTACATACATATTAATGAACGACATCATGTATATTAATGAGGCAGCAGTGCTCCACTTGTTTTCACAGTCAATAGAGGTCAACAATGAGCAAGAATTCAGTCAGACCAGCAGGGGGCAGCACTACAGTTTTAAGCACTTGGCCCAAACACTGTCACACAAATAAATTAATAAATTTAATGATTTGTGATTATAAAGAAGATTAATTTGGGGTTGATTTATTACTTTTTAAATAGGACTGTGGTTTCTTGTTTATTTAAATGTAAATGAAGTCACTGACAGATCCCATTTTCCCTGTGTAAGTCAGGGATCATTTATAAAAGTGGTACAAAGCACATGAAAAGAAATGTAAATGATGAATATTATGTCTTATGTTAAAATAAAGCTTAAAAGTAGCATGTGTTTTTTTTATCATGATGTATCGTAGGTTATTTTTGTGCAATATATCGATTATCGCAGTATCGGTGTATCGTGAGATAATTGTTATCGTAAGCCATGTATCGCGTATCGTATTGAATTGTGAGGTACCCAGAGGTTCCCACCCCTATGGGCCAGTCAAAAAAGTCAAGTGGAAGATCCAAAAAAATGTCACCAGCACTGAGCCGGATGATCTGAATGGCTGTTCAAGACACTGGACGATCCTCAGTCCAAATAAAGGCCGTAACTGAAGCAGATGTTTGATCAGCTACAAAGCACCCTATTTCAGCTTCAGTTTTCAATAAAAGCTTTACTATATAGACTTACATTTCCTTGGAATGCTGTTAAGATCCAACCATGCAAAAATGTTCAACTGTCTTTGATCGGGACTATATATAAGAAACTAGCCTTGGAGAGGAGTTGATAAAATGTTTACATTTTGTGATGCAATAATTTATGATCAGATTCACCACTAGCACAAGAACATACAGAATGTGAAAGACACCTGACATTACTCATCGTGGCGTCTCTGAATACATGAAACCCGGGAAGCGGCTCTCACTGATATTATTGTCCCATGGTAAAGCCTGGGTCACCCCTTTAAAGACGAGGGCTGATACTTGAAGAGCTCACGGGCGTCACACTTGTGGGTTAAAAATGGGAGGATGACGGGCGTAATTAAGTGTGCATGAAAGACATGTTCGACCTGGAAAAGTAAAAAGGCGTTTTTAAAGAGATCATCTGTCCCCAACACCTGCACCTTTGTGTGTTTGTCAGATCCTGTGTTTGCAGAGACACTGTGTACATGTGGAAGTGGACCGCTGTCGTGACTCGGGGTAATTAGCACCAGCGGCTCCTCCTGCTCTTCACAGCATCTCAGGCCTTTGTAGTCGTGAGCAGCGCAGACCGTGATGCCAACCACCAACACTAACAATGAGCTTATTCTGGAGGAATTAGTCGACCGTAAGTGAATAATGCGTTATATTTGGTGGGTCTCCATGTTAGTCACAGCTACATGTTGTGAAACTAAGTAGCACTAAATAGTAGCACTTAGCTAAAAAAAAAGTCCACTCTCTCTCCCTGATTTTCAGCTTGATCACAGATTTCAGTTCTTTAAAGGGATATTTCAGGGTTTTTGACCTGATCATTTCCTATTTCCTAGTTATCCAGAGTGTTGTTGATGTCTGGAGATATTTTTTTCTTAAATGCATGCAGTTCTTATTTTGAAGAGCTTAGTGGCGCTAGGCTAATGCTAGGCTAACGCACTTCTATGGTATCAGTTAGCCCGCATTAAAAACAGTCTGACCCGCTCCACAGAGCACCTGAGGCAAATCACTTTATAACTATAAATTATTAATAGAATAATTTTTGAAATATAACTGACCTTGTATCACATGAATTACCACATTTTGAGGGACTATTTTCTTGTAGATCACTCCGCCGCTGCGTTAGCTTACAGCCACGAAGCTGATGCTGCTCAAATATTAGTTAATATAAGTTATTTTAAATGCAAAATGGTTAAAATTATTCTATCGACACAGACATTTATATCGTTAGTCTGGTGTTATAAGTGATTTGCCTCAGGTGCACTGTGGAGTGGGCCAGACTGTTTTTAATGCGGGCTAACTGATACCATGGAAATGCTTTAGCCTTGCCCTAGCCTAGCGCCACTAGACTCTTCAAATATAAGAACTGCATGAATTTTAGAAAAAAAATATCTCCAGACATCAACAACACTCTGGATAACTAGGAAATGAGGCCCAATGTCAAAAATCCTGAAATATCCCTTTAAGTACACAAACCAAAACCTAGGCAAGTTGTTAGGTAATAAGAATGCATCATAACCCATAATGTGCTTGATTCAAAAGTTAGTAGGGCTGGGTACCGTTACATTTTTTTCGATACCAGTGCTTTAACAATACTTGGTTTTCGATACCTGAACGATACTTTTTCAGATACTGATACTAAAATATTTGACATCTAGAGCCAGAAAACAGAAAAAAAAGGTGTGGAAGATCTGCAAATGTACAATATCGGGTTCATCTCCAATGTCAAGAAATGGGTAAAAAATGGGGAAGAATTTGGGAAAAAATGGGGGGAAATTGGGTAATAGGGAAAATATTATTTTTTTTAAAATGAGGGAAAAAATTGGGAAACAATTGTTGAGCTGAAACAACCAAGTCACTTTCTGTAACCCTGGACCAACAGCATCAAAACTGGGATCTAAAGATATAAGATCTTTTTTCCGTATCTGCTTTTGAGTATTTTGTCAATACTGGTAAAAAAAAAAAACTTTTTATTGCTTTGGTAATTGTTTCCCAACCAGGGGGTACCCAGAGTGTAAATGAACAACTCACGGGGTACATGAGACCAAAGAGGTTAGGTTAATGAGGGAAGGTTATAATAGGAGGAGAGGGTTGGTAATCACAGTACACTAGCACTTGAAGGATGGAAACCCCTTGAGGGAAAAGCTAAATGTAAAAAAACTAATAATAGGTAACCTTGCTCCATAGGGAAAGTTGTCTTTGTTGTTGCCACGAGGAGCAGTGGGGTGACCGCAGAACTGCACCAGAGGGGAAGGACCTTGACAGAGAGTCGGGACAACCCGAGCCAGAGGGTTAACATATACGAACTTACCTCTTACCTCCCGCCTTAACCGATTGCTTTTTCTCCAGTTCGGCTTTACCCAAACCTAAAAGCATTAGAAAGCCAAGACCCAGAAAAACTGATGTTAACGGATCTTTTTTTTTGTTGCCGTCACTTTTTTCCACGTTCTTTTTCCATCACATTTTTGCCAGGCTTTTATTGCATTTTTTTTTCTTTTTGTTCCTGTTCTTGATACACAGGGCTCGATACGATAAGTATTTTAAATTGTGTTATGACAATACTTTTGCCTGAATGAATTGGGGGGGAAAAGCATACATTGAGCCCGCACAAGTTATAAACCAAATGTTAATCTCAAATCTAGTGAATTGCTTTGAAAGATGCTACATGTACAGTGGGAGTTGCAGATTAGACGCTCACAACGATCAGGAGCGAGATTCAGGGGGGTGTACTTACTTATTCCTCCCTGTCCTGTGAATGTTTACATGTTATGGCCAATAAAAATATGATAAAATGTAAATGTTTGGGTGGTATTAGTTTAAGCAGACTCTGTTCACTCATTCCAATGATGTTAATAAAGATCAGACCACATTTTATGACCAATTTAGGCAGAAATGTGAGAAATTCCAAACAGTGGACTCACTTATTCCTCCCACTGTAAATCTAGGGGGCTGCTTTCTCCCGTCTTGGAGGAATTGTAGACCTGTCATTTACGAGCTTGATGTCATGAGATGCAAAAGCAAAAGCATTCATGATATGTCACAAAATTAGCTATATGTTTAATGGTAATTGGCGACTTGAAACAGAGCCCCATCTCTGCACAGTTTTCACACTTGAACTGTATGCTCTCGCACACAGCAGTCTATTTGTCCTCACAATGTGCTTGTTTCACACCGAAGCCCTCTTGCACTAATTCATCAGGCCGCCGGCGTCCTCAGAGGCCCGCACCTGTCAATCCGCTCTCCTCCAATCGTCCGTCAGACAGCTCTGGAGACCCGCCCACTGCGCCCTCCCTCAGACACACACAAAACCCGACCCAAACCACACGGCATCCTTTAGCCGGGACGCGCACGCGCCGCCCGAGCTCCCCCGCTTTCTGCCTCCGCCGAGACATGCAGCGCCGTGGAGACTGTAGCCGCGACAACGGGCATAAATTAGCGTCATGGTGATATGCAAAGTGAGGGAGCAACAATTAAAGCTTGACTAACGAGCTTTTGAGGAGCGGGGCTGAAGTTTCCCCGAGCAGCTGCTAACTGGATTAGCCTATACAGAAAACAACGAGCAGGGAGGTGCAATGTAAAAACCAAACTAGAGCAGTCAAACAAAGTGGGGAAACTGATTTCCCCTGTAATGAAGATTTACAATCCTGAAGAGAATCTCACTTTGGTTCACATTATTGTTACTTTAACTAATATATCTAAAGGGTAAAAGCTCTTTCATCACGTGAAAAAGGTCCCGAGTCCCGAGCCTTTCCGTGAGGAGCTGGCATCTTCTCCCTGTGTCTGGTTAGGTTTCCTCTACATACCCGTCATGTTTTGGATTTGAAAATAAGGGTACTTTTCAGGCACCTGCTGCGCGAGCCGTCCCATCACCACAACCAAGCTCCAAGATGGTAGTTTCCCAGCCCAAAACGGGACACTTGACATCTATGCCACCTCGCGACAACGTTCCCTACGGGGACAATAAAGTACCTTAACCTTAACTGCCACCCAGGCCATGTCAGGCGGCATTTCTCACGAGGGGCAAAGGGAATATTTTATTATTATTTTGTTAAAATACAGAAGGTAATACTAATACGGGAGGACGTCGGGAAAGAGGGGTAAAATATGGTAGTTTCCCGGCCAAAACGGGACACTTGACAGCTATGTTCCTCTATCACTAAAAACATGCCCAGCTAGGTAATCGTGTTTACTATAGCTGTGTTAGCACGGGTTAAAAAGGCCCTGCTGTATCTGATACGTTATCAATACATTAATTTATTTTATTCGGTTATTTGGTCAGGACAGTGCATGTTAATGAACATACGTATTAATACATGCATGTAAACACGCCATGTCAGATTGTAGCCTTGGACTAATTTCCATCCGT
Organism: Proterorhinus semilunaris; assembly: GCA_021464625.1. Lineage (NCBI taxonomy): Eukaryota > Metazoa > Chordata > Actinopteri > Gobiiformes > Gobiidae > Proterorhinus > Proterorhinus semilunaris. Next base: position 10,617,134 of record CM038349.1, read on the forward strand.
CGTCCCCCATGCACACTCTCAAACACACTCTCATTCATCCTGGCCTATTGTACATGTTTTTAGTGGTAGGGGAAACCGAAATGCCCAGAGGAAACCCACGCAGACACAGGGAGAACTGAGGACCTTCTAGCTGTGGAGCACGAGCGCCCCCCATACAGCCAAAGCATAATCAAACAGCCGATTTCTCTTTTCTGCTGCATCCCGTCACATTTATCCGGGCTTGGGTCTTTGCGGTCAGAGAAAACAATGGATGATTTTACGGGAATGGCTGCTTGCGATGCTAACAGAGAAGTTTGTATGCCAAGAAACTAGCTTAGGAGAAGAGCAAAGACAGAGAATGTCTTGCCTCCTTCGAGATTATTAATACATTTCTCGTTTTCAACCCAAAAAGCAACCCAATTATTAGCTTTTTGATATTAAATTGTAGGTTGTAGTCCAAGCTTATAACCATATACCATAAAGCATATACCATATATTTATGTAAAGTTGCAATGAATGTAAAACTGTGCAAAATCATTGGGGTATTACATGTCTAATTGGGGGATGGAATTGAGTTTCTTCTGTGATTCCTGGTCATCACATTTTTTTCTCACTTCTCACTCAAACCAGCAATGAGCTCTTATTAAAGATTGCCAAAGATACTTCATTCAAAGGTCTGATAGCATGATGCACTTTTGGGTTTCGCAGTGAATAGCGCGCGATGTTTCGAGCACCACCTGTGAGCGGAGGAGCACGAAAAGCACAACACACACCGACAGCCAAGACAAAGAGACCGACAAATTAGCGACGAGGAATAATGATACGAGGAGCAGCCCTTAAGAGGTCAAACCGACGCGACAACAAATACAGAAAGGTTTTCATAGCAGATCACGTCTGAGATGCGCAGAAAACAGGAAGCTCATTGCAGTATTGTGATTGCTGCTACATGAAGAAGCAGTACGGCGCTATTGTTGGTATAACTCCCCTTTATCTGGCAGAAGCATTAAAGGATTGGGTCAAAAATTAATAAACAAATATAATATGCCTCAAAATTAATGTCTTTTGGCAGTAGAAGAAATTCAATATATATTCATTATATATTTGATAATAAGTTTTTGGTCAAATTTGGCCAAGTTCCGTGTTTTCTGTATTGCCATATGCCATTATTACTCGTGCGGTACTTTACCTTGACATACTGTGGGACTTGGCTGAGCTTAGTCCGTCGCACCTACGTTTCATGCACAGATGGTTTCGCCTGTTTGTTTTTTAATATTTACTTGAAAACTAATAATAATGAAGTTCCCGTTGCCAAATCACCCACAAACGGTCCAATGCAACAGAATGACCCACCCACTAAGTGCTCTCTCCGGAGTTCAAATGTTAGTCTAAAACGCGCCCCGGGGATGTGGCAGTCCATAAAGTTATAATCACAAGTGCGCCACCACGAACAGATCACGGTCCAAGAATAACATCCAAATCCCGGAGAGCAGCAGCGTGGGGCAACGACGGCCTGACAACCATCCACATCTTTACCTTCCACTGGGACGGGTTTAACAAACTTTCCATCATGACCTCAGCAGTTTATGTTTCGTAAGTCCACAACCAAAGGCACATGCGATCTTGTTACATTTTTATATACTATAGTAGTAGTAGTAGTAGTTTATTTTTTCTTCGGTCATTATGAACATCTAGATCCCAGGTCACATGTTTTCCAAAGATCTTATACATTTTACAATACAAAAGGAAAAACATATACTTTATGTATTTGATAAGGGTCCTGTATGATTTAATTTGGTTCTCAAACAGCGTCAGTGCAAGAAAACGGAATTTAAAAGGTGCATTGTCCCAGTTATTTCCCGGGAATACATGCAGTGTTTCACATAAATCCCCTTCTCTTCATTAAAGGTGCATTATGCAACTTTTTATGTGGAAAAGTAAAGTTGATATCTGTGCATAGTTGTCTTCACTTTCATATGAGGCGTTACTCTTTTAGGCTGTAAGCTCCAGTTGAGAAGCTTATAGATTTGGGTAAAGCCGAACTGGAGAAAACACACTTGGTGAAGGGCTGGGGTTAAGAGGTTAAAGGTTCATTATGCAACTTTTTATGAAAAAAAAAAAAAGTGTATGTGTGCGTTTTTGCCCTTGTCGTCACGCAGCGGCTGTTTGAGAAAACCTACAAAACAAATAGATCCTGGAGCGTCCTACAGACCACTGTGATGGAAAGTAAAGGCGCCACGCGGACCACTCATACAGCCGCTGGGTCACTACAAAGTAAAAAAAAAAGTTGCACAATGCACCTTTAATGAGAGAAAAGTTGATTTAAGTGAAATACTGTGTGTCTTCCCGGGAAATAACTAGGACTTGCTCTTGATCCAATGGCACAGTGAACCACATCAACAGTTTTACAAATCCTCACTCTTTTTATGTCACTTTATGTTAAACTTCTCCAATAAGTTCAAGACATGTCATTGAATAAATTCTCGATTCTCGATCAACCGACGAGTGCCTCCCATATTTATGCGAGCATGTGGCGGGTCCGAGTTGCCAGAACGAGGGTTCAAAAACAAGAGAATGTGTTCATAGTCTGGGGCATAACTCCTCCAGTGGACACTGCTCTGTAAACGGTGTGCTCTTTATGGTCATATTCCATGCTTTTCTGACCAAATTCGGGGCGGCCACCTCAAGCCTCCCCCCCCCGCCGCTTTGCGCAGTATCGTGTATTAATAGATTTTATTCTTTAAACCCGATGTTCTGAGACCTCGCGACACATAAACAGCGCCAGAAGAGACAGCGTTCTGCATTTCAGACATTCCTCTCTGTATTTCTCATTTGTTCCACACTTTTCGGGTCCTTGACTTCCTTTTTAATATGCTCCATCCTCACTCCGCCATAAATCTCATTCTGCATTTCTCCTTTAAGTCGCCTTTTTCTCTGCCTCCTCCTGCTCTCCAATCCCGGTGCGCTCACTCGAATAAATCTCTCTCTCTCTCTCTCCCCGCCTCCCTCCCCAAACATACATGCGCACAGTCCTCCAGGCAGCAGCCACAAAGGCCCCATATTAATAAATCTGCCGCTTTATTGGTGCTGAGTGTCTTTGGCAGAGAGAAGGAGGGAGCAAGAGAGAGATGGAGAGGGGAGGAGGGGGAAGCAGGAGGTGACTGGCTGTGGCCGTATCATAAACAACAAAAAGGCAGCCATGAGAGAAGATGACCTCAAGCGATGCGAAATATCAATACCAAAAAAAAAAAAAAAAAAAAAGGCGACTGCTCAATTACGGTTAATGATTGGTGTTGTGCCGTGATTTGATTAATATGGTTTGGTCAGGTCAATATGCAGTGTTATAATCAAACAATAGGCTACGATGTAAGTGGCTCTATACTGGCTCAAGTACGGAGACGCCATTATTTCTTTTCAACATTAAGTAGCCTTCTAAATTAAGTGGTAATTCATTGGCAAAAATGGGTTGTAAATGTCTGAAACCATGATGTTGTGTAGTAGTTTGCTTTTTAAGTGCGCTCCTCATCTATTCCTCTGTGTGGTGCATTATTACTCCACCTGACACCTGGCCGGAGCAGTGGAGTGTGGAGAGGCTGGACCAGGACCAGGCTCAGAAACAAACTGCCCGCGGTGGGCTGCAGTAACGACAGCGGCTCGCTGGGCTTAGTGCTCCAATCTCAGCCATCAGTCAGCTGTGACAGATTGGGGATATGAGCTAAGGAGCCGTTTAGCTTTGGTGTTTGCTGGTGTGTGCGTACATGTGTGTCCGGGGAGGAGGGCCATCACTGCTGCTAGTGTTGCAGAGGCATCAATACACTCTCGACAGGCCATTTTCCTATGCCTATTCCGAGCCACAGCTTGTTGCTGGGGCAACTACCGCCATTTTACCTTCTCTGGCTGCGCCTCAAGAAGATTTGATAAAGCAGCAATCCAAGTCTGGAATCTTACTCAAGTAACTGACGGTTGTATTTTGGCTTTAAAACCATGGTTAATATGAATTAATTTAATTTAAAATAGAGATCAAATTCAGTGCGTCATGGCAGGACAGACATCTGTTTAAAATACCGCTCTTTGGCGGCCATTAGACGACTAATGTCTGTGAGTTTAGAGTATAGTTTAAAATGGGAGTGCAGATTTGTTCGTATTTGTCAGAGAGCTCTGCACAACTGTGTCACCGACACGCTCGCGGTGTTACAGAGGGACTTGTTCAGACGGGTGCATCATGTTAACAGGATAAACCAGGGCCTTACCTGTCCATGCGGCTGCATCCCGCTGTACGTCATGTTCTGGTTCAGCACCTTCTGCTTTATCAGCATCATCCTCTTCTGCTCCTCGCTCAGGTGAGCCGTCTGTCCTGGGATTGGTCCTTGTGTCTGTCCAGGCCCTGCCCCTTGGCCCCCTCCTCCCCCTCCCATGTACGGAGGCATCATGGGGTTTTTGACTTGGCTGTTGCCTCCCATGGGAGGGGTCATTCTTTGGCCTAGGTGGTCGACTCCGCTGCCGCTGAAGTGGCTTAGCGGTTTCGTGTTGTTGTAGGACAACATGGCTGCCGTCTGCTGCTGCTGCTGTTTGGTCAGAGTGTTCGGGTTCATGTTGTTCATGCCCATGTGGTTGTGAGGGAGGTAGTTGTTCATGGGAGCTTTGGGCCCATTGTTGGGGGTCATCCCGGCCACCAGGGGGCCCTGTGGTGTGTTAAAGGCTTGCGGTGGGTACATCATGGGACTGTTAGGTTTGTCCTGATTAAAGGGACCAGAGTTATAGGGACTTGTTGGTGCCCCTGCTGGAGACCAGTTTGCAGCCTGCTGCTGTTGCTGTTGTTTCTGCTGCAGTAACTTGGCCCTCTGAGCGGCCATGGCTTTGAGCTGCTCCGCGGGGGACAGTTCAGGAGTGACGGGTCCCACAGACTGACCCCCAGGAGGGACCCCTGTCCCAGAGTTCACCCCGGGGCCTGGGTTCATCATGTAACCATTCCCCGGCCGGGACACCGCCTGAGTCTGCGCTTGAGTCGGCGTCTGAGGGGATCGAGCCACACAGTTGTGCAGTGGAGAGCCCGACGCCATGGCAACGGCTGGAGACTGCTGCAGAGGCTGCTGAGGAGGCGTCCCGTTGGCCGTGGTGGCAAACTGTGGGCCCGAAGACGACGGTCGCACCTTTGGACAAATACAAGCGTTATGAAACCAAACCAGTCTGTTCAACATTTTGTGATATTAGAGATATTTAGTGATGTGTGGAAACGAAGTGAACCGGATACTACTACAGCAACTTAAGTGGTGTGCAGTTAATATGTAGATTTACTTATGTATGATTTGACCGGTGCTTATTTTCTAAACAGATAAAGCTGTCACTTAGCTCAGAGATAACTAAATTTGCTGTGTCTTCTTTAAAAAGGAAGAAACCATCAATAAAGCATGTCGTGGATGCTTTTGTTGTGAACTCTTTCGCATAACTCCGAGTATAAACAGTCACATACTACACAAGCACCTGACCACGTCTTTACTTTAGATACAGGACATAATCTGAACCTTTGTGGCACTGACCTGCGGTGAGCCCATGGGAACCTGTGGACCGCCCTGAGGTGGCGGCGGGGGGAGGGGCGCTCCGGCAGACCCCGTCCCGCATTGCGTTGTACCCGTCTCCTGTGGACCCGGCGTCTGATTATTGGCCGGTCGCCCAAACTCCGCCTCCTTTTTGTCCTCGAAGTCCTCGTTGAAGAGGTCGTGCATGTCGTCCTCCGGAACAGTGTTGGCCAGTTCATCGATCAGCTCCTGCCACTCCTGATCGTTCAGGTTTATGTCCGAAAACAGCTTGTTCTGATTGGACAGCGACTGCGGGTCGGACGACTCCATGCCGCCTGTGTCGTCCAGCGGCTCCTGTTTGAAGTCTTTGAGGAGGCCGAAGCTATCCTCCAAAGACCCATTCAGCTTCATGTCTGAAAGATGGCTCCCACCGTTTTTGCCCAACTCATCGGACGTCCTGCCTACATGATTACCGTTGCCGTTTGCAGTGCTATTTCCCAAGGAAGTGTTAGGCCCGCCGAGCAAAGGCTTGATGTCCATTTGGTGGTGCAAAGGTGAAATGGGAGGGACATTGCTGTTGCTGTTGGGCAGGCCCGTTAGCGAGTCCAGACCGGGGCCGTCCTTCCGTACCCGTTTGGTGGTGGGCGAGTAGCCGCCTCCTTCACAGATGCCGTTTTGGTCCCCGTTGAGGGGCGAGCGCGCGCTGTCCAGTTTCCTTTTCACCGTCTCTTGCAGCTGTGGATGAGAAACAAAGGGCACGATTAGGTGGGGAACGAGAAGCGTAATATTTCTAGCACTATAGCGACGATAGGGTTTAGAAAGTGGAGTGACTGAGTGATGATCAAAGCGTAAATACTTTTTGTTAATATCTAAAATACCCCAACCTTTTGCCAACACAGGAGCAAACCAGAACTAAAACAAGATCTTTGCCAGGACTGAAGGGCAGTTCTAAACCGTGATCTAAAGCCCACAGTAAAGTGGGGAATATATCTGATTTTAAGTTCAGCGAAACATATCGAGCCAACACAGAAAAAAACCTTGGTCCCTGAACCACAGTTTGAGAATCACTGGGTTAATAGCATCAGTTCCCGAGGTCTAAAGATCTTTGCTGATTTCATGAGATAGAAAATCACTAGAATGGAGCCAACTTCCGTGGTATACATGTCAAAAACTGTCACAAGAGCGTAAAAGCCAAAGGCCCAAATGGGTAGGGGTCTTCCTGTCCCGCTCGGAGCTGGTTGACGTATTGATCTAGGGTGGAAGGGCTCAGATGAGGCGTGTCTCGTCAGCAAATGTACAAAACAACGTGTAGAAATGCTAATGACTAAGAACAACTGAAACTGAAACCCAGATAATACATCGAAAATGTATACAGTGCAAGTTGAAACTCCCAACAGAACAGTCCCGACTCTGCTGGGTGTTTAGACTAGATAACCACAGGGTGCTGACAAAAGCCGCCTAACACTTAAAGTAATGACTATGATAGACCTGGCTGCAAAGGACCAAGCGTTTGGGCAACCCACAGCCGGTCACGGGACAAGAGTCACACTACGTCCAAAACTGATGAGATGAAGGTAATTTTAAAGTTATAATCCAACCACTAAGAGTCCTGAACCACTGCACTCGTTTGTGTGAGTCCCAAGCCCAAATGGAAAAGCGCCGCCTCGGGAAGGGAATCTGGCAACTCGGGCTGTGCAATTATGCCACATTCATTTGAACTGGGGAGCCCATTTTGACGACAACGTCGTCGTCCCCAGTTGGTTTGTGTTAATTTGCTTTTTATGTTGGAAAGTGGGGATTTTGATGTTACCAAATAAAAACTAAGTAACTCATGCCCCTAGAGGCCATAAGCGCCACTGCAGGTGTCGTAACATTTTGCGGGTTTTTTTACGCATTAATTGTCTGTGAGAGTAAATATCACGCTGACAGAAAAGACAAAGGGAGAGAGGGATATTGTTCATCCAATAACACAATGGAGATGATTTTTTTTCACTCAAACTTGGCTGTAAATACTGTTTAAGTGGCGCTAGCTCGCAGTTAGCTTTGCGCGTTAGCCTGTTAGCTTCTTCTTCGTGATTCCATTAGTGTGTATTGGTGCCTCCGACCCGGTAGCAGGCAAGTTGCAATTGTGGTTTTCTGGCCAGACACACCAGGGGGAGATGAAAGACCCCCCAATCATCCCATTAACACTTATATTACCTCAAGAGGGACTACGGAAAATAATGTATTAAGGTAAACAAGTTACTTAGTACTGCTTTAAGATTTTGCTAAACATTTTACCCAGCTTTCTTTAGTTTGACATTTTTTGTGATGTTTATAGTTTCACTTCCACTGGACACTGACAGGAAGTGACATCGACAGAGGCAAACCATTTTAAACTGTTGCCGTGCCGACCATGTTATATCAATAGGAAATGAGTCAAACTGCTACGGAACTTTACCTCCATCTATGTCACTTCCTGTCAGTAGCTTAAAAATTCAAATAAAAAAACTTTGCCGCCCAACGTTTCATCATTAAATTACTGCTTCGCTGTCATCCATCCAAACAAGTCGTATTTTCAAAAGCATTCAAACCTGTCATATGCACTTTAAGCTGAGCTAACGGCGTTCGCGTCTCAAAAGCTAAACTTTGGTTTGTTGGTTTTGTACGATATTGCTCACGTTAACTCGCAATTGTGTTACTCTGAGTGCCACAACAGCTCACCGTAAACTCATAAAAGTAGCAGTGTTTAACCAAAAAGGGCACGATAAACGATTTCAGCGGATTTCCACATTCGGGTGCAGGGGTTGGGAAGCTCATTTTGATCCGAGTTCCCCTGTTATTTTCCCCAGTTGAGCGAGCGTTCAGGCACATTTTCCAACCGGGGAAAACCATTAATCACAATCAAACCGAAAGCAGAATTTAAAATGGTGGAAATTGGCATATTGCAAAGACCAAAATTAAAGGCAGTGCAATAACATTTGTCACGGGGCTTTAATGCGAATAAAACCTGCTAAGAAAAACTTGATTATGTTTTTAGTCTAGCAGCTCACATTTCAGACAGGTTTTGAGGCTCCTGGATGTGTTTAAAATGTCCTGTGCGAGCTGAATCTTTATTTTTAAAAACACAAATCACAAGCGCAGGCAAAGCAAGTGAATGTGCACTGTTTAGGTAGAAAGAAAGAAGCGATACACAACTTTATCTACAAGCAAGCAACCTTTCCCATGCTCATGAAGACATTCTGTATTCTGAGGAACTCGCCCAAAATGAACCGGAGGGAAAATGCCTAAAAGTCGGCTGTTTTATAAACTCTCAATCTCATTTTTCCTTGTAACTCTTGTTAATTTCAAACCTTAATGAAGTTGGCAGAGAAATAGAGGATGCTATTAAAATGACGGATGGGAAGCAGGGACCTCATTTATGAAAGGTTCCCAGGGCACGAATTTTGTGCTCTAACCCAAATCAGAGCTACACTTTATAGAGATAGCGAGATTAATAAAACATGTCTATGTGTCAGAACGGACTTGCTTTTAAACCATCTTCAGATATAATGTAAAGAAGAGAGATTGTGGGCGTCTTAGTTTAGTTTTTTTGTTTAGTTTTTTTGTTTATTTGAGCAACACTCTGTTCAAAAGCAAGAAAGAGCTTATAAGCGCCCACCCCCAAAATCAATACAATTAAAATCACAATTTCAAGAACATAGTGGAACAACAAAGGAACAAAATAGCAACAAGGAAACAACAGCAAAACAAAATAGACCCTACACACCCGCAGCATCCGACCATGGCCGAAATGACCATTTACAAGATGGTTCTTACATTATGGCTTTACATGACTGAACTTATGCACTGAATACATTCCCCAAAACGGAGCAATACTAATTACGAAATAACTATGATGAAGCTACATACTTACAAACTATTTACAAAGAACTATAACTTACAAAACACTGTCTGAAGTGTTCGTACATCAACAGAAAAGAAGCACAATTACAACAATGGTCTTGTTTCATGTACGAAGTCTAGCACAAAGCAAGTAACAAAAGGCGATCATTACATTTCTTTCAGACGTTACCATGACTACCATTGTTAGCATTACCAAAAGTCACTTATATTTTACTCTTTTTCCCCCCAAAACAGGTCACCAACAAATCTGCAGCCGTCCTCATGGTAGAAATGACTATATGTGCAAAATACATACTGTATTAAGAAGACTACATATTGGGTTACAGTTTTGAAGGTTTTATATGATATTGTTCTGGCCTGGGGTTGTATGGATGTTCAGACACTGTGACCACGTTATTGATACTGAGCTCAAACTCACAATGTCACAGTGGTACGAATATGGCAACATTAAAACGTACAAGTGCAGGGACATAGGTAATCGCAAATGAAAAGAAGTAATGAAGTAAGTGCTTTGTTTGTCATTATACAACCGTACATTGTCATTGTGGCCAGGTGTTAGTCCTGAGCCGCTGCGACTGAGTCGCGCCACCACTGTGGGCCAACCTGAGCAGCATGTTTTTGGAGGTAGGGGAAACCGGAGCACCCGGAGGAAACTCGGTTTGGATTGTCCCTGTTTCAGAGCGTGGTGTCCTGCACGGGTTAGCTCCACCTTCTCCCTCCTCTTCCTCCTGCGCAGCTCCCTCCGCTCCACAACAGTCGTTCACCATCTTCTGGGGAGAGTGTTTTATGCTCCAGTGAATGAACATTAGCCAGATCTCTAGAAGGCATGTGTGGCTTAGCTGTGAGTCTTGTCTGGATACCTCCTCATTTGTCCCTTCCTTGTTTCCTGTAGAGCCTCTTGTGACGCGTCCACTGCACTGCAGGTGTGGGGGCTCTTGGTGCCTCTTCAGTGTTTCAGTAGAAGAAATGTGTAGGTCTCAAATGTCTTTAGCTCATAAGCTATAGCTAGAAATTGCAACTACAACTGTTGCAATGATTTAGGAAATGCAATGTGAAAGCAAAATAGCACATCACCACCGGGATTTATCACGTTTAAAACTAACCCTAGAGCTTTTGAACCAAACCTTTTCCGAAATGCATGGGCGTCTTGTATTAGTTTAGCAGATCATATTACTCTCAAATGTAGCTGCCTTAGTTTGAGCTTGATTAAAATGTGAACCAAAATACTTTACAGGTTTACAAGACAATAGCTACATTCATATTCAAAATGTTCAATCCTAAAGTCTATACTTCAAACAACGTGACGAAACTACTTATTACTACTACTTATTAAGCTAAAATATTTTGCAAACTTGTCAGTCTCGCCTGTCACATATTAATAGGCGGTGCTACCAAGCGTGTGCAAATAAACCCATGCTTAGGTCTTTGTTATTCAGATAGAACAGCAGATAAAATATATTCTGATTATATTCTGACCCTGAGGTGGACCCGCTGAGGCTGACACACAGCGCACAGCGTCAGTCAACACATGCACAGACCACCGCAGGCGCCGCGCAACACAAGACGCACCTTTCCAGGCTTTTCACGGTTGAGGAAATATGTTTCTGTACCACAGTGAATAATAAGAAGAGACGAGATGTGGACAGTAAATGTGTCGAATTATTCCCAATATCTCCTCATTGACCTCAGTCTTTCCTTAGAAGTAGACGATCAAAAGCACACGGCGTGTTGTGAGACTGACACACAGTTGTATACTAGACAGACCTTTATGGAGAAAATAAAAATACATGAAAGTGGGTCTCTAGTAAAGCTTAAAATCACATCCATCCACTGGCCTATAGGCTCTAACATCTCCAGTCGAGAAGCTTTTAGATTTGGGTAAAACTGGAGAAAATGTGTGTTAAGGCGGGACTTAAGGGGTTTTTTAACTTAAAGAGGGGCTATTATGCTTTTTTCAATCACATAGCACCAGTCTATAGCACTACAATGATAAATTAAAATAGCTGCCTCGAATAAAATTGCTCTCTCAAAATGGCTGTACTGAACGTTTTGAAATAGGCCTCTGTCTCTTTAAGAAGCTTTCCGACACGCCCCCTTCAGCACACTACTGTGGCATTGAAACAACAACACTGTGCGGGGAGGGGGCTCTGCTGAGCTGAGGAGCAGTGGTTGGTGGCCCGGCTGGTGACGAAAGGTCCCGAGGCGTCTCCAGGAGGTGGGGGCGTTCCTAGGAGGACTGAGGCATAGCTACACCTAAAATGGCTGCCGTCTAAGCTTTTACTGATTACTCAAAAATATGTGAATGAGCCAAGGCAACACTCCAGGCATGTGTTTAATGAGGGAATGACATAATAACATGATATAAAGCTTGAAAAAGTCGATTTTACATAATACGGGGGGTATTATGTAAAATCGACTTTTTCTTTAAAAAAGAAATAGGACATTCATTTTACTGTATTTTTAGGGCAAGAATTGAACCCACCGTCCTCGAGACAGAAGATACAGAATCTACCAAATAATTTCGATCTATGGCAAAAAAATGACTTACAAACTGGTGCGTATAGTTCTAGTAACATCTGAAACCAAAAAACAAACAAACTTATGTAATGTAAGTGGAATAACCTCATATATTATCTATACATTTCAGTGCCCTCCTTTCAGTAATAAGTGTTTCTTGTAACTAAACATTTAATCCAATAGTAGATTCACCTAAGCTAAGCTATTGATGCCAAGGACCAAAAGCGCCAGACTCTCTAAGACGTAGTAATGAGAAGTATTTAGAATTTGCAAAATGTTTAACAGTGGCTCAATCAGACCCACATATTCCTGCGCGTTCCTCATCGGCAGCGCATGAATTCCCCCCTCCTTTGTTTTTAGTCCGCAGAAAAAACACAACGGGAAACACTGCTCTTTTTGTCACGCTAGGCTATATCTCTGTGCGTGTGGCCCAACAATCAATGCCTTTAAATAATTCACTCCTCCTGTACGTGTTTCTTTCTGCCTTTGTGTGCGTGTGCTGCAGGCTTTCCCTAAATGCCAGTGACTCATGTTGATAATAACAGACTTGCCTTTCGAAGCCCACCTATAAAAGTCCCATAATTATGCAGGTGGTGTGAACTGCAGCACCCGCCCACAGCTACGCTCACACACACACACACACGCGCGCGGCTTTTTGCAGCTTTAGGAGGAACGCCTCCCCCTATAAAACATCATTACCAGTTTAACCTTCTTGATAAAACCCTAATTTATTGACAGAAGTGACTAGTTACAGCAGACAATCAGCCCTGGCTGCGCTCAGTGAGGAATGATTCGGCACGCTCCTGCCTGACGGGATAACGCCACAAAATGAGAGGCAATGCTTTTTATATTAACCATGCTTAATTAATCATTTGTTTCTTTTTGCACAATTAGCAGCCCAATTACACCTCTGAATGACTCTAATGTACCTGTCGCACACGGCGAACGGAGCTGACAGGTTTTCTCTCTGGCTTAAATGATTTCTGAAACAAACTTGGATTGAAAAATATAGAGAGAGACATAAAATGGCAAGGAATATCACAACAGTGCAGGAGCAACCATATGGATTGAGTTAGAATCAGCAGAAAATGAGGCTATTCATAATGAAAGCGCAGTCTGACCTATTTGCATGTGTAGCGCAACCAATTTATCCAGGTTTGGGACTGCGACAATATGTGGTCGTGCCAACCTGGTATAAACACTGTCCCATGCGGAGCACTTTGGACTTAAATTAGATAAATGACTTAAAATCGCTTGGATAAAAGGTCCTTTATGTTGGATTTGAGTCGGTTTGAACTCATCTAAGATCAGGTAAATGCGCTAATGCCAATGGAACGAGCATAAATCCAACTTGAAATCAGACGAATTAACTTTTACATTTCCAAATTCTTGCACCTGAAATGATACAAAATAATCTGAAACAAGAAAAAATTTGCTCGTTCCATCGGCCATAAGAGGTTTTTGCTTATCCACGACTGAACAAAACCTCCTCAAACTTCAGATTTAATCTCGTAATTCAAGTAAATTTGTGTCATTTCTTCCTTAAAATAAGGATTATTTTTCCATAGAAATGATGCAACTGATGGCGCGCGGCGTAACATTTAGAATTCTACTGTTGCTGAAACGTGCTCCTATTGACCGGCAAGAAACAGAAAATGCTAGTTTTGCAAGAATGTATTTGGATGAGAACCAAACCTATTTAAAGCGGTACTAAGTAACTTGTTTACCTTAATAAATCCTTACAAGTGTTAATGGATTGTGATTGGGGGGGTCTTTCATCTCCCCCTGGTGTCTCTGGCCAGAAAACCACAAATGCAACTTTCCCTGCACCGGGTCGGAGGCACCAATACACATTAATGGAATCACAAAGAAGAAGCTAACAGGCTAACGGGCAAAGCTAACTACGGGCTAGCGCCACTTAAACAGTATTTACAGCCAAGTCTGAGTGAAATAAATGATCTCCATTGTGTAATTGGATGAACAATATCCCTCTCTCCCTTTGTCTTTTCTGTCAGCGTAGTATTTACTCTCACGGAGAATTAATGAGTAAAAAAACCCGCAAAATGCTACGACACCTGCAGTAGCGCTTATGGCCTCTAGGGGCATGAGTTACTTAGTGCACACTTTAAAGTGCATATGGTTTTAATGCTTTTGAAAATATGACTTATTTAGTTGGGTAACAGTAAGTTCATCAGTTGCATAATTGCCATTTTATTTCAGTGACGCAGCAATTTTAACGAAGGAATCTTGGGAAAAAAAGTACATTTTATACTGACAGGAAGTGACATAGATAGAGGTAAAGTCCCATAGCCGTTTGACTCGTTTCCCGTTGGTTGGCACGGCAACAGTTTAAAATTGTTTGCCTCTATCTATGTCACTTCCTGTCAGTGTCCAATAAGGAAGTGAAAATATAAACGTCACAAAAATGGTCAAACGAATGAAAACTGGGTACATTTTTTGGCAAAATCTTAAATATAATTGTGTTAACTATGTTTTAGCAAAAATTGCGTCTAAAGTGTCATGTGCACTTTAAATCTCCTTTTCTGCTGGCTTTAGTCGAGACGAGCTGGAGACGAGCTGGGGACGTCCCGCTCACAGCAAAGACACGTTTGTCTGTTTGTTAATTTTTAGGTATTTTTCGACAAAAGCAAATATCTGTGATGATGTATTGTATTATGTTAATTGTGTGAAACGGTGTTAACTAATCAACGCCAGAGCACGTTTTTGGTTTGTTTGTGCGACGTCAGTAACTCAGTCGGTGGTTTCATCTCCACTGCCTTCGTACCATCGGGCAACGCACATCATCCACTTTGTGTGCACATGTGTCTGGAGTGGTGAGCTCATGCACCAAAATCGCAAAGGTTTCCCACTTGCTAAAGACTCTTCTCGGTTAGATCTCAGTCAGATCTTCAGACAAACATCATATTCATCAATAATGCGGCTGGAATTACCTTGGTACTTCATTATGTCTACGCGGAAGCACCCGCTCGGCGCTCACATGAACCCCGCGCTCATTGACGCCGTTAAATTACACATCAAACAAAGAGCTTGTAGCTAAAAAGATTTGCCGCACGTTTCTCCTCCCCGTGCGCCCGTGTTCTCGGTGACACTGACACCTGCCGACCGCCGCCACTGACAAAGATGCTCCGAGACAAAAGGTAAAGACGGAGGAACACGGCGGCGTGCGCCAGGCAGCTGGTCCTCCTCCTCAGAGCGCTGCACCTCATGAAGAGGTGGAGAGAGGGGGGATGGAGGCGAGCGGCAAGGGAGAGAGGGAGGGCAGTGATAACCGATGATGCTATTGCGATATTTCACGAACCTTTGTAAAAACAGGGACTTAAAATCAGGATTCAAACAAGGATAAATGGAAATAAATTGGGAAAAACATTTTTAAGTGACTGGATTTAAGCTGTGTTGGCAAAAAGGGTCAATCTCAGTCAAATGGAAGACCTCAGGGTTTTTGCAAGGTATTGTCTCTTGCGATATGGATTCTGCTTGCTGACTAAAATTAGACTAAAGCTAAATTTTAAGTTGATAATGAGACTAAAACTATGGCAAAATATATTTCCCATTGACTAAAACATGACCAAATAAAGTTTAAAATCATCAAATCTTCCAATGACTGTCTGAAAGAGTCCCGTATCGTGTACATTCACAGCCAAAGCATGTGGAGAACAAACATGAAGCAGAAACCGGTGATTAACTAGGGTAGAAATAAATATTAAAATATGTTGTCAACACTGATATCATGCAGTGATATCCGAGTTCAAAAGGGTAAAAAATCAGTCCCGCTGTTCGCCTGAATGCCTTCAGTGCCTCTTAGTGCTCACTTCCCAGTCGTCTTCCACGAATCTATATAGAGATGAGCCTGTCTTCAAAGCGGCTCTTTGAAACGAAGCGATCCCAACGATTCGGCTCCCACGGAAGAGCCGCGAATCTCGTCACAAGAGGGGCGGGAGGACTGGGGGGGGCAGGAGGAGGTGGCATGACGGAAAGGCAGCGAGAGAGAATGATCAGACAGACAGAGAGGTGCTGTTGTTATAGCAACCTGCTGCTCTGAGCCGTGAGCGCCGCGCCATCCATCCCCCCCCCCCCCCCCCCTCTCTCTCTCGCTCTCCTGCCTTTTTGACTGCACTAGATCAGATTCAAAGTATGAGCAACACTGAACAGGTGTATGGTGAAAGGACAAACAAGCTTGCTATTTATTTTTTCTTTCTTTTTTTTTTTTTTTCAAGTTGTTCTTTTGAGAACTGCTACACCAAACCATCAGCCTCCTTTGCAGTTATTTATGAAGGTTTGACATTACACATTACTAGGCTTTTTATTTCACTTTTACTCGGATTCAGAACCTCTTTATCGGAGGTATTCCTGACCCCGAAGCGGACACGAGTGCACATGTTTTTAATGGTCGAACCCTGGACAATGCTGGATGTATGTAAATAATAGCATACCGCGGCTTAACCTCTTAACCCCCGGCTTAACTGAGCACATTTTTCTCCTTTTCGATTTTATTCAAAAACTAAATAGCAACAAAAAAAAAACACGACAAAAACGCAACAAAGCAGGCGACAAAAAAGTGATCAGGCAAAACAAAAAAGTGCTAAAAGTGACGACGAGGCTTAGGGAGACTCTTTCAAATGAGGCGTCACTCTGGCCTATAGGCTGTGAACTCCAGTCCAGAAGCTTTTAGATTTGGGTAAAGCTGAACTGGAGAAAATGCACTTGGGTTAAATGTTACAGCTTTGATTTCCCTTTTGTTCCGGTGACTCTGACTGCAGGGATTTCGGCGTATCTGAACACCGTTTTGTGATTCTTCCTGATGATCTCCCAATGGAAAGATAGTTAAGCATCTCCTGATTTAGTTCATTCAATTTTAGTCTTGTTTTGGTCCCGATAGTGTCTCCTTTTGAAACTATTTGCAATCCAATTTGTGTTCAATTAGAGTGGAACATACCGTTTTATATCGTGTTATAATCGCGAAATAATTTAGTGAAATATCGCAATAATATCGCGATATTGCACCGCCGTATCGCAAGTTACTTCAGTATCGTTCAGCCCTATAGTTAAAATGGCACAATAATAGGGCTGTAATCAACCAAGGAGCGGGTCGTCTCATGATCAGAAGGTTGGGGGTTCGAATCTCGCCTCCTGAAGGTGCACATTGTCGTTGTGTCCTTGGGCAAGACACTTCACCCTCCTTGCCTCCAGTGTCTGCGTATGAATGAGAGTGTGAATGGGTGAAGCACCTTATGAGAGACAGGCCCGGTTAGAACCATGAGGCCGTCCTTCTGTGGCCCCACCACCCGGCAACGGACAAGTGGAAGAAAATGGATGGATGGATGGATTCTGCAATTGAAAGCCCCTGCATAGTAAAGTCTAGTCGACCAATGAAAATCTTGGTCGACCAATTAGTCGACTAAACGACCGAAGTTCCCAGCCCTACACAATAAAGAACACTTCAGCATCAACTCCTTCAAACTAAAACTTCTGAGCATGAATGTTCCAATCTAAATCTGTTCTGCAGTATTTGAAATGAACTTTTTGTTTGGCGGAAGAGTCGCCGATGTACGCTCTTAAATGAGCGAGACAGACTGCATCGACAGCGCGTGGGTGAACCTCGCTCCCTCCACATCGTAACTCCACTTTAATTAACAAAAGGATCTGAATATCAAAACCAATCAACAAATACCGGCACAAAAAAACCAACGCACACGAGTCGGGAGAGACGCCGTGTTTATCCGAGTGTCTCGAACTCTTTCTCCTGTGCAGCTGTGGGTGCGAGCGGCCGGTCCGCATGGTCAGCCGACTGTGAAATGAGTCGGTTAAATCAAACAGGCCTTTAATAAGAAAACACTTTGCCAAACCCCGGGCCAGTCGTAGCTAAACACCTGTTTTGATCTGCGGGACGGTGTTTGGGGTAAATGGCACATTAGGTGAAGCGCGGCGCCTGTGTCACGTGGCGGAGGGGTTAGCCTCGCTCTGGCACTCGTTCTCATCTTATTTGTGCGTCTCCGTGGGTTGATTTAAGGCGCCATCTTTTTCCAAGGACGCCGCAAGTAAAGTAAAATGTATACAGGGCTTTTCGGACTGGAGTTGCAAAGTGCTGCACAATGTCAGGAGTTGACTCGCATGTGGTAGATCAGTGGTAACCCCCCCATAGCAAGGGTGTTGCAGGTTAAAGGTGTATTATGCAACTTTTTAAAGCGAAAGTTGATATTAGTGTGTGTGACCTTGTCGTGACCAGTGTTAATTTCGTCGACTAAAATATTTAGTCTTAATTTTAGTCAAAGTGATATTTCTGACGACTAAAATTGGACTAAAACTAAATTAAAAGTTTTTCATGCGACTAAAACTATGACTAAAATGTCCAGATATTTTAGTCGACTAAAATAAGACTAAATAAAAAAGGAAATGAGAGACTAAAATCATCCAAACTTCTATTGACCGTCTGAAAGAGCCTCATATCATGTAAATTCACTGCCAAAGGAACAGCTCTGAGCTTTGTTCATGAGGGAGCAGCTCCATGAAGCAGGACCTCGATTAAATATGATTATAATATTATAAATACAAAGTCGACTAAAATTTACTTGCAATTTTAGTCGACTAAAACTCGACTACAATTGAAGATATTTTTTTGACTAAATCTCGACTAAAATTCAAATACATTTTCGTCAAAAGACTAAAACTAAATTAAAATATGTTGTCAAAATTAACACTGGTCGTGACGCAGCGGCTGTATGAGTGGTCAGCATGGCGCCTTTACTGTCCATCACGGTGGTCTCTACAACGCTCCAGGGTCAGTTGTTTTGTAGTGTCCTATAGACCAGTGTTTCCCAACCAGGGGTACTTGAGCACTTAGCATGGGGGGGTACTTGGAATGATTTAAGATGAAAAAACAAGGTGAAACTTTGTAGAATTTCAATGTGAATTTCAAAGGAAAGTTCGTTTTAATTATGTTTGTCAGTACATGGTTAGATTTTAGCTGTTAAACACGGTATAATCTTAGTTTAGTCACTTTGTAATAATATTCTTCCAGGTAGGGGTACTCAGAGTATAAATTAACGACTCAAGGGGTACGTGAGACAAAAAAGGTTGGAAACCACTGCTGTAGACCACAGTGAAGTAAAGGCGCCATGCTGACCACTCATACAGCCGCTGGGTCACTTTTGTCGCTATTCTGACACTTTTTCCAAGAAGCTCTTAGATTTGGGTAAAGCCGAACTGGGGAAAATGTGCTCTGTTCAGGTGGGGATTAAGAGGTTAAAGGTACTATTTGTAAGTAAAAATACATCTTAAAGCACTCATACACGCGCTTAAAATACTCGATACTCCAAACCATACATTTGACCACAAAATATAGCATTTCCATTCAAAATAAAGTTCTAATAGTATTCAGTTTTACCTTCTTTTTCAAGCTTTTTATTTTGAACATGTGAGCAACACAACGCACCTCCACAAAAAAGTTACGCATAAAGGCTCAAAATCAAAAAGAACTCGTGAACTCTCTTCCAAAGACAAGTTAACCTCTTCCCCCCACTTTAACCGAGTGCATTTTCTCCAGTTTAGCCCATAAGCCAGTGTATCGCCACATTTGAAAGCTGAGGCCTACGAAACTGATCTGAGCTCTTTCCTCATTTTGGCTGCGTTTCCGTCACGTTTTTAAACATGTTTTTTACATTTCTGTGGCTTCATGACGCCATAGTTGCTCCGTCCACCTGTAACCCCCTCATTGGTTTAGTGCGGTGGTTCTTAAAGTTTCCACATTAGGTGCCACTGTGACTAGATCAGGGCCATCTAAGGAATAAATCCGGGCAAAAACAGATCAAAAATGGATGACTTATTTACAGTGGGAGGAAAATGTATGTGAACACTTTGGAATTTCTCACATTTCTGCCCAAATTGGTCATAAAATGTGGTCTGATCTTCATCAAAATCATAAGAATGAACAAAAAGTGTCTGCTTAAACTAACACCACCCAAACAATTACATGTAAACATTCACAGGACGGGGAGGAAAAAGTAAATGAACCCAGGAATCTCGCTGAACTGCAACAGTTTTGTAACGAGTAATGGTCCAAGATTCATCCTGATCGTTGTGAACATCTAATCTGCAACTACAGGAAAGCAGTTATTGCTGCAAAGGAAGAATCAGCAGCTATTTAATACAAGGGTTCACTTACTTATTCCACGCATGCTGTTAATGTCTCGGGTTTTTCTGCAAAATATTGATGATGGCACGTTGTTCAGGCCCTGAGGCAACAATGATGCTCCTGCTCCAGACTTCACATTGGGCATAGGGTTATGATGTTGATGTGCTGTTCAACTTTGGGTTAATCAGTCCACTCAATATTTTTCCAGTAGTGCTGTGGAGCATCCAGGTGCTCTTTCGCAAACCACAATTGAATAGTTTGGGAGGAACACACAACAGCATGTGTGGTGGAAAAATAGAGCAGCACACCAAAATCAAAACCCTCTCCCCACTGTGCAGTCTGGAGCAGGAGCATCAGGGTGTGGGGCTGTTTTGTTGCCTCAGGGCCTGAACAACGTGCTATCATCAATGGAAAAATTAATTCACAAGTTTATCACAATATTTTGCAGAAAAACCTGAGACGTTCACAACATGCATGGAATAAGTAAGTGAACCCTTGTATTGAATAGCTGCTTTCCTGTAGTTGCAGATTAGACGCTCACAATGATCAGGATGAATCTTGGACCATTCCTCGTTACAAACCTGTTGCAGTTCAGCGAGATTCCTGGGTTCATTTACTTTTTCCTCCCCGTCCTGTGAATTGTTTGGGTGGTATTAGTTTAAGCAGACACTGTTTACTCAGTCTTATGATTTTGATGAAGATCAGACCACATTTCATGACCAATTTAGGCAGAAATGTGAGAAAAGTGTTCACATACATTTTCATCCCACAGTCTGTCTACACCGGATGTAAACCATGAAAAAACACCTAACTTAAATTAAATGATAATGCAAAAACTGAATTCTCTAAAATGGATAAAGTCTAAAGTCGCAGTTTACCTGTAACACCTGAAGAAGCCCAAGTACCCAAAGTGGCATGCGCACCACAGTTTGAGAACCCCTAACTCCACTCAAAGGCCCGATATCATGCTTCATTCGGGCCGTGCGTTTTGTAGTATAACGGGAAACAATGTATATACGTGTGTAAATAATATGCTTACGTTTTACTACACGATAAAATGCAGTTAAACTTTAGGCCAGCAGAGTGCGCACTTCCTCCTTTTGTACGCAGGGCAAAAAACGAACGAAACGGCAGCGTATCGCGAACTAAACGGTGCGAGGGAAAGAGTTTGGCCTCGGACGGGATCAGTGTGGCGAAGGTGACTGTTAAACAAAAAAAGGAACATCGCCTCCGTGTGACGCACAGAGGAGTGTGGCCCGGCGTTTTGGGTACAGAAGACTGGATAAGACGGATCACTGAAACGTGTGCGAGTGAGACAAAACACCACTCCAGGTACGCTTTCGATTTATCGCAAAAACACGATTAAACCTCAAAAAAGTAGATCCTAATCCAAAAAAAAACAGAAGTCTTGATGGACGCACGAGTTTATAGCATACAAAGCATTCTCAAAACTAAATTTATCACTTATAGACGCCAGTTCTTTGCTCAAGACACAGTGTTTCCTGTCTGTCTTTTGAAGGACGATGATTGGCGCTGCTGCTGCTGCCTTTGTGTCCTTGAGCCAGACACCGAAAGCAGCCACATAGACTTTCCTCGCGCAGCACCTATGGCCCTAGTCTTAGTCCAGCACCAGCTGCAAGTGTAAAGTGGGTCATTTGTGTAACGGCGACGCAATGTACACGTAGAACCCTGGGTTTAGCCGAATGTTGATACGCCCGAGCAACATTGCTACAGACGCCGAGCCTTTATTATCGTAAGCTTTATTTTCCCCTTAAGAATCGAGTGTTGGTTTCCAGATCTAGTTACTAAACGCTAGGAAATAGACGGACGGCGCGCAAACACAAAGGAGGCTGCAGTGAGTGAAGGACAGAAAACTCGGAGTGACAAGAGGAAGGTACAAACAAAGCGAGCGTTTGGCCGCGGTCCCGTAGAAGGGTGTATGCGAGTGTGTGTGAGAAAGCGCCTGCCAGTCTGCCTCCGGTACTCCAGGGGCTACTACACCCCTCATTTGAATACACACACATGCCGCCGAACAATGAGGGCTCAAATCCTATACCTTTTCAGGCCAAACAAAAAAACAAAACACATTTCAGTGTAAATAAACTGTTTTGGAGCTTTTTTGAGGGGTCATTGTGTCATTTTTTTTTTTCAATTTCATTCAACAGTATCGTGTTTAGTTTAGCTCCATTTATCCTGCAAGCAATTTTTTTTTTGCCTGATATAAATAATAGGACTATTGAGTGCACCTGAATATAAGCCGCACCAACTCAATTTAATGAAAAGTACATATATGCCGCACTTATGAGCCACAGGTGTCCGTCCATGTTGAAACATGAGAGCGCACCAGGGCATGGCCGAGAGGTGATTTGAAGTTTGCCATTTGAAAATCCATGTATTACGGTTCCCCTCCTGGAGCCGCCACCTTAACGTGGTGAAGGGGTTTGAGCGCCCGAATGATCCTGGAGCTCTGTTGTCGGGGGCTTCGTGCCCCTGGTAGGGTCTCCCAGGGCAAACAGGTCCTAGGTGAGGGTCAGACAAAGAGGGTTCAGAAGCCCCTTATGAGAGACCAACAGGCCCGGTTAGAACCGTGAGACCGTCCTTCTGTGGACCCACCACCTGCAGGGGGAGCCATAGGGGCTGGTGCAATGTGACGACCCGGAAACGGAAAAGTGGAAGAAAATGAATGGATGGATGTATTACAGTTTTAGGGCCTCAAATCTGATATCCAAATGAGAGAATGCTGCGTGAGTAAAAAAAGTGTGTCAATGGCTCCGCTGCCGATCTACTTTTCCACATATATTCATTTTGCACATGAGCAAACGATTGGTAAATGACCGCCTAAATGAACACCACAGTACTTATTTAGCCCACAGCGAGTTAAAAACTGAGCATATAGCGATGGTCCTGGTGTAGCGCGGGTATCAGCGCGCTGGCCTCTCCATGCTTTAGAAATGTGACCAATACAAACATTCAGCACCCGCTGCACCGCCTTCTCAGGTCCCTTGCAGTCGGGTAGCGGTCGAAGTAGGAAAAAGGCTGAACTCCTCAGGAATAAGATCTAAACTCTGCCTAGAGGCCGTGTAAAAATCCGTAAATTGGCTGCACCGTTGTAAGTGTGTGAAAAAGGTAGTGGCTTATAATCCGGAAATAAAATACATATCTCATTTACTTGTCCCCAGCACAACCACTGCTTCTAGAGTGTTTCAGGTTTTCAGGTGGGGACAGTTTAAAACTACACACGGCGACTGTAATGTCTTGGCTGTGATATAATTTCACAAAATGCACGTTACTTCAGCCCCAAAACATGAGCTCTTATTGTGATCTTTTAGTTGAATCTACTGTTTGCCCTCAAGGTCAACAATAAACCCCTGTTCCTATGAAATCAATGCAAAACAGATGAAAGGATAGAGCGCACGGGACTGTTATACAGGCAGGCGTATGGCAGAGCCTCGGAGCATTATTATCTCGTGTGTGTTCACCTAAGAAAGTGAAAAGGAGTGCATGTACGTATGTGTGTGTCATCAGCACTTTCCAACATGCTGACCCGACATAAAAACCCAGTGGCCAAGGAAAACTATCACTTTTTTTCTGCTCCTTCCCTCCCCTCTGTCCCCTCCCATCGCCAACGCAATAACACAGCTCTGGGTCTGTGTGCGTATGTGTGAGCCACAGACGATGACCAAGAGATCATGAACTTCAGCAAAATACCCGTGTACATTCATATCATATTATATATCAGATATAAATCCACAAACACGGTATTCATGTAAACTCAGTCAGTGTTTTTGTTTTGAAACATTTTTATTTGTTATTTGACCTTTGCTTATGAGGAAAGTCCCACTGAAATTCCTAAACTCTTTCTCAGGGGAGTCCTGGCTCCAGAGGATTCCTATTGTACATGTTTTTAGTGGTAGGTTAAACCAGAGCTCCCAGAGGAACAGGCAAACTCCGGAACCCCAAGCACTACGGCTGGGACACTTTTGTCACGATATACGATACGCATCACGATAATCAGGGAGCGATCCAATACGTATTGCGCTACAGTAAGCAATTATAATAATGTTCACCTTAAAATGTGTGAAAAGTTCATAAACCAAATGCCATTTATTGAAGTGTTGGAGATTGAAAAGTGCATCAACACAAAATGTAGCAAAGTGCTGTGTAGCCGTTACCGGAAAACAAAAGGAGTGCATGATAAAAATGCCTCCAAACGGTACTGAAAGTATTGCA
Source organism: Proterorhinus semilunaris (assembly GCA_021464625.1). Taxonomy (NCBI): domain Eukaryota; kingdom Metazoa; phylum Chordata; class Actinopteri; order Gobiiformes; family Gobiidae; genus Proterorhinus; species Proterorhinus semilunaris. The sequence continues at coordinate 10,641,407 of CM038349.1, forward strand.
ATACTTGATAAAGTACCAATACTTGGTATGGCAGCAAAAAGTATTGCGATCCGATCCGATATTTTGTCCCAGCCCTACTAACCACTGTGCCTCCATGCAGCCCATGAAACGTTGAAGATATACTAGGCAGAACGGTGGCGCAGTGGTTAAGCTTGTTACTGCTTAGTGACTAAGACAGTCCTGCAATCCCCAGAGCGGGTGGGGCCCTCCACTGGAAACAATGTACAATAATGTTCCCTCTGGGCCAAATAAAATGAAATAGTATAATACAATTCCAACCAGATGATTCATTTTTGAAAGATTTTTCTGTGGTGGCGTTAGTAGCCTGTGAAACTACCAAAAATTATCCATAAGTTTTTAGTTACATAAAGTTCGGACCATGGTTATAGCAGGAAACTATTAAAATCGAATTATTCTCTCCTCTATAGATACAGACGACATGTTTGGTCATGTTTGAAGCAGTCAAAGGGGGAAAACAAAGCAGAGCAAAAAAAAAACTGAACTTTCTCCCATTTCTCCACTGTTACTTTCCTACTTCGACCCTGAATTATGAATATATTTTTCTACTAAATAAAGATACAAAGACACGAAGAGGAGCAAAGTGGTTCAACGGCCCATAAATAAAAAAATTAAAAAAAGAAGCTAACCAGTAAGCTCGCGAAGCTAACATTAGCTTCATGCTACGTTAGCTAACGAGTGTCGTTTTTCGCTTCTACTGAACAATTTGCTGTGAAAAAAACATCCACATGGACCCGATTTAGGCTCGACTTTATTGGTGTGATAGATATGCTAATAGTCCGCAAGAAAACGGCTAAAAACAGTGGAAAGATTACGATTCCCATCAGAGGTTTTCTACCCCCTTGTATGACGCGATGCCATCTGTAATTATGTGGACACCAGAACAGGAAAAAGTCATGTGACTGAAATCCATGTATAGCCTGACGGTCTTCTTAACTTTTTTTTTTTCTAACACCATCTTAAGATTTCCTTTTCACGTCTAGCTTGTACAATGTAACCAGCAGGGTTGCCAGATTCTGAAAACCATTATATCGTACAAAGCTTCCAAAACTATCGTTTTTTCAGCACAAACTATCGTACACTATAAATATGCCAATATCGCTAAATATTGCTCATATCATCATCACCCCTAACTACAACTGTTGCAGTATAAGCCCAAATACGGACGGACAATCAGAAGTATCTTTTTAGTTCCTTTTATTTTACATTTTCTTCTTCAGACACATATATTCAAGACAGAGACAAAACACAAATGAATAAAATACACTTTTAAAAGGTAGAAGGACTCCACCCAGAGCAGCTCATTGGAAGCGCCGTCTGGGAGGAGCGCACGTCCGGCAGGAGCGCTTGCTTCGCGCAACGGAGGATGAAAAGCTGCAACAGACTCCCCGCCGATGAGCATGACTCCGGTCAGCTCATCACTGATAAGGCTACAGTTCTTTCATAATAAACCTCAGTGATTCTTGCCATTTTCCACGTGTCGTGACATCTTCATGGTTTAAAAGTCTTTGGTAATTTTAGCTTGAGAACAGGAATGTACTGAACGCAGCTCCAACAAATAATTTCTCCAACGAGTCCCAAATTGGTTTACGAGTCGTTTTCTGTATTTCCATTGCTTCAACATGTGATAAGAGCATTTAAATCCAGCTGTGAAAGGCGATGAAAATCGGAATGGACAAAAGATTCGCGCAGTTCCTTGCACGCCTCTTTTAGTGTTTTTGGTTTCTGAGATTTGCGTTGTTTCTTTGTAAACGCACACTTTAGCTTGGAACCCTTTTAGCAGTTGTTCAAGACGTATTTTTCCAACATCATCATTTGAAGACAATTCATTTTTTTCGTTCCAATTTTCTTTGAATTCGTGAATTTCGCGCAACGAACAGTTTGCGACTACTACATTCGGGACGTTGCTGGTCAACTCGTCTTTTTCCTTTACAATGCCAGTCGACTGCGGCTCCCAAAAAGAACACAGGGTACAGTTCATTTCCTCTTCGTGTCCCAAGATTGCATGCAATGTTTCCATTTCAATGGGTTCAGAGGACACTGCATTTACCATAACTGTGCCTTGGATGAGCCATCCGAATTTACTTTCAAGCGCAACCATTGACTTTGACAATCTCTCAACTTTTCCTGAAACAATGTCCCAATAATTGTCACCACCAATTAATACTCCCAGCTCTTCTGTCTCCATTCCACTCACCGCAGTATCTGCCAAGTGCATGCCTTTTTCCTCAAGCTCCATGCGCAACTCGTCACCTGCAACTCGCATCATGGAAGTGCAAACACGGGGGGTTTCAAGCACACTTATTTCAACGCTGTGGCCATTTCGTATGTTGCTCAGTTTTAATTTCACCACATCACATTTCACTTGCTTAGGGCCATCAGAGCCAAAAGTGTGTAGTTTTAGAGTCTCTTCCCCGATTTTGGGCAGGTTTAGCGCATGAGAAATGTCTTTACGCACGAAACTGCGTTGACTCCCTCCGTCGAAAAGGCAGCGAGTTAATTGTCTCTTGACAGGTGTTTCAATCCAGACAGTGGCGGTTTGGAGCAATACTGTTTTTCGTTTAGATTCACTTGGGGAGATCGAAATGATGGTGTCGGTGGGATCATTGGAATTTAGATTTTCGTCACTTGTGCACATTGACTTAAAGTGACGTCGATTGCATTTTTCACAGCTGATATTTTTAGTGCGACAGTCTTTGGCCAAGTGTCCCGATCCAAAACAGACAAAACATCTTCCTTTTCTTCTTAATTTTTCGCGTTTTTCAGGCACACTTATTTCATCACATTCTTTGGACACATGATCATTTTTATCGCAAAAAAGGCACATGTTTCGTTCATAATTGTGCGAAGTATAAAGTGTAGACGCAGTCATCATTTGATTAGGTTTTTTGCACATTTCCCAGTGACTTTGTGAGTCATTTCCTCGTTCTTCGTTCGTGCGCTCTGGTTTGTTTCTGGTCATGCTCATTGTGCGCTCTCGGCTGTCCACTTCTTTTTTCAGAAAATCCATTAGCGCATCCACTTTCCAAACATCGTCATTTTCAACACCTTTACTGAATTCTAAAATCATTTCGTCAGGAATCAGTTTAATTAAAATTGGACACAGTAAATTACCGTAAGTTTCAGAGACAACGCCCAAAGAGGTAAGGCTACGGATTTGAATTTCACAATCATCATAGAGCATTCGGAGCGCTTTGACATCCTTTACATTTTTAACTGGATTCAGGTTCAGCAATTTGGTCATATGGGCATTGATAATTAAATCTTTTCTGCCAAATCTATTTTGAAGCAGTTGGATTGCGTTGTCATAGTTTGTATCGGACAAGGCCAGCCCAGCAATTGTATTTGCTGCAGCACCTGAAAGGTATGATCTTAAATAGCTGAATTTGTCGGTCTTTGTCAAACTTTGATTTTTGTGAACTGCGCTGTCGTATTGTTCCCAAAAGAATTGCCATGTGCTCACATCTCCAAAGAATTTCTCAATTACAAGTTTGGGTAGTTTTACGTTGTGATATATTGGTTCTCCTTCGTAATACATCGAATGTCCTTCTTCTGGTGGGGATACTTTGAGCGCTCGTTTAATCTTTGTCTTTGTGCGTATTATTTGCTCTCTGTACTCAAGTGCTCGTGATATTTCATTTTCCAAATCTTCTGTCTTTGTTACTTCTTCAATGTCAGCGTCAATCTTCGTTAACATTTGTTCTTTGTCAACCATTAGTTCAAACATTTCCTCCAATTTAGCAATATCTGGCCTTTCTTTGCCAATTTCGTCTTCCACTTTAGTTATTACTTTGCTGATGGAGGCTCGGATTGACGACCTCTTTTTCCTCAGACGCTCCAGATTTTCTGCCATTGTGTCCTTTGTTCGTCCGCGTGGTCTCTTGCAAACGTATTCTTCTTTTCCCGTATCCCGGGTCTTCGGCACCAAAATGTTGCAGTATAAGCCCAAATACGGACGGACAATCAGAAGTATCTTTTTAGTTCCTTTTATTTTACATTTTCTTCTTCAGACACATATATTCAAGACAGAGACAAAACACAAATGAATAAAATACACTTTTAAAAGGTAGAAGGACTCCACCCAGAGCAGCTCATTGGAAGCGCCGTCTGGGAGGAGCGCACGTCCGGCAGGAGCGCTTGCTTCGCGCAACGGAGGATGAAAAGCTGCAACAACAACACAGCCCCACGCACTGTCCCATTTATTACATTACGCACACACACGACCTGCTGACCAAAGAGGATGCGTCAGGGCAGACGGATAATGCAATAGTGGAACTGTAAAACTGATCCAGGGACAGTCTCTCCTTCTTACAGCAGATATTATGCCTTTGTGAATACGGAGGCCAAGTCTGACTCCAGATCAGAGCGAAAGCGAAGCGCTGCTGAGAGGGGACAGTGCATTTAACCAGACGTTATCTGGCGCTCTGAAATGATCGTACATTTAGGGCTTTTTTTAATTATTGATCGTACATCGTACAGGGGTCAAAATTATCGTACAAATACGATAGTTATCATACATCTGGCAACCCTGGTAACCAGCAATGTGAGCTGCGGCTATTTCTACCAACATTATGCTCCCACTTCCTGGTTCTCCCTAATATGGTCATTACTTACCGACACTTCCAACAGTCTATTGCTATTTGTTTAGCAACAGACTCTGCTTGTGCTCTTATTCCTTGGGCATATTTGTCTCCCAAAACACTTGCACATATTGAGCGCGCATGTGTTTACATTTTGCGGATAATTTTTAAGAACAACCGAGGGCTGGGGGGGGGGGGGGGGGGGGAGTGGGACTGAAAACTGAAGGGGCGGAGGGAGGGGGGAAAGCTGTGTGTGGTTCCTGGCGTTGCTGCTCCTCGCTATTTATAGAGCTGCGGCTGCTTCCTGTTTCTGGAGCTTGTACCATCACCAGCCAGGGGAGGGAGAGAGAGAGAGAGAGAGAGAGGGGGGGGGGGGGGGGTGAGGAAGTGTGAGTGGGTGTGTGGGAGGGGAGACCGCTCGTGTTGGAGTCTTTTGTAAATCAACAGATCCACCTCTCCACTCTCCCTCTTACCAGTCAGAATGGTCTCAGCTGGTAGCGCCGATTAAAGTGCACTCCACAGACGACGACAACAGACGCAGGGGGGGAATCGCGGCGGATAAAGAGGGCTAAACGTGTCGTAGTTAAGAAATTGATGCCATTGAGTAAAACTGACGCTAACGTTTGGGTTTATTAAACAGGTACACGAGAGGTAGAAGCGGACAACGGGCATGGGATCGAAAGTGGACAAAGAGATAAATACTAGTTCGGGAATGTGTAGCCTTGAGCAAAACGGATGCTCGCGAATGAATGCGGTTAGTTGAAATACTTAATCATTTTTGAGCATGATTCTTAAAACTCAAAAAAGGTCACGTTCTGAGAGGGCAGCACAACAAGCCATGCATTTGATTAATTTTTATCCAAATCGAAATTTGGAAAGAATGGCCAAAAATCTGAAAGATGAAGGACACACACACTACTTCAACTTAACTTTTTTTTAGTTCTTTCTAGCCTTGTTTGGAATAAAGAATTACACAGGCCTGCAATGTTACGGGCCACCAGAAGCTAAGCCACTAAGTTCATACTTTAATTAAACTAAGAAAGGCTCCTCTCCACAAACAACCGCCGGGATGTGTGGCGTGTGCATGGGGAGAATGTTATTATTATTGGAATATAGGCTTTTGCATAAGGCAGCGGCGACTACTACAACCGTGATTTCATTCATTGTCCAAAAACAGGAAGCATGGAGCTTTCAAAACATCACATGACTTCTGCCCAGCGGCGACCGGATTGGTTACTGTCCCGCGCGAGACAAATCTGAAACCACAATGGGTCAAAACAACTTCTCTTCTTTATGAAAAAAAAAAAAAAAGACCCGAGTCATTTGTGTTGGACGAGCAACAGCTTCGTTATGAGCCGGAGACATTGGTTCAGCATTTATTTAACTATAGTAATGACATTGAGATTTTAAGGTATTTTCTTGGTGCCTGCAAAAAGGAGCTGAGGCAACTGAAGAGTCTTGCCCATGTGTGTTCTACTGTTGTGTCCTTGGGCAAGACACTTCATACTTTTAATCTCTGAACCGAGCGCATTTTCTCCAGTTTGACAAATGTAAAAGCGTAAAAAAAAAATGGCATCAAAATAGCGATGAAAACGCAACAAAAACGTGACGAGAGACAAAAAAGTGTCATAAAAAAGTGACAAAAATGCAAAAAAAAAAAAAAATCGACAAAAAAAGTGACATAAACAAAGTGAAAAAAATGCAACAAAAGGCGACAAAAACATGACAAAAGAAAAAAAAAAGTGACATAAAAACGTGACGAAAATTTGACAAAAATAAAAAAAAGAATTGACAAAAATGTGACAAACACGCGGCGACAACGCGACAAAAAAGTAGCGATCACTTTTGTAAGTCTTAGCTTTCAAATGAAGCATTACACTGTTTTTTGGGGTAAAGCCGAACTTAATTCATTCACGTATTTGCAGACTTTATTGTCCGTGTACGAAAAAATCTCCCATCTGCATTTGACCCTGATCTTTCAGGAGAAACACCTGGAGACTCATCCCTGGGTTTTGACCTCGCTGTAGGAGATGACCTCGCTGTAGGATTGGCCTACTGTGTTTTGGGTCGGTTGTGAATGACGCCGAATGGGAAACCCACAGAAGTCGCACCATTGTCCCAATTACCAGTCAGTCGAGGAGAGCCAATTAACCTGATTTACAGAAATCATCAGTCAATCAGTTGAGATGGTATTACAAATCTTTAGACACACGGGCAGCGAATGGTTGTGATAACGGGAAACCATCGGGGCAACCGGCACCCAGACCCCTAACGGAAAACTATTTTGGATAAAGCGTGTTGTCCCAGCCTCCCAACGACCTCAAATTTGCAATAGACGGCGGACAATAGCCTCATTTTGACCGACATTATCCTCGGCAACTGTTGAAGAGAGGATGAAAGGGAAAATGGGCAAGAAACAGTTGAGAGGGGGGGGCGCACGACTCCACAGACAGATGGTCATTTGGTCTGAGCGTGTGTGTGTGTGTGTGTGTGTGTGTGTACGTGCGAGCGCGAGTTAGCCATGGTTCAACACCTGCCTGCACTCAGCATCAAAAGAGAAAAGCCAGCCCGCATTCAGCATCAAATACAGAACAAGAAATCGACTTCGGGGCTTGGGGAGGGAGGGAGGGGGGGGGGGGCGATGAAGAGATGATTGGAAGAAGTCAGGGAGCTGGCGGGATCAAGGCAAATAGGCAAAACCTGTGGAAATTAGGGCTAAATTTATTTTGTGGGCACAGCGGTGGGTGGGTTGAGTCAGTTTGCGTGCGCCGTTAGTATTCAACTGTGCCCGTGTGCGTTTTCGGGGGGGGTGGGGGGGCACGCGCTGATTGGCCGGGACGGGCAATGTGCCACCAAAACGCCGGCGCGCGATTGGCCGCCGCCTTCTGCCTCCGCCGGTCGTGAGGGCAGACTGGTGAGGCGCGCACGCACACACACAGATTCATGGACGCTCGAGTAGCAGCGGTAAGCACCACCGGAGCTTTTTTTTCCCCCCCGTGCGTTTCTGCCGCCGCTTTTCGGCTCGTACACGCCGTCGCCTCTGCGCTGGGAGGACGGGCGAGCGAGCGCGCACCAAAGGGAGGAGGAGAGAGAGAGAGGCTGCTATGGAAACAGGTCTCAGTGGCAGCGAGCGGAGGGGCCCTGATGGCGAGTTGGCAGCGGAAGAGGCCGTGCGCGCGTCGCTCCTCATTGGTGCCTGTGTGTGGATGTTGTGCGGCGAAGTCACAGTGTGTGCGTGTGTGTGTGTGTGTGTGTGTGTGTGTGCGTGTGTGTGTGTGTGTTGCCCCGGGATGAGTGCGGACGCTCAGCTGCTCCAGATGTCCTTAGTCCTGAGGATCAATGACCGCATCACATCCCACTAACTACACCAACTACAGCCACTGCACCAGACTCCTCACCCCTGTCCACCCCATCCACACGATTATACAGAATATACAGAAACACGCATTAACATTATCACTAAGCAAACTATGTCCTCTGGTTGTTTGGTGCAAATAACAATTAGCTATAATTGATCTTATTTTGTGTACTTTTTTGTCACCACTGTTGCCAGTTCCTTTTTTTTACTACTTTTGTTAGACACTGAAAAACTGCCGACCCAGAAACATCAAAAAGGTCATTGAGTCGCCATTTGTTCCTTAAAAGGCACTCTCTTTTTCTTAGTTCAAACACAACAATTTAAAGGTCTCAAACATTACATTGTTCCCCCCTCTTTGTAGAGTAACATTCTTAAAAAGTATTTTCTAAAAGGGAAAAAATGAAGCCTGATGCGTAAAGTTTGCATTGTATTATGATTTGTTGATGTCGTGTTTGGTCAACCCAAATAGTCGATATGTGACAAATAAAAAAGGTTAAATATGAGTTATAGTGCCTTTAAAGTGCATATGACAGGTTTGAAAGCTTTTGAAAATATGGTTATTTAGACAGAGATAACATCTGTTGCAAGTAATAATTGTTATTTTATTTTAGTGATGCAGCAAATTAAAGAAGACGTTTTCATTTTATTTGAATTTTTAAGCTACTGACAGGAAGTGACATAGATAAAGGTAAGGTTCCACAGCAGTTCGACTCATTCCCATTGACATAACATGGTTGGCACGGCAACGGTTTAAAATTGTTTGCCTCTCTCTATGTCACTTCCTGTCAGTGTCCAATAAGGAAGTGAAACTATAAATATCACAAAAAAGGATTGACTTTATAACATTCCTAATGACTGCAGAAAGTTCACACCTTGCCCTAACCATTAAATAGAGGCCACCTGTGTGTAATCTACTCTCAGTATAATTCTAGCTGTTCTGTGAGGGCCTCAGAGCTATGGTCGGAGTGTATTGGTCACTAAGCAACATCATGAAGGCCAAGGAGCTCACCAGAGAGGTCGGGGATAAAGTAGCGTTAAGTTATACAAAGATTTCCCAAGATTTGAACATCTCACGGAGCACTGTTCAATCCATCATTCGGAAATGGAAAGAGTATAGCACCACTGCAAACTTACCAAGACACGGGCGTCCACCTAAACTAACAGACCGAACAAGGAGAGCACTGGTCAGAAATGCAACCAAGTGCCCCAAGATAACTCTGGAGGAGCTGCGACGTACTGCCGCTGAGCTGGGGGGGATCTGTACATGGGACAACTATAAGTCGTACTCTACACAAATCTGGCCTTCATGGACGAGTGGCAAGAAGAAAGCCATTATTGAAAGGAGGCCATAAGAAATCCCTTTTAAAGTTTGCTAGAAGTCATATGGAGGACACAGCTACCATGTGGAAGAAGGTGCTTTGGTCAGATGAGACAAAAATTGAACTTTTTGGCCCAAATGCAAAACGTTATGTATGGAGCAAACCTAACACTGCTCATCGTCCTGAGTGCACCATCCCCAGTGTCAAATATGGTGGGGGGAGCATCATGCTATGGGGCTGCTTTTCCTCAGCGGGGACTGGGAAGATTGTAAGAATAGTTGGGAAGATGGATGGAGCCAAATACAGAGACATTTTGGAGGAAAACCTGCTGGAGTCAGCAAGAGAATTGAGGCTGGGGCGGAGATTCACCTTCCAGCAGGACAATGACCCTAAACACAAAGCTACATCTACAATGGAATGGTTTAAAAACAAACATATTAATGTGTTAGAATGGCCCAGTCAAAGTCCTGACCTAAATCCTATTGAAAATCTGTGGAAAGACCTGAAAACTGCTGTTCACAAACGCTCTCCTTCTAATGTGACAGAGCTTGAGTTGTTTTGTAAAGAGGAATGGGCTAAAATGTCAGTCTCTACATGTGCAAACCTTGTAGAGTCAAACCCCAGAAGACTTGCTGCTGTTCCACAAAGTATTAAGTCATGCCGTATGAATACTTATGCACGCCCGACTTTTCGTTTTTTTATTTTTTGAAAAACAACAGAATCATGTATCATTTTGCTTTCACTTCACAGTTGTCTGTTACTTGTGTGTGAACTTTCAGTAAAAAGGTGTATTAGTACTTTCGCAAGGCACTGTACTTGAATAGATTTGACCCTTTGACAATTACCAGTATTGTAAAATAAAAGGAATGCTACTTCAAGGGAAACATACAGACAAACCACTGAAATATATTTTTCTCTATGACACATTCCTATAGGTCCCACTTTTATCTACCTGAAAAAGACCAGTGATTCTGTGCATCGACATGAAGAGCAGTCCAGACAGACAAATGCACTGTCCCCGCTCGCACCGTCTCCTCTGCCGCCGCTCTCTCTTTCTGTGTATAACTAGGTCATGCCGGAAAAGGCTGCTGTTGCGTGGCCACTGTGCAACTCTTTAAAATGTGCGTGTTTGCTCAGCCTAAACACACAGCGCAGACCTGTGAGGGGCAAAGTCCAATCCACCGGCCGACTACAGAAAGTGCAAAATGTGCCCGTTAAATGTACACAGAGGGATCGATTGAGACATTTATTTTAGGGTGCCATTTGGGAAAACTGTGCTTTGTATTACCGTGCATTAGAACGGCCACAGGCGGCGTTTCGTCTCATTTCTTAAGGTTTACAAACTAGACGAGCATTTCATCGGTCCATTTTCTAATGCTCTATGTAACTGAATGAATAGAGTCAAGTTGAAATACAAATCCGGGTGACTGTAGGGTATGTTTGGTTCACAGATGCCAATATTCAGACAGCTGATGTTCTGGAGACAGCATAGTTCAGTTTAGTTTATACATTACTTTTACGAGAATCCGGTCATCCGGTTTATGAGAATCCGGAGAATCCCCTCCTGGAACCGCCAACTTAACGTGGTGGAGGGGTTTGAGCGCCCGAATGATCCTGGGGGCTCTGTTGTCGGGGGCTTGGTGCCCCTGGTAGGGTCTCCCATGGCAAACAGGTCCTAGGTGACGGGTCAGACAAAGAGCGGTTCAGAAGCCCCTTATGAGAGACCAACAGGCCCGGTTAGAACCATGAGGCCGTCCTTCTGTGGACCCACCACCTGCAGGAGGAGCCATAGGGGCTGGTGCAATGGGATTTGGGCAGCTCCAAAGGCTGCCCCACGACCCGGCAACGGACAAGTGGAAGAAGATGGATGGATGGGATGGAGAATCCGGTCATTTAAATTCAAGTCCTCAACATCTGTTTACAACTCTCGAAAACCAAAGAACAAAACGGCGACATTTTACTGCACGTCGACATATTCCATTCCTTCTGAACAGACGCCACGAAATCTGGGCCGTCATTCTCAAAAACAAACTACAACTACAATGCGGTTAGAGGGTACAGACTATTGCACGATATTGAAGTAAGTTGCGATGTCGTCAAAAAACACAAAATCAAAACAAGGGTAAAACTGAACTAAAGTAGGAAATGTGTTTAAGTTCTGTTCATTGTTTTTGAGTTTGATCAAAAATGTGTCGATCTCAGTCTCAGATGAAGACTTTAGTGATGTCGCGATATATTGTGGCTTCTCGCAATACGGATATTGCATCACCTAATTAGGGATGCACCGAAAAATACTGAAGAAAATACGATATCAGGTATCGGCTACAAATATCCGATACTGAACCGATTCCAGTTTCGGTTCTCAATGCCTTAAAAACACGACTTTCCCTGACTAATTCCAAGTGAATATGCTGTATATCATTTTGAAAGCGGAGAACCTGGAAAATCCAATCGCTGAATTAGTTTGATCGCCGCGCAAAAGGAAACAGCTAGCAACAGCATGCTACAGCTAGCAACAGCATGCTAAAGCTAGCGGGAGCATGCTGTTGCTAACGAGTCTGGGTCAGAAACTGTATAATGACATAAAATCTACCACTGCTGGAGCCAAGCGTTTTTGTATTTTTGTTTAACGAAATGCTGTTAAAGAAGACCTGCTATAACATATTTATAATGCACCCGTTATGATCAGATCACTTCATGTGAGCCGTTTATATTAATGTAAAATAGCCCGTCCCAAGGATAGTGTCAAATATCCAGTGATCTTTGTTAAATGTTTTTTTCCATTAGTTTATTAATAGATATGATTGATAATTGATCTGTAACAAGAAAATACATTATTGATATTACAATTAAAATAAGAGGACGATTCGCTTGTTTACTCAAAGATCGGATATCGGCAGAAACTCAAACCCCAGTATCGGTATCGGCATTTCCTAATATTGAGATACGATTTTTTTTTTTACTTTTTGCCCCCTTAAAGGTTTTGGTAGTCATTGTATATATAAGATACATCTATTTACTATTTAATTGTTAATTCTAGTGACATAAAAAAAACAACTCTGCTCCATGTAAAGCTATCAGTTCTAACACTAAAAAAAACGAAGCTTTAACTTATTTAATTGGATTACTCAACAAGGTTCATTCCAAAACATAAACTCACACAAACCTCACAACACACGTCCCCCTCCCTGAAGTCACCAGGGACGGTGCTACCTGTGCATGTTGCTGATCCGTGCCTGCGCAGAGACCCATCATTACCCAGCATGCAACAGTATTGATCTCGTGGCCCCGAGTGTCTGTATTATTTTAAGACGCTCAGACCCGTAATCAGCGCGTTAATCATAGTTATCTGCAGCCTGTGTGTGTGCTTTCCTGAGCTGTGGACACTGGGATAAATAAACAGATAGGCACTGGCTTTAAGAGGCGAGTGGGTCTGCAATGGGACGGGCCGGGACGGGACAGTGTCATTCACAAAAGCACGCGCAGCTGAAAAGACAGACTTCAAGCTCCAGTAGTAAAGGAACTAAAACATAGCAATAGAGTTGAGTGGCACTTGAGAGTGATAAGGTGTTGCAACCAAAGAGGAATTCTTCCGCACCAGAACGTTTAAAGAAAGATAAAGGATCTAATGAACAATAATGTAAAGTACAGGTTTATGCACATTTTAGTGAGAAAATGGCTGCCGTTTTGGAGTGTCTAACAAGCACTTGATTAGACATTAGTTTTTATGTCTTTGCAACAAAAGTATTGAATTATAATTTTCAAAACGATGAGCACTGTTTGAAAGCCCTTTTTCTAGCCTTCTAAACCTATTTAACCAGGCTTGGGACAGGCACAAAGGAAGCTACATAAGAAAATGTTAGCATAGATTGATCAAGGTTACTACAGGTGACAGCAAGTCCAATTTAATGCTTGTTAATGCCATATTAATGCCTAAATACAAAGCTTTTAATGCCACAAAAGCAAAATAATAATAATCTCGGCATATTTAATTTCATAAGATTTGTAAACAAATCAATTAAAAACTAAATTGGACACATTAGGATTTTTTTGTGTGTAAAATTCATTCTAGTCTACGGTTTTAGACCAGAGTATTTGTGTTTTCGACAAATGTGTGCAGTAAAAATAGTTGAGCAATGTTATTGTCGTGTGTTCTGCCTGTAAGGAAAAAGTATATTTTTTAAAGACATTTTGATTTAATGCTTCAATTACTTTTAAGGCCTTAATTTTGTCCCTGCCTCCACTTCATATTAAAACTTTAATACTGGATATTAAAACTTGAATATCCGCGTCACTGTAGCTTATTTATTTATAGGTTTATTTGGTCGGGACAGTGCATGTTAATGAATATACATGGGGCTCATGCATGTAAACACGGCACACCAGATTGTAGCCGTGGTATCATTTCCATCCGTCGTCCCCCATGCGCACTGCCAAACACTCTCTCATTCATCCTGGCCTATTGTACATGTTTTTTGGGGAAACCAGAGTGCCCGGAGGAAACCTACAGGAAGAACATGCAAACTCCGCACAGAAAGGCCCCGTCGCTGGTGGGAATCGAACCCGGACCTTCTAGCTGTGAAGCACAAGAGCTAACCGCTGTGCTACCGTGCCAACCACTAAATCAGAAGTGAGCGGTGGACTTTTGGAAATCAACTTAATTTCCCTCAAAACCTGTCAATGTCACATTTACAATAACAGCGGGTCACATTGGTTTGGCACACACACACATGCAAACGCCCCTCATCTTGATATACAGGTGTCGCGCCCACAGCATATCCATCTCCACTCGTATTGACACGCACGGAGCTGGCAGTATGGATAAGCCCTGTTTGGCAGTAGGAGGAAGATGCTTTTCTGAGGTAAACGGCATCATTATCATATAAATGACTTGGAGCCTTCGACACATCTGCTAATGTAGCTACGCACACGCAAAACAAATACGGGTTACCTTTGGCACCGTGGACGTTCAGACAAAGACCTTGAGCTGCGTGAATTCCATACAGTATACGCCATTAGACCCGAGGTTTTGCAGGAGCCATTTTTTTTATTAGTGTTCCTCCTGCAGGTCGTCGAACAATTGGCGGGTTGGCAGTTCAAATCCTGGCCCCCACTGGTCATGTCCTTGGTAAGCAAGACACTACACCTACGTTGCCCGTGTGCATGTAGAGTGCGAGTGAGTGGTTGCTGGTGATCGGAAATGGGCAGCCTTGCTTTTGTCAGCCTACCCCAGAACTGCAAAAGTAGCTTAACACCACGGTATGGTGTGAATGAATAATGACAAGGTAGCGCTTTGAGAAGTCCGTCAAGCTTGTATAAGAGCTCCCAAAGAAAATGGTGAAAGACTGCCGTGGTTTTTTTTTTTATTCACCGAGTCCTGGCTCAACTGCGGTGTTAATTTCGTCGACTAAAATATTTAGTCTTAATTTTAGTCAAAGTGATATTTCTGACGACTAAAATTGGACTAAAACTAAATTAAAAGTTTTTCATGAGACTAAAACTATGACTAAAATGTCCAGATATTTTAGTCGACTAAAATTAGACTAAATAAAAAAGGAAATGAGAGACTAAAATCATCCAAACTTCTATTGATAGTTTAAAAGAGCCTCATATCATGTAAATTCACTGCCAAAGGAACAGCTCTGAGCTGAGGGAGCAGCTCCATGAAGCAGAGGACCTCAATTAAATATGATTATAATGAATATTATTAATACAAAGTCGACTAAATGTGTCTTAAATTTAGTCGACTAAATTGACTTGCAATTTAGTCGACTACATCTCGACTAAAATTGAATTACATTTTTGTCAAAAGACTAAAACTAAATTAAAATATGTTGTCAAAATTAGCACTGCTCAACTGTAAGAGTTTTGCAGGTGACCCTCAGGTGCAGAATGGCGTCAGAGCCAGGGCAGAAGGAGGAGGACAAAGGTGATGAAGAGATGGAGTGGAGGGAGCTGTGCAGGAGGAGGAGCTGACCAGTGCAGGACACCACGCTCTGAAATAAGGATAAACCCAGGAGAGGGTTCTTCAGAGGAGCATTGAAGGCAGCACTCTGGTTTCTCTCTACACATACAGCACTTACTAACTTATTAAGGCCATTATGAGTGTGTCGCCCATCCCTGAGCTTTTGGCTGTCCATTTCATAATTCATGTCGACTACGTGGCCATCGTGAGTTTAAGCTCTGGAAGAAAGTGATATTACGAGGGAAAAAAGCAGCCCGCTGAGTTTTTGACCTCCAGAGCAGAGCGTGGAGCCGGTTTCATTATATCGCACTGCGGTCGGTGTCAGTTATGTGCCAACACTGGTAATAATGTGTCAGCAGAGGCCATGGCAGACTGATAGAAGCGAGGCATGAAGGTAAACAAAGGGCTTTGAAAAATAAACACTTAAATGCTCCAGAGCAAAAAATACATTTCCATGATAATTGGACTGAGTAATTATTACTGACATATATTCGTTTATTCTGCCATCTATTTGACAAAACACACCTACCACAGTAAAACAAAGAAGCATACTTGTTATGGCCTCCTCTAAATCGTAAAGAGGCTTTCAATCCATTGTACAATTACTGAGCAGACTCTTACTGCTATGACATAAAGAACAGCCGGGATACATTGTATGATGCTATACTAATTGTTGTTAACCTTACAGGCCTCCTTGAAACAGGAAGGTTATTAATCCACCGAAGAAACAAATACATACTTGAATGGCTGACAGACCCGTCGACTAAAAACCCCCACACCGATAATCGCAATCTTGCAGTGATTCAATCGCAATTCAATCAGGCCGACGACGTTTCATTCAACGCACAGTCCTGATCCCAATTCACACGGGTGACACGGGATGAGCCTCTTGCCCAATGACACGGCGACAGTGGAGCGCGGATTCAAACCACTGTCCTTTGGATCCGTGGGGTGGACGATCGCTCCGTCACCCCCAGAAATGCCCCCATGGCCAAAACAAACGGACGTGGATTATAACGTGCCGGAGCCCGTACATCCAGACACTGTACGAGGCCCATTCTGGGGTCACTGCAGTTCAACTCAAATTCACAAAACGTCATGGTATCTCAAACTGAGAAGACAGATCGGCTGCGGTCGACTTAATTTAATTTGAGTCCGAGATAAGATCGCAGCGACCATCAAAAAGTGGTCCAAATAAACCGCACGCATACTTTAACGACAACAATGCGTTATGCAAGTGATTTTAGCCTAAACAAAAATCACAAAAAAGCAAAGTAAAACATGCAGCCAGAGGGAGGTTATTCGATACATCTAAATAATGCAGGTCAACAGTAAATGTACAGAACTCTTTACAGCCCCCCCCCCCCCCCGCCCCCCCCCCCATAACCATGTGCGCACAGCCCTCTCATCCAGCTGCTGCTCCCGAGAGGCCCCGCGTCATGTGATCGCTTCATACAAAAGGCGAACTGAACAAGTGGCAGCTACACGAGCCACAGTGAGAGGGAATACAGCTCTTGACATAATTCAGATACGCAGACGGAACACAGGGGGCGCTGTCACACTACCCGGCGGTTCTCGCTGCTCTCGCGCGCTCTCTCTCTCTCTCTCTCTCGCTCTCTCTCTCTCTTACACACGCGCACTTCTCCTGCATGCGCTATAAGAAAAGAGGAAGCAGGTAGGCGACGCCGGCTGCCGCAACGCTGTGATGGCCGTTATTGTCCTGGAGACTGGGGCCGCTTTTATCTGCTCTGCGGGCGCACAAAGCGAGAGAGAAAGACAGAGGAGGAGGAAAGAGGGGGGAGGAGGGGGGGGTTAAGCGAGCGCGCACACAGACTGCCCGCGGCTCGCTTTCAACATCTCAATGACTATACATACACCGGTCTTTTTCACTCTGTTCCCGACTGCTGCTGCCTGGTCCTCCTCCTCCTCCTCCCTCCCTCCCAATCCCCCTTTCTCCTCCTCTTCTTCTTCTTCCCTCTTCTCTGTCGTTCCCCCGCTCCCCACGGCCATAAACATCCCGACTGTCACACGCACACACACACACACGCGCGCGCGCGCGCTGTCGAGGTGTGCGCAAAGCCGAGCCTGTGCACGTGGGCTATAACCCCGGCGCCGCAAAACACATTGGGACAAAATGAACACCGTGCACCGGCGCTGGATGTGAGTGGGTGTGAGTGTGTGGGTGGGGGGGGGGGGGGGGGGGGGGGGGGGGGGACCCGGGGAGGCGCTCATGCACGAAATCCACACAGCCGCCGCCTGTAACCCCCTCCGCTGCCTGTCCGGACACCCTCCTCACGCGCCTCCCTCCCCGCCTCGACTGTCGCTTCTTAACACCATCACTTATTCATGGGGCTGAGCATTAAACCGGGACTCTCCACACACGGCAGCCCTCCGCTTCTTTACCGTATGTTAATTGCACGCGCGCGCGCGCACGCACACACACACACGCGGGCTTGATCTTTACTTTGAAAGCGAGAAGCCATAGCAGTTATTAATTATTATAGGGGCTATTAGGGGAAGCGTGTCCAGTCAACGCAGCCTCGGAGACGTGTCACGGACGCCTTTTATTGTTCTGCAGATGACAAACCCCGCGCGCGCGCCCCCCTCCTCCTCCTCCTCCCCCTCCCCCTCCTCCCCCCCCCCTCCTGTGACTGTCCTCTCCTCTCTATCCCTCTCTCTCCGTCACATGTTGGATATCCTTCCTCTTGATTCGTGCGGGCTGTGACATGCACTTCGAGCCCACTGCTTCTAATGTCTCCTAATTCTCCAGCTAAACGTCTCGACTGCTTTGGTTTTATCGCCCGTGTCATTTACCACAACCTGTTCAGATTTATTTCGCATTGTGCGCCACATTAGACCCAGTTAACCAGCTTGTAGCTTGTAGCTTGTAGTGACGTTGCACGGGGCTGTATTCTGTTCCCCGTCATTGCTGCACGCCCTGGACATCTCTTCCATGTTGCAGGCATGTGTCCACCGTCAACACTGAACGCGTCTGAAATCCCACAGCCCGCCTCCGCTCAGCTTTTATACCCCGCACGCGCGCACCGACTGAGCCCCCGCCCCCTTTCCGACCTAAACGGCCAATCGGACGCGGCCGAGGCACTTCCTCATTTCCAGCAGCGTGCGTTTTAAAGAGCCACTGGACGCAGGCAGAGGAAAAACTGACAAGAGACAAAGAAAAGAGGAATTCCCGGTAAACAAACGACAACCTCCGCAAACTGTATCGGCTTTGTGGGAAATGTTGCATCACAAAACAGAAACGGTCTGTGTGTGGTGTTGAGATTGCCATTCATAAGACCAGGAGAAAAGTACAAACAGTATAGTGTTCATTATGATGTTCAAGAAACGTCACAATTCCAGATGGAGCTCAACAGCCTTTACTATTAGTAATAGGACCGTGGCGTGTCCCTCCTAATAAAGGACTTTTATCTCAGTGCCTCGGATTTTTGCCACATGTACCTCATCATTTAAGGCGAAGTGTTTTACTCATTCAATTTTCATCCTGAAAGAGCACCTTAACATTTTAAAGAATATTGCTTGGACCCAGTGCAGCACTCCCGACCACCCTCCTCTCACCAGGACCTTTTCATTGTTCATTATAGAGATGAGTCTTTAAAGGAATAGGCCACCGTTTTTACATACTGACATATGTTCTTACCTTACCTTAGACTAGTTGATATGTACCTGTCTGGTCTTTGTCCGTGCGCTCTGTCATGCAAACGGAGCACAAACGCAGCCTCCTCCACATACTGTATAGTTCCAAATCAGCTCCCGTTAGAAGCTACCAAACTCTTCCACGTTGTCCCTATTTAAATACAGTTACGTGACGTGTTACACTACAAAGTATAGTAACACAGAAATGTAACATGTCGATTTTCTCAGCGGATAAAAAGGGGTACTATATTGTGAGGCGTAATAATACGAGGAGCACTACGTCCGCGCACTAACACCTAAAGACTTTTCTCCCGCTCACTACAAGTCACGCTGCTTCTATTGACGGAAGTGAGCGGGGGAGAAGTCTTTAGGTGTTAGTGCGCGGACGTAGTGCTCCTCGTATTATTACGCCTCACAATATAGTACCCCTTTTTATCCGCTGAGAAAATCGACATGTTACATTTCTGTGTTACTATACTTTGTAGTGTAACACGTCACGTAACTGTATTTAAATAGGGAAAACGTGGAAGAGTTTGGTAGCTTCTAACGGGAGCTGATTTGGAACTATACAGTATGTGGAGGAGGCTGCGTTTGTGCTCCGTTTGCATGACAGAGCGCACGGACAAAGACCAGACAGGTACATATCAACTAGTGTAAGGTAAGGTAAGAACATATGTCAGTATGTAAAAACGGTGGCCTATTCCTTTAAGCAACAAATTTGCTTAAAGACTTAATAATAATAACACCATACTCGGTAGTGGTAAGATCGGTAGGAGTGGGCGATTTAGCGAAAGCGATTTTCTTTTACCCAGATAACAATTCAAATTTGATGATGACGATCACAAATCATGTGTTTATTGCCCTGTAGACGCAGCTAAAGCCATCAGCTCCTTTTGAAAGTTACTATGACTGCTTAAATATTTCGGTCCCTCACTCAGACTTTTAACAATACCGAACAGCAGAGCGGCCAAAGTACGCATCTGTATTCGAGTATAGAGCTGCATTGAACATAAAAACCCCTGAATCACCCTTTGACCAGCATAAACCACACAGTCACACACCACGTCCACACTGGTCAGGTGGGTTAAGTGTCATGACTAAGGAGCAGGACAGTCTGCCGCAGCCGTAGTCGGGGTTCAAACCGCTGACCGTTGATGATCTGGGGAGGAACACTAACCCACGGAAAAATGACCTTTTAACTCTACTTCACCTGCAGTTTATTTGCACTGACATACGTATAGACCAGTGTTGTTCAACTAGTGGGTCGGGACTCTAAAGTGGGTAAAATGACTGTTATATGATTATTTCTTTTATCATGGTTTCAGATTTTTAGGCTTATTAACAACAATGTGTAAGAAAAATACACTATTCTATTTTGGGTCCCAACACTAGGGCTGAACGATATGGACAAAACTTCACATCTCGATATTCATGCCAGATATCTCGATATCGATACGATATAACTATGGGTTAGGTGAAAACTAAGCATTTTTCAGAAAAAATAAAATCATAATACAAAATAGTGCAGTTTTATTGATGAAAATCTATACCGTTTATATATTGTTTTTTTTATTTTAATATTTAGAATTTTCATATCATATAAATATGATAACGACATATTTTTCTTTTGCGATATTGGTATCTTGAATGTTCATATCTCGATATCGATACGATAACGATATATCATTCAGCCCTACCCAACACCATACCAGTTGAGAACTGGTATAGACGACAGTGACTGAACTTTAATCTATAGCTCTTTAAAATGTTATATGAACACTACCAATTGTTTTAGTTGGTACAGTGGCGTTTTTTTTCTTCAGTGCCGCACAGTGGAGCCGTCACAACAGGCGCTACAGGAAACAAAAAAAAGGACAAACAAGGGGGTATCTGGGCAAGACTCACAATGGTGAAAGACTGTTGTGGAGCAGGATGAGGAGGAAGGAAGTGCTAACCAGTGGAGGACAAAAACCAGGAGGCGCTGCACCGTTTCAGAGGAGCACTGAAGGCAGCACTCCGGTTACCCCGACCTCCGAAAACATGCTAGTCAGGTTGGCCCACGATGGCGGCTCAGTCGCAGCAGCTCAGGACTAACCCAACACCTGAACCTAATTTTGTTGTACAATTGTACAATGACAAATAAAGCACTTATTTACTTACTATATTGGTAGGATATCACTTTATCATCAGGCTTCAACATCTAGAACTTATTATTTCAACATAATGTCCATCTCAGTTGATATAATCTATAACAACTACAACAGCAACGAAATTATTTGGAATTTGTTCTAAACATGAAATCGTTGCAAAGATACATTAACTCCTCAAACTCATTTGGCCTATTTATAAATTACTTTGCCTGAAATGCATACAAATAATGATTGCTTGCCTGACAGAGCCCAAGTCTCTGTGCTTCAGCTTTATATTTCACATTGTTGTAATCCAAGTGAAAGTTTGTAACAACAATTATTCAGCCCTTATTCCAAAAAGTATTGAGTGAAGCAACACTATTAAATCTATAGAGGTCTCTCGTCTTCCCCTTAACACACTACAACAAGCAGCACAGGCCTGAGTGAATACAGGGGGGGTCTTTTGACCTTGGTATCTGGTAGGAGCCGGTGGTTTAAGTCACAAACGAGGCACTAATTATCTGTGCTCACACCCATTTGTAAACACGCATGTGAAAAGTTTAGGTGCCGGGCGGCCTGCGCACAGCACACCCATTGTCCCGGCCTTTGCGCACAAAGATATCAGAGGAGAGCATCCCCAGCCATGTGAGTGCCCCCCGAGGGAGACCTGATTCGGCACCCAGCTCCTTAACCCCCCTCACACACTCGCATGGATATTAACCCACCCCCATCATGCCTGCCGCCGACAGCCCAGTCTGAAGGCTAACAAACAGCGCCGTAACGCAGACAGACAGACAGACAGACAGACAGCGGTAAGGCTATGCTCTGGTGTGGGGCGGGGGGTGGGGCAGTAAAAGCTAAAAGGGTCCTCTATGGTAACACGGGGCATTATAAGCCAATTAGGAGTGCCGCCCGAGTGACTGACAAGACACTGAAGAAAGGACAAGTGTCAGGATGCAGCTTGGCGAGTTTGGTCCGAAGCCTCTCTATAGCATTTAGCGCCATAACCACTGAAGTCAGAGTTTCCCAGTCTTTAGTCTTCTGCGCAAACTTAGCACAACTTGCCAGACTGTACTAAAATACATTCAGTGTAGACCTATTGTTGTTAAGTTCTAGTTCAGTCGTCTTTTAGCCTCTGCCTTAGTCGTAGTTCGCTCGTTTTGTCCTACGAAAAAAACAACAACAAATATCCAACGCTATGTATATGTCAGAGTGTTCCTGAGGAAATCCTCCCCACATATCCAAGCTTGGCACTGGCCCAAAGATTAAAACTAGCTTGTAATCCTCGCGGCAGAACTCCTCGTTGTACTGTGGTTGGCTGGCAATGCTCACAGTTCTCCGATTGGCTAATGGCTAAAAAAAGTAATCGATGCTCATACTGTATATTGGTTTGGCCCCCTATTGGTCAAAGTTACCCAAACTCAAAGCTCAATAGACCACAGAATTGGGATGGTGTGCAGGGCTAAAAAAACTACTAGATAAAGGGGTGCCAATATGTTACACGTAAACCGTCAGGGTTAGGCATCCACACCATCCCCTCCCTCGAAGGTCCACCTCCTACACACGAAGGCATTCAAAAGATCTCTTTGTCTTTCTGCCGTGCTAGAGAAACACAGCAAAAAGTGAGGAGAGGGGAAAAAGGGAGAGTGCTTAGACGAAGAAAAAGAACAGCCAGCGAGGGAGCTAGAGAGAGAGAGAGAGAGAGCACAGGGAAGGCAGGAGGAGGACAGGGAAGGGAGGCTGCGAGGGAAAAGAGGGGGTCGTGGAGAGGAGTGTAAAACAAGGAAGTGCACAAAACGCGGACCAGGCAGAGCGGATCTGGAGCGGGGACTAAAGAGACAGAGGTGCAGACAGACAGGCTCCAGCACCGCTCTGAACCCGTTTGATCCAGTTCGTCTCGCCAGGCGTTCCTCGAGATGCATTCCTGTGGCTGGCTGTGCGCAGGGGGAGAGAGAGAGAGAGAAAGAGTGGTGGTGGTGGTGGGGGGTTGGGGGGTGGAGCGAGGGGTGAGACAGGAGAGGAGAATCACTGGGAGAGGATTCAGCAGTGAAAACAGCGCAGGGACAGAGCGGAAAGGTACCTGCAAGAAACGTGTGGCCAGACCAATGTTTATAGAGGCCGTGTTAATGGATTTTGGTTACTTGACTGGAACTTTATGTGCGCCACAGTTGAAAAGTCAAAAGTTTTGACCTAACAATAACTTTTCAGCACGACTTTGCACACAATTAACTATTGTGTTAGTACAGTGGTTCTCAAACTGTGTTGGTACTTGGGCTTCTTCAGGTGGTACTCAGGATCAGTCGTAATATTAGACTTTAGTCCAGTTTCGCCTCCTGTGCAGCGCGTTTTTAAAGCTTTTCATGTGTGCTTTTGACACGACAGCGGCCGACGCTGGAGTTGGAATTGTTGAACATTTTGGAGAAATTCGCGAGCGTCGACCAATCAGGAGCTTTCCCCAACAGTGACGTGCGTTGGAGCTGAGCGAGCCGTCGCCGGCCCGCAGGTGTAAACAGTCAGAGTCACGCAGGTTAGCTTCATCGTGTTGTGACTTTTACAAAGACACACATCAGTGTTTCATTTACCTAAACACCCAGGATTAAAAGCGGCGACAAGAAAACGTATTTGAGTGGCTGGATCTGCGCTGTTCATTTTTACGTTTATTGCTCACATTTTATCTACAACGGGCCGTAGTTGATCTGTTTTCTCCCGGAGCTAGCTGCGCATAGAAATAATTATGCTATGCTAGCCGCTTAGCAGCAAACAGATAGCTTGCATTGACCGCATGAAAACAAGTATTATGCACGTCAATAAAGCCCTTAAAGGACCTGTATCATGCTATTTTAAGCCATTCCAAAGTAAAGTATCGGCATTTATATGATATATTGTACCTCTACCACTACGGAGCACTCATTTTTGTGATAAATATTAGTATTTTCTGGAGGTATTTTTCCAACCCGGAAGACAAAACGCTTGGATTCAGTTAACTCCGCCCCCTCTCGCCGCTCATACAACTTTAACAGTAGTAGAAATATATATATCACAGCAAAAAGTGAAGTTATTTCATGATGCTGTTATAAGGAGTTAACATGTGCAACACAGCTTCATGGCTAAATGGCTAACACACACGCTAACACACACGCTAACATGCATTTTGATCGACTCACCACTCTGATGTTTCCAGTATGGGACTTGCGCTGGTTATAAAAGTTAATCCACTTTGATTCTGGCCAAGGTTCATCAAGCATCCATCAGCGACAGGCTCAGACAAACACTATTGTGGCTGATAGTCGCTGAATCCCGGAGGGAAATGCCAACTTCTATGGCCTCTTCTTTAGGAAGGTTGAATAAAGTCCAGTCTTCGCAGCCAAACGCGGTTTTCTCCGTGACATTATCGTGAGGTAAGAAAAAAAGAACAGGTGTCCAGACTCCAGAGTAGGTTAGAAAAAGCTCCCTCTTCACAACTTTCGGTGCAACATGACATGACCATCTGTTCAGACCGTTCGGACACTCAGGAGGAGCGTTTGTTTTCGGTACAGGGGCAGTGCAGCGTCAGGCACTTCCTTTTTTTTTTTTTTTTTTTCCCTTTTTTTTTTTTATTTATTTTTTCTTACGACAGAAATAATGAAAAAAACTGTTTTACAAATAAAAATCATGCCGTAAGGCATTAGATTACAGACGTCGAGCACTTCCGTTCCGCTGTGACGACACAACTGAACATGCCAGTCGTTTACCAGGAGAGGGCGGATCAGCTGCTCAGAGAGCAGGATTCAGGAGGATTACTGAGAACTGCGTGAATGAAGCCACAAACCACTCTGGGGGTGTTTTTGATAAGGAAATAGCATAACAACATGGTTAAAAGCTCCAAAAAGTCGATTTTGCATGATATAGGACCTTTAATTACACAGAACAGCCTTTATGATGGTCACAAACTGAGCTGGACTTGACACATTTGTGGTTTATTGCACACTTTTTTTTTTATCAACAATAAGCTGTAAGCTAACCGGGCTAACCTAGCCTATAGCCACTTGCCGCCAATGTAAGTAAGTAGTAGCGGCACCATCTCTGTCCCTGTCCCTGGGAGAGAAGTTGGGGGAATCGCTTGTGAAATTAACAGGAGTCCGACTTTCAACTTACCCAGAGATTCACCACCATTCCTCCTCTCCAACTGCACCTTCAGCTAACTAGCTAGGCTAGCAATAAGTAGCTAGCCTTGTTGCTACTAGCCTAGCCACATGGCCTGGAATCACAACAAACGTTGCCAAGCAACCAGCAAACTTTTGGGAACTATTTGCAGCGAGTGTTCAGTTGGCAAATAGCCGTATAATAAGCGGGATAATGTATAGACCACTGGTCTACATCGGGAAAATAAGTACCTTAAGTGCGAAACCAGACCGGTTCTCCTGTCGGTACTTATTTTCCCAATAATGACCCGCGTTCTATACATTATCTTAAAAAAGAAATTGAAACTAAGTAGAATTTCAATATTAATTTCAAAGGAAAGTCCGTTTTAAATGTGTTTTTCAGTAAAAGGTTTCATTTTGAGAGTATTTTAGCTTCATTTTGAACACAACACACTATTAAATACTGAATAATCTTAGTTTTGGTTGGTCACTTTGTAATAATATTGGTAAGATCTTCGAGGTAGGGGGTACTCGGAGTATAAATGAACACCTCAAAAAGGCTGGGAACCACTGGCCAACAAAAATACATGCTGACATTGACGTCGTTTCAAACTGCTTTTTTGTAACACACAGTTTTATTGTTAAATCAAAGTTAGACATAAAAGATTATTTGCAAAACCTAGTGTTCTCACAGTCACACCCCTAAAAAGGAGAGAGGCAAAAACAGCCCAACCCAAAGTGACAACACAACTAATTATTTAAGAGACACCATTGTGCTGTACTGCAGTGCTAAAGTGGCCATTACCCCTGATAAGAAAACATATTGTCTCCGCATTGAAAATATGCTTCAGGTCGGGACATCTTTAGCAGCATCCTTCAGCCTGTAGGAGGTGCCACAGTGTCTGGGCATCTCAAACAGGAGTGTTACAACTGGCGCATGACCACGAGTGGAGATTTCCTAGTGTTTTGTGGCCAATAAATTAACCTCTAATAAAAATGTGCTCGCTGCTAATGCGACGCTATGAGCGGCCTGTTGCGGAGGAAGCGGCACTGCTTTGAACAGAGGAAGTGAGCCGGGGTGAAGGGAGTGCGGCTTTTTTTGATCAGATTTCAACGTCCAAACAAGCGCTGCAGCTGCCTCCTCCAAGCCCCAAAACACCGGGAACTATCACTATACAAGAGCTTTACAGCACACTGGGAAGATACGGCACTTTGCAGAGGCACATGTGCATTATGTATAAAACGTATGTGGAGCGGGAGGTCAGAAACTACAAAAAGTGAATTGAAATATGAATAATCCTTGCAAAATAAACACGCTTTTTTATTTCCTTGGGTCCCATTGCCTTCCATTTTTTAGCCATGAAAGTCAGAGGAAGTTGAGTCTAACTTAACTGCTAGCTGCTGCCCTAACTTGTTTATAGCGCTCAGAATACCACACATTCAAATATTTCCTCATTACTACTCTGATTTATAATTTGAACTAGAAATCGTTGCAATGGCTGCGCCATTGCGATTGACTGCGGAATAGATCTAATGCAGAAGTTACCTGAAAAATCCTTGAAACTGTTGAAACCTTGAAGCTCCTGAAATCCTTGAAACTGTTGAAACATTGAAGCTCCTGAAATCCTTGAAACTGTTGAAACCTTGAAGCTCCTGAAATCCTTGAAACTGTTGAAACCTTGAAACTACTCCTGAAATCCTTGAAACTTTGAAACTCTTAAAATCCTTGAAACTTTTGAAACCTTAAAACTCCTAAAAATCATTGAAACTCCTGAAGTCCTTAAAACTCCTGAAATCCTTGAAACTGTTGAAACCTTGAAGCTCCTAAAAATCCTTGAAACTCCCAAAATCCTTGAAACTTTTGAAACCTTGAAACTCCTACAATCATTGAAACTCCTGAAATCCTTGAAACTGTTGAAACCTTGAAACTCCTCCTGAAATCCTTGAAACCTTGAAACTCCTGAAATTCATTAAACTGATTAAACACTTTAAACAGTTGAAATCCTTTAACTTCTTGAAAATTGTCCTATGAACTTTAAATTCCACACACCACTGAAATTCTTTGGTTCCGGTATTTTTGGTAACTTGGTCTGGACTTGGTCTGGCTTCTGTGGTTTACCTGGAAATGGTTTTGGTTCCGGTAACTATGGAAACCTGGTCTGGGCTTGGTCTGGGTCTTGGTTCAGGTCTGGCTCTGGGTCTTGGTCTGGCTCTTGGACTTGCCTTCCTTCTGTGGATTACCTGGATATGGTTTTGGTTCCAGTAACTATGGTAACTTGATCTGGACTTTGCATGGCTTCTGGGGTTCGCCTCGATCTAGTTTTGGTTCCGGTAACTATGGCAACTTGGTCTGGGACTTTGTCTGGGTCTTGGTTTGGGTCTTGGTTCAGGTCTAGATTCAGGTCTTGGTCTGGGACTTGGTTAGGGTCTTGGTTCTGGTCTTGGTCTGGGTCTTGGTTCGGGTTTTGGTCCTGGACTTAGTTTGGGTCTTGGTCGGGGACTTGGTTCGGGTCTTAGGCCGAATCTTGTTTCGGGTAGCTATGGTAACCTCATCAGGACTTGGCCTGGCTTCTGTGGTTTACCTTGATCTGGTTTTGGTTCGAGTAACTATGGTAACCTGGTCTGGACTTTGTCTGGCTTCTGTGGTTTACCTGAATATGGTTTTGGTTCCGGTAACTATGGTAACCTGGTTTGGAATTGGCCTGGCTTCTCTGGTTTACCTTGATCTGGTTTTGGTTCCAGTAACTATGGTAACTTGGTCTGGACTCGGCCTGGTTTCTATAGTTTACCTTGATCTGGTTTTGGTTCCGGTAACTATGGTAACCTGGTCTGGACTTGGCCTGGCTTCTGTGGTTTACCTTGATCTGGTTTCGGTTCCGGTAACTATGGTAACCTCGTCAGGACTCGGTCTGGCTTCTGCTGTTTACCTAGAAATGGTTTCGGTTCCGGTAACTATGGAAACCTGGTCTGGACTTTGTCTGGCTTCTCTGGTTTACCTGAATATGGTTTTGGTTCCGGTAACTATGGTAACCTGGTCTGGGCTCGGCCTGGTTTCTATAGTTTACCTTGATCTGGTTTCGGTTCCGGTTACTATGGTAACCTCGTCAGGACTCGGTCTGGCTTCTGTGGTTTACCTGGAAATGGTTTCGGTTCCGGTAACTATGGAAACTTGGTCTGGACTTTGTCTGGCTTCTCTGGTTTACCTGAATATGGTTTTGGTTTCGGTAACTATGGTAACCTGGTCTGGGCTCGGCCTGGTTTCTATAGTTTACCTGGAAATGATTTTGGTTCCGGTAACTATGGAAACCTGGTCTGGACTTTGTCTGGCTTCTCTGGTTTACCTGAATATGGTTTTGGTTCCGGTAACTATGGTAACCTGGTCTGGACTTTGTCTGGCTTCTCTGGTTTACCTTGATCGGGTTTTGGTTCCGGTAACTATGGTAACCTGGTCAGGACCAAGGCCTGCTTTCTGTAGTTTACCGGGATATGGTTTTGGTTCCGGTAACTATGGTAACCTGGTCTAGACTTGGCCTTACTTCTGTGGTTTACCTGGATATGGTTTTGGTTCCGGTAACTATGGCAACTTGGTCTGGGACTTTGTCTGTGTCTTGGTTTGGGTCTTGGTTCAGGTCTTGATTCAGCTTTTGGTCTGGGACTTGGTTAGGGTCTTGGTTCGGGCCTCGGTCTAGGTCTTGGTCCGCTGAAGACCTTAAATCTGCTGAAGTCCTTGAAACCGCTCAAGTCCTTGAAACCGCTCAAGTCCTTGAAGCCGCTGAAGTCCTTGAACCCGCTGAAGTCCTTGAAACCGCAGAAGTCCTTGAAACCGCAGAAGTCCTTGAAACCGCTGAGGTCCTTGAAACCGCTGAAGTCCTTGAATCTGCAGAAGTCCTTGAAACCGCTGAAGACCTTGAAACCGCTGAAGACCTTGAAACCGCTGAAGTCCTTGAAACCGCTGAAGTCCTTGAAACCGCTGAAGTCCTTGAAACCGCTGAAGTCCTTGAAACCGCTGAAGTCCTTGAAACCGCTGAAGTCCTTGAAACCGCTGAAGTCCTTAAAACCGCTTAAGTCCTTAAAACCGCTTAAGTCCTTAAAACCGCTTAAGTCCTTGAAACCGCTGAAGTCCTTGAAACCGCTGAAGTCCTTGAAACCGCTGAAGTCCTTGAAACTGTTGAAACCTTGAAACTGTTGAAGTCCTTGAATCTGCAGAAGTCCTTGAAACCGCTGAAGACCTTGAAACCGCTGAAGTCCTTGAAACCGCTGAAGTCCTTGAAACCGCTGAAGTCCTTAAAACCGCTTAAGTCCTTAAAACCGCTTAAGTCCTTAAAACCGCTTAAGTCCTTGAAACCGCTGAAGTCCTTGAAACCGCTGAAGTCCTTGAAACTGTTGAAGTCCTTGAATCTGCAGAAGTCCTTGAAACCGCTGAAGACCTTGAAACCGCTGAAGTCCTTGAAACCGCTGAAGTCCTTGAATCTGCAGAAGTCCTTGAAACCGCTGAAGTCCTTGAAACCGCTGAAGTCCTTGAAACTGTTGAAACCTTGAAACTGTTGAAGTCCTTGAATCTGCAGAAGTCCTTGAAACCGCAGAAGTCCTTGAACCCGCTGAAGTCCTTGAACCCGCTGAAGTCCTTGAAACCGCTGAAGTCCTTGAAACCGCTGAAGTCCTTGAAACCGCTGAAGTCCTTGAAACCGCTGAAGTCCTTGAAACTGTTGAAACCTTGAAACTGTTGAAGTCCTTGAAACTGTTGAATCCTTGAAACTGTTGAAGTCCTTGAAACTGTTGAATCCTTGAAACTGTTGAAATGTATGAAAGACCTGAAGTCCTATTAAATTGCATGGGCCTATTAAAATGCATGGAAGAATTCTCAATGCAAATTAATGGCAGAATTCCCAAGCCCGTAGAAAAAAACTGGAAAACCGCAGAACTCAAATTTTTTCTGAAAACTCACAAGTTGTGGAAGCTGAACATGTACAAACTGCAGAAATTGCAGAAAATGTTGAAAAAATCGCTGAAAACCATGAATTTGCGGAAGCCCCATTATAAGTCAATGGGAAAAATCGGTTGAATATCGGCCGATTGCGGAAAAACCGGAAATCGCTGAATTCCCAAAAGTAATAGCAGGATTCCTGCAAACATGCGGAACGTTTGATGTATAACTTGTGGAAATCGCTGAAACTGTGAAAGCTGTGAAAGCTGCAGAAAATCAGGAAAAAAATACTATAATAATAAAGAACGTGTAAACCAATTATTGACTGCGGAAAGTTCCGCAGTCAATCAATTACAGGTCGACAGAAGTGTGCACGTATTGTTTTGCAAACTGTAAAAGGAACAAGAACCGCTGAGGCTGTTTGAGGATTGTCCAGAATAGAAAAGTGGCACAGCAGATGGCTCAGTGGAGACAACTGTCCGACGCACTTTGAACTTTAGCGGCATTTGCATACAGCCCTCTACATGCAAATAATACAAGCAAGAACAAATTACTTTCCCTATGTAGCGCATTAGAGAGTCCCCAGGTTAGGTTTGCCGCAAAGACTCTTACAACAGTCTAACCTCTATATCTATTGTGGTTTCCAACTTTCATGTAAACCTTGGACCTTATGGATTGAGATCTCCCTCCCTCGCGGCTGGAGCTGATTATTTAGACAGTGAACAACAAAAACGTTCATCCCATTATCAAAAAACAAGACGTTGTGTTCAAAATGAAGCTAAAATTTGAGAGCGCAAGGTTTAACACCAGGGTAATGCTACAATGCTACGACAACTAGCCTTCCTGTTTACAATGAATCAACAATGCTTTATAATCAAATGCGCGGCACACATTGGGACTTTTTTCTCTGCTAACAATATAAAAATTTTTTTTTTTTTTGAGGAAAAACAATATGCATGCCATGTCAAGGGCACATGGATTCCTCCCTAGCATTGAGCGACGCCTAACTGAAGCTTGTTCATGCTAGCAGTTTTCCTGGGTTTTTGGAGCCAGCTTCATTATTTAGAATAGGGCAGAAGTAGGGTTGGGCGATGTCCCCTTAATTGGCAGTATTATGATGTTTACAGTGAACCATCTATAAGCATTTTTTAAAGACATTTACATAGCCTGTATAGTATAGGCTGCATATTATTCATGTTAGGAAAAATGTGAGATTGCAGGATACATGGATCTAAACTAAACATGATCCGAACAGAGTCATGGAATACGAATTTTGCAACAGAAATGTCTTAAAACTCGTGCGTAAAGTCTCAGAGAACGACTTATTCAGAGTGTCATCTGCTCCTCAATAACAAGGCTCGACATGACTGAAAGGTTCCAATGTAAAGTCCATTAAGGGACTTCCGGAGCCTGCCTCCCTTTCCTTAGGGCTTCCGGAAGAGGGATTCTATAATTAGTCCACTGATCTGAGTCTATGGTGCACGTGTACCTCTGATTGGTTTATGCAGATCTACAATCCCGACACAAAATCCAGCACAGAGACATAAACACTGGAACTGTGCCCAGTAGTTTAACAGCTAGACAGTGAGATGCCACGGTCTACGTATA
Source organism: Proterorhinus semilunaris (assembly GCA_021464625.1). Lineage (NCBI taxonomy): Eukaryota > Metazoa > Chordata > Actinopteri > Gobiiformes > Gobiidae > Proterorhinus > Proterorhinus semilunaris. The sequence continues at coordinate 10,673,083 of CM038349.1, forward strand.
GCACTTGTTAGCTTTGGGTGCTAGAAACGCAGAAGCCATTGACCACTGACAGTCTCCACGTTTTGCCAGAGGAGTCGGTGCAGGAGAGCGGGGCTGGAGGTGCGTTCCAGGGCTGCATGATACACGGAGGGGGGGAGCGTGGGCAGCTCAGTGTCTGATCATGTTAGCATTCAGTGTAATGTGTCACTGACCTGATGCGTCGTTGTGTGTGTAGGTGGGCGGAGGAAATGAAAGCAGATCTATGGAGCGTTTGACCTTCATTGTCCATGTGGGTAATGTTGGGAGTAAGCAGCTCTTGCTCTACACCCGGAAAATGTCCACGGGCTGCAGCGGACGAGGATGCTACAGCTACCAGGAAATACAATTCAGCCGTTTCATAGAATATGATTAGTGACCTGCTTTGCAAATCCTTAGCCCACAATATTTTCAGGTTGATTTTGAATGGTAGACCTGTCATTTTGAAATATTGTATACAATAGGTTTATGCCAGTTCCATTCAGTGCATTACATGGCGTAGTTATTGAATCACTATACAGGTTGCATATTGGTTCTGAATCTGTTAAATCAGTCTGTAATAATAAGCTGTGCAATATTGCGACAGTAATTTGTTTTTTCAGCTAATTGTGTCAAAACAAGACTTTAAAAAAAACCCACAAAATCATGGAACTACATTAGGAAAATGAGCTCAGCATTTTCACTTTTATTTAAGGAGTTCGTACAAATGGGATGATTTCAATCAGGTGAGAGAGTTCCGTGATTTTGCAATATGTTGTGGCTTTTTGCAATACAATGTTTTTTGCAATATAAAAATGTGGAGCCTCTATAATAAAGCTGAAGTCCTATTATGCCGTACATTTCGTCTAATAAGTGTGGCAAGCTTTTCTCAAACACCTACAACGTAGTCATTATTCATTCACTTCCCACTTCCGAAGCTGCCCTGAACCTGAACTGATGAAGGGAGGCTGCCACGCACTCGCACACTACAATCATATGGCGGGTAAAGTGTCTTGCACGGCGACACCATGACAGCCTGCACCTGCCGAACCACAGACCTTAGGATTAGTGGACAAATGTTCTAAACATTAAGCCACTGTCGCATCTGTTCTGATAACTGAATGTATTTATATTCATTTATCAGAGTGGTTTTGCAAAGAATGAATAGGAGATTACAGGTTGTATTGACATTATCAGTGTAAGTCTCGCTTTAACTCCTCTTCTGAGAAATAAAATGCATTCAAGTTAATAATGGATGATTCTTTCTGGCAAACGCCCTGAGAAGAGCCAAACATCGTGTAAAACATCTTTTGAGTATGCACCGTTTTATTAAAATGTGATCTTTACCATTGCAACTTAAAGCCTTAGGTTCTGTCTAAGTGTAAAAAGCAAGCACTTCCCACTTCTAAACCAACACCCGCGACAGAGTGTTATGAAAGTTCTGCTGTAGCTGGTGGGTGAACTGACGCCGGCAGCCCTTTAGAAGATCAGATGATCAGGAAGCAAAAAAACCCACTGTTACATAAGCCCAGTCCGAGGCAGTCCGCTCAATAATGGTGACTTTGTAATGCGTGTACCCCCGGCTAACAAGTGACTCAGGTGTTGTGGGGGGGATTAAGGCCGTGTGCGTCCCTACTACAGGTGGACACTCTATATACGCTGCAGTAGCGGCGGCTGGCGCTGTAATGCCGCGAGTGTGTGGACCAGTGTCTTTAGTAGACTTGCGGTAATCCTCTTAGCGTATGCTGCTTGAAGCTCGGAGCGCATTATGTAACCCCTCTAATCCAGCGCCGCATCAAGACAGACAGCGAAAGACCACAACCTCTCCTTGGCGAAAAACTCGGGAGGGCTCTATTTGTTAAAAGGATCACGTGAGCAAAATGGGCCTAAACGGCAGCGCGCGCCCCGCACCGAAACGCCCACCGACGGCTGCGTTTCCCCCCCCCCCGAGCAGATTCTCGATAACCTGAACCACAACGAGGAGGGAAAAAAAAAAAAAGGAAAAAAAAGGGTGAAAAGGATATCCGAGTCCATCCCTCAACCTCTTCATCCCGTTGCCAGGGAAACAGCGGCCATCTTGAAGTGCCCCATCGGTCTCGGGTGCACATCACAAGCCAGTCGTGAATGAGGAATGACAGAGGGAGAGAGAGGGAGGTGGGGGAGCATCGCGAGGGCAAAGGAAAAAAAGAGATACAGGATGGACAGCGAAGCTCGGGGGGAAAAGGATGATAATAAATGCAAGACAATCTACGCTTTATAAAAGGACAGCTTTAACTTTCCACCTATATTTAAACACCAGTAAACTCAGTAGTATGTTTTCCCAAGTCAAAGTTCTTTAATATTTATCGTCATCTGAACAATTTCCCCCAAAAGAGCATCACCCAAAATAGTCTAAAAATGGCTGTTTTTTCATTAAAGCAGCAGAAGGCAGGGCCCAATCTGTCCAAACAGTCTTTGCCAATTTCTGGCACTAATATGTTTTTCAGAGCTGCTTGGTGCACGAGGTGTCTGAACCAGATTTTCGTGCTCACATTGTTCAAACGCCGTGAACCACAGACACCGATCGTTACGAAGTTTTGAGGACGCGGTTTCTTGGCAGAGTAAATGAGTCTGATAACCTCCGCCGGTGCAGGGTCTAAACGGGTTTGGGAAACAATCATTGTAAGTCTGTTCTTTGAAACTCGGTGAGAGAGACTCGTTCTCAGGTCACGTTAAAACAGAACGCTACTGAAGTCTCATTCGCTCTAAAGATTGTCTGTGCACATGAAGGCTCCTCTCGGGGTCTTTTCGACGTCAACTTGAACTTCACCACCTCCTTTTATTGCTTTTGGCGTCTTTCTCTCCCGCTTGTCATGCTACGACTGACAAAGCCGTCTCAATTTTGGCACCGTGCATATCTCCGCAAGGCTTACATCAACTCTTCCACAAGTCCTGCGCACCGTGTGAATGCTTCTATATTACAATGCAGGTATTACCAAACACCAGGCACGTTCTCATTCATACTGGCATCCAAAAGCATCGATTTGCAGTTTCAAACATAAATGAATTGGGCGTCGCTATATAGTTTGAGTAATAGCGACATTTATTAGGCTTTTTGCATATATGAATAAACCTGAAACTCAATATTATTTACTGTAAACCTTTTCCGTGTAACTATGCAGCGCAGCCACAGTTATCAGACAATACTTCTGCCCAGTTTCGTCACAAAACTGCACTACAGCCCCGTGACCCATCGTGATTACTCGGACCTGGGCTGATTAGGATTCAAAAGAGCCACACCACTTCAGTCAATAGGGTTCAGCGGCCTGGTCATGTTTCTTTAGGCGAGACCACAGTGTTTAGGGACAACAGTGGCGACCTGCGGCTGGAGAGGAAGAGGCCGATTAGCTCTTACAACGATACCGAACGATATGTAGAATGCTAAGTGCGCATAATGCTAAAAATAAACAGTGTTGTACGGTCATAATCACTAAGCCTATTGGTACTGTTCTGTAGTATGCAGATATACAGTAATTAAATATACACCAATCCAGCATTTTTGCTTTCGCTAGGGAAACTTGGGGTTTGAGTATCAATATTAACCGATACCAAGAGACTTCCTTAAAGGTGTATTATGCAACTTTTTAACGCGAAAGTTGATTTTAGTGTGTGTGACCTAGTAGTGACCCAGTGGCTGTATGAGTGGTCAGCATGGCGCCTTTAGTTTCCATCACCGTGGTGTCTAGGACGCTCCGGGACCAATTGTTTGGAGGGTTTTCACTAATGACAGACTCTCTCACCAGAAAACCTACAAAACAATTGATCCTGGAGCGTTGTAGAGACCACCGTGATGGAAAGTAAAGGCGGCCAGCTGATCACTCATAAAGCCATATAGGTCACATATAGGTCAAATATGCACAGATAGCAACTTTTATTTTCACATAAAAAGTTGCATTGTGCACCTTTAAAAGTATCTTTCTCTGAGTGAAAAAGTGAATGGTCCTATTTACGTTTTACTGGATCACTGGACTCTTCTACTCTAAATATCCTTTGTTACATGACAGACTTTGAGATTATATTAATATCAACAAAGTAATCTCATCATTACAAATATGCTAGATCAGTTATTTCACAAACTAAAATACAAACACTTGGCCGGTTCTTTACTTTAGGGGATCCAATCATAGTTTTGGTCCCTGCCTTGATTAGTTGCAGCTAGCATTAGCATGCCGTTGCTAGCCGTGGCCTTTTGCGCGGCGATCACAACTACTAAAACTAACTCAATGCTTGAATTCTCCTTGCTCTGCCGTTCAAAATGACAGCAGTCCCATCTTCACTTATATTTGGTTGGTGAAAGCTGTGTTTTTAAAACTGTGAGAGCCAAAACAGGTATCGGTCCATTATGGGATACAGAGCCGATGTCATATTTTTTCCAGTATACCAGTATCGGATATCGGTGCATCCCTAGATATAATTATCTACTTTAAAAAGGGACTATACGGAGTTTAAACATTTACAAATGAATTATTTTCCTCCCCCTACACGTACTAGCCATGTCCTAGTGTGTAGAATGTGTAAAATCCTGCACAGTCTCTCAAAAAAATTGTTAATTTGGGTCCAAATTGCCGTCATGCACGAGCTTAATATAGAGACTGCAGTTACGCGCAAGACCTGAGGTGGCAGTAGTGAGTATACAATGACCAACTTGCATCTAGTCCCTTTAAGCAAGTTGCTAAAGCTTTGAATAAAGTATGACCCCTCTGGCATCGGCGGCGCACTCTCCTTCATATCAATGGACACATGAGCAACATTTTGGAACTTGTGTTGTGTAGTAGTAGTTTGGAGCAGTACTCGTAGCAGGTAAGCAAGTAAACATATTTTCAAAGTTCACTATCCGAGGGCAATAATATATTGAAGATGGACTTCAACAACATATTTGATGAGTTGCATAACGAGTGGAGCTCCATCTTTGATATTTAAAAGACATGCCAACCTTCAGTCTCCTTAAGCAGAGACTTCATTGTACTTCATCTCGCTGTCATTCCTCTCCATGGATTTCTCTTATTAAAAATATTCCGAAACCCCCATCGTCATCCCTCGCCCCTCCTTCGCCATTTCTCTTTCAGGGGCCCCGAGTCTGCTCTTTTTAAACATTTTTCTCAGAATATTTGTCATCTTAAAGAGCACTAATTACAGGCTTAACCATGCGGGCAACTGTGGCGTACATACACAGACACACTCCCACCCGCCCAACTCACTCGGCAAAGTGAACATAATTAAAGAGTGGAGGAGGCTCTGAATGAGTGGGAGCAGAGGAGGGGCAGAGCTGGAGATTACAGACATCACAAAGTTTGTGTTCGGGGTTCAGCGCCGAAACTTAACACGGTTTAAAACACTTTCCTTTTCTCTCAGAGACACGACTGCCCCACATCGTCTGAATAGGATTGATTAACTACGATTAGAAGAGGTTGGCTTGACTTTTTGGGAAGATTTTCAACGTGTCAAAAGAATGTGGTGGCAAAAACGGACAGTAACTTTGTGCTATAGACAGTAATTAAACGGAAATACTTTTTCCCATCATCAGTAAGTTGAGGTGAAAAAAAATCAACCCAAGTCCACGACCATTCATTAAATGGCGAATAGCAATTACAGAGGCAACTCTACTGGGTTCAGGACACAGTACGTCCTTCACTCTACTCTGCACTTGTACAGTTTCCATTACACGTAGCACACTGCAGTAGTGAGCGGTCGGTACTACAGAGGAAACACGATACAGGGCGGCACGGTAATGCAGCGGTTAGCGCCCGTGCTTCACAGCTAGAAGGTCCCAGATTCGATCTCCGGCCGGACTGGACTTTTCTGGCGGCATTGAATAATGGGTCAAATGCAGAGAACGAATTTCCCTACAGAGATCAATAAAGTATGCCTTCACCTTACCTTGACCTTATGCACGGACCACTGCACAATGATGAAGAATGTTAAAGCCAGGGAAAGTCTGTGGGCTGCCAAAACTTGAGCGTCATGGCTGAATTTGTTCTAATAGCAGATAACGCGGTTGATCGGCATCAGTCACAGAATGATAAGAAACATTAAATCGGTAACAGCACGGCTCGTTTAGGCCCCAAGATGAAATGCCACGAAACAAGGGTAGATGGCACCGTGCCGCGCGGGAAGTGCCAGTGGAAAAAGACTAGACGAGCCTGAAGCAGGTTACAGTGAGGATAATGGCCAGTTAATAGCAAGGCTTACACCGACCTTAACAAAAAGTCTTTCCTCCCCACGGCTACTACGCCCTATTAAGCTATACTATGCTATGTTAAACTGAACTCTAGCAATGCTTTGGATGCAATGCTCTCTGGTTTTATCAATATCTATTTAATCAGGAAAATCCCGGTGACCTTCAGAACCTCTTTTTTCAAGGGAGTCCTGAACAAGAAGCAGCAGAGACACTTACCCACAACACACAAAAGATAAAAGCACACAAATGAGCTTGAGTTTTAAAAGCAATTTAAAGTCCTGAACAACGCAACTCAAGTAACAAATATACTTCCTTGTGCATGTACTTTCTCCTGCCTCCTCTGACCCCCCGGCTCCTTGTTTGCTCCTGCCTTTCTCCTATTTTTAGCGCTTACTTTCACACATTAGGGGCCTATTTTTAGTGCCCGTCATGTTGCCCAATCGGAGGGCTCGGTGCAGAGAATGGCCCGCGTCACACACACCATTCACACACTTGGTCCAAACGCCCGCCCACTTTGTATCTCATCCGCCTCCATTCGCTTTAGCTCCTCCCACCAATCCTTCGACTCGACGAGCCGAGCGTCTAATTGATTTCTGTGGTACCGAGAGCGTCACGCGCATTTCAGAACATGTTCAAGGCCAAAATATAACGAGACTGAAGCAAAGACATACATGACTTTGCGACTTTTTGTAAGTCTTATAAAGCTTAGATTAAAGTTGAGAAGATCTAGAAAATAAACTGATCTACTACAGCAACTGTCCAATATTGTTTCTTGTATTGGCCGATGTTTTGTTCTGTTTTCCAATCAGTTCGGGGGCAACAGTGTGCTGCAAATACTTCCTGTTCTGTAAACTGTCCCTCGGGTATAAATATGGTTTGCTTAAATTGAACTGAAAAGCTATAATAAATTATTTGTAAATGTTTAAAGCAAGAAACAGTAGGGGTGTGACAATATATTGATTTTCCGATATATCGCGATACTGATACTTTTTACTCCGATTTCGATGCTATTGATGACGTCACGCATATTAATGAGGTGGCAGTGCCCTGACTCTTTCAGTCAATAGAGGCCAATAACGGTCAGGAATTCAGTCGGAACAGTAGGGGGCAGCGCTACAATTTTAAGCACTCGGGCCAAACACTGTCACACAAATATATGACTTTTAATATTTTTTTATAATTATATGTAAGATTAATGTGTAGTTGATTCATTCCTTTTATTTAAATAAGCCACAGATTAGTGACCCATTTTCAGCGAGTAAGTCAGGTATCCTAGTATGCACTTATTAATTTAAGAAAAAGGGGTACAATGCACATGAAAACAAATGTAAATCCTGAATAATATGTTGTATGTTTAAAAAAAAAGAAATATTTTCGATTATCGCAGTATCGGCGTATCGTGAGATTATCGTTATCGTGAGCCATGTATCGCGTATCAAATCGTGAGGTACCCGGAGGTCCGCGCCTCATACCTTTTGTTTCTCGCATTAACAAGACATGATACCGACATCTTACACAACACAAATGGTCAAACTTAATTTTTTTGTGCGACTTTTTTCCCACTTTTTTTTCCGAAACAGAGGACATTACATAATTCTGTAAACACTTCCTCTGAGCGATTTATCAGCCGCGCACACACACACACACACACACACACACACACTCCTGACATGAGCCGGGCAGACAGGCGGCTGTACTGTCTGCATCGCATCGCCATGACAACGGCATGAGAACAATCCACAAAACAGACACGAACACGAGAGACGGGGCGGGGAGGGAGGGGGAGAAGAGGACGACGATGGGAGGGGGCAGAACCCAGAGCAGGGGCAGGGGAAGAGAAAGACGGAGTAAAGGAGGCAGAAAGACTGAAAGGAGGGAAAGGAGTTTGTGAAAAGGGAAGGGGGCTTTGATAGATAGACGGGGGAGAGGACAGGAGACAAGGAAATGGATAGCGGCGGAGAGGAAGGGGGGGAGGAGGGGCGGGGAGTGCGTGTGTACGTGCAGCTGTACCGACCCCTAACCATCCGCGCTTCGGGCCGCGTGCCATTTCTGCGCCGGATTCCTAAATCTGTTTCCTTTACCTGCCCTCTACAGGAAGGAAAGTCTCTCGCAGTCTGCTGCTCTACCGCTCACAATTTGTCAGACGGAGAGCGGTCTGGGAAAGCAACATCTACTTACAGTCGTTTTACTCTTTGTGTACACTCATTTATGTAAAAAACAAAAAAAAACAATTGCAATACTTTACTTAACCACTTAAACATAGTACATTTCAATGAACTGTTCCATCCATCCATTTTCTTCCGCTTTATCCGGGGCCGGGTCGCGGGGGCAGCAGTCTCAGCAGAGATGCCCAGACTTCCCGATCCACGCACACCTCCTCCAGCTGTTCTGGGGGGACCCCGAGGCGACACCAGGCCAGCTCGGAGACATAGTCCCACCAGCGTGTCCTGGGCCTTCCACGAGGCCTCCTCCCAATATGACATGCCTGGAGCACCTCCCAAGGGGCGCGACCAGGAGGCATCCGGAACAGATGCCCTAGCCACCTCAGCTGGCTCCTTTCGACGTGAAGGAGCAGCGACTCGACTCCGAGCTCCTCCCGGGTAACTGAGCTCCTCACCCGATCTCGGACCCTGCGAAGGAAATTCGCGATCTTGTCCTTTCGGTCATTACCCAGATCTCATGACCATAGGTGAGGGTGGGAACGTAGATCGATCGGTAAATCGAGAGCTTTGCCTCAGACTCAGCTCCCTCTTCCCCACAACAGTCCGATACAGCGACCGCATCACTGCTGACGCCGCACCGATCCGTCTACCGATCTCACGCTCCACCCGTCCCTCACTCGTGAACACGACCCCCAGATACTTGAGGCAAGGACTCCCCACCGACCTCAATTAACTGTTATAATACTCAATCAGGAAAAACAAGAATAAAGTTTTGCTGACTTAGGAAAATCACTAGCGTGTTTAAATGCCATTGATTTTTGTTTTGGAAGATCTTGTTGATTTTGTAATATAGTGTAGTTTTTTCTGATAAAGACATTGTGTCACCCAATATTGAGGTAACAATAATTTGACCACATTCGTGCTTTCCTAATCTAGACTGGCACAAAACAAAAAAGTACCCTCTTGCCCAGGCAGTGGTACAGGACTGTTGGTGGTCTTTAGCTCTTGCTTGGTTTCCATTTCATTCTGCACACCAACTCCAAAATGCTAAAATACCAATCATCAATAGCGCCTCACCTCCTCCCCGTAGAGCACCTGTACTGCAGGTGTTTGATGCTGTGTTGATACAAACTGACAACACGGTTGTCTATTATGCATGTTGTTCTTCTATTCACACAGAGACAACGGGACAATCCTGTGGAGACACACAGGGCTGCCAACATTTCGACTGTGCATCAAGAAGAAAACAAAACAAGGGAGTTAAGGATAAAAAATATGAGCAAGGAGCATCTAACATTCAGCTTTAAGGCGGTAAAAGGCAATAATGTGGATAGAATGGCAGCACCTTGAAACAATGTATAATTCAGGAAGTGGCCAGAGTGAAACCTGAGTGTGACGGACTTCCACTAACACAGGCATTAGACGGGAGGTGAGGGACAAAAACCTAATGAACTGTAAAAGATCCTATTATTCTTCATTCAGACAATACTTTCGGAGATCTGTGCATTGATGCTTCATCTTTTATTCAGTCCACTTTATTGTCCACCGGCAAAGCACATACAGAGGATCAAAACTTTGTTATTCCCAAAACACATAGTGAAAAATGAAAACACACACATAAGAGAACACAATACAGATTGTATAAAATATGCACACAATAGGACGCAACTGAGGGAGGGAAGAGGAGAGTTCAGCTTCCTAACAGCCCGGAGGATGATGTTCTGCAGCTAGACCTGAGCGGATCAAGACTCTGCAGTCGTCGCCTAATGGCAGGGCTATATATATATATATATATATATATATATATATATATATATATATATATATTAATGAGTCTATGGGAGATCCAAGTCATCCCTTCAGGAGTAGAGTTTGAAACCAGCTTGATAACCAGAGGCTGATCAGATGAGGGCAACAAAGTGTCTCAGACGAAAGTCAAAACATCCTCAAATCAAACATGCCAGTCCAGATGACGACTTTAAATACAAATGTACAAATGCCTGGAAGTGTCCTCTGCCGGCACTGAGGCAAAGCCGTTTAAATATAAGCTTGAAAATAATGTGCTGGGTAGACAACTAGAGAACAGTTTTACAATATGCAGCTGTCTAAGCGCCACCTCATGACATCAGCAGGTGGATGTAGGTGTTCTGAGCTACTGAGAAAGCCGACAGACTCACAATAAACCCGCATGAACGAGAAAAAACACAGTCCAGGTAGAAGAAGATTGGAATTCGTCCGGACAAAAAACTTAAACTGCCTCATTATATTAAGCTACTCAATAACTTTGGCTCACTGTCCTTATTGAGAGGAATACTGTGTGAACCAAAACTGCATTACGCTGGTGATTTGAGCATAATTGTGGCAGCTGTGGTGGCGCGGGATTCAACAACAACAAACTAAACAGGTGGCTACGCTGTCATCCGGCCAAGACCACAGATAATCCAAGTGGGCATTTTGAGCTGGCAGTGTCAGCGAGTTCCACTGAAGCACACTTTCAAGGTAAAAGCACTTTTGAAGAACAATATACAACAGTTTAGCATAATACAAATATTTACAACTTTGGTATGACTTAATAACAAGTATATCAGTAATTAGTACTAGTATATAGAATAATAGGAATATGTTTATTTCTTCAAAGAGTTTATTGAAAGACAGCGAAGTTTACTAGTGTGTTCATGCAATATGCTGCACCATATAACAAATGAACAGCTACATTTGTAATGGTTTCTCTTAATAAATAACAACAACAACAACAATAAAGTGTGGAAGATCTGCAAATTTACAATAGTGGGTTCATCTCCAATGTCAGGAAATGTGTGAAAAATTAGGAATCATTTGGGAAGAAATAGGGCAAAAATAGGGGGGGGAATTGTAATAAATTGGGGAAAAATTTGTGAAAATTTTAAAAAGTGGGGGAAACAGGTAACATATTAGTAAAAAAAAATGTGTCAAAGCATTGGAAAAAAGGAAGAAAATGGGGTTAAAAATTGAAAAATTGGGTAAACATTAGAATAAAAATAAAAATGGGGAAAAAAATACAATTGGGGAAAATCATTTATTTGAGCTGCATTACAGAAAGTCACTTTCTGTAATGCAGTCCCTGGACCAACGGCATCAAAACATACAAAAGATACACAATAGTTTTTCGGTACCTGCTTTCAATTCTTTTATTTTTTGGATACCGGAAGTACCTACACTTTTTTTTTTCTTTTCGTTTAATGGTACCCAGCCCTAGGTAGCTTTTACGTCAAATGTCCATCCTGATTAGGGTTGTTGTTGTTTTAACAGGTCAACCATTTTATATAAAACATTCCTAAGTCCTTGTTTTTACCTAAATAAGAACTGTTTTTATTTGTTTTCATACTGCCTATTTTCCAGAGCAGGTCTCACCAAGCAGCGAAAGTTGCTCTGAATGTCCCCTTTCATACATGTACGCGAGGCTCGCAACTCCTTGATGTCACTTCAAATTTCAGTTTATATATATACTGTATATTTTTCCTGTTGTTCCGATCTGGGTTGTCCAACTCTTTGTCCTCTTTGTTCCTAACACATTCTTTTCCAAACAGGGGTGTCACTTTGCCTCAGATCAGCTCATATGGTTGCTTCTCTCCAAACCCTATTGTGTCGCTCGGAGAGGTGTAATGAAGCGGAAAAGCAATGGCGTGGAAAATATACTGTTAATGTTCCAAAATATTTGAGCAAGCACGCAACAAAGACTGAGGACTTCTCCCTGTCTCTGGAGAGGAGCGTTAGCCGAGCGCCAGGATCCCCCAGGGGCCTGCTTTCTTATGTTTCGCGCAGCAGTCATTAACTATCCATTAAAAAGTGCAATGGCTGCTTAACTGTCAGCCAGCCAAAAATAAAACGCATTCCACCACTCGCCGTCGTCTGAAAAAGTGACAATTACAAAGCATGAAAAGAGCATAATCACCGCGGCCTCTGCTCCCCCTGCTCTCCCAGCGCCGTGTTTGTGAAACTTTTTAAAAAACGAGCGAGAAGAAGTGAACTCTGCAAAACTCATTGACCCAAATCAGCGCTAAATCATCAAGTTCGGGGGGTTTTTGCAGCTATTTTAGATACCAGGGTTACGTTTTTGTCACCGACTACAATGGTTTTAAAATGTTTGCACTATTTAGGCCCGTCACGATAACAACATGTTCGATATGTTGAGGCCGGAAATCGCAGTAAACGATATTATTGAAGACTTAGTCTAAAGCTTAAAAATGACAGTAAGGCTAGTTCATCATAAAATATACCAAAATGAACATGAAATACAATGAGACGCAACTTACTTTGGGTAAAATATGCATGGCCGATATTTTTGGCCGATATTTTCCAAATCTCAGGTCTATAACACAAGGTGACAGCCAAAAAATGGTCAGGGGTTTCTCAACTGATTGAGACTAATGTTGGTGTTCTGAGTCCGAATATCACATGCATTTTGCTCTATCAGGTCAACTTTTTGAGATACAGCCATAGTGTTACGGATTACGTACGACTACATTATTATGAATTCTGCTTATCAAATTTGATGGAGTAAATAAAAACTGAATGACTTTGGATACGTTGACTTTTATTTCTTGAGGAAAACGGAAAAAACGTCAAGGGTTTCTCAGCTGATGATCTGCAGAAATTTGTTTTTGACGCAAAATCGATTTTTAAAGCATTTCTGTAGCAAAATATCCTGACCTGATTGAGCAAAACCAAGGTCATTTTCGGACTCAGAGCATCAAAATTAGTCTAATTCAGCTGGAAAACCCTGGACTATTTTCAAAAAATATTTTTTTGTTACCCAGTGCAATACAGTAAAAACATAAATACTTGGCCACTCAAGCGATTTTATTGTATTACTTTAAGAAATTCAATCATAGTTTCTTTCCTAGTTTTGATAAGCTGCCGTTAGCATTAGCATACTGTTGCTAGCCGTGGCATTTTGCGGGGCGATCAAAATATACAAGTGCGTGCAAGAGGTTAAAACTAACTCAGCGATTAAATTCTGTTAAGTTTCTGTGCTTCAAAATGACATGCAGCATGTCCATATTGAGGGTTAGTTGTCGACACTTGTGTTTAACAAACTTGTAGCTAACCCAGTTTTCGCGATGTTGAGGACTTGTTTAAAAGCCCTGACTTAGCTCTTTCCAATCCCAAAAAAACATCTCTATCACTTTTGGTCCCGGAGATACCAGCTTTCATCTACACCAGATCGACCGATAGCTGATACTGAAAAATCCCCAAATATCCTGCCGATATATCAGCCGGGTCAGGATGGGCATCTGACATGAAATTTCTGACAATATAGGGAAAACACTTTACCAATGTGTTTTGGGGAAGCTACAATATGAATAGAGTTACAATAATCAAAGCCATTTAAATGTTTCATCCCCGATCATGGTGAAGAATTAATTAAAAAGAAAAAAAAAACAACAACAACAGCTGGGCTTGTCGAGCACAAATACTAAAAATCTTTCTCGGCCTACAACTCCTTATGTTAAATGTGTTAAAAATCTGATTATTGCTTTTTATGTATGATCTCTAACAGCTATTGAGCCATTTCATCAAGGAGCAGCCAAGTGCACGATTGCAAAACAAACAAACAAAAAGCAGCATCTCGACCGTTCATGTTAGCCTTCCCTTATGCGTAGGACTATTTCAAGAAAACTAATCTGTTTACATTCTTGGCGTCGCGATGTGGCCAAAGCATTCGAGGCATGAAAGTCTCTCTTACGTTCCCGTTGCATCAGTCCCGTGTGCATTTGGACTGTGCTGATTTCAATTCAACGCGTTTAAATCAAATTAGCGCCCGGACAGGTTGAGACGAGGGCAGAGCGAGCGTTTGCGTTCTTGTTTTTTTTTTTTTGTACAGAGCAGCTGGCGTTTCCTTGGTTGTGATGGTGGGTTGATGCTATTTTTGGAACCATTCAGGAAGTGATCTGCAGACGAGCCGATGACGGAGAGCACAGAGCAAACCAAACGGGGCTTAACTCGTCGCGGACCGCAGCCAGTGCAGCGCCGGAGACGAGGCGAAGATGCGCCGAACACAACAAAGGAAGACGAGGAGCCTGCGGGGGCTGTATTGTGGGAGAAGAAATACTGCTTTGAGATGTGAAATAAAAAGGTATTGTTTGTGATAGAAAATGCACGACTCGTCTCGGAGTCAATTTGAGATCACTCGGATTCGTTTTACAGCTTGAATAAATGCCTTCTGATCACAACATGTCAAACGAATGGACTTGATCACTGAGTAAGGTCTGCGCTAAACTTTTTTACTAGTGCACCTTTTGCCCTCTGCAGCACAACTTCACAACAGCAATCGTTTTCTGCACTGTTTTAAGTCTAGAAGTCTAAGAAACGTGGCTTGAAACGCCGCAATTTAAAAACGACTACCAGCCCTGTGCACTATGTTGGGAGACCATTTCCCAGATTGTACCTACACTTCTGAGTACCTCATCTCTGTTAACCCCGGACCACTTCAGCAGTTTACAGCCCATTCTGCGCCTCAAAAGGAAACCGCGGGTCCCAGAAGTTCAGCCCTAAAAGGACTGGAGTAGAACCAAAGTCCACTGCATCCTCCACTCACGGAGAGCTTTGGAAAGTGGGTTTGTTGTTCTTTCACTACACAATTGAGGGCTGAACTCAAACATGTTTCAAAGCCACATAAATGTCACCGACAGCCTGTATGGTTAGTGTCCTCTTCTTCCTCTTTCCGTCTTCCGCAACAAAATATAAAATGAAATCAATTGGAAAACAGCTGGGTACTCTTAACGTAAGAGCCGCCATTTCGCAACAAAACAGGTAGCTTCCTCGGGGCTGATGGTGCGTTCCAGGCAACTGGTATTTTCCTCAAATTGAAAATTACGCCCAGTTGAATGAACTCAAATGTAAACAATCGGCTAATGCTACAACAGTTAGCTAATGAGATGCTAACGTTATATGAATGTTTCTCTACACTAGATATAATTCAAAACATACTACATAACGTTATATTGAAGGCTGTGACCAAAAGTAACGTTCACTTCTATAGGGATCCACCGATACCACTTTTTCTAAGTCTAGTTCACATTTGCCTGAGAAAAATACACTTTTAAGAAAAGATGTATCAGAATCTTATGCTATTTAATTTTATTTATTCAATGTAATTTTTTATATTTATTGGATATCATTTGATCGTGGTTTTCCAAGGCTTAATGTTGTCATGGTTTCCTGGGTCTAACTTTGTTGATTTATAAAGATGTTTAATGGAGATGGTCCACACTGGCCTCTTGCTGCATTAGCTTCCTACAACTCCAAGTGGATTCTCCCGTGTGTCTACGCATAGCAACTTGGCCAGTACAGCATTTTCATTTTTTTTGCAGCAGCTAAATTTCGCTTAATATGGACATACTGCATCTTTATTTAAAAGGTGCAATTACTTCCTAAGTGTGAAGCGGCTTAAGAATCGCCAGAGCCGTTAGCCGCTAGCTAGTTAGCAACATTAGCTACTTGTCTTGTAAACACTGCAGACCCAGCGCTGCAGTACAATGAGGACAACATTTAAGCACTGGTTAAATCCAGCACAGACTTGAATTTAGGAGTGTATTCTGCATTAAAGTCAGCTTTGGAAGATTGTATTTCCTCCTCGAAGAGGCCCTGTACCGGCGCCACACGTCAAGAGGTATCAGAACTACATTAATGAGTACAAGCATGTGGTATCGATCCAATACCCGACACTGGTAACGGTGTATCCCTATTCCCTTCACTGGCGCAGTGGTTTTGTTAACGTTTTAGCATTAGCCGCACATCTCCACGGGGGGCTGCTATTGCTGCCTTCATCTCATATCTGTAGCCGGAGCAGTCTGGACATCTCCGAATTTACAAGTTCGAGCAACGTTTCAAGGCATTTTTCCAAGTGGGAGGTTGGAAATTTACCAGAACGACCATTAGTCGGTGACTATTGCTCCCAAAAGACGTAGCAGTGGGCGGTGAAACATGGCACAGTGTACAGGTGAAAAAAAGCCACCGGTTTGCTAATGATATGTTGGCTTTTAAGAAGGAAAAAAATGCTGTCTTTCAATTGATTAGGCTTTACAGGTAATCTGCCGGGATGTCTTGTGAACCAGAATGTGGCTTTAAAACAAAACACTCTTCCTATTTTTCATGGTACTGTGCGTAGTCTTCTCTCCAGTCTCCCTCCATATTGCCCAGTGCAGTATGATCAGATAATGTGCGTTTCTTTCCTCCAGCTCTGTAGCCACTGTGGCACAATCACCCCGGCTCTTGCACTAATGGCTATTGATGCAGCTGAGGGCCTCGCGCACACACACACTCACACAAGCAAACATTCATAAAAAATTCATGACGCCAGCTCAATAGGAAGGTGCAGGGGGTCTGGCCAGCCCTCGAAAGAACAACAAATGTCATTTAACAAAGGAAGAGGAGAGGCAGAGGATACAGGTCTGCGCCGGTTACAAGGAAATGGACATGAGCGAATTAAAAGGGCCGCTGTAACCGTTATTGTCTCAAAATATCAGCTAGTTTTACACTCAGATATACTCAATATCTTATAATATTGAAATGGGGGAGCATTACGGCTGGACGTTATTATGTAAAAATTCAATAACATTAAAGACATAATGATTAAATACTATAGTGTCTTACTAGTTTATTTGTTTATTTGAGCAATACACATTGTGCTCAAAAGGAGTGGGCTGAAGCAAAAAGCTTATGAGCCCCCACCCCCAAGTGCAATACATAAAAAAAGAACATTTCAAAACATTTCAAGCAGCTACATTCATACAGACCAACTTACAACAAACAACAAAAATATATAAACTCTTTATATAATTAATTAAACCAACGCACAGCTACAACAACAATCTAGTTTCATATACGATGTCTAGAACAAAGTAAGTCAAAAAAATGTGTTACTTAATATATTGCTTGCATATTTTTACCCGTGATTACAGAGTTACTTTTATGGTATAAAGGTACATTAATAGATATTATAATTTGAGATCTTGATACTTTCCAGTTGTCATTACCATTCTCAGTATAATTTTAATTTGGGTTTAATTATCATCATCATTATTATATATTTATTTAATTGAGTTATATGTGAAGTATGATGAAAGCCCTGCACAGTGTGGTGCATTAAAATGCCAGAGAGTGAGCCAGTTGAAGAGAGCAGTAACTCCCCTTCAACAAACCCCCTAACAGCTGATTTGTAGATGATGTTCCTATGCTGAGTGGTGCATTAAAAGACAAGGTTTAGAGCCCGTTGGGAGGGTCCCTCTCAACAGATCCATAACCTGCCAACCCTAATTCTTCGTTTGTGAATTTGAGCAATAGAATGACAACCGTTCCAAGCAGCAACACTCTTCCAGATTATAGAGGAACAATACACATAATTGATCCCACTGCTCCCCCTAGTGGCAACGCATTTCTTCTTGTCTGTATATTTCAAAAGTCTTTTGTTTGTATTTATATTTGAACAGGTTGATGTTTGGACATAGTTTCAATTCCATCTCCAGTTTATTCCACAATTGTACACCATTAACTGTTGGACTAAAACTTTTCAAAGTTGTGCTATGTTTCTGAATCCTAAAGTTTAATTCATCACGTAATTCATAACGACCAGTACGTTCTTGGAACCTTCTTTGTATTTGGTTTGGTAACAATTTATACCTTGCTTTGAATAACATTTGAACAGTTTGGAACTCAACAATGTCACAAAACTTCATGATCTTTGATTTTAAAAATAATGAGTTTGTGTGGTCCAAAAACCCAACTTTATGAATTACTCGGATAGCTCTTTTTTGCAACAATATTATTGTTGCATTGTTACTAAATTTACTTAAAGCAGCACTAAGTAACTCATGCATAAGTGCAACTGCAGGTGTCGTAGCATGTTTGTGAAGTTTTTTACTCATTTGTCTGTGAGAGTTAATACTACACTGACAGAAAAGACAAAGGGACAGAGGGATATTGTTCATCCAATTACACAATGGAGATCATTTTTTTCACTCAAACTTGGCTGTAAATACTGTTTAAGTGGCGGTAGCTCGCAGTTAGCTTTGCCCGTTAGCTTCTTCTTTGTGATTCTATTAGTGTGTATTGGTGCCTCCGACCCGGTGCAGGGAAAGTTGCAAGCGTGAGACACCAGGGGGAGATAAAAAGACCCCCCAATCATCCCAGTAACACTTGTATTACCCCCAGAGGGACTACGGGAAGGATATATTAAGGTAAACGCGTTACGTAGTACTGCTTTAACCATTTTAACAGTTCATTTAACTGACTAAACGAAAACTAAATAAGCTTTTCCTTTTTTTAATCAAATTGTGTCAAAACAAGTCTTTCTATTTTGCTTCTCCCCTATATCTTTGTGTCCTTTAACCTCTTAACCCCCACCTGAACCGAGTGCATTTTCTCCAGGTCAGCTTTACCCAAATATAAAAGCTTACGGGCCAGTGTAACGCCCCATTTGAAAGCTAAGACCTACAAAACATATCTACACGGATCGCTTTGTTGCTGTGTTGTCGTCGTTTTTTTTCTCCATTGCTTTTTGTCACATTTTTTGTGGCTTTTTTGGTCCTCTTTTGTTGATATTCTTCTTTCATAGCTTTTTTGTCACGTTTTTTGTCATTTCATAAAAAAATTTTGTTGCCATTTTTACGCTTTTTTCAAGAAACTTATAGATTTGGAAGTTGCCAAACTGGAGAAAATGTGCTTGGTTCAAGTGGGCTATACAAGTCCCATGTATTCATCATCAAAACTTAATATGTGACTAAATCAAAAAACAAAATAAGGAAATTCACAATAACCTTACATTCTGTGCTAGTAAATAATAGACCTATTTATGGGAAATCTTCCATAATGCATATTGCATCACATAATACTGCGATAACAATAACTTGGCAATATTGTGCAGCCATAGTGAACAATTCATTTTTTTTCTTCCCATTTTGGGCCAAAGATATAAGCGTTAAACGAAGCCCATTAATCAGGTCTTATTTTTTTGTTCAACAGTAGTATAATAATTTGAGTATGAGTGTTGAATAAACCTTCTTTCCTGTAGACATTTTATTATGCATACATTATCAGATGCCCTTTGTGCTAGAGTGGCAAGACTATTTCTAACATTATATTTTGGTGGTTATAGTTCAACACAAAAGCATTACTGTGCATGAATAACCAGATATTATGATTAAGTTTTCTTAGGAATAATATCTTTGTAGTGTTGCATAATTTGGACACAACGCTGGGGGTAATTCCCTCTTAGTGGTGGATTTCTCCCTGCCACAGAACTGCGCTGAGCAAGCTTTAGCGTGCTGAGCGTGCTGAGCCTGCTAGCCGCGGCTGAACAGGGGATCACCACCAGCAGACCAGGAAATCGAGGGCGGGCGGTTGCACACAGGGAGGAGGGAGGGAAGGGATGATGGACAGCGGCGCAATAGCGTCGGTGGGCGGGGGCTGCACGGAGGAGAGGAGAAAGGTCAAATGAAGGTAAGATCACAGGCCCGGGGATGATGACAAATGCGCGTTATGGGAAAAATAGAGTTTGTGGGAGGTGCTTTACACATCATCGTTGGCCTTGGGTTTAAAAGAAAAAAATAACAGTAACAGGAAGGTCGATGGGCTGTGGTCTGGCAGCGGGAGGAAACGCGTGAGTACAGTTTCAAAAAAGATTTAATGGACACGACCAACAAAGCATCTCGGCCACATGAACAGCGAAGCCGGTAATGTGTTAAACGGGTCAAGAAAATCAGCCGTGTGAAAGTGAAAGAAGAAATAGGGCGATAAAATAACTAACATTTCAGATGCCATCTTGCTTTTGCCGTTTTTCGTAGTATCGTTGTATTGCTTTTAAGGGGTAACCAACGCCATGTGCTGCTTCTGGAAGTTCACACTTCACCGTGATCCACCTGTCACTCACTCAGACGGAGAAGAGTGACCAATAGGATGAGTAGGCGGGGGAAAAGTGAAGTACTGAATCACAATATGACGATGCCACTGAAATAGCAGATTTCCGTCAACACCAACGCTATATCTGATCATTCATTTCCAATGGTCAAAAATGTTATTCTTAAATAAGATGTAACAATTTCAAATGGGGGCAGAGGTGATTCGTATGTTGAACCGCGTCATTATGCGTTAGTCATTGTGTTCACATTTATCATCTTGCTTAAAAACAATCGCATGGGACTGAATATTGCAATGACTTCTTAAGACTCAAGAGAGAAAATGTTTCACCTTTGTGCGTTTCTGTAGATGAAGAAGACATGAAACTGTATGCCAGGGTTTGTTTATGTGAGAAAACCCTGTAATTACAGATTTTTTTTTTTTTTTTTTTGACAAAACCTACCCACAGGATTATCATTACCTCAATGTTAAACAATACAGTTCGGGAAAATTCACCGTCACCGTGGAGATCCGCCATGTTTGTGGGCGCTAGCAAACATTTTCCATGGACTAACATTAGCTTAAACAGTATAAAAAGTGGAGAAAAACAGCTCTGTTAGCTTTTGAGTCACGACTGGTAAATACATCTAACGCACAGTGGTGTTCAAGTGAGGAGTTTATTTGCAAGAACAGATAAGTGACATTGAAAAAACTCAACGTACATGTAAATTTCTCTTTACATAGCTGGGTTTTTTATTACCAGGTCTGTTCCAGTGCCATGAAAATATAAAGTGCCCTTTAATCAAATTTACACAACTTTGGCTTCACAGGTGTCATCTGTAGAGTACAGTCACAAATATTCCAAAACTATCCGTACAAAAAACAAACATCTAATCAGTAACATTAGCTAAAACAGTATAAAGAGTGGAGCAAAACGACTGGTAGATACATCTAACACGCAGTCAGGTACAAGCGCTTTGATGTGAACTACAGGTCCAGTATTTTACCTTTTAAAACCGCCATTAGTTTATTATTGCTGGAAATCTCACGATGCTTTGCGATATGACGTCACAATCCTGACCTCTAGGCTCCTCAGAACGTTGTCATGTGACGTAACCTATTAACAACTGACCCTGCTCAACGGTCGAAACTCTCAACCCCCTGCACGACGAGTAGTAACCACTCTGCCACTGCTCTGTGACTACAACTCTTTGAGGTAATCCTGTGTATAACAGGTTCTGCTCAGTTGTGTGACCTCGGCTGTAGCCGTGAGTAAACAGGTTAAGAACTGAGCAAACAAAGAGGTCCTTGCAGTCGCTGGAAGAATTCTCAAGCTTTTGACATGCTAGCTGTTAGCCTGATATGCTAGCTGTTAGCCTGATATGCTAGCTGTTAGCCTGATAACATCCTGACAAGTAACTTTGCATGGAGTCAGGAGGAGATGCGCCGCGTTCTCTTACCGAGTGACCAATTCAATCCAATCTATTCAACTTTGGTGTCTGGTCACTTTAATTATTAGCACGACAAGATATTATTATTTTTTTAAGTAACAATTTACAAAAAATAATGAGTTAACGCGCCTACAATTGCAATTAAAACACACAAAAGACCAAATTAACAGAATTAAGAATCAATCTAAAATAACTTAATGCTGCGTTTACACATAAGCACGATGCGTTACGAATGCCACAAATGCACATTCGTGGCCAAGGATCACGAATTTGATGATTCGGGGTCGAGGTTTCACGCGCCGCCACTAACTGTTGCGACCTGTTACTACGCGTTACGATTAATGGCACGAATTATTACGCACGGTCACGAATATGCGTCCCGCGCTGCTGCGTGGTGTTGCGCGCTGCTGCGTGGTGTTGCGCGCTGCCACGGGCTGTTACGGGTCACTAGGAATATTCGCGTTCTGTCCGAAATCTGTCAAGAATTGGGCGAAAGTGGAGTGATCTTCTTCCACCGGGTTGGAGGCGGAGCAGAGGCCGTGCTCTCCCCTGAGTCATTGGGCTCGTCTGGCTCCAACTCCCGAACATCAGGTACGACCGCAGGAGGAAGAAACACTTTCAGCACCCCGAGGAGCGGCAGTGGCTCGGGGTGCTGAAAGTGTTTCTTCAGGTGCTGTCCGTGACTTGGAGCGCGGATTGGCCGACTTTGTGACACTTTTCCACTGCAGGTACGAACATTTACTTTGGGCGTAGCGTGTGTTTCTGCCAATTTTGAGCGTGAAAACAGTGATTCTGCTCTACGAATGCTCTCACGCTGAATTACGAAGCGCCACTACTCCTCACGAAAGGACACGCTCCGCTGCGAACTCCACGAACAGAGGGGGATTCGTGACATTCGTGGAAGATTTTTTGACAGACAAAAACTTTCTCCACGAACGTCACGAATGTCACGAACTGATGCGTTCTGTTAAGAATCCCATTGAGATGCGTTAAGTCACGTCACGAACGTCACGAATGACGGAAAAATGACATTCGTAACGCATCGTGCTTATGTGTAAACGCAGCATTAAGTGAACACCATTAGGACTAATCAACAAGTAGAAAAAGCAACACCTTGTTTCTTGGAGGTGCAATAAACACATAAGACGGTTAATTGCGAATGTTTCATAAGGTTTAAGGCCACATGAGGCCTATAAATGTTTGTTGAAGCACAAATAAATTGGCTGTTACGGTGACATTTACAAGGCGACGCGCAGCCAGCTATACGCCATGGAGGACCTGGTCATCTGTTCTAACAGCCTCATCCATATTTAAACGTTTCGCGGTTTGGGAGAGAAAGGGTGAGATGGACAGAAAGGTAGGTTTCCCTGGTCATCAATAATGTATAATCTTTTATTCTTAAGTTAATGTTATGCTATAACTCTATAAATACATGTTACAACTCTATGCTATTACGGTATTCTAGGTTCAAAGGTATTCATTAATGTCTGTGAAGTCCCTCAGTCATCCAAGAAAATTGTACAAATAAAAGGTTCCAAAACATATTTCAAACTGAATGAAACCAATTTTAACCTAAACTAATTTCAATATACTGCTTAACACAAGTTAATTTGAGGTTTTTTCTAATATTGTTCAGTGGTTTAAAACAGTGGTTAATAATAATAATTATAATGCTTTACACTTGTGTTGCGCTTTACAAGCCTGTATTACCAAGTTTCTCAAAGCGCTACACTGTGGTCATTATTCATTCACGCCATACTCGGTGGTGGTAAGCCACTGCTGTAGCCACAGCTGCCCTGGGGTAGACTGACGGAAGCGAGGCAACCAGTCTGTGCATTCAGCCCCTTCGACCACCGCCAACCACTCACTACATTCATCCAGGCTTCCTGGTGTTTCCCAAGCACCGACCAGGCCCTTCCCCGCGAAGCTTCCGAGACCTGACGCGATCGGGCAGAGCAAAGACAGTATGGCCTTTCCCAACCTTTTTAGTCTTGAGGACCCCTTGGACCCTTTAGTGGTGCTCCGTGTACCCCCTTCCTCAAGAGTTGTTGCAGCTTATTTAGAGAGCAGTCACTTAAAAATACTATTTGTAAGTAAAAAGATAATGTAGTGCTCAAATACTCCCAAAACTATACATTTTACTGCAAAACAAAAAGTAATGTTCAGTGTCACTTTCTTCAAATTCTTCAAATCTGAAATAGTTCCAAGTGCCCCCCACTAAGTCCTCACATACCACAAGGCGTCCCCATACCCCTGGTTGGGAACCCTTCATGCATGCTCTTCCATGTTATGGCTTCTTCTCGTCTGCATTGATCTCCTCTTAGTACGTGTTTGAACCTGGATCAGGAGATGGGTCCCGGGCGCTGCAGGGCAGTTGCCCACTGCTCCGTACAGGTTGCCCCAGCGGCATTGATGAAGAATGGGTCAAATGCAGACAACACAATAAAGAACCTTAAATCTTAAATCAATTACAAACCATTCCCTGACATGTTGGTTGATATTGTTGGTTTGTAGGTAGCTAAACAGACTTGTTTATTTCCTCCTCGCTGTATCACAATTTCCTACTTCCCCCTTAAACTCTCAGCAAAAGGCACAAACCAAAGCTAACCAATTGCTTATTCAAACGGCCACTGCTGATGGCGTGTGCTCCTCCCGAAACATGCGAAGACGTGCGGGCGTGGGGGAATGTGGTCGCAGCCCAAATCAAAAACATCCAGAGTCAGAGAGAGAGTGAACGAGAGAGAGAGCTGAAGAGAAGTGTCTCAAACTTTTTCAAAACAAGCCTTAGAACCACCTCAGCAAAGTTGCATCATTTAAAAGTAATACAATAGGCTTTCAAAAGGACTAAAGGAAGGTCTAGAATATTAGGCTGGATCGTAGCAGGTCTATAGGACTAAAGCTAAACGCCTGAACACAAAACAATGTCAAAACAAAACACTTGACTGTAATAAATAATAAAAGAGTATTACACCAGGGCTACACCAGGGCTACACCAGGGCTACACCAGGGCCAAGTCAGGACTGTGTCAGGTCAAAAGAAGGTTTATGTCAGCGTGCCGGGGTTGGCAGCCACTATCTCAACAGTGCGGCTCTTTAAAGCCTCCGGTGCGGCTCTTTTGACTTGTGATGAAAAAAGTAAACGCAAAGTGTTTTTTGAGTGACGAGTTGATAAAAATGTTTGGCTACACGTGAGCCAAAATGGACCCTAGACATCCCCCTATATTTTCTTCAGATAAAATATGATAATTTCCGCGATCTTGCATTAAATCTTGCAGATAAAAAACATATACTCTACAGCCTACATTTGGTTTGAAACAGGACAAAGCGGCTCTTTCGACCTGGTTAAGAGCCACACATGTCTTTACTGTCCTCAGTGTTGTGGCTTCTGACAATTTGCTCAACGTCTCTCCCTGCTCTTCATCCTCTTTCACCCTGTGCTGCCTTTCCCAATACGGGCTACAGGTAAAAACAAAAAAACAAAACAGGTCAACTGCCCCAGCACAAGCATCAGGGTAACATTAGGTCAGGACCGGACTGTGTCCGGGAAATACCAGGACTAGGGATGCACATTTTGTTCAATTTCTTAACCTCTTGACGCCCCATTTGAAAGCTAAGACCAACAAAACTAATTGAAATGGATCTTTTTCCTTGCATTGTCATCACTTTTTTGACATTTTTTTCCCATCGCTTTTCTGTAGGGTTTTCATTACATTTTTGTTACTTTTCCATTGCTTTTTTGTCAAGTTTTTGTCGCTCTTTTGTTGCATTTTCATCCTTGCTTTCAAGCTTTTAGATTTGGGTAAAGCCAAACTGGGAGAAAATGTGACCGGTTCAGGTGGGGGTTAATATTAACTGGTATATATTTTGATTACATTTTCTTTCTCGACTTCAAGACTTGTATATGCCATGAAGATTGTTTATTAGACCTTAATTCTCAGATTGCATCATATTACAGCCTAACCTTCCACCCACTGCACGGGACTGTAGAGGAGCTGAGCAGCTCTTTCAGTGGAAGGCTGAGGCCCCCTCCGTGCAAGAAGGAGCGCTACCGCAGGGCCTTCATCCCCACTGCTGTCAGACTGTACAACAAGACTGTAAAGTAACATGTGCAACAGTGTTAATTTTAATTTAGTTTTAGTCTCAGTCTTTTGACGAAAATGTAATTGATTTTTAGTCGAGATTTAGTCAAAAAAATATCTTAAATTTTAGTCGAGTTTTAGTCGACTAAAATTGTAAGTCAATTTAGTCGACTAAATTGAAGACACATTTAGTCGACTTTGTATTTATAATATTCATTATAATCATATTTAATCGAGGTCCTCTGCTTCATGGAGCTGCTCCCTCATGAACAAAGCTCAGAGCTGTTCCTTTGGCAGTGAATTTACATGATATGAGGCTCTTTCAGACTATCAATAGAAAATTGGATGATTTTAGTCTCTCTTTTTCATTTTTATTTAGTCTCATTTAGTCGACTAAAATATCTGGACATTTTAGTCGTAGTTTTATTTAGTTAATTTAGATTTAGTCCAATTTTAGTCGTCAAAAATATCACTTTGACTAAAATTAAGACTAAATATTTTAGTCGACGAAATTAACACTGATGTGCAATTACCCCTACATCACTTATCTGCGTCACTTTTTCATCCACTTGCACTATGATGTAAACCTGCACTGCTAATACTGACAATTTTTTTAAACTTTATTATTATTTACCGTTTACACTTTTTGTCCCCACAAAGTCCTTGGTAGTCATTGTATATAAGATCCCACTATTTACTATTTAATTGTTGTTTCACATTTCCTGCCTATTTGCACACCCAGAGTGTTTCTAAGAGCTGAATGTCTCCATTGTGAGATCAATAAAGGCTATATTATCTTATCTTATATTATATTATATTATCAGGCAGATGCGGCGGTGGCTGTGACTGAGTGGACCACAGCACGCCTCTGATGTCACGGGAGCTTTCGGACGTCACTGCGTGTGTCGTCTTTGCGAGCGCGGTGCCAACTCACCGGATTAAATATAGCGCTCGGGCAACCGTCCCAGTTGACATTAACAACAATACTATAGCGAGAGAGAGAGGTTGTGGGGCGAGAACGAGAGAGAGACACATGAGGGAAGTAAAGAGAGACAGGAGCGAGGGGAGGCCTCAGATTCATGAACACTCAGCCGCCCACACTCCCGGACCGCGCTGCCAAGACCCGAGCGGACAACAGGGCGCGTGTGTGAGACATTCCTGGGAAAAGTGGATGCCAAGGATCAACCAGAACCGAGGCTCACTGTCCCGTGCAATAAGGGTTTACTCATCGATTAGATCACATACAAGCATGTACCAAAACCACTACGCAACTTGGATTTGCTTAGTCACTGAGCTTTCTTTACGAATACGCCATTATTAACAACTGACACTTATTAAATGGAATCCACATTACAGCTCTTTCAAACTATGCAACCTCTACGCAAACTGTATTTGTAGTTTCTGTGTTCCACATTGTTTTACTGGATACTTTTGTACATCTTTGCTGTGTTTTTGTGAGGTTCAATGGATTTTTGTACAAGCCTCTACTTTTAAAAAGGTAAAACAAACAGGCAGCGTATGAGCTAAAGACATTAGAGACCGACAAATATCTTCTTCTGAAACGCTGAAGAGGCACCAAAAGCCCCCCCACACCTGCATGAAACATGAAACGAGGAGGTATCCGGGCAAGACTCGCAGCCAAGCCACGCAAGTCTTCGAACACGACTATTGTTCTGGCTAATGCTCATTCACCGGAGAATATGACAGATTATATTTGTCTGCTAAGCTCTTCCCCCGGAGATGGTGAAAGACCAGGAGGGAGAGGAAGGAGGAGAAGACCAGTGCAGGACACCACGCTCTGAAAACAGAGACAAACCCAGGAGGCGGTGCGCCACTTCAGAGGAGCAGTGAAAGGCAGTGCTCCGGTTTCCCCGACCTCCAAAAACTAACCCAACATCACAAATAAAGCACTTACTTACTTAACAATGTGCGTAACTTTTAGTAAGTCCATTGTTGTTGTTGTTTTTTTCCTTTCATGGGGCGGTCATATGAAGTTTTCCCGATTTGCTCTAGGTTTTCACTGGAAAAAAAACGCTTCCTGGCACAAGTCATTTTTATATATTCACGCTCGGTACAGGCAAAAGATAAAACAGCGGCTACATTTCGCATCGCTCTTAAAAGTGGACATATACGGACCTTAAGCATTTGCACTGTGAGCATCGTGTTTACGGTAATAAATATTGGCAAGGCGTGTAATGACATTGTCAGGTCGCAGCGAAAATAATTAGTCGGCTTTGTGAAACTAAAACCACAACTTCCTCCAGAGAGAGAGAGAGGTGCATAAAACATTGCCCCGGAGCATAAACCTGGGCTCCTGTGTTACGTTAGTGCTTATTTGACTAAGCTCCAAAACAAGTTCCCGGACGATTCTTACGTTGCATATTCACTACCGTAGTATTTCTTGATCATTCATGAATACCTGATGAATTAATACTTAATTCCGTTGTAAATACCATCAAAGTGCCTAATTAAAGCATTCAGAAACACTTTATTAGAACTATAGCCGCCATCTCTGCGCTCGAATAACAGGCCATATCTCATCATGAGCGGCCACAGCAGAACCTGTATGAGGAACATAAAGATTGTAGCTTCAAGGCTACGAGCGCGGCCCCCTCTCGTCTGCGAGCGTGACCTGATTTTTGACAAAGTGTTTCGAGAACCTGTCTGCTTACACTGTTCAACCCGTGATTTCACATTTTCTTGTTTGTATATGCTCCGAGATAACGAGCCAAAAGTACACAATGTCTCATCGGGGGCAGATAAAGTTTGGCACCGAAGCTTCTTCTCTCTCGCTCTCCCCCGTTTCCCCCCCCCCCCAGTCTCAGTCCAGACAGCAAGAGTACAGCGAATGAACTGGTAACATTAACTATACAACAGAAACTACATGCATGACGACCTCCAGTACATTAGAGCTTTACAGCATAATAATAATAGGAAATACGATGGTAACAAGCGAAAATAATAAGCCCCGTTTTTCATATTATTACCAAGATAATACTAACCAGGTTTCCTGTTTTTCAACGTTTTTATTAAGGTCAGGGGATTTGGGTTATTATCCTGTAATAAAGTTGAATAGCAGGTGAGTCCATGAGCAACAGACCCCGCTATTACTGTGCAGTGGGACAAAATGCTGCTTGATGTAGTAAAATAGTTCAGTATCCGTTAGCTCGTTTGAAATCGCTTGAATAATTGGTTCATAATAACTACACCATATTTAGACTTAATAAATGATGAGTTAACACTTAATTCATCATGAACAAGTGTTAAGTGTTAAGTGTGACAGTTAATGCCTAACTCATAATGATCTTCACATACGTCACTTATTCATTGTAAGTAGTTTTTAAGGATAGGTCATGCTTAACAAATGCCTTGTTCATGATGAATTAAGTGTTAACGCATCATTTATTAAGGCTAAATAAGGTGTAATAAAGTGTTGCCAAATAATTTAATATTTGAGTTTTGACCCGAACAACTAAATAACTCGACTTCTACAACTAGTACATTTGTCAAAGTGCATCGGTTATGTCTTTTTTTCAGATTCTTGGTAAAGCAGGCGACGTTATAATGTGACGGTCGCCCATCTGCTGAATGTAGTTCAGACTTTTACCGTTCTTGTATTCTGGAATTGTACTTTTCTGAAATCGTCCAGCTGGTACAGAATTCAATCCAGATGTCGGTACTTTGTCAGAAGCAGTGTGGCCTACTTTACATCAGCCCCATGCCCAGGAAAAAGGGAGACACCCCGAAAAGCCAACTCAACACAGCAATCACTGCACCCAAGACAGAGAAGGGAAGATGAGAGGGATTCTACGAACGTTTGATGTCACTTAAGTACATGAACTTTTATCACAGCTGAGGCGATTGCTCCTCTTGCTTTACGGACGTCCCAAATGCTAATTCTCCCTCCTTGTAGTGAACGAGCGCCGACGTGTTCGATGTGGGTCGTAAAAGAAAGTGAGCCCAAACCCAAACATCATTTGCCGGGAGTAATGTTCGTATGAAGCGGCTAATAAGTCCACCCCAGGGCAACTGTGGCTACAACGGAAGTCTACCACAACTGGGTAGCGCTTTGTAGAGGCTTGTAGCACAATGCAAGTGTCAGTCATTATTGTTAGTCTTTCTTTTTGGCACTTTTTTGTTGCATTTTAGTCACACGTTTTTTCATCCCTTTTTCGTCACATATTTGTCGCTCTTTTGTTGCGATTTCATCCTTGTTGTTTATTTTTGTGGCTATTTTGACACTTTTTTTCCAAGAAGCTTTTAGATTTGGGTAAAGCCAAACTGGAGAAAGTTCAATTCCTTATGACTTCTTTTTTTGACTCATTTTACAGCTAAAAGTCCACGTGACAAACGGTAACTATCGTCTCAGGTCAGAGAACTTTGCAGTAGACCTGAAAATGAACTGATCAGTTTGACTGTGTTTCTTTGACAATGATTCTCTCTTTTTTTTTTTACATCGATTCACATTTTTAAGCCGTTTAAATCGATTTTAAATCCATTTTCGATGAATCGTCACACCCCGAGTGTTGAGAATTGGATTGAATACATTGCAAACGTATCACTTTAAGCTGTTTGGAGGAATATACCGCAATGATCTTCCAGTTCAGGAGTTGTTGTTTTTTTATTTAACATAACCCTTTATTATATCAACAGCATGTGAAATAAAAATGTTACTTTTTATGTCTTCATCACCTGGGGTTCATTTTTTTCCCTGCCTTTTGAAACTCACTATAGCGACTGTAGCATTACACGGATAATTGTCTTAATCGGGGTCAAATCCCTTATGTTTAAAGATCTACAAAACTAATGTGTTGCCGTGACCTCTTAATATTAGCCATTTTGCTCCATTAACTTATTACCTCTCCTGACTTGTTGAATTTGTCTCCGTGTCTTTACATTTTGCACGTCCTTTCCCAGCTTTTCCCGGCAAAAGTGGTCCGTGTCACTCTGTCATTATGGGACAATTACGAGCCTATAAGTGACCATTATGTGAGAGTGGATCAGCTGGTATCTGTCTGCTGGGAGTAAACACGTGAACAGAAAGTGGCAGGTGCTGGTTAACACTGGCCCCTGTTAAACGTATAGCAGTTTCGTTGTTGTGCTCCTGATTGTTATGGGGGAGAGGAGTGGCGGGGATCAACGGCGCAGGCCCTCTCCCCTCTCTCCCCTCATTGTAATAGTGAGACAACAAACACACACTTTCTATAATTACAGGTCCGTCCCGGCCCCGGCCGGGGTGTGTCCACAGGCATTAGACCGTGGACTTGTTTTGCACCTGACGAATGCTCAGGAATAAACAGTATCTGTCAGGAGTCATTACTGTTGTTTGTTACGCACTGTAGTTGTTGAGCAGGGAATCTGTCAATACACTGGAGATCTGGTCTAGCGCCTTAAAGTCTTTGATTTTATTTTCCATTACTGTATGTTCTACTCCTTCTGTGGACCCACCACCTGCAGGAGGAGCCATAGGAGCCACGACCCGGCAATGGACAAGTGGGAGAAAATGGATGGTTGCATCTGCTACTGAAAACCTTCACGGCACTTTCTGAATATCACATAAACATATAATATCTCATGGAGCGCTAGTGTTGTATTTACATGCCTGCTGAACTGTGCTAATGGTTTGACGGCGCCTGCCCTCTGACGTGGAGGTAGCGCTCGGAGTCTGGAGCGCTCGGACGCCGCCTGTGGGTGTTTGTCTGTGCCGTGTTTTCCTCGAAGGCCGTTCTGCGGTGACTACAGACGGCCATCTAGCTGCAGCTCGGCTCAGAGGAGCCAGAGGAGGATGGCACACTCTCCTCTCGTTTCCTTTCATCTCCTTTACAAGCCGCGGCTCAATAACGCCACACACTCAGTGCAGCCTTAAAAGGGTGCGAACACTCAGCGATTCAGTATCGAGTGCTGTGTTTGCACACTGCTCCGGCATCAGCGGCGGCGGCGCGGGGAGCACTGTATCTTTAAGCAGTAATCCCTCCATCGCAGCGTTTGTGCCGACCATCTAATGGGCGGTTCAGTTTAATGTCCACAAGAGCCGCTGGGAGGTCCTGCTGCTCTCCGGGGCTGGAGCATCAGGCTCTTCACTAACAGCCTCACAAATTAAAGACGGTCTCGTTATGCGTTTGAAAAGAGGGGAGGCACACAGCGGCGACAAAGGGGATAACAATGTTGACAGTCGTCTCCAAAAGGCGTCCCAGCTCAGCCTCGACGGACATGCACGTGACGGCCATCAGTGCCGTTAATTAGCAATGTGTAATTATGGCATTATTACACATCGCTCTCTGAAATCTCCCTTTGAGAAGATCCATCTCCAGCCCTGCTCTTCACACGGAGCACATCCTCACAGCGCCACCACACGGGTCCGTACATATGTTACCAGTGCCCCCTATCCACAGGACACCACTGTGGCATTCCTCTAAAACCTACAGTCAGTTTTGGGGCTAATCGGTGTCGACACTGGTATTTTCCCCAGTTTCATTGTACACATTCTTTAGTGGCACAGTTTGTCACAGGTTTTTCTTCTTAACACTGTAATGATGTTGCTCTGGGCGAGGGGGGTGACTGACTGAGATTGTGCGGGCTTTGCAATGGACGTTACAAAAGGTTAATGAACTGGCTGCTGCTGCTGCTGCTCAGAGCAAGGAAGCAGTGTTGCAAACCTCATACTTTCTTGCAGAACAATTTGCACCAAAGCACAATGGACACACACAAAAAAGGAGAAGTTGTTTGCAGGACTGAGGCGTTATGTTTTCATGCATAGGACCTGCATAAGTTTAAAGTCGGAGCATTTCTCAGAGCAGAGCTGTCAGTCTTATCTGTCTGTAAGGTAAAAGGCAGAGCTCCTATCAGCAGTGTCTTGAGCACAGGGGGGGGGGGGGGGGGGGGGGGGGGGGGGCTTTTGTAAACATGGCACTAGTTGGCACCCTGTGTTGAACACGGAAAGTGCGGGTTTCCAGGGCCATTGCCAGCGCTCGCTGAACACGGCTGCAACAAGTTTGTAGCGCGTGTCTGTCGGCGGGTCACGGAGCCCTGTCCACGAGGGGTCAGGGTAAAAACACCACCTTAGCGTGTTTTCAACAAGTTCTAACCGTGTGCACAGGCGGCACAAAGTTGTAGCCGTCTGAGTATTCGGGGTACACACGCACACGCGCGCGCGGGAGAGTGGGAGTGCAGCTCGCGTGGGGACTGTGTTTACATGCGTGCAGAAAGTGTGAGGCTCCTACCGCTATGAGCGTGTTATTCCTCTGCTCCGCCGAGGCAGCCGAGTCCGGCTCTGGCTGCTTGCTCTGGGGCTGCTTGGTGCTGCCCGGGGCGGACTTCTTGGCCCTCTGCTCCAGGCTGCGCTGGTACAGGCTGACCGTCTCCAGCCGCTCTCTCTCCAGCTGCTCGGCGTGCGCCTGCTGGTACCGCGTCTCGCAGGTGACGTGGTGTCTCCGGCAGCCCTCGATCCGCTGCCTCAGTCGCTCCACCACGGTGCTGTGCTTCGGGATCCCCACCGGCCCCGGGGCCACCACGCTGTTGTTCAGGCTGTTGTTGATGCAGATACTGCCGTTTGCTCCGGCAGCGGGGGAGGCGAAGTCCCCCATCTCTGCGCCCAGTGGCGGCTATTTTGGAACAACTTTTCTTCTCCTTCGCGGCTTCCAGTCCTCCTCGAGCGGACAGTTCCTCTCCGCGTTCCCCCCTCCGAGTGTCCTGCCTGTCCCCCGTGTGTCGTCCTCCTTCCTCCCGAGTAAAAAAAAGAAGAAGAAAAAAGACACAAAAAAAAGGTCCCAGGCAAGCCGGACACTGAGGGAAGCACAAGCCCGGAGAAGCGATGCAACCGCCGCGGTGTTTAAAGGGCTGCGAGCCGGTACAGAACTGGCCTCTGCTAATTTCAAATAAACCGCCCCCCCCAAAAAAACAAAACAAACACGGAGCCTCAGGGTTTGAACCCCGGCAGCTCCGGAGTGAATCCGACAATGACCCGCTGCCACGCCGCGAACTCCGCCACAAAAACAACAATAACGCAAAGTGAGCGCAAAGAGGCAGCGAGCGGTCAGAGGCGCGCGAGCACTCAGCGGTCAGAGGCACGAGCCCTGTCCCGCTGAGGAGCAGCAACAGTCCCCTCTCGGCTCCTCGGCGACGTCCTCTGAGAAAAAGTTTTGCAGCTTGAACCGAACGGGCTCCGGAGTTTCCCAGTGAACTTGCATTTCATATGGTTTTGGTTTGAAAGAAATCCCGGGTAAGACGTGGTTCGAGTTGGGGGAGTCGCGGCACGCAGGCGCCCTCGGTAGTCCGAGCGAGGCGACGGTGCAGGACGCGGGCGCTGAACGCGGATAGGGAAGCGGTGGCGGAAGTCTGTAGTCAGTGCTGCCGCCTGCCACCATCACAATAATCAGGTCCGCTCCTCCACCATGCCAGCGGAGTGATATCAGGACAGGAGTTGAGTAAAAACCAGCTCGGGGCTGTGAGGAGCCCGCTGCGGACACCTGCAAAACCCGGAGTGGAGCCGGGGCCAAACGCGTAATCCCGTAATCAGGCAATTTAACTCGAGGAAATTAAGCCATTAGTTAAACGAATCTTATCCCGCCATTACTGTTAGAACGTGCGCTTTGGGTTTGGAATGGAGCTCCCAGGCGGCCCCGTTTATCACCCAATCATGTCCGTGGAGTCAGATAGAAATTAAAAATAGAAATAAAATACAGCAGATAGCGCTGCTTTACTGGCCATTGTTATTAGGCATAAAGGCACAGCGCCCATTAGCCAATACGTCACAATAGTTTCATACTCGCCAAACAAGAACTGTAGCTGTAGGCTATAAAATGTCAAATTAATACCTTAAATTCCTACACATAAACTGTATTGACAAATAATGCACATTTATTTCCAGCATGGAGACGATACTTATTTCTCATGTTATTCAGAAGTTGAAGGTGAAACTCTTTTTAATTTTATTCTTTATTTTAATATTCTTTATGCATGCTCTCGTAGTTTTAAAAGTTGTATATCTCACGCTTATCTAAATTCTGTGTTATATGTTCCGTTGCACGATTGTACTGAGAACTAGTTTGTGAACCTGTTCTCAAACAATGGCAATAAAAAACTCTTCTGATTCAAAGAGATTTCTTCAGGTTTGATGAGAAATTGCATTAAACAACAGGCTCATGCATTTTTATTTATGTGACATTATTCAAATAAGACCATTTGAGGTGTGTTCTTATACGTCCACAAGCTTACGATTTTTTAACCCCTTAACCCCCACTTTAACTTTCTCAAGTTCGACTTTAGCCAAATCTAAAAGCTTCTCGACTGGAGCTTACAGCCTATGGGCCCAGTGTAAAGCCTCATTTGAAAGCTAAGACCAACAAAACTGTAAGATTTTGTCGCCATGTTTTTTTTTTTTTTTGTCGCCATGTTTTTTTGTCGCCTTTTCATCACTTTTTCACTGTTTTGCCGCCTGTTATGCTGCATTTTTGTCGGGAGTTTTGTTGCGTTTGTGGGTTTTTTTTATTACTTTTTTGTGCGTTTTTGTCCCTCTTTTGGTGCTTTCTTTTTTTTTGGCCGACGCAAGACGCTTTTAGATTTGGGTAAAGCTGAATCGGAGAAAATGCGCTTGGTTAAGGCGGGGATTGAGGAGAGCCTATTTAATTAAAGTTTCTTAGTGAAGTTTTTAAATCTTTTTTTTTTCTTCTTTTAAACAAAACTCAGTGGTTAGAACAATAAAGGAGAAAATGTGAGAAAAAATAGGCCCTTTATTTCATATTTAATTTGGCTGGAATAATCTATTGTAAACATCGTGACTTCTCAGACAGGACGGTCCCGTATGGAAACACTCACAGTTGCCAATTCTGTTCAACTTCTGCCATTTTGCTTTTGCTCGACCCGAAGCGAAGGATTTTCTTGTTTGTTTTTTTTGTACCCGTAGAAGGATGTGGTGTGGCTCCATTCTGGTATTTTGGGTTGTGGAGGTGCCTTTACTCGTTCCGGGCAAAATATTAGCTCACGTAACCTCAGTTGTGGGTCGACTTCCTCCCACCATTCAAAACACGCTGTTTCCTGTCAGTTGCTGCTGGATATAACGTATAAGAATACATGAAAAATAAAAGTTTAATCATTTCGTAAAAAAAGATGACAGTTTGCAGATGATGGATGCAGGTCTTAAAGTTGTCCAGTGGTTACCAACGCTTCAACGATATTGTCAGACGTTACTTTCATCAGTTCGCCTGCAATATGATGAAGGGTTAAGAATAGCCTCTCTTGTCATGTACATTGTCATTTTCGACAGTAAAACTTTCTCTTCCCCGTCTTTGCTTTAGCTCCGTCTCTTGTTTGCTGTTGTGTGGAAGCTAACACCGCTCCGAATGGGGACTTAAGGGATTTGGCATTGGAGCTGTCAGTTCTTGAAGGTATAACTCAGTTGCTTTAAGCTCAGAGCTGTCAGGTGAAACCATAACAATAGGCCCGAGTCTGACAGGTGAGGGAGAGCAAAACAATACGGGGAAACTTTGTTTAAGTGCAATGTGGATGTGTATTCAAATGGCGGGACAAAAATTAGGATTGTTAAGAAATATCAGGGATTGATTACGATTTCACACAAACCATCTGTACCAACATTGATGCATGTTTTGTGCGTTTTCATAGTGAAGTCTAACGAACAACTAGATGCCCTTACGTCACCTTTCATTCTAGGCAACTAGGGCTAAAAGATAAATCGCATTTGCGGCCCATGCAGCTGATGGCCGCGGCCCATGGAAGTGAATGTAGCGGCGAGATACGCCACCGACGTCAGTCTACTTAAGGGGCGCGGTAGACCGTGGATGTACTGTGACCATATCAGCGTTTATGATGCAGCCACCGAGAAAGGACTATTGCCTTTTCCTCCGTTAGCATTGCGTTAGCTGCAGCGCTAATCCCTCTGATGCACTGATCACAGAAACTCTCCTCCGGATTCACACGTCTGTGCCTCCACAGAGATGAGGGTGAGCCTGTGCTGCTTGAGTAAAGAGTCCTTTGCGGCTCACTTTTGGAGGCTTATGTTTGGGGATGTTTTGGATAAAGATAAGAACTGATCTCACAACTACTGACTAATACACAAGAGCAAATCGCAAGAAATTATTTAGGGAAAATTTACAAAAAAATAAAATTCAGTATAAGCTTATTGTAAATTATGTAAATGGCTATGTGGACTATTTTGAATTATATTTCATATCATTATAAAGGATTTAAGAGCAAGTAATACTTTATTAAGTCAGTTGTAAATATTTAATTGTATTGCAACAAAAAGTTATTAGCGGAAAATCGCAATAAAATCAAAATCGCAATATTGATTGAAATAAATCGCAATATTGATTTTTGGCAAAATCGTTCAGCCCTATAGGCAACTTTTTGAGTGTCATAATAAATAAGACATTTCATAACTCAACATTGACACTCATTTGGCGTCTGTCGCCATGCTGTGACATCACTGCAGACTGTTGCAAATAGCGGACTGGGACCCATCTCCAGATCTTGGTCAGAATGTAAAGAGTTCGACTTTGCTTGTTTTGGGTCGATCGTTTGGGGAAACCAAACAGGCCGAAGGAAACCCACCTCGACACAGGGAGAACATGCATGAGAACTGAACCTTCTTGCTGTGAAGTGAGAGCAATAACAGTTCAGCCACTGACAACCATTTGCTCCCACATTCATTCACTGAGAGCAATTCTCCATTCTAACAGGAGCAGGAGGGTAATTCTCTGCCATCTATATTTTGCTTTTAATTTTCCACTAGATTTTCTAACCCTTCAAAAGTTTCCCAGTGTTTTACCTTTGCTCATCTTATCAAGAGAGGAACCACACTCACACCCGTTACCTCCTGCCGTCCCCCCTGATCAGAGGGCTAGGGTTAGGGTCATGATAAGGGAGAGGAACAGCTAATGTGAGGTAAGTCGTGTTTCACTCACACAGATCTTAGACATAGTTTTATAAACTAGCAGGTCTTGGCTTTCAAATGAGGTGTCACATATAGGCTGTTAGGTCTAAAGCAAGGGTAGGCAACGTCAGGCCCGGTAGCCAAAACCGGCCCTCTATTATAGAAACTCTGGCCCTCGGGATGATTTTGAGGAACATAATTACACATATTAGAGATCAAAATGCTTGTTAAAGTACTCTAGAAAAGTACTTTAAAATGTATTAGCAGAACACCCATTTAGGCCATATATTATGTACAACACTGGCATTTGTAGTTAGCATAACTTGTAGTAAAGTTATGGTTTACTTCGGACTACAATTGGAAGGTCTGGCCCTTGGTCTTTTGACGATGAAGAAATCGTCCCTCCACCGGGCCAACTTGCCTAACCCTGGTCTAAAGTCAATACGCTTTGAGATTTGGATATGCACAATTGTAACTCTAACCCTAAACCTAACCCTAAGATGGCAGGTAACAGCAGGCAGTTTTAAATTAGAGCTGGGACAAAATATCGGATCGGACTTGGATCGCAACACTTTGTGCTGCAATACCAGGTATCGATACTTTATCAAGTATCGCAATACTCTCAATACTTGTGTTTGGAGGCATTTTTTAATCACACACTACTTTGTTTTCCAGTCACAGTTACACAGCACATTGTTACATTTTGTGTTGCACTTTTCAATCTAAACACTTACAGCATTTACAACAGTAAATGTCAAATGGCATTTGGTTTATGAACTTTGGACACATGACTTTTTACACATTTTAAGGCAAACATATCACTTGTTATAACTACTGACTGTATCGCAATACGTATCGAATCAGCCCCTGAGTATCGTGATATGTATCGGATCGTGACAAAAGTGGATCGTCCCAGCCCTGTTTTAAATGTTAGCATAGAGATGTGGCTCATGTGTCCTCTTCACTGCAGGACAATGTTAGACGCTGACTACCTATGCATTATTTTTTATTGCACATTTTGTTTTCTTTATTCATAACATAATTTCATGTTAGAATTTCAATTTCAATGTTTGAAAATGTTACTTTTCCGACCAGCATTTTGCATTACATAGACCAGCTCAACATGTGTCTCAACATGTGTCTCACATGGCTTACATGCGACTTACACTTCTACAAAAACGAAAACTATTATTTACAATAACACTCGGTCCGTGTCAGTTCAAAACAAACACTCCTGTTAGGTGCGCGTTGTGGGACTGTTGCTGGTGATCTGCCGCTGCCCAGTCTGGCTCAGCGCTTCAGGAATGACAGGAATGTTGTTTTACGCACCTACACACAGTCACACTCGGGCCTAACACACACACGGACACAAACATGCACAAAAAAAAGACACACGCGCTTGCTCACTTTTTCCGATATTTGCAGCCTTTCCTGTTCCAGGCTGCTCAGTCCAGATAGATGTGTTGTGATGTGTCCAGGACGGCTCTTTTTTTTTCATTCAAGAAGACATGTTGTTGCCCCTTTTTTACTGAAACGTCAAACATGTGCTTTAACAACTCCTGCCCTAACATCTGAACATGGATAATTCACATTTAATTGATTTGTATTTTGAAAACAGGCAAGTTCAAGTGATCCACTCCCAATTTCGGAGCCTTTAAACGCCTGAACTCATCATCTGCTGAGACAGAAGAAAGTGGAGCAGCCGCTTGTATAATTTTGAAAACAATAGTTGCCAGTAGAGAGATGACACAGACATTATGCAACTTTTTTATGCAGGAAAACAAAAGTTTGATATTGATGAGTGGTCAGCATGGCGCCTTTACTTTCAATCACAGTGGTCTCTATAAGGCTCCAGGATCACTTGTTTTGTAGGTTTTCTGGTGAGAGGGTCCGTCAGCAGTGAAAACCTTCCAAGCAATTGATCCTGGAGCGTCCTGGAGACCACTGTGATGGAAAGTAAAGGCGCCATGGTAACCACTCATACAGCGACTGGGTCACTACAAGGTAAAAAACACACAAATATCCACTTTTCTTTTTCACATAAAAGTTGCATAATGCACCTTTAAGTCAAAAAGCAGGTTTTCCACCATGAAAGTCTGCCGTGAGCTGAATCTGAGTCTGAGTTTTGACGTTCTTCATGGTTTGTGAAATCTATAGAGCAAACTATACAGGTGAAAGAAAGAAATACTGTTGTTTTTTTTAAATTACTGTTACAAAGATTGCTGCTTAAAACTACTATCACACACACTAGGGCAATTCTTTTGGTTAGATTCTTCCAGGATCTAGGGCAAAAAATACTCTACCCATGACATTTTAACAACCACTCCAAATAAATACTCGTTTTTTTGTTTTTACAAACTTTGCTACGAAAGAAACTCCTGGAAAACGTAAAAACATGATACACGTGTTGACCATCATGTTATTGTGATGAAGTTATAAGATTAAAACAAAAGTAGCCTACTTTAAGTTCGACCAGGAGTGTTTAGGAGTGGCCCGCCAGGAATCTGAGTGGTCGTGTAGCTTACATTATACCGTATTGATCCACGTTCCTCCGGAGACACATGTGAATTGTCTCTGCATCTTTAAAAGCGCGTTAAGCAACTTTTTACGTGAAAAAAAAGAGTTGATATCCGTGCATATTCGACCTTGTAGTGACCCAGCGGCGTCCAGTGGTTGCCATGGCGCCTTTACTTCCCACCACAGTGGTCTCCAGGACGCTCCAGGATCAATCGCTTGGAAGGTTTTCACTGCTGACGGACCCGCTCACCAGAAAACCTACAAAACAACTGATCCCGGGGCGTCGTACAGACCCCCGGTGACGGAAAGTAAAGACGCCATGGCAACCACTGGGCGCCGCTGGGTCACTACAAGGTCAACAACGCGCAAATCTCAACTCTGTTTTTGCCTAAAAAGTTGCATAATGCAGCTTTAATGCCCCTTTGCCCCCATCAAAACAAACATCGCTAGTCTCTTCGGCTCTGCGGATGTAACATTCTGTAGAACATCAGTGCTAGTGTCAGAAAGGGTGTGTTTAGTTTTTTCTCCACATACACACACATCTTTTATTCCACTCTAAAAAAAAAACAGGTGTTGTTACAGTCAAATACATTGCCTGCAGATCTGACAATTAAAAAGCTCCATGATGATTTTTTTTGAATGACCAAGGTTGAGATTGCGATTAAATTTCTATTAATTACCCGTCCCTGTAGATTACAGTATTTGCATTTATATGTGTGGTGGATGCCTCTACCACAATTTGGTGTGCTGCAAAGACTGGCTGGAGGGGTTGGAGGCCATCTTAAAACCTTGGACTGGACCAAGTCACAGTGAACTGAGGGGGAACACTAAAAGTTTATTTTGTTCTTTTTGCTGAACTTAGGCACTTCAATCAATTTGTCAGCCAAGTTGTATTTTTGTTAGCTTTGCTTATGATTTTGCTTATGATGATTTTGCTTGTTATGATGAGTTTTTGCCAAGTTTAGTATTTTGTGTTTGTGTTATACCTCCCTCTGATTACGTGATGGTTTACTCCACCCCTATTTAAGCAGCCTTGTTTCTTTGTTGCAGGTCAGTTTGGTTTGAGTTCTGTTACTGCTCTTTTAAGTTGGGCCCAGATTTTTGTCAGTTATAGTTTGCCTTTATTTTTGTGAGCATTTGTTAATTAATTTGAAGATTAAATTATGTATTTTTCTCAATTTTTAACACCTTTGTCCCTGCCTTTGTTTGGTCCATTACAATATGTATTTAGGAAATATATCAAAATCAGCTCGTAACGTTTGTCACAATGAACCAAATACAGAAGAATTCAGTGTTCATGACGAAAGCAGCATTTTTTTTCCGTCACGCCGGTTCAGTCGCTCATCTGTGGGAGGACAGGGACGAGTTCACACAACGGGCACACGCTCCTCGAGCTTATTGTGAAGATTTAAAACCACCAGAGGTCAAACTATGATCACCCCGTGTCACCTCCCGAAGCAGAGATTATGATTCAAACCAAACAAGTGACAAACCTAATTCGTACGAAGCTACTCCCACACCGACACCGCACATTTCCTGCGCTTCCTCTTAACTCACCACACGCACTTCTTCTAACACGAGACATAAACAAATCGCAAAAGGCGGCTTGATTCAAGTGAAGCCGTTTCTCTTCATATGACGTGGAGTATTGCTCATAAACAAAGAGTGTAGCCACAGAAGCGTGCACGTGATTTGTTCTTGTCAATTTACACAGCAAATAATGAGCAAAGCATCCATTAAAATCCATCAATCATCCATTAAAACAATGTTAGGGATGCCAAGCGCTTATAGTTACAAGTTTACATAAAGTGTTCTCGGCAGTGTCTCGAAACAAGGCCGTCATGGGCTGCTCTGGTCTTCTCCATCTACATGCGCAGCACAGGTCAAAACCTTCAAAACGTATGTGGACAATAAAGTCTGCAAGAAAATTCAATCCGTCACGACAATGCGACAGATTTCCTGGCCTCAAGCTTGATTTCTCCTTCCATCTTTCTGTTGAGTTTGTTCCTCTCGATAATGTTGTGAAGACTGGGAAACATCTCCATCTTCTGCCAAATGAACAGACAAAGCGGTAGACTCTTTAACTTCTTACCATCCGCCTTAAAGGGATATTTCGGGATTTTTGACATTGGGCCTCATTTCCTAGTTATCCAGAGTGTTGTTGATGTCTGGAGATATTTTTTTTCTCAAATTCATGCAGTTCTTATATTTGAAGAGTCTAGTGGCGCTAGGCTAGGGCAAGGCTAAAGCATTTCTACGGTAACAGCTAGCCTGCATTAAAAACAGTCTGACCCGCTCCACAGTGCACCTGAGGCAAATCACTTATAACTAGGGCCGGGACTTTAACGCGTTAATTTAGATTAATTAATTACACAAAAATAACGCGTTAATTTTTTTTGATGCATTTGTTCGCACTTGTTTTTACAACGCGGAACGTTTCTCACTGGATGAGTTTAGGCGGACCGATTATACTGGAGCACCAACTTGTAGCACAGGCAACATATAATTTATGTTTAACATTATTTTTATTGTAAACGCAATCCGGTGTGTACTTTTTGTTGTTATTTACGTGCCCAGCTGAGGCAGGCGCGCTCATTGTATTTCTTCACGCATGTATGTGCGCGCGCCCTCGCTCCCAGTCACACAACACGGACTATTGAGGGGATCAGGCCTCCTCACATGGACTAAAGCCCGGGTTTGAAGCGGGTACACGACTCTGAAAGACTTGGAGTTTCTGGATACTGCTCAACAGGACCGGTGAGAGTTTTCCATTACGTTTGTTTTCGGGTTGCGTAGTGTGG
Source organism: Proterorhinus semilunaris (assembly GCA_021464625.1). Lineage (NCBI taxonomy): Eukaryota > Metazoa > Chordata > Actinopteri > Gobiiformes > Gobiidae > Proterorhinus > Proterorhinus semilunaris. The sequence continues at coordinate 10,716,064 of CM038349.1, forward strand.
CTGCACGGGCACGCGCGCTTCAGCTGCGACCTCGCGCTAATAGTTTACGTGCCTTTAAACCAGCTGTTGCTAAATCAACAAAGTCTGTTATGGCCTCTGAAGCAACAATAAACAATATTTTGGTGCTTAAGCTTATGTATTCAGTCATTATTCAATGGTATACTAAAAATCCATATGAAAAAACTTACTTCTCACTGTTCTCAGGTCAAATATTTATATGCGATTAATTTCGATTAATTAATTACAAAGCCTGTAATTAATTAGATTAATTTTTTTAATCGAGTCCCGGCCCTACTTATAACGCCAGACTAACGATATAAACGTCTGTGTCGATAGAATAATTTTTGAAATATAACTGACCTTGTATCACATGAATTACCGCGTTTTGAGGGACTATTTTCTCGCAGATCACTCCGCCGCTGCATTAGCTTACAACCACGAAGCTGATGCTGCTCAAATAAAAGTTATTTTAAATGCAAAATGGTTAAAATTATTCTATCGTTAGTCTGGCGTTATAAGTGATTTGCCTCAGGTGCACCGTGGAGCGGGCCAGACTGTTTTTAATGCAGGGTAGCTAATACCATAGAAATGCGTTAGCCTAGCATTAGCCTAGCGCCACTAGACTCTTCAAATATAAGAACTGCATGAATTTGAGAAAAAAATATCTCCAGACATCAACAACACTCTGGATAACAAGGAAATGAGGCCCAATGTCAAAAATCCCGAAATATCCCTTTAACCGAGTGCTTTGTCTCCAGTTCGGCTTTACCCAAATCTAAAAGCTTCTCACCTGGAGAGTTTACAAAAATGACCGTGACCACATTTTTGAAGCGTTTTTGTCACTTTGTCGTGTATTATTTTGTTGTTGTTGTTGTTGTTGCTTTCATGTCCTCGTTTTCAACAAGATTTTAGATTTGGGTAAAGCCAAACTGGAGAAAATGTGCTCGGTTCAGGCGGGGGTTAAGAAGTGAATGCATAAAGTTTGTTTTGAATGATACGGCATTTGAGCCTGAAAGTTTGCGTTACAAATGTGCATAAAAAACGTATTGGAGTGAGAGTCTAGTCTCTCCACCTGTCTCAGCCAATAGTTTATGGACCAATAACGCTCCAGGATCAATTGTTTGGAAGCTTGTCACTGCCGACAGACCCTCTCGCCGAGAACCTAAAAAAAACAATCGACCCTGGAGAGTTGAAGAGGCCACTGTGATGGAAAGTGAAGGCGCCATGGTAACCACTCATGTCAAATACGCACAAATATCAACTTTCTTTTCACCTAAAAAGTTGCATAGTGCATCTTTAATCAAGTGCATTTTCTCCAGTCCAGCTTTACCCAAATGTAAAAGCTTCTCGACTGGAGTTCACAGGCCGGTGTAACGCCTCATTTAAAAGCGAAGACCTACAAAACGGATCTAAACAGATTTTTTCACGTTGTTGCCATGTTGTTTTCACTTTTTATGTTTGTTTTCCAGCGAATTTTTTTCCAGTTTTTCATCTTGTATTTGTCACTTTTTTGTCTCATTTTCTTCTCGTTTTCGTCCCATTTTCGTCTCGTTTTTGTCCCATTTTCGTCTCGTTTTTGTCCCATTTTCGTCTTCCTTTTGTCCCGTTTTCGTTGCCCTTTAGTTGATTTTTTTGTTCCTCTTTTGTGACTTTTTGTCTCATTTTCGCCAAATTTTTGTGTCGTTTTCGTCTCGTTTTCGTCCCATTTTCGTTGATTTTTTTCTTCCTCTTCTGTGGCTTTTTGTCTCGTTTTTGTCACTACTTTGACGCTTTTTAGATTTGGGTAAAGCCAACTGGAGAACAATCGACAGCGAAATGTCATTAGACCCTCCTCAGCACATTGAACGATGGGTCAAATGCATGATTATGGATTTAGAAGTTACAGACGCATTAATTATACAGACCCGTAAGACCACAAACCTCCTCTCTTAAATTACCCAGTATAGCCTTTGGATTTCCATGTCTTCCAGAAACACCCTCCCCTTAACTGACCCGACACCAGGCTTACGTACACGGGACAGGATAACTCTGACGGGTCTCTCTGCGGAGTGGTTGCCCAAATGTTGCACAAGACCCTTCTGAATATTTAATGGTTTCCGCGGTGCCTCCGACAGCGTGATAAAGTCAGAAACATGGTTGTAATGTCTTGATGATGCGGAGGAGATGAAGCGGGCTGGACCGGGACAGACACAGAGGGATGATGGAAGAAAAAGTGAGAGAAAGAGAAGAAGAAGAAACACTTGCATCATGGTGCACCTATGGAAATACACAAAACAATTCCCCTGTTTAAAAGGCTTTGTTAGGCTATTTAGTGGAGTATAAAAATGTACGTGCATCTGTATGGAGCTCAACAGTCCCGTCCAACGCGGGGCTCCGGAAGTAAATTTCCTGTTCATTTTTGACATTGGCATTGAAAAAAAATAACATTACTCATTTAATAGCACGATAGAGGCTAACCAGCTTCGTGGTGACCATAAAACACGCAGATTTATCTGGAACATTACAGACCAAAAATATGAAAAAGGAACTTGAAATATCGGTGCTATGGTCAATAATTAGCACATAGCTGATTAGTCTCTGTTGTGCCCTTACTCATTTTTTACACAATCCCGATGGCAAAAATGAGCAGGACATTTCCGATTTCAGCGGAGTCTCCACTTGGTCTCAGAGGTTTACGTGGTCTCAAGCAGCTGTGGCAATGTTGCGAACATTATTTGTTGTCCTGAACCTGTGGGACGTTTCTGTGACGTCTCTGCAATGTCTCCGAGACCTGTCGGATCCCAAGGAGATCTCAAAGAGTTGTATGGCGTATTCGCGACACAACTGCTTGAAGACATGTTTGTTTTCACCGAGATTCTCTGGAGACTCGCCTTATCTCTGTGACCAGTCTTCAAATAGTCTCCAGGCCGGAGAGATAGGTCCTTAAAGGAAAAGGCCACCGTTTTTCCATACTGAGATATGTTCTTACCTGAGCTTAGACGAGTTGATGCGTACCTGTCTGGTCTTTACGCGTGTGCTCAATCACGCAAATGTTGTTAGCATTTAGCCTCTCCCAGCGTAGGTATAGCTCCAAACTGGGGTGAAGTTAGAAGCTACAAAGATGTTCCACATTTTTTCCACAAAATCAAACATGAAGAAAATCGACATGTTTAATTTTGTGTAACTAGACTTGGATCGTGTAACTTTTCACGTAACTGTATTTAAATAGGGAAAAACGTGGAACAGCTTGGTAGCTCACATCAAGTACCACCAGGCCTAGATCAAGATCAAGTCAAGACTAAAGCGAATGTAAAACACATCTAAAATAGTTTGTTTCATGATGCAGCAAAATTCAGGAAACACAGATCAGAAACAACTAAATTAAACAGGATTCAAAACTGTGTGAATGAGACAAAATTACAACCCAGGGTATTAATTTGAGAGGGGAATTTTAACATGGTTAAAAGCTCAAAAAAGTTAATAATATGCCTCCTGAAAGGATCAAAACCACGATTAAAGGTGTCATTGAGTAAAAATTTGTTTATTCTGGGCTAGGTCAAACTATGCAAATTAATTACACTCAGGTCTGTATAGCATCAAGGTAGATAAATAAACAGCTAATGGTTTTATCAGACTTTAACTAACGATGTATGAAACCACTACGTGCTTATTTTTCGCACTGAGAACAATGAGACAAGTTAATGTAAATTATATTATCTATCAAAACATTAGTTTACTGTTAATGCATGTTTGGGATGTCCAGGCATCAAAGCCCATGTTTTCAAGTTACAAGAGTCACAGTGAAACTTTCACTGTTTGTCAATAACAAAAGAATACTTGTCTCTATATCGTGACGACTGCAGATCTCATTTCATTTTGATGTCTCTTCATGTTCCTCCCGGGCTCTTGGGAAATGCATCCAAAGGTTTTTCAAAATATACATATCCATCAGATATCTAGGATACAACTCTCAAAGCTTTACTCAGGTGGTAAGACTTTTTTGGAAATTTTAACAGTATCAACGTCAACACCCGTCTTTATGAATCTGTTGTTTCATGCAGACGTTACTAGTCTCCGGTTTAGATGATGCTTTAGACCTGACCAAGTCACTCTGTCTGTAAAAACAGGAATTAGACTCGCATTGTTTTGAGTGTAGTAAGTGTTTTCAAAAAATAAAAGTAGGGGACAATTACTTTAATGTTAATAATACACTCTTAAAAGTAGTTTTTATCTGCGGTGGAAAAAAACAACATACAGCTAACAGTTGGCAGGTTCTAAAATATTTTGCAGTTATTTGTCATTTCCTTAAAGCGCAATTGTATTAAAATTATACTTAAATAAGCCATGGCGTAAATTCAACATGGAAGACTAATTTCAGCGTCACCTGCCTCCAGCCAATGATCGCGAAGGTCACACCTCAGCCTATCAGCGCAGAGACACAACTTCATCGCAGCCAATCATCGCCCTCGGTCCTGTGTTTATGGCTTGTCCGCTTCCCAGCTGGGCTGTGACCCACCTCCACCCCTTCAACGCCTCTTCTGTCCATGGCTTCACACGGCTACATCCTTCACCGGTCTCCCATACCACCAGCAGTGTAAAGGCTCCGGGGAAAGACATCCAACGCTAACTACCCATCCATACTCACTATAATCCGGGTCTGTTCACCAAAACATATATAAATCTTTCTAATCTTTTCTAATCACTGCTTGTCTCTGTTTTGAGTCCATCCAGGTTGAACTGTATTTACTGGCCACATTATCATATAGCCCGACCAAAAAACAAGTCGCCACCAGGATCTAACTGAGCATTGTGATGATGCAGTTGGTCAGGTCTAGGTTCAGCAACACTATGTGGACAAAGACTGAGATCAGCTGACGCCCTGAAGATCCTGAATGAGCAGGTTCAACGCATGTCTTTTCCCCTGATGGGATGAGCATGCTCCAAGACGACAATGCCAGGAATCATCGGGCCCCAGTGGCAAAAGAGTGGCGCATGAGACATAATTTTCACACACAAATCGGCCACTATGGAGTCTAGATCTTAACCCCATTGAGAGTCTTTGGAATGTGCTGGAGAAGGCTTTGCGCAGTGGTCACACTCTCCCATCATCAATACATACAAGATCTCGGTGACAACTGTATGCCACAGCAACACTGGTTGTTAAAGTTATTCATGCATGGTAATTTATTGTTTGTTAAGAGGAAAACAATGTAATTGAAGAAGAGCTGAAGGTGCGACTCTCTGTGATTGAGGGGGTGGACTGTTAATGACAGCAAAAAAAAGCTGAGAAATATCATCCACGCACACGTACACTCACAAACACGTGTCGTGATCACAAAGGATGCTGGGTAATTATGCTAATGCGGTAATAATTAGATGCATATTCTATTATCTCATTAAAGAACAACAACAACCCATTTCCTTTTGAAATATGGAAATGACACAATATTGAAACTCAGAAAAGACTATAGACACCGTATGATCAATCACGGAAGTAAATATAAATGTAACAGTGCTAGATTAATTTAGGTTTTTCACATTGAAGTTTAATTGCAAACGTAATTGCAATTTCAATGGTCTAACATAGCAAACTTCAAAGGTTCAAAGAGGGCTAAACATTCAGTCATTTGGAGTATATGTAGTTTAGACCTCTACAAACTACTTTCTTTTTCGTGCTCAAGGCTCATGCCCCTGGTCATTATGTAAAATTTTCACTGTGAACACAATCTTAAAGCAGTGCTAAGTAACGTGTTTACCTTAATAAATCCTTTTCGTAGTCCCTCTGGGGGTAATACAAGTGTTAATGGGATGATTGGGGGGTCTTTCATCTCCCCCTGGTGTCTCTGGCCAGAAAACCATGCTTGCAACTTGACTGCCACCGGGTCGGAGCCACCAATACACACTAATAGAACCACGATGAAGAAGCTAACAGGCTAATGAGCAAAGCTAGCGCCACTTTAAACAGTATTTACAGCCAAGTTTGAGTGAAAAAAAATATTTCCATTGTATAACTGGATGTATAACACCTCTCTCTCCCTTCGGCTTTTCTGTCAGCGTAGTATTTACTCTCCAAGACATTTAATAAGTTAAAAAATCTTAACTTGCTACAACACCTGCAGTTGCGCTTATGGCCTCTGGGGGAAATAGTTACTTAGTACTGCTTTAATTTCAGGACTAATTAAAAATATGAAAATGCCACTTTCAAAGAAAAGACACAGACAGATATAGTTTATAGCGTAGTAGACGTTGGCCCCCTCCAACCCGGCAGAATACAAACACCATGTTGCCGCCTTTATTTGCATGCAAGATTGATATAGGGATGGACTCATGGAAACACTGGGGATTACACAGCTGCCATCAAAACAACACCGGGACGTCCCAAATATGGAAAGCAAACACACTCAGAGGAAAACAGTCATAAAGTCTGACGGGCGCCCTGCCCACAGGCAAAGATTTGAGCTCAGTTTTGTTACTGGTAAATAATTTAAAACATGTTACCAAAGCAAGGTGACCGATATTCAACATGATTGGGAAAAAAAAGAAGATGAATGGTTTCAGTACGATATTGAAAAAAAGGTTTAGGGACTAGTAAGAAGAAAAAAAAGTCTTATATATTTAGAGCCAAGTTTTGATGCTGTTTGATATTTGATGTTTACTTTCTCTTTTACTTATATTTTCCCTATTTCCCCCCGATTCTTTACCCAGTTTATTTCCTATTTTGTCCCATATTTTTGTCCCATTTTCCATACACAATTTTTGCTTATTTTTGTCACAATTTCTCCCAATTTCCCCCCGTTTTTTCCACACATTATTCATCTTTTTTTCTGGTTCTAGATCACAAATATTTTAGTATCGGAAAAGAATCGCTCAGGTATGAGAATCGAAAACAAGTATTGTTAAAGTATTGGTATAAAATAAATAAATAAATAAAAAATAAACATGTAACGGTACCCAGCCCTGAAGAAGAAGTGAAAATATTGACCTAGATTTACAAAATGTTTTGAGTTTCAGGTGTAAAACTATGATTGCTACTACAGGCGTGATCCCATTGAACTACGTAGTAATTAAAAACATTAAGGCATTAAAGTATTACACGTTGAATTAACAATAGTCTATTAATGTTATGAATATGGGGGAAACAAATCACAAAGTGGTCACGGCAATGTATTACAAGTGCATACAGGCTATTTCTACCTGTTTACTTTCACTCAAGTGCTATCAGTATCTTTGGCCAACTATTAGAATTAGTTTTTGTGTCATCCATTCTCTGCCCAATTATAAACGTTAGCCTGCATATCGAATTCCTACGTCCTTTTTCTCCAAACATGAGCCCAATATAAACAGTGACACATAACAATAACAGTTTAGTGTCTAAGAATAGCCTTTAATAAGTGTTTATGACTTCACGGCAGCGTTTACGGCGGTGTGACGGCGCTCAGACCAGTCCACACACACACACACGCACACACACACACACACACGCACATACACACACTGTATAGGGATAAACCTTTAATTGCTGTTATTGACCTCTGTCACAGTGACGCAAGCCCGGGCGACAGTGTTGTGTTACTGAAAAGAGGAAAACAATATATACGTATGTACACATGTGCTAAAGGAAAACAAAGCATGGAGCACGTGCAACTCGAATAAAAGTTCTACTAAAACTTTGTCTTTAACCTCTTATCCCCCACCTTAACCAGGTGCATTTTCTCCTGTTTAGCATTACCCAAATCTAGAAGCTTGACTGGAGAGGTTACAGTTTATAGGCCAGTGTAACACCTCATTTGAAAAAATCCTAAAATGATCTAAACAAATATTTTCCCTTGCGTTGTTGCTGTCCTGTCGCCACTTTGTCATTGCTTTTTTGTTGTGTTTTTGTCACTTTTTTGTTGTGCTTTCATCCTCGTTTTCTTCTCGCTTTTGTCGCTATTTTGATGCTTTTTTTCCAACAAGCCTTTGTCGCCCTGTGTACGAACTGCACGGTATAAATAAACAGGCCTTGCCTTTTTGGTTTAGCGCCAAAGTACATCTCGGACATGTTGGAGCCGTATGAACCATCTCGGGCCCTGAGAACTTCAGGGAGGGGTCCCCTGGTGGTTCCCAGAGTCAATAATAAACACGGTGAGGCTGCGTTTCAGTTTCATGCAGCTAAAATCTGGAACAGTCTTCATGAGGATGTGAGACAGGCCTCAACTCTGACAATGTTCAAATCCAGGCTGAAAACAGCTCTTTTTACCCGAGCATATGAAAACTGAAAGTATTTTATCTGCACTCTTGCCTTTTACTGTAACTGATTAATTATTATTATTATTATGTTGATGTTTAATTGATTTGATCTGCTTTCTTGTAACCGTATGCAACTGTGAAGCACTTTGAATTGCCTTGTGTATGAATTGTGCTCTACAAATAAACTTGCCTTGCCTTTTAGAGTTGAGAAATACCAAACTGGAGAAAATGTGCTTAGTTCAGGTGATGCAGGGATTAGTATGTGTTTTGCTTCATGCACCTTTCCAACACACACAATAAACAAACACACGTACCTTGAGGATAAAAAAATAAAAAATCCTGCATCTAATTATTAAACTCACAATTATAGCAGCATTTAATTTTTGTTTTACCTTTATTTAACCAGGAAATAAACCACTGTGTAGGACTTGGGAGATAGACCAAGACATCCTCCTCTGGCGTCATCTAGTGGTCGCCTGGAGCATTACACAGTGAGTGGTATTTATGGTATTTTAGTGTATTGACAGCTGCATGTTTGGCCTCAAAGAGTATTTAGTGGCTTCTCTGCGAACAAGAACAACAACATGGAAGTCTAGACTGATATAGGCCAAATAAGATGGATGCAGATAGAATACTATTAGTGACCAGTGTGAGCAACAGTGGCTACGACAAGTGTGGAAGATCTTTGACAATTCCAGTTCACAACAACACAAGAGGTGACACAAAAGCATTAGGCATTTGTGATGGTTTTGGTATAGGCTAAATGGAAAACTATCGACAATACTGACAGAGTAATAGGTCATGATGAGTTTATCCTATTCATTTAGAGAAAGCCCAAAGGTTTTGCTCTGTGTTAACTTATAGGCGATCTCTCCATTGTTGTTGCAAACAGGCAATAGATCCCAAATGATAATACATGTGTAGACAAACGGCCTGATGTAATACATTTTAATTCAGATCAGTTTTGTGTATATATAAAGTTATAGTTGCATATAAAGCGTCTGTGTGCAGAGGTATTGCAGAGTATTTACAATATTTCCTCAAATAAGAATAACTTTACTTTTAGTCAAGAAGGAAAAATGGAGATCAACATAATTACTCAAGTAAGAATAAAAAAGGTACCTGGGGAAAATGCCACTTGAGCACTGAGTGACTGAGTGACTGAGTCTAAGTCTGATTTGCGATTACATAGTGACATAAATTCTAAGAAATAAAACATGAAATTATGTAAAAACCCAAAGGAAGAGCCAGAAATATATATATAACCAATACAAAAAATACACCTATTTTATGTGTCAACAAGAAGCTTTTGCCACTTAAAGATTTGCTCATTGTGGAACGAGTAGCCTAACCTTTTTTTTACTAGGCTACAAGAGAGAGATGAAGCAACCTCCCTCTCTCTTGGTACAGCTGCATGTTTTGCCTTTTTCTGCGAACTGCATTTGTAGTTTCCATGTTCCACATTGTTTTACTGGATACTTTTGTACGTCTTTGCTGTATTTTTGTGGGGATCTGTGGATATTTTTTTTACTGCAGAGAGTCCATAATGGTCCTGAAGAAAGCAGCTTTTTAAAAGTAAACAGCTAGCTTATCAGCTAAACCCATTTGAGACCTACTCATTTCTTCTTCTGAGACACTGGCTGTTTCTCAATTGCCAGGATCCTTCCTCGGTTTGTCCACTTCCTTGGTGTCCTCGTTGGGGGGCTCCTCCAAAGCGGAGCCGAGTGTCCTAGAACCGCCGCATTCGAGCTCAATTGGAACGGCCTTCAGAGCGAGCGGCTGCGTCATGACATGTGTCAAATCACAATAATAAAATGTCAATCTATGCTTACTAAAACTACTGTTTCATGAATAAAAGAGGCCAGGAAGCGGTTTATAAACTGGTTTTGGTTGGATGTATTACTGATTAATTTTGGCCTGAATAAAATAATAACATTTCTGCAAGGATTTGTAAGAAATTAAATTTTAATATTAAATACATTTAGCAGGTCCAGTTTATCGCTCATAGCTACAATTGCAGACTTACGTTAATGAAAGGCCTACATTTATTAGGCCTTTCATTAACTTTATATGAACCTCTTTTTTTACATCTTTACTTGTTTACAACATTTCTGCCAATGATTTTATTTTTGCACAAATGTGGAATAAAACTTCAAACTAATAAAGTTTTGCGAGATAAGGGAAGAAAAAACAACAACGTTGCAGTGCATCATGGGTAAATTCAGCTCTCTGAGGCAGCAGAGGATCCTTCATAAATGAGCCAAACGGAGGAGTCGAGCTGCGAGGGGGCGAGGGGTCTGAGTGAATTGAACAACCACTTGGTGGCGCTGTGATGACGTGAATTACGCCCGAAGTGGTCGAGACGCCGAGGATCCTGGCAATTGGGGAAACAGCAATTGAAGAGGCACCAAGAGCCCCCCACACCTGCAGCACAGTGGGGGCGTCACAAGAGGAGCTACAGGAAACAGAAAAGGGACAAATGAGGAGGTAGCCGGGCAAGACTCGAAGCTAAGCCACACATGCCTTCTATCCCTACTAGTGTTCTGGCTAACGGACGTTCACTGCAGAATAAAACAGATCAACTGAACATCTCCTCCTAGTAGATGGTGAAAGACTGTTGTGGAGCAGAGGGAGCTGCAGTAAAAAGAGCAAGGAGGAGGAGCTGACCAGTGCAGGACACCACGCTCTGAAACAGGGACAAACCCAGTAGGTGGTGCACCATTTCAGAGGATCAGAGGAGCTCTGAAGGCAACAAGCCAGCTTTTCTCCGGCTGCTATGGTTTCCCCGACCTCCAAAAACATGCTGGACAGGTTGGCCCACAATGGCAGCGCGGCTCAGGACTAACATCTGAACACTATTTCGTTGTACGCTTGAAAAAATAACAAATAAAGCACTTACTTACTTACTTACTTGAGAGTACAGATTGCTACTTCATTATAATATTACTCAAAAGAAGTAAAAGTGCTATATGGTAAAATGACTCTCAGAAATAGGCTACAATTACCTCAAAAAGTAATGTAACTTATATAAGTATAAAGTAACTGTGTGTTGACTAAGCAGCTTGCATGGCACTGTATGGTTTTACGCACAGAGTTGAGTTGACTTTAACAAATGCTGATTTTTAGATGGACAACAGGGCTAATTTTCCACCTATGTTCCGCGAGAGGTTCCTCCATGAAGTGTGTCCCGCGTCCCCCGCGCTGAGCTCAGACCCGCCGTGTGTGGCTGAGGACTCAAGAGGAAGAGCAGACGCCGGAGCAGAGTAGAGTGAAGAGCGGACGGAGAGGGGCATGTTCTGTGGAGACTCTGACGACTGCCCGCAAAACCCGGGACCGGATCAACACCGTGGATCAGGAGTGAAGCGACCCCTGCAGGAGCCGCCGGATATTTTTTTTTAATGCAATTCAATTAGTGCCTGGACACAGCTGAAGGGTCCCGGAGTGGACGCGTGTTTAGCATCACAAACGGACAGTATCGGTAAAGAGCCGTATAATGATCAGGTGGTGCTTTTATGTGGAGTAGGTTGCATTTAGAGCTACGGGGACGCTTCATTAAAGGCCCAGCATGTTTTTGTAGGAACACAAAACATGCTGCCAATGACCAGCTAGACGCAGACGATGCTATTTTGGCACTGGGTACACCAGGAATGGATTTGAATGGGCACCTACCCTTTACAAATACATATCATATTTGGCTGCCTTTAGTCAACAACTCCATGGAGACGAGCTGGAGATCTAACCTCTAATCCAGTGGTGCCAAATGCCCTTAGACCATGAATCGGCACACATTGCCAGAGATGGTACTTTTTACTGCGAATGTAATAATTCTACACAATCATAGCCTCACAAAGTAACATTTGCCTGTGAGTCTGAGCTGCATTAATCTTCCAACTCTAAGTGAAGGTGTTGGACACAGTTAAACCAGTTGAATGTTTCTCTGCAGTGACCACTGATGTGTGGCCATTAAAGGAAGAAGACACCGTTTCTTACCTGAGCTCAGACGAGTTGACCTGTCTGGTCTTCACGCCTGCGCTCAGTCACGCAAAAAGACCAAAGATGTTGTTCGCATTTAGCCTCTCCAGCGCTCCTCTATGGGGCCCAACGGGGGTGAAGTTAGAAGCGCATCAACTTGTATAAGCTAAGGTAAGAACTAGGGCCGGGACTTTTTTTTTGATTAATTGCGATTAATTAATTACACGAGGTTTAGTGCGATTAAAAATATTAATCGAAATTAATCACACTTTGCTTTCCACACTTCAGTTTCCTTTTTTCCTGCAGACGCACAATTAATGGCAATATTGCACTGGTCTGTTGGACTTGGTTGACCAAAAATAAACAATATTTTGTTGCTTAAGCTTATGTATTCAGTCGTTATTCAATGGTATACTAAAAATCCTTATGCAAAAACGTACTTCTCACTGTTCTCAGGTCAAATATTTATATGCGATTAATTTCGATTAATGAATTACAAAGCCTCTAATTAATTAGATTATTTTTTTTAATCGAGTCCCGGCCCTAGTAAGAACATATCTCAGTGTGGAGAAACGGGGGCCTTTTCCTTTAAGGCCGTATAAACTTCAATGAAAAAAAGGTTTGGACACCCCCTCTAATCTGTTCTCTAATCACTTGAGAAAAAAATTCAAGATTACGCTAATTTCCCAGATTATTCATCATAATCAATACAAAACTCAAGCTTTACAATCAGTGTAGTTGCAGCTTAAGTCAAGATAAAAACAAAACACTCCTTGAATTGTATCCAAGCAAAAGCATGTTCCACTGAAGCCTGAATAGATCAATCTGAAAATCCAAAGAGTAAAATACGAGTTAATCGATGTGTTTTCTGTGTTCAGTTTATGATCAAGTCTGATATATAATCCGTACATTTCTCCAGTTTGGACTCCGTAGAAGTAAGTTTTGTTTGTCTATTTGATGATAAACTCAAAGAAGATTCAGTGTAGTAATCCAAATAGGCAAATGTTGTTTCTTGATGCTGTTTTGCTGTTTTGAAAAAGTACTGTATGGATAAAATACTCTAAGAAGTACAATTACTTCTAAAAGTGCAGTATCACCGGCCAATGTAAATGTTTATTATGTTGATTACGGGTTAGGCGTATATACTGTATAAGCTTCTGGCTTCAGCCTACTCCTTTTTTAGAGCTCCTGTAATGGAATAATGTGAATGTGAATGTTGTTAAAATGTAAACTGCTCCAAAAATAAATAAACTAAACTAAAGGCAAGGCAAGGCAAGTTTATTTGTAGAGCACAATTCATACACAAGGCAATTCATTACAAGAAAACAGATCAAATCAATCATTAAAACATAAAAATAATCAATTACAGTAAAAGGCAAGAGTGCAGATAAAATACTTTCAGTTTTCATCTGCTCGGGTAAAAAGAGCTGTTTTCAGCCTGGATTTGAATATTGTCAGAGTTGAGGCCTGTCTCACATCCTCATGAAGACTGTTCCAGATTTTAGCTGCATGAAACTGAAACGCAGCCTCAGCGTGTTTAGTCCTGACTCTGGGAACCACCAGGAGACCCCTCCCTGAAGTTCTCAGGGCCCGAGATGGTTCATACGGCTCCAACATGTCAGAGATGGACTTTGGTGCTAAACCATGAAAAGACTTGTACGCAAGCAGAGCTGTTTTAAATTCTATTCTCTGAGTGACAGGAAGCCAGTGCAGAGACCGGAGCACTGGACTAATATGGTCATATTTCCTGATACGACTAAACTAAACTAAAGACGACAGAAAGATTTGTAGAGATCCAAACCGGAGACATAGTAGATTTTAAACATAAAAAAAAAAAGACTCCACGGTGACATGATGTTTTGTGGTTTGGACAGGTGTGAAAGAACTGCATTTTTTCCCCTTTTATTTGCAACCATTCAAATTGCTATTTCTATTCTCATGACTTTCATCACTGAGGAAGGAGAAACAAGTGCTCGCGGCTGACCAGATGGACGGTGCCCCTGTGTGTATCAATACATTTACCAATGTGAGGACCCGCCAAAAGGTTTTGGTTTTCGTCATAACGCCGCGTTCAGTCGGTAGAAGCTAAGAATGATTTCGGCTCGCGAAAACAAATGCGAGTCGATATGCAACGTCCTCATTAGACGTGACGCGCACGTGTGGCTGGTCCTCTGGCAGAGACCCGGTGCCAAAGTGCACATCTGGTCTGTGGACAATCAGGGAAAGCAAAGACAAAACAGACCACAATGCACCCCGTGGCTTTCTCTAAAAAGCTCTCATGGTGATAACAATGGGAGCAAAGCTAACAATAGAGCAACGGGTGTTTTTGTTTTGGTAAACGCGGTGAAGCTGCAGGATTACCTACAGTCAAATCAATGAATGATCTATGGCTGAAACTACTAATCGATTAATGACATAGTTGACAACTATTTTAGTAATTGATTCATCGTTTTCTAGTGCACACAGACTCAAATAGAGCAAAAATGACATGATAATTATGCATTTTTGATGAAAACCTACTTTGTTTTTAAAGTTAGGGTCTGTAGTGTTTTGCACATTGTATATTTCATGAGTATCTGTCTTTGTCTCATCCAATCAGAAAGCAGAATGGAGAGTCTCCTACAAACGTTCACTTTAAGATCAACACGTCCTCAAGCGGCGCCACTTTAGCTTTATGTGGGAGAAAAACGTGAAAAAAGACTTTTTCCGTGCACCGTTCTTGTGCTCGGGCGGGGACAATACACTTTTGTCGCAGTCCGATGCGTATCACGATACTTGGGGGCTGATCCGAAACGTCTTGCGCGAAAGTAATTATGTAACAGTAATATTTTCATCTTAAAATGTGTAAAAGGGAAACAGTCATGTGTCCACAGTTTATAAACCAAATGCCATTGGACATTTATTGAAGTGTTACGTTTGAAAAGTGCATTAACACAAAGCGTAACAAAGTGCTGTTCCTGGAAAACAAACGAGTGCAGGATGAGAATACCTCCAAACACAAGTACTGAAAGTATTGTGATGCTTAAAAAAGATCACAGAGACCAATGGATACCGATATTTTGTCCCAGCCCTGGTAGTATAGCCCATTCAACAACAGGAGAGTGAAGTTCCTTCCTGGACTTGCAGTGTGTAACATTGACCACTAGAGGGCAGGCTGCTCCGCCGGATAAGAACGGCTTATTGTGTCAAGTTACTGTAATGAAAAATGACTTAGATTTGTATTGTGCTTTACAGGCTTGAGTTGACAAGTTTCTCAAGGTCTTGTGGCCAAGTCATTATTCCTTCACTCTGTACTTGGCGGTGGTGAGCAGCAGCGTTAATCTTGACAACATATTTTAATTTAGTTTTAGTCTTATCATTTTGACCAATATGTCATTTAATTTTAATCAAGATTTTATCAAATAATTTTCTTCCATTTTTGTCTAGTTGTAGTCGACTAACATGCATGTAAATTAGGTCGACTAAATTTAAGACAAATTTAGTCGACTTTACATTTATAACATTTATTATAATCACATATAATCAAGGTCCACTGCTTCATGGCGCGTCCCCCACATGAACAACGCACAGACCTGTTCCTTTGGGAGTGAATTGAAATGATGATTTGGAAGTTTGGATGATTTTAGTCCCTTTTTTTTATAGTTTTAGACTCATCATTAATTCAGTTTTAGTCCTATATTTTAGTCAGGCAAAAATATCACTTTGATTAAAATTATGACAATATTTATTATGAATTATGACATATTTAGTCGACGACATTAACACTGGTGGTAAGCTATCGTTGTAGTCAAAGCTGCCCTGGGGTAGATCGACAAAAAGTGAGGCTGCCATATTATGCCATCGGTCATTCACGCACTTCACAAAGGCAAGGCAACAACAGCCTGACCGACTGATATGAAATAGACTATTATTATGGTCAACACCAACCCCTTTTTTTTAACCATCCCACCCCGCGGGTTAATGTTTGACTGTGTGTAAAACATTATTGCTTCCCTTTCACTTAGCCTCGTCTTGAACCTTGACTCTTGTTGGGCTGGTCTAGAAGAAGAAGGAGCGCCTTTTGGTTTGGTCCCGGGCCGTCTCCCATGGCAACTCCAATTTGACAAGACAGGACTGTAACGTGAGCCGCCCGTCAGGTAGAGCAGGTAACCGAACCTCTTATCCAGACTGCGACAGGTGTGCGCGCGCGAGGGACGAGCCAGCGACAAGACAAAAAAAGGAAGGAGAATCTTGGAAATAGACGCTCGTATAAGAACGAGGATACTGGAGGAACTTGAATCTTGAACTAAACTAAAACACAAACTACACGGGGCGACGTGAGGCGCGCGGGACAATGGAGAGTGACGACGACGACGGCACTTTCACAAACATCTCCCTGACAGATGATACAGGTAGGTGGCCGAGCTGCACACTCCTGGCTTCAGTTCAAAGTCTTCCTCATTGTTAAGGAAGTGAACCCAGGTAGATCAAGTTGACTTTTCTTTTTAATGCTTTTGCACTATAGAGCAGAGGGGGGCAATACATTGTCATAAGGGGCCACATGAGAAGCCTGAATTGAGTCGGAGGGCTGCACCATTCTGCTACATTTCATCCTATTGTACATTACACTAAATCATGTGTTTTAGCTGATCCCTGTTATGTAGGACTATTATTTTCTGTAAATATTTAGCCATATCAAGCCAAGGGTGTGAATGTGTTTGCATCAGAGCCGTGGGAAGAACTTTTAATTAGGGGGTGCTGAGGGATAAAGTTTACCCCAAAACCACTTTTTCTGTGCATATTTCCTATTTAATAATATTGCCTGCAATTTACAAACTATCCACCAGGGGGTGCTGCAGCGCCCTCAGCCCCTTGGGTTCCCACGGCCTTGGTTTGCATCGTTATATAGCTTATTCAACTTCCCCCTCGTTAACCTCGTACTGAAAGCACCTCTGCGCTTCCTTCAAATGGAGTTTGTGGGAAATGAAGCGATGCACTATAGCAGGGGTCTCCAAATACATTTTCCTGGGTCCAAGATATATATCGGGAGTGTATCTCCGGGGTCCATAAACAAAAGCTACACAATAAAAATATGTTTTGATTGGGGAAAACACAATTGAGGAAACTGTTTTCAATAAATGAATGATAATAATAAAGCCGGACTGTAGCTTCATAAAAACTGTTCATTTCCCGCGTGACTTCAATGTGTTGTTTATATCCTGATCTGTTATTATGTCAGTGCCCTCTGCTGGACACGTGTGGGAATTATTTTCTTTTCCAAATTGAATGCACGCCAATGACACGTGGCTTCCAAGTGGATCCTAAGTCGGTGCCTCCGTATCTCCGTTATTTCCCTATGAGGTCTTGTCTAAAACAATGTATAGTTCAAGGAAACATCACTGACAGTGAGATACTGATCCGAAGTGACTCGCTACGCGTTAAAAACATTACGTTGGATGTAAATTCTTGACTGCAGGAAACGTCTGTGTTTTTTGAGGAAGGACTTTTTATCTCAGTGCTAACGGCTAGTATCAAAAAACACCACCACACAAATTAAACGTCTAAAAAGTATTTATACTAAAGACAGGCAGATTATATTTTGGGCAGGCTCGTTTAAAATCGTGTAGCTATTTTCATTTTTAATTCATGTTAGCCGCTAGCTTCAAGACAAAAACACTCACTGTGATGAGCACGGAAGTTTCCTCTAGTGAATGTTTTGCCCCTGACGCGATGTTTTTAACCTGATGCTGTGACTGTCCACCAGTAACTCACTGTCTACCATGTGATCACGTGACGCTTGCGTGCATATAGCCCATTGCGGGCCGGAAGTAGCCCGCGTGCCGTTGTTTGCCCAGGTCTGTTATAGACCAAACTGTGG
This sequence comes from Proterorhinus semilunaris, assembly GCA_021464625.1. Classification (NCBI taxonomy): domain Eukaryota; kingdom Metazoa; phylum Chordata; class Actinopteri; order Gobiiformes; family Gobiidae; genus Proterorhinus; species Proterorhinus semilunaris. The sequence continues at coordinate 10,734,101 of CM038349.1, forward strand.
TATGAGAACCACTGTTCGTAAGTCCTTCAGCACTTTGCAAGCTTGATTTGATATGTTCTACATTGTCGCAGGCCCGGATCTACAGGGGTACAAAAGGGTGCAGTGCAACCTCATTTCGAAATGTTTGCACCCTCAGTTTTAGTGGCATCACAATATATTTTAATGGTGAGACTCTCTAGTTGCACCCTTTTGAAACTCTGTGCACCTTCAGTCAGTTTATTCTGGAGCCGGCGCTGCATTGTCGCTATTATTAATGCACTCTATATTCAGGGGTGCTAAGCCATATTGTAGCCATTGCTGCTTTGGGGAAGACTGATTAAAGCGAGACTGCCAATCTGCACCAATGAGAGAAGAATTCTGATGAAAACGATGAAATGCTCTCAACTGAACAACCCGCGGTATTACTATCCAAAGTGTCTCTTAAGAATCAGGCGACAAGTAAACTCTATTTTATTTCCAAAAAGAGGTAGTCAATGATTAACAAATTAAAAAATAATAAAAAGAAATGTTTTAATAAAATACAAAAAAATACAAAATATAAAAGGTCTCATTCTTCCTAAAATAACTAGTTCATTTTGAATCTCAAAAAAACTACTCAACAAAAATAAAGTCTCTAGGAAACAAACACCATATCAGACACGCTCTGATCAGGGCCTGTGCCTCAGGCTCTTTTCTGTTGTGAGTGTTAAAGGCCTTCACAAGTATCTGTTGGGAATCAGAACAAGGGCATTAATGATGGACATGAAAAGTTAGTAATACTAACATGGTAATATATATATACAAATTATACACTTGAAATAAAGTGTAGCATATTGTGAATGTTGACTTAATGTAATGCATAGTTGCAGTTCTTTCTTGTAAATATGTAACCAACTAAATTGTTTTAAGGACTAAATAACCTATGTTATTATAGCAACCACATTATTATTCAAATATATGAATAGTGGGTGGGAGTAAATAAGTGTGTCTTCTTCCCATTCCTTTTCGAGCTAAAATGTTATTTATTTTATTTTTTATGCCAATTATAGTTGCAAAGGAACCTTGTATGAAATTTAAAGATTTTCGACAGTGTCACTTTGTCTCTGTATTTGTTTTCGTACGCCGTCTATACTTCTGTTTATATGGCTCGACATAAAATATTCAATTCAAATTCAGTCAAATTGATAGGATAACAATATCACAAATCAACCCACCTCCACCCATTGAAACCGCTTTGGCGTTGTTTGTTTATCCCTGATCAGCGCCCCCTGTCGGCGGCTCCAGTCACGGTCAGGTCGTGATGTGATGACGGTGTGGATGTAGCTAACAGTCCTGGCTCCATCCTCGGCTACACCCCGGATACGTTCACACTTTTTCCACACTGTACACTCCACTAAACGGAGAAAGATCTTCCTCCTCGTGGTGAGTGAAAGTGTAAGGCCACTCGGTAGTTTTATCGGCACATATTATCTGTCGTCATGGTGAGTCAAGTTTCAAGCAGATGTTAGCATTAGCCGCTAGCTGCAGCACAACACACCCTTTTTATTAACGCCAAACCGCAGCAATGTCCCGCCGTCACTCGTCAGTATGTGATTTTTGAGCGTGATATAGAAATGCTTACGTTGTCAACTTCACATTGGTATTACTTGTGACTGTCTGCGCGAATCGACATGGCTTCAGAACTAGTTAGTTTGCCAAGGTTGGCAGCTAACTGGGCTAATGTTTACACGCTAGTGATAATGATAATCACACAGCACCAGCTAACTGTGTATGTGGGTGGGTTTGCTGAGAAATGTGAGTCCTCTTCAAGTTTGACAACGCTTCGGTGTAATGAAGCTGTTACTAAAGCATTAAATGGTGTAATGATCGTGAATGTTCTGTCCATTATTTACACTCGTGAGGTGAGACTGAATGAACCAGGATCTTAATATTGTTGGCTCTTTCCTTAACACACTCGCATATTTAATTAGGACTCCGTTTTGGTTAGGGTGGGGTGTCCAGCCATAACTGTCCCTCGTCTGATATGACTGAACTGAAACACACCCACTGCCAGTGAGCAAGTTGTTCAGGTTGAAGGCTACTGTGGGGCTGCAAGACAAATCAGTCATAATAGCAATTTTTTAATGACTGCATATATTGAACTGTTCTTTGTATGTGTTATTATGTATTGTAATTCCATTTGTTAGAGACGTCTTTATTGATCTCACAATGGAGAAATTCACTTGTTACATCCGCTCTCAAGAACACTCGGGGTTTGCCAAATAGACACATAGTACCCTCTCTACCCTGTGAAAAGCATAAATAAATTGCAAATCAAACCACAAGTTCAGAAAAATTGCCCTACTATCCATTATAATAAATGAAGTACAGTCTCTTCAGTACAAAGTCTCCTAACTTAATTAAGACGCAGCCTCGCAACAGCGAACATATGAAACCCAATGTGATTAATGTTCATGGTGATTAATTGAGACTTCTCTCGCTCGCTCTCTTCCAGTGGACAGTGGACCTGCAGCCCTGTATACTAAACCGGAGACCGAGCTCTTCATCATGAACTGTGACATAGATGGTTTGTAGAATAATTATGTCTTACCACTAAAGCAAAAGAATGCACATGGACTTTACTTACTTTAATATATCTTTGTTTTAGGAGATCTGGAAAACCAGGCGGAGTTGGAGGAAAAGACCCGGTTAATAAATCAGGTCTTAGAGCTGCAACACACGCTGGAAGGTAAAGGTCACTCGGGCTAAATTCATCAAGGAAAACGTATTTTTTTTAACGATTGGACCCATGAATAAGTAATGCTTTGTTTTGTAGGAGGCATTGTGTATTTAAAGTAAATGGGATCTCATGCTATGAATCTCGCACGTATACTAACATGCCGTTTTCCTGTCTGATCGCAGACCTGTCGGCGCGAGTAGATGCAGTGAAGGAGGAGAACTTGAAGCTCAAGTCAGAAAACCAAGTGCTGGGACAGTACATCGAGAACCTAATGTCGGCCTCCAGCGTCTTCCAAACCACCGACACAAAGAGCAAAAGGAAGTGAGCTGCCTTCAGGAAAATGAATCCGTTCCACAGCAACGACGTGTGGAAAAAGAACCAGAACATACAGAGAGGAATGGCTTCTTAACGGACCCGTAGGCCGAACAATGATACAAATGTTTTTCGTAGTATGTGCGAGGTTTTCAAAAGGAACAACCCGATACAGACGCCTACTTTTTGAAAACCTTAAATCTATATACGTTTTTTTTTTTATTGATGATGCACCCATAATTCTAGTGTTAAAGTTGGATAACTGTTTGTACGGTGTGGTTGATATTTTGATCCTCGACACCGATACAAAAGATACAATTTGATATTCACGATTTCAAATTTTGGATATTTCTAATAAAACACCATGAAGAATCTGAAAACGACGCTATAGCCTTGACCGCGGCCCGTTAAGTAGCATTTCCTCTTCTCCTTTAAAACCCATTTGAACTGATCTCCAACCGTAATTAATTCATACGTGGTTCTTGATTAACTCGTTGACAGTTTTTTGCCTCTTTAATCATTGACGTGAGCTATTGTCTAACCACAAAACTACCTTTTTTTTTGTTATTTATTATTTCTGTACAGTATTTTGTCAGCTGGGTCTGAGTTGTTCATTTCTACAAGTAGTAAAACATCACGTATTCAACGCCCCACTGTCGAACTCAACGCAGTATTACAGAAGAGGACGCTAGTATAATAGATGCTGCATGTCGTTTCTGAATGGTGTTAGTGAGACTGTATATACACGGATGGTTCCCGCTTTGCTCCTCCATTATAGAGGCCGCCCGCTGCAAATCGTCTGCTTTAAAATGTGCAGTGATTTGCTCATTCTCCATTTACCCGTGCTCGGAACAACACCGACGCGTTAAATGATCTTACTTTTCCTTTTTTTTTTGTAAAGTATAGACTGAATTATAGAAGCGAGAACGGAGGTAGAAGCACATCTCATCGATGACCGTATGTGAATTTGTGGTCAAAAAAATTTAGGGCTAGCTGAAATGTGTCGTTTTATCGTTTTCTCCGGGCCCAGGGTGCGAGTACATTTGTGATGAGTTATGACGCCCAAATGCATAAATTTATGCATTGGAAATTGTCAACGGGCAGACGTTTCAGTGGCCAAATAATGACATGATGAGTTGAGACTAGGAAATGGAGAGACAAAATTAAGAGGTTTTCCCATTCGTAGCCAGAGAACAAGGGCCGTTAAAAGGCCTCAAGTGCTATTGATCAACTCGGGACGTCCAATTAGAGGAGGACTGTAAAATGATGCCTTTTCCATCTGTAGGGTGTGTTCTGCACCGCACTGGACAAGGGAAAAGGAAATGGTCAGTCAGTCTAAAACTATAAAGCGTGGCCCCTTTGAAATGATGTTAAGCAGAGGGTCATTAATATGGTGCTGAAGAGGCTCGAGCTAAACTTGACTGTATATTCTGTAATGTATTATTATTTTAGTATTTTTAACAGTTGTACAGTTGTAACCCCGTATTGATTTGTCGATGGCATGCTAAAAATGCCCAAACCTACACACGTGCTGTTCCTAGTGTGTAGACCTGCACCTTTATTTTAATAAAAACCTAACAACTCAATTTGTGTTCATTGTAATCGTCCTTAAACACGCACATGGAATTTTCCCTGTTTGTATTTGTGGGTTTATATCGTCTACATTGGGAAATATTTTACCAAACGTTACGCCCCTGTGTGTTTGTATTTTTATTCATGAGGCTTCATTCATTGTGTGTGTGTGGCTACGTGATGTACTAATACTGATTTTTTTAAGACAACCATCAGCTCATAACCAAATATATAAAATCCACATAATAGCTGAAAGTCTCGAGGGCTGCTGTACACGACGGAACGCAGCTTGTGGATCCGAGGCCTGGCTGTGACAATTTGCTCAATGTCTCTCCCCGTTCGTCACCCCCTTTTACGCTGCTGTCCTGTCAAATCCTGCCAATCAATAAATCCTTCAAAGTAAACCCACCAAAACCCCCAACATATATAAAAGTATTTCAGGGCTAAGTGGCTAAAATGTAAAGGTGCATTATGTAAGTTTTTATGCAGAAAAAAGGTTGATATTAGTTTTAGCTTTTAGTGACTCAGTGGCTGGTTGGGTGCCTTTGCTTTCCATCACGGTGGCCTCTAATGCGCCAGGATCAATTGTTTTCAGGTGGCTGGCAGGTTTTCACTGGTGATGGGACCATCGCCATGGTTACGCATGCATTCCCCACAGAAAACCCCCCAAAAACACCTTACTAACCACTCATACAGCCACTGGGTCACTAAAAAGTCAAATATGCAATAATAATATCCTTCTTTTCTGCATAAAATTGTAATAATACGTTATTATACGTAATAAGATAATACGTTCCGTCTGCCTCTCTAAATATCAAAACTATCAAAAATACTATTCGCTTTTTTATTTTTATTAAATAACTTTATTTTCCAAAGCAATGTACAATTTTGCCAAACAATGTAAACAGAAACACTGGCCAACATCTGGCCAAAAACAATGAACTACAAAAGCCTCAGACAATAAAATAACAATAGAAAACAAATAAATAAGCTTCAATGCCTTTCCCATTTGACAATCATGGATCAGAAATCCAGCTACGGAAAAAGACTTGGGAAAGGACTTGCTGTGTCGGGACTGAAAGAGGCATGTTTTCAGCTCGCCAGGCAATTTTAATGTATTTAATTCAAAGCACTGTTCGTTTCAAGTATCTCTAAATGTGTAAACTCAGGCGCCGCATCTTCAAAAAACTGCCTCAAACACTGCATTTTTTTTTTGCACAACAGGTGCCATACAAAATGAATAAATATAATCATCAGTGCCAATCCTGCTATAAGTCATTTAAAAGTTACAAAACAAAGTGATGCCTCGAACAAACTAAGCTAAAATCGAAAGGTAACAGAGGTAAATCTTAAAAACCTATGAGCCGTAGCGACCTTTCAGCAGAAATGCCCCAAAAAAGCAGCAAAAGCGCAACAGCAGCTTTTATCCCTCACAATCTGTCGACCCCTTTTCCCAGTGCCTATATTTAACTATATATATATATATATAAAAAAAAAAAAAAAAGTTCAACTGTGCCCTTAAACTTGTTAGAACTTGCAGGACACAACACTATATTTCGGTAGATGGTAGTAGCCCCAAAGACATGAAGATGGTCGGGTTCCTATTCTAGATTTTGACAGTAATGGTTCATCGTTGTGGGTCAGAAAGAGGCAGAGCGACTAGTGTCTCGACACAAATGTAAAAGAAAGTTGAGAAGGGAAGACACCAGTGGTTCTCAAACTTCGTCAAGAATTCTGTTTGTTGGATTTGTCTTGTATTCGATTGTGGCGGCAGGTTTTTGTCTGACGTGAAAAGTTTGAGAATCACTGAGTTACAATAGGACATGTTGATTTCTATTGCGGGACGGCGATGAGAGATGAGTGGGGGGCAGCCGGCGGGATTGTTTTAGACCCACGGGTGTTTATGTTGGTACTTGGTGCTGCTCCGCTTAGACACGCAGGAGTGACGCCGCAGAGATGCTCTTCCCTATACGGGACGGTAGGGGGCGGCAGAGGTCCCCCTGCTCCTCAGTCTTTACGTACCCGCCTCTTTCTCACGGACTGTTTGAGGCTCTCGTCCGCAGCTTCACCGTCGCCCGATGACTGGGAATGGAAACAAAACAGATTACCATCGACTTCAAGAACCACCAGGCCAAGAACAAATAAGGATTAAAGGAACACCGCAAAAAGACCAAGGATGTTGCTAGCATTTAGCCTCTCCTCTATGGGGCCAAATGAAGTTAGAAGCGACCGAGCTCTGCCACGTTTTCCCATTTTGTTAGCGGATAAAAAGGGGTACTAGATTGTGAGGCGTAATAACACCTTAGGTCGCTTCTAACTTCACCCCGTTTAACCCCATAGAGGAGAGGCTAAACGCTAACAACATGTTTGGTCTATTTACGTGACTGAGCGCACGCGTAAAGACCAGACAGCTACGCATCAACTCGTCTAAGCTCAGGTAAGAACATATCTCCAACTGTAGTTGCAGGGTCACTTTTCAGGGTCACTGTCACAGAAATGCTGGGGAAACTAACCTGCAAGTTCATTAAATTGATACAAATGTTTTATAATTGGATGCTAAATGTTTTTCCAACAAATGTCTGACTTAACAATATCCACATTTCGTTCCATTATCTATAACAAGGGTGGCCAAAGTGGGGCCCGCGGACCAAAGTTGGCCCGGCCGGACCAATTAAGTTGGCCCGGCCGGACCAATTAAGTTGGCCCCCCAGAGAGTGACCTACTTTTGCGCCGCATACTAACGCTCTCCCATTCATTCTCAATGGTAAATATGGATGTAGTACACTATTTTGGCCACCAGCGTCAAATTGGGGGCGCTGTTTCACTCCTTTCGCAAAGTTAAGGAAACACTGTTGCGGTGTCTTGGTGTTTAGACAGAGCGTCGTAGCATCAACTTTCCCAGTTTTCCAACTTTTATTGCAAAGGCCGTTGTCGTCAACAAAGGTACGTGTTAAAAAGAATTGATGCTGAACTGAGACTTTCAAAAGGATCTCATGGCATTTTCTTTGAGTTAACGAATGAGGGAAAGTCACTGTAGATACAGGTGTTGTTTTTGTTGTTTACATTTTGTACTATATTGCTGCAATTCTACTAAAATTATGCGTTTGCCGCAGTTAACATTTGTTTTAATGTAGCATGTTCTTTGCATAGGTAGAATCATATGCAAATGTATAGACTACCAAAAACTAAAATAAAGTAACGACATCGCCGTGTTTGGCACGCGACCCACAAGCACTTTTTAATTTTGGCCCTCGGATTTGGGCACCCCTGAGCTATAAAAACATTTGCATTTTGATGCACGAGCACTTGGCAGGGGGTACGAAACTGAACAGTATTTCAATATTATGTTAAAAGAAAACTTATTTTTAATGATGATTTGCAGTAAAAGGTTTGAAATTAATACGGATAAATCAGAGTTTAGCGGATCGTTTTCTAAATGCTTGGCCGCACCACAGAGTTTACGGGGTACGCGAGACAAAAAAGGTTGGGAATCACCGCGTCAGAATACTTATCTTTCCTGTCTTTTAACTTGTTCTATGTCAAAATGACTAAAACAAGAAGTGAGACGAGTAAATGTAAGAACAGGCTCATTCACTAAACATGCATCACCTAATTTCCTTCAGAAAAGCACAGTGTTAACAGTGACGCTCACCGGGTCGTCGGCCGTTCTCTCAGGGCCTTTGGTTTCTTCCTCTCCTTCCTCCTCGTCCTCTTCATTGTCTCCTGAAAGTCCGTTCACCTCTTCTTCCTCTTCCTCCTCCTCCTCCTCCTCAGCCTCTTCTACTTCTACTTCTGCAGAATCAGCAGGAATCAGACAAAGAAAAACAAGCTAGTCAAGTAGGAAAGTAAGTTCGAGTTGAGGTTTGAGTTATAGCGAGGAAATAACTATTGGTGGCAATGAAATGGCAAATGGAAATTGAAAAGAGTATTTAAGTATTATCTTCGATTATGTGGATGCAAAACAACTTTCTCCAACTAAACTTAGAGAAAACTGAGATAATTGTTTTTGGCGACAGACACAAAGACAAAGTGTTATCAGTCACCTTGAGTCTCTCTCTCTAAAACCAAACAATCAGGTTAGAACTCTAGGAGTAATCATGGACTCAGACCTGAACTTAAACAGCCACATCAAAGCAATAACATCATCAGCTTTTTACCATCTGATAAACATTAAGATCAGAGGAATAGTGTCAAAACCAGACTTGGAGACACTCATCCATGCATTTGTCTCCAGCAGGTTAGACGACTGTAACGGCTGCTCACTGGCCTTTCTAAACGAGCTGTTAGAGCTGCAGAACATCCAGAACGCTGCTGCTCGAGTCCCGACAAGAACCAGGAAATACCACCATATTAGTCCAGTGCTCCGGTCCCTGCACTGGCTTCCTGTCACTCAGAGAATAGAATTTAAAACAGCTCTGCTTGTGTACAAGTCGTTTCATGGTTTAGCACCAAAGTCCATCTCTGACATGTTAGAGCTGTATGAACCATCTCGGGCCCTGAGAACTTCAGGGAGGGGTCTCCTGGTGGTTCCCAGAGTCAATAATAAACACGGTGAGGCTGCGTTTCAGTTTCATGCAGCTAAAATCTGGAACAGTCTTCATGAGGATGTGAGACAGGCCTCAACTCTGACAATGTTCAAATCCAGGCTGAAAACAGCTCTTTTTACCCGAGCATATGAAAACTGAAAGTATTTTATCTGCACTCTTTTACTGTAATGAATTGTGCTCTACAAATAAACTTGCCATGTGCCCAAAAATGTGAGTGATAAATTTAAGTCATGGTGGATCATTACACTATTATCCCATATAGAAGTGTATCATAAGCTTTTAACATGAAAGTGCAGTATTTTTTAAGTTTCAGCAGTTGCAGTTCTTACCTTCAGCCTGGGCAGTGTCTCCGTTCTCTGCTCCTTGGTCTTCGCCGAGCGCCGCCTCATCTTCCTCTTCCTCCTCCTCCTCTTCCTCCTCTACGTCTTCACTGGGAAGATCCACCTTCTTATACGCGTAATCGTCTTCTGTTTTCTGAAACAATAATAAATTATTTAAAAACTACTATGACGAACACTAGGGCTGTGGTAATGTAGTAGAAAGAAATATTGACTGGACTGGATTGACGGAGCGGAGTCCAGTCTACTACGATATAAAACTGGACAGGTAAGAGGCAAACATTCCAAAACATATTTGTAGAGGCAAAGTGTTTTACATAATAAGACCCCATAGAAACACAAGGATAATGAAGTGTCTACAGAGGACATTGTAGTTTCGATTGATAAATACATCATTGTGAATACCTTTGGCCAACAGAAGAGCACCATCAGACCCACGGGGAGCCCCACAGTCAGTACATAGACGACCCAGAGCCAGGGGCGCTCCTCTGCAGCGATCATCAGCTGAGCAAAGATCCCGGGCTACGGACATTAGACAAGAGACATGCACACAGTCTGTTTTGTAATTGTTCGTTGTACTCTAAGATGGCAATCATAAATCTAACCTAAGCTTTAACAGAAATGCATCATAATTGTGAGATATTTCGTTCTAAATATTGCAATAAGACAAATCGCCACCTCATTTGCGCTGGCCACGAGTTTCTTGAGCCCCCAGCTGTCCGAGGCCCAGCGGTCGGCCACCTCTTTGTGCGACGTGACGATGAAGTTATCGAAGTAAATGTCTGACGTCATGGACCACAGCTCCAGACCGATGGCTCTGAACGGGCTCATCCTGAACGGGTGCAGGTCCTCGAAGAACTCCGGGTTCAGGATTTTCCCAGGCTTCCACACTCCCTGCAGTTAAGAGACGACGACTTATCACTGACTACTTATGTGTGTGCAATAAACAACAATAGAGAGGGTGTAAGGATTTACTTTGGCAAGAAAACAAAACAATCTTTAGGTCGTAGCAAGTTGAATTTAATGCTTTTTGTATTTTTAAAAAAAAACAACCACATTTTAATAAAAAAAATAAATAAAGAAAGAATATTGCACATTGACTTTAGCTGCTTTTTAATGCTTGACAGTAAATAGTGCAGTATCTGAATGACGTCACTGCTGATAACACATCCATCAAAATCCAGTATGCTTCGTACAAACACTGGCCACGAGTCGTACACTAGGGCTGAACAATATGGACAAAATTTAATATCTCGATATTCATGCCAGATATCTCGATATGATATAACTATGGGTTAGGTGAAAACCAAGCATTTTTCAGAAAAATAAAAACATAATAATAAAGAGTGCCGTTTTCTATATCGTATATGTCTTGCTTTTTTTATTTTAATGTTTTGAATGTTCATATCTCGATATCAATACGATAACGATATATCTTTCAGCCCTATCGTACATCACTGATTACTACCACCACATTCCCACAGAATTATTCTCAAAAGTAACTTTTTAAAGGTTTCTCTCACATACGAAGTCTCATTTACTAATTTACTGAAAAGCCAAACCAACACCAAAAATTATCCTGAACATGCACTGGCACATTTACCCCATTTTAAACCATGAATGGACGCTTTAGAAAATAAAATGAATCGCTCCAACACAAACCATAGCTGCAGTGCTTTGTTGTCACCAATATTCTGTGGTTTGGGCGGCTATTCAGCTGAAATGTACACGGAAAGACTAGTTGATTGTAGTGAGCACAGTGGAAATCAATGGAGTCGGCTCTAATAATGTAATGGTTGTAAATTATAGTCTACAGACGTCTGCTCAGTAACAGTGAAAAATAAATACTTCAAATGCCAGCTGTCGGTACAAAAATGAGCTGTATTGTCTCCTCTTAAATGCACCTACGATCATTCACAGAAGTGGTTACCTGATAGTTGGGGTTGTCCACTAGAGGCGCCTTCCACTTGCCCTTGTACTGGGGGTTGTTGATCATGGGGCGCTTCCACTCCCCGCAGCCGAGGGCAGTCTCACAGACCGGGTTCGGGATCTGAGGGGCTTCCCATTCGCCGTCCATCTCTTCATCCCTGCGCCGGAAATAGTTTGTAATCTCTAGACACTAAACTAAAACAACCAATTGCAGATTCTGACATAAAATGCAGAAAAGTGCACCCACCAGTCTTCCGGTTTCTCCGCGTTGGGGTCAGGGACAAATGCCGGTTCATCGTCGAGCCAGCTCTCGGGTTTAATGGCGCCTGAATCTTCGATCTTTGCAGGTGCCTCCTCGTCCCTGTGACACGGACGCATTAATTAATATGACCCACCATGTGTTGTTCAAGGGGGGGGACAGTTTCAAGCCACTGATCTACCTCCTCCATACGTTTGGGTTCTTTTTCAGTGTTTCAGAAGAAGAGATTTGTAGGTCTCAAATGTCTTTAGCTCATAAGCTAGCTGTTGGTTTACTTATTAATGGGTAGCACGGATGGCAGTGGCGGTTCCCCCTCTTGGAACCGCCAACCGCTTGGTTTGAGCACTCGAATGATCCTGGGGGGCTTCGTGCCCCTGGTAGGATCTCCCATGACAAACAGGTCCTAGGTGACGGGAGACATAGAGCGGTTCAGAAGCCCCTTATGAGAGACCAACAGGCCCGGTTAGAACCATGAGGCCGTCCTTCTGTGGACCCACCACCTGCAGGAGGAGCCATAGGGGCTGGTGCAATGGGATTTGGGCAGCTCCAACGGCTGCCCCCACGACCCGGCAACGGACAAGTGGAAGAAAATGGATGGGTAGCACGGACTCTCTGCAGTGAAAATTCCCCTGAACCCCACATAAACACAGATACAAACGTATCCAGTAAAACAATGTGGAACACAGAAACTACAAATACAGTTTGCAGAAGAAGTAAAAAATTCTGCTGTACCAAGAGAGAGGGAAGTTGCTACTCGTTTACAAGTCGCCATGAGTCATCACATTAGTTGTCAACAATTTCACTGCAATCTGAGTTCTTGCAGCCGTATTTTGTGTAAAACATTGAAACTGATGACCCTTTACTTTTACGTAACCGAAGTAAGAATTGTACCGAAGTATTTCCCTCACCAGTCGTCTGGCCTGACTGCCTCGGGGTCGGGGATCTTGGCCCTCTCGTCCCAGTCGGCGGGTTTGGAATCGCTCGGGTCGTCGATCTCTTTGGGAGGGTTCACCGGAGGAATGACGTCGTACAGGAGGTTCCCGCGGCTCACGCTGGACTGGTCGATGAACAGCTCGTAGCTGTTGTCCGGGTTCAGAACTGAAAGGAATAAATGCAGCCATGAAGACATGGACCGGACAGGAACAAATAAAAGTCGATCAATGCGCAAAGATGAAGAAAGCACAGATCACAGTATTCCAAGCTAAAGCAAAGTATCACAAGCTTTGTAAATCACCCAGAGTGTAAAGATGGGTTTTCTTGTCGGTGTAAAACTTCTTGAGGTCCACGTCGGCTCTCTTGGCGTGTTTCTCCTCGATGTCTTTGTTCAGAGGGTTGGTGTGTCGAAAGATGAAGTGCAGCTTGTAGTCCTCTCCGCATTTGTCCGGCCCAAACATGATGCTGTAAGGAGTGCGGTCGTGAAACTGCTCCTATGAGGTAACGGGAGGAACTTTTAGGCTAAATTTACCCCTTTAATATTTCACTTCTGAGTAAAATGAAGACTGATGATTTAACGGTTACCAGATTGAGATCATCTGTGTGTGAGAGTAGTTTGATGTACGCGCCACCGCAGTCAATGCCGTCTTGGAAATTTGCTTCATACCTAAAAAAAAAAAGATGTTATTTACACTTCAACACTTTCTTTAAATAGTCTTTGGAATATCAAGTCATAAAGTCACATTCCATGCTGTACGTTGCTACATCACAACAGCAGCAGAACTGTTGTAAAACTCTAACAAACAAACATGCCGGCGATACAGAACACGCCCCTAATGATCAGCCGGGCACCGACAACGCCATTTTTGTGGTGGATTATCTAAATAAAGCATTTGGATTGGATTGTGGATGTATTTAAACCTTGTGTTTGACCGCCTGTAGTCAAAGCGGAAACATCTGTGGAGGCGACATGAGAAGTAAGAGAGATGTTTTCCATAGACTCACTGTACGACCAGCGGATCGTCCTGGAACACAAACGGCTTGTAGAGCAGAGCGGAGATGGCGTGGTGTTTCGCTCTGGACTTCAGCACTAGACCTTTGTCTCCAGGAACCGTGTTCTCCTTCAGCGCCTCCACAGACCACTTCCCTGCATCCGCAAAAGTGCACAAACTTTAGCACTAATTCTAACACAGGCATCTGTTTAAGTCTGGAGATAATCCAGGGCAGTGGTTAGCGGCACAATATATCATCAAATTATTGTTATCGCATTTTAGGGGTCACCTCACAACCTTAAACACCTTGGATTCAGTTTCAGTCAGGATTGTTCTTGATTAGTTCCCTTTTTTTTGGTCTAGCTTTTTGTTTAATGGGACGTACTGTATTGAAAATGTTTAGTAAAATATTGCAAAAACATTGCTATTCTAATATTCAAGACTGTTATTGTACATTTTTCTCATAAAGTGTAGTCCTAGATATCGAACTTTTTGCACCACGTTTTGGGGCTGGTTACCGTTAAACCAGGGGTGTCCAACCTTTTTTTTATGGGGGTCCGCATATTGAAACGAACATGGGGTGAAGGGCCATAGATCGCTGGTTAGTGCCGCGAAACCTTCGACTCGCAGAGGTTTAAATTGTGCTCCACACCTTTATTTACGCTTAAAGCCAGCTCTGTCTCACAATAACATGTTAGTCGTTAGGTCAGAATTGTGTAGAATGTCAAATAAAAAGGGCCAGCTCTGATGATGTGTTGTTGCCTTCATACCATCATATTTTGCGATTTCATCATCCTCATCCCCTTTCACCGTCTTTGACTGCTGCCATCTGTGAAGAATCAACAGGGTCAGAGCGATCAAGCATCAACCACACAGCTGAACACATTTCTTGGATTTGAACTGTGTTCTCCTCAAATCGTACCAATGCAAGGCCCCAAAGACTGGTCGGGGGGAATAGAGCTAATTCAACACAGCAACTTGTCTACTCTCTTTCACCAGGCAAAAAAATAGTTTTATATTTGATCGACACAGAAGGAAACAACTGCTTTACTTTCAAAGAGCACCTGTTTTATGATACGTCACATCGAAACATCACAGTTTTCTTTCATTGTTTCAAAAGCAGTAAAGCACCGAGTCGTAATTCTGCAAGAAGGTGGACATATTTAATAAAAGTACTAGATTTTAGGGAACACCCGTCACTGAATACCTTTTTGTTATCTATGCAAGATTATTAGTTATAGTATTTTTTATCATCTACTAGAGCAGGGATTCCCAACCTGTTATTTTGGAGAAAAGAAAATGTTAATTACAATCTGATCGATACTGACCCATTAAAACACGGGAAACGAGTCTTACAATTCAGACGTGGATGAGCTTGTTCTGGACCTAAATGTGTCCGCTCCAGAACCGAACCTCAAGCGCCGCTTTGGACCCGAGTGCGAGCGCGGCTGAGGCTGCAGCAGCCCTCGCCACAACAGCAGCGTCTTTAATATGAACAGCGCCAAAGTTTGATCAAGTAGCAATTTCTGTAATATCTGTCTAATATCTTGAGAGGAGCCTGTGCCTCAGACTGATGGTGACATCGATTTGCATCAGGAGTTTTCCTCTCGTTCTGATCCGAGGAGCGAGGGGAGAAGGAGAAGCGTCTGTGGCTGTCCCTCCTCTGCCGCTAAACCCGTGGCTTTGTATCTGACACGTTTACATTTACGAGCTGATGTGCGGCGGCAATGTGCAAACATGGTAATGTCCTGCGTATATATTAAGGAACAGGCCACCGTTTTTACATACTGAGATATGTTCTTACCTGAGCTTAGACGAGTTGATACGTAGCTGTCTGGTCTGTGTGTGTGCCCTCAGTCACGCAAAAAGACCAAAGATGTTGTTAGCATTTGGCCTCTCCCAGTATTCTCATATAGCGCCAATCGGGGTGAAGTTAGAAGCGACCACGCTCTTCCACGGGCGCAAAGACCAGACAGGTACGCATCTACTCGTCTAAGCTCAGGTAAGAACATATCTCAGTGAGGGAGACGCAGAGGGGACGGGGCCAGAGCCCAGAGTCCAAACCACAGTCTGATGTTCAAAATGAGTGACAAAAGCATCAGAGTCCTGGTCCACTGGGACAAAGCAAAATACCCAGTTTTACCCATTCACACTAACAGCCTCGTTTCCAAAATAATCAAAAACTGGCATTTTCGTTAAATATGTTTGTATCTACATATTCTTAATAACCTTAAAATGGATATTTACGGATTTTTTTTACATTGGGCCTCATTACCTAGTTATCCAGAGTGTTGTTGATGTCTGGAGATATTTTTTTCTTAAATTCATGCAGTTTGAAGAGTCTAGTGGCACTAGGCTAGGGTAAGGCTAAAGCATTTCTATGGTAACAGTTAGCCTGCATTAAAAACAGTCTGACCCGCTCCACAGTGCACCCGAGGCAAATCACTTATAACGCCAGACTAACGATATAAATGTCTGTGTCGATAGAATAATTTTAACCATTTTGCATTTAAAATAACTTATATTTGAGCAGCAACAGCTTCGTGGCTGTAAGCTAACGCAGCGGCGGAGTGATCTGCGAGAAAATAGTCCTTCAAAATGCGGTAATTCATGTGATACAAGGTCAGTTATATTTCAAAAATTATTCTATTAACACAGACATTTATATGGGTAGTCGTTATATGCGAGTTGCCTCAGGTGCACTGTGGAGTGGGTCAGACTGTTTTTAATGCAGGCTAGCTGTTACATTAGAAATGCTTTAGCCTTGCCCTAGCCTAGCGCCACTAGACTCTTCAAATATAAGAACTGCATGAATTTTAGAAAAAAAATATCTCCAGACATCAACAACACTCTGGATAACTAGGAAATGAGGCACAATGTCAAAAATCTTGAAATATCTCTTTAATCACCCAGACGAGCCAAACAAATATTCAATGTGGAAAACCTGCTTGAGTTCACTGTAATAATGGAGGAATAATACTACATAATATTACATGTGATATTCCCAGTGTTTTCAATCGCGTCAAAGCAAGAAGGTACGCGACTCGTCACCCAAAGCTTCAGAGGGTACACGGCTCCAAACATTT
The DNA here is from genome assembly GCA_021464625.1 of Proterorhinus semilunaris. Taxonomy (NCBI): domain Eukaryota; kingdom Metazoa; phylum Chordata; class Actinopteri; order Gobiiformes; family Gobiidae; genus Proterorhinus; species Proterorhinus semilunaris. The sequence continues at coordinate 10,750,767 of CM038349.1, forward strand.
TGGGAACCACTGGACTAGAGCGAGGACAATCAAGTCACTTTCTTTAATGCCGTCTCAGGACCCACCAGACATAAAAACTTGGTATTTTTTTCAGAATCAGTTTTATTTTTGTACCATACTTTTATCTTTTGTGGGTCAAGATAAAATGACCAGGTATCAACAAACAATCGGGTTGCATCACATGGAGGAATCACGTTATTTCTGATTAAGAATCACCTCTCCAGAGACCCATCATCGAACGTCTCTGCAAAGTAGACCTCGCCGGTGGGCACAGGCGTCTTGTACGTCACCTGGAAATGAAATGTCGGACAAATCCATCAACAGTGACGTGCCTTATTTCTCTCCTGGGACCCCCGCACCGTGACTGACCTGGAAGGAGACATTAGCGTCTGCAGTCGCGGTCTTTTTGCTGGCCACGTTCGTTCTCTTTGCTACCGCTTCATCCTCTGACATCAGGACCCTCATTTCCTCATCGTCCAGGCCCAAACTGTCCTCCACATCTGCCTCCGAGTCGTCGTGAGCGCGTCCCAAACCCAGCAGGAGGGACAGGAGCAGCGCATTCCGCAGCCAACCCCAACCCAACCTCATCTAAGGAAGAAGAAACGAAGTTAAAAAATAAATAACTAAAGACACAAATTCCAAGAGATCAGTTTTGTAGGTCTTAGCTTTCAAATGAGGCGTCACACTGGCCTAGAGGCTGTACGCTCCAGTCGAGAAGCTGTTAAATTTGGGTAAAGCTGAACTGGGGAAAATGTACTTTGTTAAGGCGGGGGTTAAGAGGTTAAAAGCGCAAATAATATATTATGTAAACATTGGTGGGTAACTATTAACAACATATTTCTTTAAGCACCTTTGAGCCGTCTACATTGAGTATATTGGACGCAGCGCAGTAAAATAAAAGGAAACATTCAGTATTCATCTACTCAGGACCGAAAAATCTTGTGACATTTGAGCTTCTGGCTTTTAAATCTCACGAGATCTTGGCCCATCCCTACTGAAAAGGTTGCCCTTTTAAAAAATGTGAAGTGGCGGAAAATCTGTTCCATCAGAGCTCCTCGGTATTTTTTGCCATATTTGTATTGACCCAGTGCAGCAAAACATGCTTTTTTCGAATTTCTTTTAAGTGATTTTTCTGATTTAGTGAAATTTTAGATTGTTTTGGTCCTGCTTTAGAATGTTTTAAGTCTTGTTATGACACAATTTGAGAAAAACATTTACATTTTAGTTTAAACTTGTGTCGAAATTGTTCAGTAAAATATTCCAATAATAGTGTCATCACAATATTTAAGAATGTTTTCAAACAATGCAATGTCATGCATAATAACCTGCTGACCCTGAAGTTCAGACCTGTACAATATACGTATGTGATACTTTTATCAGTTTAGTAGTTTGCATTTCAGTCTTCTCCTGGAGGTGTTAAAAAATCTATCCGCAATTGGTTATTTTTCCCAGACAAGGACACTATAGTATATCAGCTTTAATTAAAAGGCATTGGAGCTTCCCTGTGTGATCATATTGTGGACTAAAGGGTATCAGGGGGTTGGCAGCGGGCGTGGCACAGCGGGGGACGGAGAGGATGGAGCAGGTGTGACTGAGATAGAGGTTTATTTTTAGAGACAGTCGTGAGATGTTTGGAGGTGGGGGCCGTGATACAAAACTAAAAATAGATAATAGATACGCGAAGGGATGATGTGGACCAGAATTTGACGAGGCATTGTTTTTCCCACCCGTGCACACCAGTCCCAACAAGCGACTGAAAGTTTAAAAAAAAAATTACACTAGAAGAACGTGAAGGATATACATATTTCTTCAAGCTCAAAGTTGACACTCTAGAAAAAAAAAATTATATATATTTAAAGTGCTTTTCAAAACTCTGAAACTTGCCGTACAGAGGGGAAAACCATAAAGGCACTGTATTTGATCATGAGTCATGTTAAACCGAGTAGCTTTATCGAGGTACTTAAAGCTATCTGCTTCTTCTGTGAGTTCACCGATTGGTTACATCCACTTGGCATTCACTCAGCAAGCAGGATGTAGGCTGGTCAATAAGAGAAGTGGGTGAGGAAGGCGGCTTTTGATAGTAGACCTAAACAGAAAAGCGAGGAAGCAGGAAGAGTGTCACGGTGTTTGATTCGTGATTCAGTACGTGTAGTGCACTTGAAAAAAATAAAGTCTTTAGCTTTTTAAGTTACAACAAATGTATAACTCACACATTTTATCTAAGTACCTAAGCCATTCTGTTTGTTTACAGTGGATCCCTTTATATGAAGTTCGTCACCAACTCCCTCAAGCCGTGAGCCCATCCTCCTTAAAGCCTGACCAGAAGAACAGCAATTACACATATGGTATATATGTGTAATACGCAACCGGTGTAAAACAGCTCCTATTGATCAGGCCACTCCTGCTTAACCTCCAAGCAACCAGCATGACAACACACTTTCAAGTAATCTTCTTATGCCATTTTGTGGTATCGGTGTCTTTGAAATCATAACAAAGAAGATTGTCTGTAGATTAGAGAAACTGCTGAATACAGCAAGAGGAGCTTAGTAATTGGATGGAATTTGGATGAAACAAATAAAGGCAAAATTGATCAATTAGTAACTCCCAATAGATATATATTAGGTCTACAATCGTACAAAGGAGACTATTAAGTAGTAATAAGAGTGTTATATTTCCTTATATGAAACCTGTAGAGATTAGTGCTTGGTAAATAGCCTGCAAAATGTGAAGACTTTGTAGGAAAAAAATAAAAATAAAATAAAACAGGCAACAACAAACACATAGAATAAAGGTGACGAGGAAACAAACGTCATGGCGGTCTTTATGTCAACCACATCGACAAAACCCCGCTCTCTTGTTTAGATCATTAGCTGCTCGAGCTGCTGCACCTGCTCCGCGCGGCTAATGCTAGTTAGCTGGACCCAAATAACAACTCAATTTGGCAAACCGTTAGAAACGAAAACTGTCACCGTGAGACTTGCATAAAACAAGAAATAAGAATAAATCATGTCAAACACAAGTACTAAGGCAAAGTCACGTTTACAATGATCTTTCCGCGCACATTTTCAAATTATGATTAGCTCCCGTATTAGCAGTGATGTCGCACCGAGGGATGGAGCGAATGAATGAGCGCACACACAAACCTTGCGTCTTGTTATTTGCGCAGAAATTAAGCCGGCAAAACACACAGCTTCTCTTCGGTGTAAAAAGCCACGGGAGTGAATGGAACTGTGAGCCGATGCTGAACGGTGCAGATCGGGACAGAGGTGAAGAGCGGGGGGGAGCAGAGGAGAGAGGACAGACCCTCGATGACAGCTCGCCTCGGACCCTCCGGCCTGATAACGGAGGAGAACCGCCACTCACTGCGCATGCGCGATCGAAGATGCTGCTGCGGATAGAGCGCGTGGCGTTCTAAGTAAATGGGAATACAATTAACTGTGAACAGATGAACAGTGTTATCTTGCAACATTCTGCAAAGAACAACACTCTGAAACCCAGAGCCGTGGGAAGACATTTTAGTTAGGGGGTGCTGAGGGATAAAGTTTACCCCAAAACCGCTTTTTATGTGCACATTCCCTATTTAATCATATTGCCTGCAGTTTTCAAACTATCCACCAGGGTTCTTCCAAAGTAAAGTCTCGTATTCACGGAAAGCGTTGAATGCAGCATGATACGATTTTCAAAATAAGAGTTTCGGTGATTAAAGACCAAGAATGCAAAAAATTACAGACCAAAATCGTAAAATGTATAGTTTATCACCCATCTAAACATTCATTTTGCTTTAATACAAGTGTGTTAATCCACGCTACACTCTTTGATTTGATCTAATAAGAAAAGATTATTTTATTGTGTTCAATCTGTCCGGATCATGTACTTCCGGGCGAGAGTGCACAAAACATTGATGGCGACCACATGCTTTTCCAGAACATAAAATCATCACGAATAGCCTGAAATAACCACCAAGTTTATATATATTTTGTGGTTTAAAGATCGAAATGAAAGACACACCTTTGTCAAACTGTGAGCGAGATTTCCTGCTTAAGGCAATTGAGGAGAAAAAGGTAGTTCATCGCTATAACTAAGCATCATCGTAATTAATTAAACACGACATTGTAATAATCAAGCCTCTTGGTATTAAAATGCTAACGCAAACTTTTTGATGTGTAACTTTAGCGACTGGACGGGAGGCAAACCTATGACTACAGAAATATAAAGATCACATTTGGGACGGACTATGGATGTTGCTTTGTGGATTTAGGAAAAACGAGGTAAATGTATGTGCAATGATGAATGTCAACTGCTGACTGTGATTATGTCATCAATCGATTTACTGTATTTCCCTCTAACCAATCCCATTATTATGCACAATTCTGCATGACTGTATATCTGTTATCGTACTATATTTGTGTGCAGGGTGATGGCACAAGTGTCCTGTGAACTGGTGGCTCCAAAAGAATCTCGTCCAAATGAGGGAATATTGTTCTTCAACATAGAGCTATCGCCGATGGCTTCCCCGGCGTTTGAACAGAGCAGGTGTGGTCACTACTTACATTTGATATTCATAAATGTGCAGAGCTGTTTCAGTCAGACAGCTGCTATCTGCCGGCCTTTTTCTGAGGTATCATCAGCATGCAGTGACTTGTGACTTTTCAGCTGTTTTCTTTCAAGCCCTAACCCTAACAATCTTATGTCTTATTATATTATGTACATCCAAATTACAATACACATTTGAATAAGGATCGAGGCACTCCGTATTCCTTTATTCAAATATTTATTTGGACGCCAACGCGCTTCCACTCAACCGAGTCTTCATCAAAGCACCACAATACACATTATTCCATTGCGTCTACATAAGTTCAAGTTATGTAGATTGTTACATGTCACATTACAATTTGATGGATACAATGCGTCAAGGTTAGTGTAAAAAAACAAAAAAAAGAACATTATCACAACTTTTGAGCAGAATTTCAACTGCTCAAATAAATAAACAAGTGTCAGTATTGTTTTAACAGAAACATAATGGAAAACTGTATTACAGTATTTTGTATTATTATTATTATGTATATATTTAGTAGAGCTTTGGGACCAATTATTGAATTTATGGCAGTGTTGTAACCCTGTGTGTGTTTCTGCAGACAGTCGGAGTTGTCTGTGAAGCTGAACCGGCAGCTGGAGAGATGCTTCAGGAACTCCAAGTGCATCGACACTGAGTCCCTGTGTGTGGTGTCTGGGGAAAAGGTATAAAAACATATCTTTTATTTTAATTATTTATTTGATAAGGACAATACACATTAATGAACATCGGCATTGCAAGGTCTCTAGGCTGATGACGTAAGTACAACAATTACAATATGTAACAATGTAAAAGAGTTGAGTAAAGGTAACATTTTTGTATTTTAAATTAGACTGTATTAGATATCCTTTTTACATTGTTTTTTTTACTTAATGTGGATGCAAGGGTCACACCTACGCACGGTACTTAAATTCTGAGACAATTTCTGGTCGTGCTTAAAGGGGCCTGACGACAGCTGTCTGTGGTTACACACGTACCAGCACTGAGTGTGTTGTGAATGAAAAATGCATGAAAGTGTAAAGCAATTTTGAGTGTCTGTTAAAGTGCCATATACGACTTTCGGTTTAATAATGCTTATGTTTGTGCTTATTACAGTTTTGCTCTTTTGAAGTAGGCTTAGTTTAGAAGTAGGCTGAAGTAGGTTTTGACAATTCTACATCTTGGAAAGCAAAAGGGAAGAGTGCATTTTTCACTGGCTGGTCAAAAATCTTTTTGTGTTTATTATAAAGCTAAGTTGCCTTTGTGTTTAGGTGTGGCAGATCCGAGTAGATGTCCACACACTGAATCATGACGGGAACCTGATGGATGCTGCCAGTATCGCTGCTATCACCGCTCTGTGCCACTTCAGACGCCCAGATGTGTCCATACAGGGAGAGGAGATCACTTTTGTGAGTACAAACATTGTTTTTTTTTAACCTTTGTGTACAATAGGTTAATCCTCCAGCCAGGTGTTTCTGACCACCCGCCTGGCTCCACATCATGGAGATGGGTCCCCGCGGGCCGGCCCATGCTGGCAGCTCACTGCTCCTACAGGTCGCCCCAGCGGCATTGAGCATGGGTCAAATGCAGAGAATGAATTTCCCTACGGGGATTAATAAAGTATACCTTAACCTTAAGTGGTTCTTCCTTTTTTAGTACACTCCAGAAGAGAGGGATCCCATTCCACTGAGTATCTACCACATGCCCATAAGTGTCAGCTTCTCTTTCTTTCAACAAGGGTAAAGCTCATCAATGAATTGTTTCAAAGCTTGTATATATTTTTAACACACGCTTTATTTGCGTGTTTTCCAGGACATATTTACTGGTCGACCCGATTGAACGCGAGGAGCGGGTGATGGACGGGCTTCTTATGATTGCAATGAACAAACACAGAGAGATCTGCTCCATTCAGTCGAGTGGAGGCATCATGCTGCTCAAAGAACAGGTGCCAAAAGACTTACAAAAACAACAACAAAAAATGTCTCCCCACAGTTACAATATACGCACGTTGAATGCTCGCTACGCTGGGGTGGTAAAAGCTCGCTTCCACAATCAACATCGCTTTAAGACATCCACCGACAGACCACCTAACAAAGTCAAACTGAAAGAGTTGACTAATTTGTTTCACCTTTGTGCCGAGGAGCTACCGCACTAAACGGTAAAGAGAAAAGTCCATTTCATCCGTGCCAAATACTACAGACAGAAAGTCATAAAAACACATGCACATTAAACTAGTCCAAACTTAATCTTAGTTTAGTTTATTTGTTTATTTGAGCAATACACATTGTGCTCAAAAGGAGTGGGCTGAAGCAAAAAGCTTATGAGCCTGAAATCTTGATACTTCCCAGTTGTCATTACCATCCTCAGTATAATTTTAATCTGGGTTTAATTATCATAATCATCATTGTTATCATTATCATTATTATATATTTATTTAATTGAGTCATATGTGAAGTATGATGCAAGCCCTGCATAGTGTGGTGCAATAAAAAGCCAGAGTGTAGAGCGGGCCAGTTGAAGAGGGCAGTAGCTCCCCTTCAACAAACCCCCACACAGCTGCCCTAACAGCTGAATCTTAATACTAATCTTAATACTTATGTCTAAATTTTTGACTAAACCAGTTTAACAATTTAGGCTATTCATTATTATAATAATCAGCACAATAACCTCTTAACCTCCACCTGAACCAAGCACATTTTCTCCAGTTTGGTTTTGCCCAAATCTAAAAGCTTCTTGAAAAAAGTGTCAAAATTGTGATGGAAAACGAGGATAAAACGCAACAAAAGGCCGGCAAAAATATCCCGAAAAAGCAACTATAACACAATAAACAAGTGACAAAAAAAGTGTTGAAAAAGCCACGAACACGCAACAAAAGAGCGAGAAAAACGTGCCGGAAAAGGAACAATGACACAGTACTGTAAACAAGTGACAAAAACATGACTAAAAAAGTGACTAAAGAGCAATGAAAAAAAGTGATTAAAAAAAAAAAAGCTACAAAAAACTACCGAAACAAATGTGACATAAATGCAGCGACAACGCAACAAAAAAGTTACGATCAGTTTTGTAGGTCTTCGCTTTTAAATGTAAACTCCAGTCGAAAAGCTTTTAGATTTGGGTAAAACTGAACTGGAGAAAATGTGCTTGGTTAAGGTAAGAGGTTAAGTATTACTACAATCAGCAAAGTTCACCGAAGAAGATAAAGGCGGCTAAACCATCTGTGACTGGACTGTCCTGACTTGTACTTCGTGGAGACATTATTACGCCAGTAACGCCAGCAGACAGAGAATTGATGGTAGTCGTTTGTGTCTGCGCAGATATTTATTTTCTTACCTCTAACGTGAAGTGAGCGAATTCACTCACGGGACGGACGGTGTTTCAGTCTCATCCTAATCGCTGTGAGCTGTTGCTTTCTTCATGTTTAATCTGATTGAGATCTTTGAAACCTCTTGCTCCTTCCTTCCTGCATTTGTGTCGCCCACAGCGGCCAGTGTGTGAAAGGGAAATCGCTGATGGAACAAAAACCCATTTATGAGCGACCGTAAAAGAGCATAAAGGTTTAGAGATCATCTGAATTAGCTACATCCTTGCCCAACAAAAAGGGGCAGCACTCACTAGCAGATACTTTTTTATTTATTATTTGGATATAACATGACTCAAAATATTGCAACTGTACATAATTTGTGACATTGTATGCTTGTTTTGTTGTTTTAGGTTTTGCGATGCAGTAAAATAGCCAGCGTCAAAGTGTCTGAGATCACAGAGCTGATCAGCAAAGCTCTCGAAAATGACAAGAAAGCCAGGTGACCACCAACAAGGCTCTGTCCTTGGAATACAGTGGATCCTCGCATAAACCGACGGTTCACGTAAAGTATTAACGGTAACAGAAATGTATTCTATGGCTTTTTCCGTTTCCATGCTCAGGAAAGCCGGAGAGAGGTGCGGTTTTGCAGAGTCGATGCCCCAGGAGAGAATCACCGCTCTGAAAATGGACGAGACTCCGGTGGAGATGAAAGACGTGACAGAAAAAGCTGAAGACATTGTCAAGAAATCTGAAGGGCCACCTCAAACGTATCCTCTGTGTCTAACCCAGCGTAATCACAGGAGGAATATCTAGCTGTAGACCGTTCCAAAAAATTAGGCACCGGGCATTAATGTTGTTTTTAACGTGTCTAAAGCGCAATGGATTCCAATGGGGGACTAGCGGCTATATGGCGGTACTACAGCAATGGCGGCCTCCAGTGTCGTCGTCGCAAAGCAGAGCAGCCAGCGGCCATTGGCTTTGGCTGATATTTTGCTGGAAAATTAATTCTGGCTTCAGGCTAATACCAAAAAGTTATTTATAAACTAAAGGGTTTTTGTTTTTTTAAATGTTGGAGATTATATAGATGCCCTGGGGCAGCCCTGTGTAGGTATCTCCAGACACCACAAGTAACCATGTCAGGGTGACCTATGGGGCAACAATGGCTCAGATTGGCTTATAATTGGAACGTTAGTTGATTGAGTCCTGGTTCCGGTGCATACTATTGTTGAGTACTTCAATGTTGAGAGTGAATGGCAGCTGTACAACAGAAGCTTACCACCACCGAGATCAGGGAACAAGTTCACAAACATCATCAACAAATCAGAAGCACCACCTCAAACATACCGTCCTTTAAAAAACAAACACACTGTCAGAGGTTATAAAATCCACCAAATAAGCCAAACAAATCATCTGATATATGTTTACATGTTACTTCAGTTAGTTGGTGGGCTTTTTCTTTGATAGGACAGTTCAGGGTCAAATGGGGTGAAGAGCAAGGAGAAAGTTGAAAGTTGATTAAGATGCATGGATTCTTGTTTGGTTTGGTCCTTAACCACAGCTTGCTCAGGGTGCCCTCTCCGGTGGTGCCTGCTCCCGGGGTGGGGCAGGTGGGACAGGGGCTGCAGAACTCCTGGGATGTAGAGGAGGATGAGGAGGAGGAGGAGGAGGAGGAGGAGGCGGAGGATGAGGAGGAGGAGGAGGAGGAGGATATGGTTGTAGAAGAACAACACAGAAAGAAAGATCAAGGTGAGAAAATGCCCGGTCAAAGTTTTTCACTTAAAAAAAAATAAAAAAATAATCTTAAAAAAATAAATAAAATACAATAAAAATCCAAAGGATATCACTACAGATATTCAAAAAGAATATTTTGTTTTAAAAATGTGGTGGATTTTTACTCATGAGTCTTAATAATCATCATGAAGAACTTCTGTTTTCAGCGGATGTTGTTGAGATTTCAGACAGTGAAGAGGAGGAAGTGGTGATACTTCACCCAGAAACACCAGACAAAAAGTGAGTTTTGGATACTTGATTTGTAAATATCGGTTAAGTGACTCTAAGTCACTTAACCGATATTTACAAATCGATATCGATATATTTACAAATCGACTCTAAGTCACTTAACTTAAAGAGCTACTAAACACCCCTTCCAGAGTTTACTCCACCCACTCCCAAAATTCAAAAAACTCAGCGAAAGAGGCGTGGCGGGAGGCTTTGGGGGGACGCGGGGAGGGGGAGTGTGTGGGCGGTCTCTGCTCTGTTGACAGTCTCAGACCATGTGTGACCGGGACTGACTGACTCCCGTTATGCCGCATTTAGACGATGTGGCGCCACTTTCCCGGACACTTCAGCCTCTCGCACCGGCTAGCTTCTCCGGACATGTGGCGCCACATGTCCTCCTGGCTTTAGCGGACACTCAGTCACACTCTGCCCCGCTCTGAGCCTCCAAGGCAGGGGATGGCTAACCGCTGCCCCCGGTGTCTGTGAGCTCTCCCTGGGGGAGATTACAGTAAAAAGCCCTCAGCCCCGTCTCATAAACACTGACAGCCCTGATGAGCTTTGTCTGCCCGATACAGCTTTATCGTGTCTGTAGTTTCAACGTGAAAACATCCAGCCATGTCACTAAATAAGTGAATCTGGGTATTTTGGGGTTACATTTGTCTTTTTTAAGGAGGAGATGTCGGGGATGTGAGTGCTGTGGTTCACACACGGAGCGGAGCCTGTAGATCAAATCCCCGTCTCGGGTCTTTTCTCCTCATCCTCCCGCTCCCTGGCCGCTCTGTGACCGGGATGTTGGGCTCACGTCACAAAACAGCTACTAAACTACCTGACTAAAGTTACTGCACTAGAAGCGCTGCGCTAAAGAACTAACTAAATACTATGCTAATAAATTGCTAACTTGAAAATCGATGTAAAACGCTCGCTCGCTATTCCAACTCCAACTCGCTACGGGGGCGTGTGCGACACTTGGCTACTTTTATACCCCGAGCAGCAGAGCGACGGACGTCACACACACAACGTGACGTCACACCGCTTGCAGAGCCAATGGGGAGGACGGGCACGAGATTCAAATGTAGTGCAGCCGAAAATGTAGAGAGGGCGCTACACAGACGATTTTAGGCTCAAAAGTGAGATTTTATCTAATTTGCACTAAAATGTCAAAAAATTGACCAGGACATGTAGAGAGCACTATAAGAAACATATTAATGCAGTTTATAAGCTCAAAAAAGTTGATTTGGTGCTTAGTTGTCCTTTAACTAAGTCTTTATTTATTTCAGATCACGCACTCACCAGAAGAGGGGGGTATCGTCCAAGAAAAAATCATGAATGAAACATGTATATTTTTTTATAGTTGATTAAATGTTTTTGTTTTTGTACATCACTATCTTCTTTGAAAATACGTTTTTTTTGTATATCTGAAGTAAATAAAATTATTAAATGTGTTGTGACTACTTTAAAGTTAATGTTATTAATTTCCGTCTAGATTCTAAAACATTACATTCAAATGTAAGTTGAAACTTGATTCATAGGAAATTCTACCGTCGAGGGACAGTCCTGCCACCAATCAGCTAAAAGAGCACACGGTGAGAAAAGTAGGTCCTACCGAGATTTGAACTCGGATCGCTGGATTCAGAGTCCAGAGTGCTAACCATTACACCATAGAACCGTATGTGAGATGGAAGCGGAAAATTTAAGATCAATTTCAACAGTCGCAATGTTCATTTACAAAACGGTATAACATGTTGGTTACAGTTACAGCCGCGGACAATTCACGGGGATTGAACACTTGTGAGTTTTACTTTGTCTGTGAAAAGATTGCGAGGCAGATAAAAGAGGAGCTGGCCCGTACGGGGATCGAACCCGCGACCTTGGCGTTATTAGCACCACGCTCTAACCAACTGAGCTAACCGGCCATGGAAGACGTTGGAAAAAGCACATAGCATGTACATCGCATCTGAACGCAGGCGTCGTACTGGTTCCGTTAAATCGTAGAAGGTAATTTTATCCATAAACCTTATGCAAATAGGCTCTATTTTTCCAAACGTGTTCTCCTGTACAATTAGCCCTCCGCTGTACTTCCTGTCCCCTTACATTCACACATGCAGGGTCCCACACAGATAGCTCAGGATGGACAGTCACTGCAGCGTTATGTTCGCTGTGAATCGTGCCCCAAAGGAAACACCAGGTAGGAGCTTTAATCTCGCGAGAGAAATGGTAGTGTTAAAAAAATGATAATATAACATGTAAACAACTATATAGAATTTCAACTACTTACAGGCTGATTCTTTTTCGCAAAGGCTCGTTCAAAATGTTGCAGTAGTTTTATTTTATTTTATTTTATGGCAGCCATTATCCTCAAGACAAAAACACGTTATAAACACAGAAGTTTCCTCCAGTGAAGTAATGTTTTTAACCTGCTCCAGTCACAGGCAAACTTTTACTCGCTGTACTTTACAAAATCTTGAGCTATTGCTTAATTTCTGTGGGGACCCTGCACATTTTTAATGGGCAGAGATCGGTCAAAAAATGGTGACGTCGCATTCAGCCCACAGGAGCGCGCCATTGTGGAGGTTGAGTGATTATTTATGTTGGCTACCACTAAACACCAGAGTTAGCAGTACAAAAATGATGCAGTTGTTGCGTGAAAAGTTGTAATTCGGACAAAAAAATACACCAAAACATACGTTTATTTCCTAGGGAGAAAAGATGCCCTGGAGGGCAGGTTGAGCAAATTAGCAGAGTGGTAACTTTGGAAGGATGGATTTAGCGGAGAATAAAAGGAGACCGACTTCAAGCACCATCAAAACTCCAGCCCAGACCCCGACTAACAAAAAGAAACAAAGATTTTTTCGAGTGTGACAAAAAAGGCGAAAGTCGAGTCTGATCGGTGTAGGCAAAGAACCAGAGTAAACATTGGAACATTTTGAGAGAATCTCTCAAAAGACCTGCAGCTTATTTTTGCTTGAAAGGTAAGAAATTACCACCACCTCGAGGACATCGAGGTGGTGGACAGTGTCAAGTACCTGGGTGTTGACCTCAACAATAAACTGGACTGGTCCCACAACACCAACGCCCTATACAAGAAGAGCCAATGTCGCCTCCACCTTCTGAGACTGAGGTCCTTCGGAGTGAGCAGGCCTCTGCTATCCACTACGCTGCCGTGTGCTGGGCCCCGGGCAGCACAGAGCGGGACAAGAACAGACTGAACAAGCTGGTCAGGAAGGCCAGCTCCGTCCTGGGCTTTGTGTTTAGGGTCATTGTCCTGCTGGAAGGTGAATCTCCGCCCCAGCCTCCATTCTCTTGCAGACTCCAGCAGGTTTTCCTCCAAAATGTCTCTGGGTTTGGCTCCATGATCCATGATGATGGATTACGCACAGGTGGCCTCTATTTAATGGTTAGGGCGAGGTGTGAACTTTCTGCAGTCATTAGGAATGTTATAAAGGCAATTTAATGCACTCAGAAAAATGCCGTATGAATACTTATGCACGCCCCACTTTTCACTTTTCTATTTTTTGTAAAATAACAGAATCATGTATCATTTTGCTTTCACTTCACAGTTGTCTGTTACTTGTGTGTGAACTTTCAGTAAAAAAGTCAAAATAAAATCTTTACGTTTAGGGTTGTAAACATGACAAAATGTGCAAAAGCTCAAGGTGTATTAGTATTTTTGCAAGGCACTGTACAGCCATTGCCAGCGGCGACCACCAACCACAGAACAAGATCTGACATACACCTGTGCGTAATTGGCTCACGCACTTCAGCTACGTCTCAAACCCACCTCTACGTGCTCCTGCACAAGGGGGGCATGGTGAAGGAAGTAGAACAAGCTGAGTGAAGGAAAGCGTTTTTTTCCGCTTGGTGTGAGCGCAGTGTAGTGAACGGACTTTGCGCTCTACCGAAAGTGCCAAGGCAAAGGAAGTTCTGTGAGATCAATGGCCTCTGGTTGCTATGCTTCGTGACCATGACGCTTGGGGCCGCCATTGCCCGCCATTGCTGTAATGCCTCAATCTAGGGGAGGCAGAACCAAGCTAGTTTTCCATTAGAAAGCATTGCACTGTAAAGCCTAGTTTCTAATTTTTTTAAACTTTCTACAGCTAGATATTGCTCCTGTGATAACGCAGGGTTAGTTACAATTAAAGAAATTAGGCTGGTTTTCATAAGGTTGGAATTCTCGTTTAATAATGAGGGCCGGACTTGACTGACAATATGGTCTCTAAATAGAAGACACGTTCAAGGACGCCATGTTTACAACCACACACCGACTTGTCTACACACTGAATAGCTTGGTCTTAGTGAAAGGAAAATTACTGAGCCTTCTGGGCCTGCATGCCTGGCCCTGCACCATCATGTAGTAGCTATCAACACTGACTCACAAAAGCAATATATCAAGAAGTGGATTGAATGACATCGAATTGAAGCGAGATTAAACTTGTCATCTGATCACTGGGCTCACATTGAGTATCAGGACTGCACAGCCAAACATTTTCAAATTACTGTGACCTTGCATTTGTTAATTGATAGCACCTGTCCTTTTAAGATAACATTAACACGTACGGCCAATAAAAGCTTTGAGCTAAAACTTGACGAAGGGATTGGTGACATGGGATGAAACAACTTTATTTTCTTACTTGACAGCTTCATTATAACTCTCTGAAGATGAGGTGGGTGCCATTGATCATTAACCTCTTATCCCCCGCCTTAACCGAGCGCATTTTCTCCAGTTAGGTTTGACCCAAATCTTAAAGCTTCTCGACTAGAGAGAAACAGTGTAATGCCTCAGGATAAACCTAAAAAGCTAAGGATAAACCATAAAGCTAAGGATAAACCTACAAAACTGATCGTAACCTTTTTGTTGCGTTGTCACCGCGAATTTGTCGCTCTTTTATTGCTTCTTTGTCTCTTTATTTGTTGTGCTTTTGTCACTTTTTTTTGGTCACATTTTGGTTGCATTTTCATCCTTGTTTTTGTTGCTATATTGATGTTTTTTTCCAAGAAGCTTTTAGATTTGGGTAAAGCCAAACTGGAGAAAATGTGCTCGGTTCAGGTGGGGGTTAAAAGGTTAAATACGGAGAGCTGTTTACAAAAACATAAAAAATTGGTGTCTTTATGTCCCAGGCCAGAGATACATGAGACAAGTGAAGCCTGTAACTGAGGGCACACTTCAGGGTGCCCTCAGACTCAAGGGCATCGGACTGAGGGGGCTAAAGGGAACTCAGGGCCCGGGGTAGGGAGGAGTCCTCAAAAACCTTAGTGCTTAAATAACATATGGCTGAATTTTGAGCTATGCCCTAGCTGGTAACACTGCTTCCCTCTGAACCATCATCTTTGTGAACAGAACTAAAGCGTTTGTCAGCCGACAAGCCCATTTGTTCTCAAAAACCCACTATGTCAAATACATAGGGTCTGGTCATTGTTGAGTGCCGTCTTTAAGGATACTTCACTATAAGAGGCTTCACTTTTTGTAGCGCACGGTATCGACATACCCATTGGATGTCTGTGTTTACTGTATGTGTGTCAAACTTAGTTTGGCCTCTTTAATATATAGGATAGACAAAATAATCCGTCAAAACTGGATAAAAGGTTTAACGGGGACTTACCGAAGGCTTAAGGTTGTGATAGTTGGTTGCATATGCCATTTGTGGAGCATGTGATGGAAACACAGTCATGACGTCAACATCAAATGATTTTGATATTCTCCAAAGTTGGACTTCAATCCAAGGTTCATATTCATTTAATTTTGAGTATTGGCTTATATTTATTCATTAATTTATTTATTAAATGTAGGCTTTGGTCACTTCCACATGACTTATATGCGGGGAAATTGTTGTATAACAAAAAAAGATCACATTTGCTCAGTAGAAATAAAGATCTGGATGTGGGAATGACATCTTGTTTTCTGAATCAAGCTCTTATAGTAATTACCAATTAAAGAAAACCTTGAGTTAACCTAATCCACTGAGTTCAGTGGAGAGGAATGTGACACAGAAGAAACAAATATTTACTTTCAACCTTTATTCTGACAGAAATTCACCCCATGGGGATTTACATAAGTAGGATCTTGCTAAAAGGCAAGAGAAAACAGCTTTCACAAAACCTCAGAATACAAACTGTGGAATTAATGACAACACACATAAAAGACAATTTGGAGTAAAGTAGAACAGCTTCAGAAAATCACAACTGTTTAGTATTTTGCTTAAACGTTCAATGAAAAAATAGAATGATATACACTCATATTTTCACTTCACTTTTTGTCTTTGCTGGGTTGCACCAATTAAAAGTTTTTAGGGCGTGATGTTACAGGCCATTTTCAAAACATCTAAAAGTTAAATAGCCACATGTTCTCCAGAAGTTTAGTTGGAATTATTTGTGTATTATTAGCTAAAACATTTTCTCCCACAATGTATATATTTTGATTACAAAAACACAAAGTGTAAATATACATAATATAAATCACGGTAGTCTGTACAAGAGAATAATACATGTAAAAATCACATACACACGCAGAAGAGATGTGTGGTGTTTTGAACAAGTTCCGTTTTGGAAACACACTTGTGGGTCACATTATTGCCTTTGGTTTGTTGTGACAGGACATTACACCAGCACTGACTACGTTTATGAAGCAGCTCTGACAGAAAAGTGGAGCCCAAGAACTTATCCTACAATTCGTTCAAACGTTTACCAAAAACACAACTCTTAAATGTAACTGACTTGTCAAATACATCTGGAAATGTTGTGATCTCTGAGGATGAAATGATCACATTGTAAACATTTTAGATTATGGCAAAGGATAAAGCCATAATCTTTACAAGCTCCAGCATTGCCTCAAGTGTATAAGGTTTTCTAGGGGATAAAGTTAAAACCCAAATCCTGTATCTATGCTTTCTGTAACTGACATTCCACTGAACTCAGACAAAGAGACCAAAGCAGCGTACAGATGAATCACACAGAAACAATTCACACTGTTATGATTCCACAAAATCAATATATAATCTGTACAAATAAAAAGACACATCAGATAACCAGTCATCAGGAGAGTTTCTTTTGCATAGTTAACTTTAAGAATTAGACCTCCTCAAAATCAATAATAATATTTAGATCCACCACTGATCGTGCTGTACGAGCACTGAAATGTCTTGCTCACTTTTGCACCAGAGAGATGCTAGAATCAGTCACCAAAACTAAACCATATCTTGCCACATGTTACTGTGTCTTATGGTTTAAAGAGAGAAGCAAATACATGTATATTCATTTGTGTATATGTCTTTTGGGGCGGGGGACTGCTGTCCTTTTGTTGGTGTAAGTGCAAGGATGGGGCAAGTGTAAAAGCCTTCCAAAAGTAAACACATGAATTTAATCTACTGGACAAGAGGTACAGTAAGTGCTGTATGCAAATGGGAGAGAAATTGAATGTCCTGAGAGTAGAACCTGTGGGTTCTTGAAGTAGACATGTTATCGATAATTGTTTCCCGTTTCTTTATTATTATTATTAATCTTCTATTTTTTCCAAATGTTCTGCAACTTTCACAGCTTTCACAGTTTCTGCAATTTCCACAAGTTATACATCAAAACATTCCGCATGTTTGGGAGAATCCTATTATTTTTGGGAATTCTACGATATCCGTTTTTTCCGTAATCGGACGATTTTTCCCATTGACTTATAATGGGGCTTCCAGAAATTCAGCAGATTTTTTCTGCAATTTCTGCATATTCAGCTTCCACAACTTGTTAGTTTTCAGAAAAATTCCGCCTTCTGCAGTTTTCCAGTTTTCTTCTACAGGCTTGGGAATTCTGCCTTTCATTTGTATTGACAATTCTGCCATTCATTTGAATAGGATTTTGATAGTCTGTCAGTGATTTAAACAGTTTATGCAATGTTGAGTTTATACAATCTAAAGAGTTTCTGCAATTTCAACAGTTTCTGCAACAAAATAGGGATTTTTGCAATAGCAGTATAATACAACTAAAGGAGGATTTTCACAATAGGGTTGTATAACCCTAATACAACTAAATAGGGATTTTAATGACATTTTTCACAATGTTTTGCAATTTCTGCAGCAGTTGCCTACTATTCCGCAGTCAATGGCGCAGCCATTGCAAAAGTTTCTAGTTTGTAGTCAAGTCTAGACTCAACTGAATGGCTGGCTGTAACGCTCAGCAAGGCAATGACAAAAGTCCTGCAGATTAAGGATCATATTTAGTGCCACAGGGTGGGGTCCCATCTTCTTCACCATGGTCTTCTCTCTGTAATGAACATCTTCAGAAACTGGTTGTGCTTAGGAGCTGCTTGGATGTCTCTGATCTCTCGTTAGGGTCACTGTTGGTCTTGTCTGTGGCTGTTGCCTCTGGTTTCTGCTTT
Organism: Proterorhinus semilunaris; assembly: GCA_021464625.1. Taxonomy (NCBI): domain Eukaryota; kingdom Metazoa; phylum Chordata; class Actinopteri; order Gobiiformes; family Gobiidae; genus Proterorhinus; species Proterorhinus semilunaris. The sequence continues at coordinate 10,768,974 of CM038349.1, forward strand.
TGCTTGATTTTGAACACATCCCATTTGTCAGATATAAGTCCCTTGTTGAAAATTATGGAGGTTATCCATGAGATCAACAGAATAGACGCCAAAGAAATAAGCATGATGGTAGTGCGGAAAGGGAAATACTGTGTCATTATCTCTTTTGCATCGAGCCGGCAGCCTGGGAATTTAATCACAGGAGGGATACCGATGAGGGGCTCCCCACTCATAATCCTCATGACCATCCCTATGATATAGCCCACAGAAGAGCCATAGCCATTGGACACTTTAAAGAAGAGGACGCAGACCAGTTGTGGGAACATAATTGTGTAGGACATGTCTACACCCACGAGCCAGAAGACCAGAACACTGCTGTCCAAGAAGGTGAGGGCAGTCCCTGCCATACCCACTGCTATTACCGAGATCCGAATCACCCACTGCATCTCCCTGTCAGACGCCTGTAACAAGCACCAACAAGTATAAAAACAAATAGTCATACACAAAGTGTAGCAATAATCCTGAACTCTACTTGAATCAACCATGCCTCACCTGTTTCCTAAGGATGTTCTTGTAAATATTTGAAGAGAACAGTGAAGCCGAGGAGAGCAGAGCAGAATCCATAGAGGACATGACCGCCGCAGCCACTGCTCCAATCCCAATCACAGACACATAAGTAGGGGTGAGGAACTGCAGCGCAATGGGAAGGATGGAGCCGGCCTGGTCCCGCTCGTATGGAGTGGGCAGACCATACGCAGTGGAGTTCCAGTCTGGAAATGTGTGCACAACGTCCAGTATTAAGAACTCACATTAAATCATACACATATGCTGTAGTAACTATTGTAAAACTGATGCATGAGACTCATGCATCAGTTTTACAATCATTGAACTTTACCTGTAGAGGCAGCCACTGCTCCCACCAGAATTGAAGGTATGCCCAGCACCAGGCAGAAGGCAGAGGAGGTGAAGCAGGTGACCTGAGCCTGAGTGTAAGATGAGGCCGACAGGATCCTTTGGTAAAAGGCCTGGTATGCAAGCCCACCCAAGGCCTGAAACAATTCACACAGCTATTAGTCATGTGAATGAAATTCTCTGATAAAGTGTGTTAATATGGACAAAACAGTATTTCAATCAAACTAAAAACACAATAAATGTTTTCTATACGTTTGCCTCATGTTCACAAAATCAAACTTGTGTGTTAACGCTCACCAACAGCATGAAATCATCAAACCATTTCCCAGCCTGGTCCAGCTCCACTGTCCCGACCCACGGTGCTTGGAAGGTGGCGTTGTAGGCCGTCTGCGAGATGTCCAGGGAGTGAGGGTTGGTCAAGAGGAAAGGCACGCACACCCACTGCATACAAACACAGCCGTTTCATTTATCTGCCCAAAGATAACGGGCTTCACTTTTACTGTTTTTATGTGCGCACGCTTTCTTTATGCAATTACCTGTAAGTCCATTGGTTGTTTCTGCATCATCATGTTTTTGTCACATGCACTTTATCAACTGGCATAAAGGGGATTTAATGATTATAAAATTTATCTCATGGGATCAACCTCATGTTTTCTGAATATTATGTTATAGTCCATCCAGACAATACAGGTATTAAACATGTCTGAGTAATCAAGTATACGTGTTATTACAGATTTTAGAAAAATGTAAATGTCTAAATCTAAATATTCAATATGGCGTCTTGGCTGAAGTGACTATGAACTGAAAATGTATGGCATACTCCTTGTGTACATGCTTTTCAAGGGGGTAATGCGATCCGTGTGATAATGATGGTTGTCATTCATCTGAAGAACAGGCCTGTGTCTCCATGACGCCTTGTCACAATAGTTTGAACAGTCAATAGTTGCTACGCACCAGACTGATGAAGATAAGAATCAGTTGGATCACGTCTGTGTAGGCCACGGAGTACAGACCCCCCAGCAGAGTGTAAATGATGGCCACTACAGACGAGATGATGATTGAGTACACATAGGGCAGGTCCAAGATTACAGCCATGGTGCCGCCTGTAACAACAACAGCATACAATGAACACTTGGGACTCTCACAAACACAGCCTAAAACAAGTACATTTCAGCTGACATGCACTCCACTAATGTAATAGTCTACAGTGTCACTACAGTGTTTCAGTCACGCTTTATAGCGTTAGGCGTCTTTCACACAGACAGACAATGGACATGCTAGCACAATGTGCAGCAATGACATTGTTTTTGTTAATAAGTCCACAAGCTGTAATTTTGTATCTGTGCAGATTGATATTATTTCATAAGTGTAAAACATTCTGGAATATTTTTTTGTAGACATCCAAGAGCTCTTGGATGAGACAGCACCATCAGAAATACACAAAACTAACCTCTGACTTCAAATAAAAGCAGCCTATTGATTGTGACTCCAAAACATTTGATTCAAACTCTTTTGGGTATGTAAGAACAATTCTAAATACAACATTAAAATAAAGATTACCTCCAAAGAGGAACATGAATAGAGTTTACTTAAAAAAAAAAAAAGAAGACATCTTGTTACACAAGGCAAGCAAAACGTCACTACCTGGACTGTTTCTTCAGTGCCAGGATCTCCCCAGCCGCAGCCTCAGCCACACCACAACAAGCCTTAAACAGAAAAGGGTCAGATCGCCATCGATCGACACTCACCCCTGTACCAACCCACTACCCCAACTCACTCCATCCCCACTGACTGTACCTCTACCAACACACTTCATACCCACTGACCCAACCTCTACCTCCCACGAAATAACCCATTCCCACTAACCTTACTACCCCAATCAACCCACTGACCCTATACCCTCTGGCCCTCACCAGCTAACCCTACCGTTACCATTTAACCCCATAGTTACTGACCCTACACTCTGGTCCAAACCAAATAACCACACCCCAACCAACCCACTGACAATACCCTGTGGCCCCCACCCCAGTCCCATACCCACCAACTCAACATCTACCGTCCAAGAACTAACCCCATACCCGCTGACCATACCCGTTAACATTTAACCCCACACCCATTGAGTAGCATGGGGTAGCCATGCTACTCTGCCCGGTATTAAAGCTCACCTGGCGACTCCCACTTAAAACATTTAAGCTAGATTGACCACTCAATGTAGTCTGTGTTTTAATATTATATGAGTTGCTATGGCTAAACCCATGATCTTTCAGATGTTTTGTTTGATGCTGCAGTAAAAAAAACATCGTAATGAAGCTTTAACCATCAACATGTTTTCAAACCTTTCAGTCCTCAGTTTTGAACATAGTTGGTGTTGTTGTGAACCATGTGAGAAGCCTTTAGACGGGAATGACATAACTGCCATATCATAAGTCATTCCTGGGTGGCTGCTTTCCCCAGTTTAGCCCCTCTGCTGAGCAGTGTTGCTCCCCGCGATAATATTAGGCAGAGGAAAGGTGTGATGATATTTGCTTAATTGGCAGCATCAGCGATGGAAGGAAAGAAAATGTTTTTAGGTCACTGACCCATTTTTTACATGCACGCATCCACAGCTGTTTTAGGGTGACGAATGGCCACATTTTTCTCAGCTTAGTGTCAGAAGTATCGAATAGTGTTTTACTGTTAAGCTTTTTCTGGCAGTAAAATATTTCTCACACAAAGCCAACTTGATCTATGTTGATTTGGGACACACACACACACATAAACAGTTTCTTAGCAACACTCCAATAGGTCAGATAGTTTATGTGCCTGCCTCAGTGTGAAAGTTTCTGCTTCTGTGGGCACTGTGCAGCGGCCGCATGACGGTAATGTCCTGCTTGTAACAGTCTCTGAACCAACAAGGGCAGAGGGGTCTCCTGTGTCTATATCGGTTTAATAGGTTCAGACTGAAGGAGCCTTCCTGCTCCATAACTAGGCCTTGTATGGAGACTCAGGACAGCTTTCAGTGCTTTTCATGTTTCAATACATTTTACAATAATGTTAAAGCTTAAAAATCTCCCGGCCTTCAGAGGCTTATGAAAAAATACCACAAAACATATCTAAAGACACAACCAGATCTTTAAGTATAAGATCACCTTTCACAATCAACAGGCTGCTGGATGTTTAACTCCTGTTTTCAAAAAACACTGGAAAAGAAAACAGCATTAACACACACACACACAATCGAACTACATTCCAAACAGGGCTGAAACAACTAAATTGATGAATCGACAACTAATCGATTATTGAAATAGTCGACAACTATTTTAGTAATCGATTAATCGTTTTCTGGTTCACACAGACTCAAATAGAGCAAAAATGACATGAACATTTAGTATTTTTCAGTGACGTGCACAGAGGGGCAGGTGCTCAACCAAGACAAAAGGGCAAGTCATTTTTTTAATGCACCACACTATGCAGGGCTTACATCATACTTCACATATAACTCAATTAACCTCCTCAGCCCTAACGGCACCCGATCGGGGGCCAGTAATGCTCCGGGCAGTTGGACGCCACTGGGCACAAGGGGGCGCCCTTCCAACCTTCTCAGTGAAAATGTGAATTGAATTTCTTCAGAGTTAGACTTTAGGTCAGACACCATGAGTGACAGTAACATGACGCTAAATAGTGAGATCTTTATTGTCTGTAAGAAAAGCTGAGGCGTTGTTGCTCTTCAGTCAGACTGAGAAGTGAAGAAGGAAGTCATGGAGATTCTGCTTCAGACAGAACTTCAGAGTTCTGCTGGATATAAGAGTCATATCGTATTCTGAAACTCAAAAAAAGGTAAAAATAAAAAATATATAAAAAATATTTTTTCAATAAAAAAAAACGTAGAAATACAAATGTGACCATCCTGAAATTATATCATTAAAAATATTAGTTATTTATTAATTACTCTCTTTTTACAAAAAAAAAAAAAACATGACAATTATATCTGATGGAGTGTCATGTGTGTCCCGGTTCTTCTGAGTCATGGTGGGTCATGGTGGACCATGACAGATGTGGACAGGACTGTGGTAGATCTACTTTTACTTTGGTGAAAATAGTTACTATAGTAACTGTGTTGAAGAAATTAACCACACAAGCTTTTTCTGTAACATCTGTCCTGCTGCAGACAAACATCACTCTACAGCAGATACAAATGACAAGGGTTTATTTTTTATAGGATGAGAGTAATTAACTGACATTTTAATCACATACATTTAGGATTTTCACAACTAATACTAAGGAAAACTCAAATTTCAAACTTGTGTTGTTACATCCAGCAGAAGTACAATGTTTTAAATGAGAATCTCCATGACTTTCTTCTTCACTTCCCAGTCTGTGACTGCAGAGCAATGAGGCTTCAGCCTTTTTACTGAAAATAAAGGCTCACTATTTAGCGTCTTGTTACTGTCACTCATGGTGTCTGACCTACAGTGTAACTCTGCAGCCAATCAAATCACAATGACTCAGAGTGGGTTGGGCTCAAATGGGCACCAAACGCCAAGATCCAAGCTCTGAGACAAAAATAATAAAACCCTGGGGTGAAGAGGTTAAATAAATATATAATAATGATGATGATAATTAAACCCAAATTAAAATTATACTGAGAATGGTAATGACAACTGGAAAGCATCAAGATCTCAGATTATAATATCTATTAATGTACCTTTATACCATAAAAGTAACTCGGTAATCACGGGTAAAAATCTGCAAGAAATATATTAAGGAACACATTTTTTGACTTGCTTTGTATTAGACATCGTATATGAAACGAGATCGTTGTTGTAGCTGTGCGTTGTTCCAATTAATTATATAAACAGTTCATATATTTTTGTTGTTGTAAGTTTGTAAGTTGGTCTGTACGAATGTAGCTGCTTGTAATGTTTTGAAATGTTCTTTTTTATTTTATTGCACTTGGGGGTGGGGGCTCATAAGCTTTTTGCTTCAGCCCACTCCTTTTGAGCACAATGTGTATTGCTCAAATAAACAAATAAACTAAATAAACTAAATTACCCCTACGGCGCTGACGTCCTCGCCCTGTCGGCCCTTTCGTTTCCAATCCCCTTAATAATCCAGTCATGTCGCGCTGGTTCGTAAATAAAAGTTATCCAATTTACTCAGTTTACTTTACCCCCGCGTCTTACAGAGATGGGCTGCACCATCTTCCCACACAGGGCAAACACGGGGACAGTGCAGTTGCCCTTCTATGATCAGGTGCTCATCAGCGCAGGTGCGGCTCGAGAGGCAGAGGAGCAATAGTTGTTGAGCATTAAAACTGTATTTTCAGTACACGTTGGCTTAGTAGGGCAAATATCTAAGAACAATAAAATAAATACTTATTTTTTGGGAGAAAAAAAAATGGTCGCGAGAAGGGCACTTAAAGGGCGCGGGGCAGGTGCTTACTGACCACCTGGGCTCTATCTGTGCACGTCCCTGGTATTTTTGATGAAAATGTACTTTGTTTTTATTGTTAGTGTATGTAGTGTTTTGTACATTGTAAATTTCATGAATATCTGTCTCTGTTTCATCCTATCAGAAGCAGAATTTGCAATAAGGCCCTCCAACAAACATTCAAGTTTACTCCATCAACACATCCACAAGCGGCGCCACTTTAGCTTTATGCCAAGTGACTAATCGATTCATTGTAAAAATAATCGACAGATTAATCGCTGACAAAATATTCGTTAGTTGTAGCCCTAATTCCTAATGCTCACACCATCACAGACACATATACTCACTGTTGCAGTCAACAGGGTATTTTTCGTGGCCTTTGCTCTTCCCGATCCCGTCGGACCTTGGAAACTAAGCAGGGAAGGGCCTGGTCGGTACTTGGATGGGAGACCGTTTGGGAACATCTGGAAGCCTAGTGAATGTAGTAAGTGAGTGGTTGGTGGTGGTCGGAGGGGCCGATGGCGCAGACTGATTGCCTCGCTTCCGTCAGTCTACCCCAGGGCAGCTGTGGCTACAATAGTAGCTTACCACCACCAAGTATGGAGTGAATGAATAGTGCAATGTAAAGCGTCTTTCAGTGTCCAGAAAAGCGCTATATAAAACCGATGCAGCATAATTATTATTATCATTATTATTATTATTATTATTACAGGGACAGTATGATCTTTCAGTAAAAATATATGATCAGTCGTTAGAGTATTCTTGCTTATAAAATATGTTTGTAAAATGAAGGCCAGTAGCAGGAAGTAGTAACTGCCGCGAAGGATCTGGCTCATTAGTGCTGTCACACAGAGCGGTAGCAGCTGCAAGAGTCTGAGTCCTATCCAGTGTGCTCCCTAAAGTAACTTCACCTCGGTGAGTTACTGCAAAGTGGTAAGCCGAGCTGCTAAATTCTAAACCATTTTAGCTTACGTGTTTCACAGTTAATGTGAAAAGCAGCAGGCATTTATTTAACCCACACAAACGTATACAGCAAGTAAAGACCAACCACACATATTCCTTATGATGTTTTGAACAGGTCGTAGCGAACTTCTACTTAAGTGTGTCAAATCCACTCTCTAAAAGGATGTCTTTTTATGTGTTCCCGGGTGTTGGTGCCACTCACCCAGGCTGACCAGTGTGCGTGCCACCCACAGGACGTCAGCCACCAAAGCGGGGAATATCAGAGCTGTGGCCATGGCGTTCCCATACTTTTTCTGGAAGGGGTCCATCATAGTCATATAATTGTTCTCCCTCATGGGCTTAGCAAAGAAAAATCCACCTGTTTGGAGAGGAAGGGACAGTGATGGGCACAAGAGGGCCATATTTCACCAGCGGGAAGAGGCACTATGGCACAACGAAAGGATATAGTATGTTTGAACACTCAGTAAAAGCAAATGTGGGTTGTAGATAAAGACACAGTAAACATTGGCATGGCAACTCAGTGGTCTCCTTTGTTAATAGCCAGAACAAGGGAGAAGCAATATATCCTTTTCATGGACAAAGTTTCCCTTTAGGTCCATGATCACGCTGGCCTATTGTTGTGCCAGGCATATGATTTCATCTGTTTACAGACAAATGCCTGGGTTTCTGTGCATGTTCCGCCCGTCTCCATGTGAACTCAACCCCCTGCACCTGTTACTGTGGGTTACAATCTTGCACCAGTGTCTCATAGTGCTATTTTTAACAAGCTGGACAGTTTTATTAGCACATGGGATCTACATGGGGACGGTGTTTGATGGACATCTATGCCTGTGGTCCTTTTGCTCTTGTGAAATTGAAATTAGCTTTAAAATATTAACCGTGTATGTAGATGTATTTGTCAAGTTAACACACTGTCATCAATGCAAAGAAATGTAATTGGTTGAGAAGAACTTGTCAACTCACATTTATAGAAATAATGAAATACGTAAGCAGTGTATCAGCACATAGTATGCCCAATATATATAAAAAAAGGGCTCATTCTGTGCTACAACTTTGAGGTCAGGAGCATGACGGATGATAATAACTGTCTTTCAGGCTCTTTGTGCGTGCTGGCAAACTGTCGTAGCGAATGCCCGATGGCCACAGTGGGTGAGTGTGTGTGCTTGGTGTGTGTGATGTTACATAATGTTGTTGACAGACATGTTGGAAATGTTTCTGTGACACACGCCATGCATGGAACCAACTCTGTATAAAGTTCATCTTCGGTTATCATTTTAGTTAATTTAAGTCTTCGGCACTGCCACATGAGGACACCCCTCAACCAATGAATCAATTTACGTGCCAAAGTTATCAAATTACTCCTTTGGACAAAATCCAAACAGAAAGCTTTTCTTGGTTTTGCAACAGCACATCGTTGGTATTGGGTAAGTTTTGTTGGTAACACTTTACATGACAACCCGGAACCTACTAGGTAATTACTTAGTAGTTACAGTGGTAATAACTAGTAACAAATATCAATAAAAGTGGTAGTTCTTGTATAAATAAAGTTGCCTTGCCTAACAATAATAATAATAATAATAATAATTAAAAAAAACGGTTGGAATTTGTTTAATTAAAAACGAGCATTAGCTAAATCTGATACAAAGCATCTTTTCATTAAGATTTATGTATTTGTACATGGTCCCTATCAAATAAACTAATAAACTAAACTAAACTTGAATGAGGGCGCTATGCAGAAGAGCTGGCATAATTAAGTGTTAGTGGACATGTGGCAACAATAAAAGGCACAATTATTTTGGCAATCATGTTGTCATACATTAACTCATGTCTATAGACATGAGTGAATGCAATGATATGTGGGCAAACTGTGCATTATCCTACCTAGGAAGAAGGTCAGGACATAGGGCACAGGCATCAGAGCCCACACAGCTCCAAGCGTCGGGTTGTAAGTGGCCTCCGCGATGCCAAGGATAAAGCCTCCACCCACCCAGGTAGCTGCGGAAATTTAACCTTAAGAACGTGTGCAATACAAAAACTGATGCAAAGCCTGTATTGGTTTGGAATTTTTGCGAAACCTACCAGTCAGTGTAAAGATCCCGACCAGTAAATTAATGTTGCGTCCAGCCAGCAACGTGATCTCCATGCCATCTCCGCTGCACTTTTTCTCTTCTTTCCTTGAGCGCATCGAGGCCCAAATGCCGGTCCCCAGGATGAGCAGGTAGAAGACGGCCATGATCACCAAACCTGGCACGTTCAGAGCCATTTCCGCCGCTCTCTTAGCACCTATGAGTGACATGCATCAAAAAGACAAAAAGAAAAAAGGAAAACATTTTGGTATCTTTGTCAGTAATTCCCTCATAATTACAAAAAAATTGTGAAATGAGGGAAATATAAATGGAAATAAACACCAATTGGTTTTCTTTAGGCACTGAGAAGTCATCACAAGCTTAAAGCTTGCACGTGTGGTACAGCGCACACAATATGTTGTGCTTATGGCGTTGACACAGGGCTTCTGAAAGCCGTAAAAGGCTTCTATGAAGATAAGTGTTAATCTGCAATGCTGTTTGGCACCCGCTTATCAGTGATCACCACATTTACATGTCTGAGGCTGAGTGAGGAAGTTCATGTTTATATGGGCCACTTAAAAGCAAAAACAAATACAAAATAAAACATTGTCTTCTTAATTAGTTTGTGTTGTCCCTAAAGGGAAATGTTTACAGCAGTTGTACTTTTAAGAAGAACTGCTTTATACGGAGGTTGACACATGCATAACACACAGGTGACATAATTCAACTTGAGAAACCTGATTCGCAATTTGTTCGGGACCTTTATGGCCGTGGGGATGATGCAGTTTTTGAAATGTGAATGTGTCCCGAGGGCAGCAGTGACAGAGGACCGATGACAACTGTGTGAGGTTGTGAGTAACGAGTAACATTTACAACTATTTGATATTTTTGTAAAAATCTTCAGTATTTGTTGTTGTAGTATTGTTGCTTGCACAGCGTTTAGCACCCTCTCCTCAAGCTTAATTCCTGAATTGGGGAGACCTTTCAGTTAGCAAACAAATAATTCTGTGCTACTTCTCTGCCTATGCTGTAAGCCAGTGGTTCCCAAAGTGGGGGCCTGGGCCCTCTGGTGGGCACTACAGGAGGCCCCCAAAGTTTGTCTACAAACGAGTTCATTGGAAAATGAAGGCTCAAAAGCCTTTGAGAATGGCTGCTGTGAGCTGTGCATTCTGCAGTTGTTAATTTACATAACTGTACAGTATGACTGACTTGAAAATAAATAGTTAACACGACAGTTGGAAATATCACTCTTTCATTGCAAGACCCCCGAAAAACCAGCTGTTAAATGATATTGACCTATAATAGTAAATAATGTGTAATTGAATTCTCTGCACTTCGAAAAGCGCACTGGCTGTCACATTAATCACAAACACAAGCTTACACAGCCTTGCAGCCTGCGCCCAGTCATTATAGCAATGTACATACTGTATGGGCAGCCAAGGAATAAAATAATGCACTAGGGGAAGCAGCCAGCCACTCGTTCCATAGAGAAAATATATAAGTACATTTATTTTACATGTGTTTGGTTAAAAAGTAACTAACTGCAAATGCAGTTAGTTACTGCATTTGCAACATTTCAGGGTTCTCCAAAATAACACGTTTCTCCATCACAAAACCGGAGTTGAACAAAATTAAAAAACTAAAAGGAGGAGCAACAAAAGGTATAACAACAGAACAACAGTTGGTTCTCAACTTGGGCTCCAAATAGCCGGGGCGCACCTATGAATGACAGTAAGGATGGGGGATCGAAAGGCTGAAGCTTCAGTTCTGGGCTTTGCTACACCTGAAAAGTGGAAGAGTGGGACCAACATACCATTCCCTGCCTCGGAACACCGGAGGCCCACACGGTGAGTCTGACCGGACGAACTGGGCACGCGAGATCCACAGCAGCTGCAACAACAACAACAACCGCACCACGGGCTACAGACAAGCACCAAAATAGCTTCTGCCGGCTAACAGTGGGAAACATGTACTACTGCTATACAGCCGACCTTCACACAACCAGGCGGACATACAAGGGCGAGGGGAGCCAGCGTTGGACGTGCTCAACAGAGTCACTAAGGGAAGGCAAGGCAAGGCAAGTTTATTTGTAGAGCACAATTCATACACAAGGCAATTCAAAGTGCTTCACAGTTGCATAAAATTACAAGAAAACAGATCAAATCAATCAATACAACATCAACATAAAGTTAAAAAATTACAGTAAAAGGCAAGAGTGCATGGTCAGAGTTCAGGCCTGTCTCACATCTTCATGAAGACTGTTCCAGATTTTAGCTGCATGAAACTGAAACGCAGCCTCACCGTGTTTATTATTGACTCTGGGAACGACCAGGAGACCCCTCCCTGAAGTTCTCAGGGCCCGAGATGGTTCATACGGCTCTAACATGTCAGAGATGTACTTTGGTGCTAAAGCATGAAAAGACTTGTATACAAGCAGAGCTGTTTTAAATTCTATTCTCTGAGTGACAGGAAGCCAGTGCAGAGACCGGAGCACTGGACTAATATGGTCGTATTTCCTGGTTCTTGTCAGGACTCGAGCAGCAGCGTTCTGGATGTTCTGCAGCTCTAACAGCTCGTTTAGAAAGGCCAGTGAGCAGCCGTTACAGTCGTCTAACCTGCTGGAGACAAATGCATGGATGAGTGTCTCCAAGTCTGGTTTTGACACTATTCCTCTGATCTTAATGTTTTTCAGATGGTAAAAGCTGATGATGTTATTGCTGATGTGGCTGTTTAAGTTCAGGTCTGAGTCCATGATTACTCCTAGATTTCTAAGCTGATTTTTTGGTTTTAGAGAGAGAGACTCAAGGTGACTGATAACACTTTGTCTTTGTGTCTGTGGGCCAAAAACAATTATCTCAGTTTTCTCTAAGTTTGGTTGGAAAAAGTTGTTTTGCATCCACAAACTGATCTGTTCGATGTAGTGACAGAGAGTATCCACAGGCCCATGTTCACCTGCCGTCAGTGACACGTAGATCTGAGTGTCATCTGCGTAGTTGTGGTACGACACATTGTTGCTGTTTATTAGCTGACCCAATGGAAGCATGTACAAGTTGAATAAGAGGGGTCCCAAGATTGACCCCTGGGGACTCCACAGGTCATGGAAATTTTGTCTGTTGCCAATTTCGACAAAGTACTTCCTATCCTCCAGATAGGACTTGAACCAGTTTAGAGTAGTACCAGAGATTCCCACCCAGTTTTCTAACCTGTGAAGTAAGATCCCGTGGTCCACTGTGTCAAAGGCAGCGCTCAGGTCCAGCAGAACTAAAACTGAGACCTTACCTGCGTTGGTGTTCATACGGATATCATTTGTCACCTTGATCAGAGCTGTCTCAGTGCTGTGGAGGGGCCTAAATCCTGACTGGAAAGTATCAAACACATTGATTGATAGGAGAAAGTAAGTGAGCTGTTGATAGATTACTTTCTCTAGGACTTTTCCTAAGAATGGCAGGTTGGATATGGGCCGGTAGTTGTTCAGTATCTTGGGATCAAGGCTGCTCTTCTTTAGAAGAGGCTTAATGACCACGGTTTTCAAAGCCTTTGGAAATGCTCCAGTCTCAAATGAGATGTTGACTAACTGAACAAGTTGTGGTAACAAGCTGGTCAGCACAGACTTCAGAAATCTTGTGGGTAATTCATCAAGGCTGCATGTACATGAACTCAGACCGGAGATAAAAAATTTTTGTTACCTGTTACTTGTTTTGTCAGTAGCAGGTGTGAAATGTGTCAGCTCAAGGTGTTTATCTGGTGGCAGGGTTGCCATTTGTGCTGTAGAAATTATGGCATTTTTAATGCCTTGGAATTTGTCATGAAAAAATATTGCAAACTCATTGCACTTAGATGTAGAGATTAGTTCTAAGGCAATGAAACTGGAGGGTTAGTTAATCTGTTTACTGTGGAAAATAGAACACGAGAATTGTTTCTGCAGTTTGCAATGATTTTAGAGAAGTACTTCTCTTAAAAAGAAATGAATTAGATCTAATGCCTAAATGATATTAATAACGCAAAGGCAAAGGAAAACGGCAATGCGGTTGGTACACAGCCAGTAAGTGGGACGAGAAACTAAGCTAACTCCAGTTTTATAGTCATAGGATGCTCACAATTGTTGCGCACCTCGCTCATCTGCGCACATCTGGGGCAGCAGCAGGTTCCGGTTTAGCGATTTCAAACTACCCCCCATTCACCTTACCCGTCGGTACTTTGAAATTTATTTCAGATTACCCGGGGGTAACTTGAAATTGATTTCAAATTACCCCCGAGGGTAAACTGAAACTGATTTCAAGCTATCCCCCCTGATTTCAGATTACCCCCCTGCCAATTACAATATGTAGGCCTATTGTTTGGCACCTCCGCGTTCAATAGAAAATGCCCAGATGTTAATAGCTAATAATAGCTACAACTCTCGTAACTTTTCATCTGCAGTTTTCTGCTCCAAACTTGGAAATAATATAAATCAATAAATAAATCCAGTATCCTTAAGGTTAGGGCTAAGATAAGGTTAGGGTTAGTTTGTAAACTCCACTAGGGCTAAGGTAAGAAAGCAGTTGAGAGGGGGGTAATCTGAAATCAGGGAAATCGCGTTCATCCTACTCCCGGGGGTAACTTGAAATCGATTTTAAATTACCGGGGGGTAGCCTGAAATGGGGGGTAGTTTAAAGCCTTTACACCGGTGTTAAAATAGAAACATGAGTCTCTTACGCTTTTAGGCAAAAAATCCAAGCATCATGGTGTTGTTCACATTGCAGACAGAAGGATCACGATAAGCAGAAGAATAATGTGGAACGGATTTTTATATATTGTGCCCATTTAACTCATTTCCAAATACCCATTGTAAGCAACAACAAAACAATCTCATTAAAGTGTTGTAATGTGAAAAAAGGCTTTTAATTACAATAATTATTAAACAATGGAATCTAGTAACAAAATCCATATACATTTGAATGTCTTATTATTATCATTATTTTTTTTACAAATATATATATATTTTTTTGCCTTTTCGTTTCTTCTTTAGCGTAGAGGATGTAACCTGAAAATGAAAACAATGACTCGCAAATTGTTGTTTGCACGCTTGTAATGGTACATCAGTTAATATTCATCTATAGATACACAATATTGGACTAGTTTCCATCCAGTATATTTGTCACAGCATGTATTAACCACACGGACTACTTTTCTTGTTCTTACTTATGGAAATACCGTCCTCTCTAGCTTTTCATTGACGCGCCAGAACCGGGACCTGCTTTTGCCACAAAGCATTACGCCCTATGGCGCCGCCAGCCTGTTGGGAGAAACACAACAGGCGAATGTATGCTCGCTATAGGTGTTTGTGTGTGTGTGTGTGTGTGTGTGTGTGTGTGTGTGTTGTTGAGCCGATGTGAAGAGAACGGGTCGAGAGAAAGTCAACAAAAGCCCAAAAATCTCTGCCACGTGGATTACTGTATACATTACAAAAGCAGTCTTGTGAGGCACCGATGGCTCTATTATGATACGCATTTGATGTTATGTGCTATGCAAGGACTGGAGACGTTGTCTCCCTCTTGTGTTCGTTCCCCTCTATTCTTTGTTTTTCAGGCTTGGCGCTTGGCTGGTGGGAGTGTCTCTGAGCAGGCAAAGCTGACACCTATCTCCAATCAAGCTCTGCACTTATACTCCTGGTTTTCCTGCGCTCACTGCCAGATTATTCCGTCTTCTTCGTGGGTAGTTACCAAGTCCTTTCGTCCAAGTTTTTCGTTATCAGTTTTTGTTACTAAGCTCGTTTTTGCATCTTGCCATTTAGATCACCTGCCTGCTACGGAGACCTCCTGCCAGATCTTGCTGAGCCAAGCCTGTTTAAGTTTTTTGTCCTAAAAGGAAGTCTGGAATATTAAAGACGTTTTTTGTTCGCCACCGAGCCTCTGTCTCTGCTTTGGGGTCCACTAACTAACCACAACATTTAACTTGCTATACAATGAGCCGGATGCAAGCGGCGCACTATAATATAACCTACAAAATGTGTCAGACGAAATGCAAAGTATAGGTTTTGTTAAATGTTACGGATGAAGAAATCAACGTGTATTATAGGCATTTTAGAGACTTCTTATACAAATGAACAGTTATTTGTCTTTTTCATTCTTGCAGCTACTTCAGAAGCCATTTACAAATAAACGCTGACCCTATGAATACTAAATTGCAAAACAGTGTCACCGCATTAACATGAAACCAGCTTGACAAACAGTAAAGTCAAGCAGGAGGGACAGTTAAAATGTTCATGAGTTCTTCAACAACAACCATGGTGGCGACGGACGCCCTGCGGGTCACCGGCATTTTCACCGACTTGCTCCATAAATAGGGTGACCAGATTTTCTGACTAAAAAACTGGGACACTATTTGGGATTTAGTTGCATGGTCAACCAGGGAGCCATCCCACGCTAAAGGGTAAATATGCTTGTCAATGTCTTACACCATGCACCAATCAGCGTTAACATGATAGACTTGATATTTGTCTATTGGTTTCTACTTCTAACGGACATTTGCATGGCCCACATACATGATTTTTCAAGCGAAGTTTGTACTTTGTGGATCATTTTGCCCAAAAACTGGGACACTTGGGACAGACCCTGTGTAAAACTGGGACAAATGAATGGTTTTGGAGGAATGTGTGGGGACGTGGGACAGGGGACTCAAAACTGGGGCTGTCCCGGGTAAACTGGGACATCTGGTCACCCTATCAATAAAGCCACATTCATCGAGGGACTAAACGCAGCAAAGCCCAGACGGTGTTGGCCAGCTTCCTTTAGCGTATATTTAAAAATAAAGTTGGCTCTTTGTCAGTCCCTAGAAAGTTATTTTCCAATGCATGACCTACTTCAACTGTGCTGTAAAGTTTGCCTTTCTGCAACTGGCGACGGGCGCGAAGCTGCTGCCCATGTGGCCGATTCTCCATCCATCCATCCATCCATCCATCCATTTTCTTCCGCTTTATCCGGGGCCGGGTCGCGGGGGCAGCAGTCTCAGCAGAGATGCCCAGACTTCCCGATCCACGCACACCTCCTCCAGCTGTTCTGGGGGGAACCCGAGACGACACCAGGCCAGCTCGGAGACATAGTCCCACCAGCGTGTCCTGGGCCTTCCACGAGGCCTCCTCCCAGTGGGACATGCCTGGAACACCTCCCGAGGGAGGCGACCAGGAGGCATCCGGAACAGATGCCCTAGTCACCTCAGCTGGCTCCTTTCGATTCTCAACACTGTAAAACGGCCTTCTATTTTTTGTCAACATCAAAGGTCTGGAATCAATCGAAAGCACATTTGAAATCCCCCAGCATCTCTGAAGGAAGCGCAATCGGTTAAACTTGACGTCAGACCGTTTAACCTTGACAGATGAAGTTATGTAAACATTCTGCGTGCTAAGAAACACTGTTATAACATGTCGGCGATTGCATGAAGGAAACTCCTTTCTCCGAGCGGGAAACCTGGGAGCTTGTGGTCACGCATGCGAAGTGGGCGTGCAAGCGGGATGGGAGCCGTTGAGGCTTTACTCAGCCCAGCCCCAAATTGGTCTGCCGCAGCGCCGGACCATCTCTACCAGTATGGGATCAACACATGCCTATCTGGGCCTCCCGGGACAGTGGCTTCGCTCTTTATCGCCCTATTAATAACTCATCTCGTGATAAATAACACAAGGGTCACGTGACCGGAGCCTGGTAACTTTCCGCTGGTCGCAATTCACCGGACGGGCATCAGATGACTGTTTGTGTGTGTTTTTGAATGAGCTCGTTTTAGATGCGATATTTTTGTCGTGGAAATTAATCTGCTGTGTGTGTTCTGAATAAATAGCAAGCAAGAAAATTCACCAGTGGAGACGCTACAGCCAACAACATCATGGTAAAACATCTCCTCTGGGCCAGTTATTTTATTCTTGATATATATGAAGCTGTTTAAACTCTTATTTAGGAGGCTTTGTCAGAACTTCAAGACTCCTTTCTAAAACCTTCATTACCGTGGAACATGCGTGGAAGGCACACGTATTTGCATGTTGATTTGGCATTTAAATTTTCCCTACCAGATGCCCAGTCCTGTTTACTACTTTTGCACGCGTTATCTATGTTATGTTGTCTAAAAGCGGCTGATAGTACAGAGGCAGTGATGGAAAGAAGACACTATCGAAGGCACAAAAACTTCTACGGTCAATATCTTAGACTTGCATCTGTAAAAAATAACGCACAAGAACGCTCTAGAGAGGACAGTAATTGTCTTTAATTGACTCCGTATTCAAGTGCTGGACGGGAGCCACATGGAGAACACATGCAAACCATTTATGCGCGCGGGGAAACTAAACATGTCAGTTTTTATACTGTACATGACTGTGTTATAAGTCTATAATGATTAAATAAGCATTGACCATTCAACAAGCACTGTTATAGGTTCTTTTGACAGGTGATCCGATCTTTACCCTCCTCCCATCTATATTTCATTCAGTGTTCTCTTTCATAGGCGTCTTGAAACTCTCTCTTTCTACAGAGACACCCCTCCCACCACGCGCACACATGCCAATCGCTGCCTCTCAGTACTTTTCCGTTCCCCTGTACCAACCACTTCCACTATCTGCACTACACGCAGCGCAATGTCACCACAAGTGAAGCCTCATCTGCCGGTCGACACGCAACGGCACGAGACATTTGAGCAACGAAGGAAGACGGACAGAGTGAGATCAAGTCCCGTGTGTGTCGGGGACGTTGCCAGAGCTGTCTCGTTTCACCGTAAGCAAATACCCGCTCACAGCAATGCACTGACAGCCGGGCCCAGTACCTCGTGTACTTTTGTCACATCACAGACAGGGCCACGGCGCCTGGAACTAATCTCATAACTTCAAAAACAAAGCGCTAACATGTGCGCGGACAATGATGTCTTTGTGAAATGCAAAACAACACAGCCAATAGGACGTCATAGGATCCAACACATTCATCACTGTGCATGTAAGTATTTCCGTGGTAGAATACATACCTAGGTAAAGAGTGCAGGTGTTATGAAGAGGGGCTAGAGCCTTTTTTTTTTTCTCAGACCAAAGGCCAGGCGCAGGAACCACAAGGAGAGAGCCTCATGCAAGATCCAGGTCCGAGAGTTGTGGTGCAACCGGTTAAAGAGGTAGCAGCTCTTTTTTTGTACGGAGGATAACTCAACGGAGAGGGGGGGGGGAACAACAACAACTTAAATGCTCATCCAAGAAGAGATGGAAGCCTCTAGAAAAAGCAGTCTGCCTCCCTCTGATTTTAAACTTCTGGAGGTGGGAGGGGTCACCCCGACATACAGGCCTGAGTGAGGCCACCCGATTGGTCCAAGCTTCAGGTCCACGCAGCCAATTAGGGGCAGACTCCGCCCTCCCACCACACCCTCGTCCTCTTTTGGGCCGGAGGCGAGCAGAGGAATGCTAGGTTACCTGTGCTTTCTGCCTGTTTGTGCGCCGCATCTTGCGTCCCCATAGCAAGACACATTAGACACACTCTCTGCTAAAACATAGTTAACACAATTATGTTTAATATTTTGCATTACTTTCTTTAGTTTTGATCATTTTTGTGATGTTTATAGTTTCACTTCCTTATTGGACACCGACAGGAACTGACAGAAGGCAAACAATTATAAGCTGTTGCCAACCATGTTAAGTCAAAGGGAAATGAGTCGAACTTCTATGGAATTTTATCTCTATCTATGCCACTTCCTGTCAGCAGCTTAACAATTCAAATAAAAATAACTTTTCTGCCCACGATTTCTTCATTAAATTTGCTGCTTCACTGAAATAAAATGATGATTATGCAACGGATGTTATCCTTCTAAATAACTCATATTTTCAAAAGCATTAAGACCTGTCAAAAACTTTAATAAAATGGTCAAACCTGTGACATGCCCTTTATGGGTAACACTCAACTCAATTTGTCGGCCAAAATGGGAACTTAAAAATTGTTGCTCACCTTAAATTTTGGCTTTTTTTTTTTTTCCTCCCTAGACATTTTTGTTCTTGTCTTCCTGTTTGCATGTCTCAATGTGTAGAAATCCAATGCAAACAAAGACAATTTCATAATTTGCCCCTTTAAGTTGGTCACACAGTAATAACATGGTAATAGAGTGCAAATGGCATGGTAACAAGGGGTAATGGGAGATGATGCATGTTGCCGCTTGGTTTTTATATTATTGGCCATAAAGAAAAGATAGACGTGTTTCCGTATAATTATCACAATTACCATATGAGTCCAGTTTTTGGTATACCATGCTTCCTCTTTCTGTGCTGTACAGTAAAGTACCGCCCTAATGTTTCAGATTACTTTCAAAATTCTCTTGATCTCTGCCAAGTAATCTCTATTTATGTTTATTGTGAAAAAAAAACAACATTTGCTCGACTGCTCCGGTTTCTTCTGCTTGCGAGCGTGCGCCTCTGCCTCTCCTCCACAAAGCAGCACTTGTTGTGTCTATAAGGTCCACTCTATCAGGGCTTTGGTTAGTACAATAGCCTTTTCCTTTAAGTGCCCAGTATTTCTACAGTAGAGATTTACAACCTTAGCACGTGTGCAGGCAAACAGTGGTGTGACTAGACTACAGTTCACGTGGTTTGATTCATAGACAAATGTTACTGCCACACCAGTATGAGAACAAAAATTACCCACTTAAAAGCTCTGTATATTTTTTTTACGAAATTGAATACATGTGTCACCCTGAAAGAAGATGTAAATAAAGACCACTATATGCCATGTATGTATTATAAAGCATTGTTGTCCATCATGGTTGTTGTTAGCTGAAGGCTACTATGATACTAAAAGCACCACATTTCTCCCTGAAATCTTTGAAACTCAACCCTGTGAAGAAACGGGACGTTAGAAATGCATTTGTATAGTTAGGAAGAAGTTTGGACAATACTTAATGTTTAAACTTGCTCCTTCTTTCATTGTAAACAAAAAAAAAAACATAGTCAAACATAGAAGGTTAATATCCCAAACATAGGAAGTCAAGCCCCATGTAGAAAACAGGAAAAGTGAGAGCATCAAAGACTTGATAAAGATCAGGAAAAAAAGGGGAACTGAAGCACTGACTGTTAAAAGTCCTTTAATGACAAGTGGACATTCCGACGCATTTCGACCACAAGTCAGTCTTTCTCAGGGCATATAGATTAAAAAATGGCACCAGATGGCTTTGAATACTAATCATGGGATGGTAGTCACGTGACCATGACGCTCTGCGGTTTCTACCCAAAGCATGGACTATTGGTAAACAATAGTGTGGGGAAGTCTCCTGATTTTATAAAAATGTAAAACTTTATTTTTATACTAAACCTAATGTAATAAAACCAGTACCTGTCTGGTCTTTGTGCGTGCGCTCGGTCAGACACACAAAAAGACTAAAGATGTTGTTAGCGTTTAGCCTCTTCCAGCATATCCCTATGGACCCAAACGGGGGTGAAGTTAGAAGCGACCACGCTCTTCCATTTTTTCCTTATTTAAATGCGGTTAGTAGTTAGTAGTTACACGATCCAAGTATAGTTACACAAAATTAAACTTGGTGATTTTCTAAGCGGATAAAAAGGGTTATATATTGTATATTGTAATAACAATAACACCTTAGGAGCACTTCGACATCTGCGCAGTAATATCTTCAGAATTCTTTAGGAGTGAAGAAACGTGGACGAGCTTGGTCGCTTCTAACTTCATCACATGTACATCATGTACAACCGTGCAACGAAATAGTGTTCAGGTGTTAGTCCTGAGCCGCGCCGCCACTGTGATCCAACCTGAGCAGCATGTTTTTGTATGTAGGGGAAACCGTAGCACCCGGAGAAAACCTGGCTGGCTGCCCTCACTGTTCCTCTGCTCCTCTGAAACGGTGCACCGCCTCCTGGGTTTGTTCCTGTTTCAGAGCGTGGTGTCCAGCACTGGTCAGCTCCTCCACCTCATCCTCCCTCTTCCTCCTGCGCAGCTCCCTCCGCTTCACCACAGTCTTTCAACAATAGAAGGCATGTGTGGCTTAGCTGTGAGTC
The DNA here is from genome assembly GCA_021464625.1 of Proterorhinus semilunaris. NCBI lineage: Eukaryota > Metazoa > Chordata > Actinopteri > Gobiiformes > Gobiidae > Proterorhinus > Proterorhinus semilunaris. The sequence goes on from CM038349.1 coordinate 10,790,295, forward strand.
TTGCCCGGATACCTCCTCGTTTGTCCCTTTTTTGTAGCGCCTCTTGTGACGCTTCCACTGTGCTGCAAACTAGCTGTTTGTTTACTTTTAAAAAGCTGCATCTATGGTGTGTATCTCTTCCTTTGGCCAGCTTATTATTCCCGCAGGGTATTTGACTACTGGCAGGGCGTAGCAGTTTATTGCCCGTACTTGTTCTTGCCATTGAGATCAGAGGCTTTCATAAAGGCAGAGCTGCAATGGGATTTTCCATAGAGTTTCATGCTGCTCTGAGTGGATAGGCAATGGATGCCACGATCACACTGAAATAACTGATGAACAACTGATATTCTCACAAAATGTAACAAACTCTAGTGGATTTACAATGTCGTTTATTACCTACATTTGCAAAATAAAATACATTTTATTTGGCAATTTGGCAAATAATCGTCCAGTTGAAGCCACGAAGAACCCTCTCCATGTTTGAGCTAGAGGCGTGCTGGCCATAGGGAGAGTCGGGAGGTTTCCCAGTGGGCCACGGCACTGTTTAGGGCCAGGCCGGGCCGCCCCCACGAGGGGGAAATGTGTCAAAAATTTTGCATTTCACTTTTCATCCTTGTGGTGGGGGAGACAAGGATGTCTCCCCGCTGAACTAACTCAAAGGGGTGTTTAGGTGGAACATCCCTCCGCTTTAGTTGAAATTGGTGCAGTCCAATCCAGCGGAGACAAGTGAGGAAAGAGAGAAAAAGCCAGTGAAAGGTAGAAAAGTGGACAAATAAATATTTGTATCTTCCTAACTTGGAGCTGATTGTGGAGTTGTATCAGGCTCAGACTGTGTGTGCAGCGGCCAGCCTTTGTCTGTGTGTATTTACATACTGGGTCAACTGCTTTGGTTTGCGTTGTTGACACATACTTTAGTAAACAAATGCCACGCAAAAAAGGCAGTTTTATACATATGCCTATTGTCGATCAGTTTTCCTCGTGTGTATGAGAGTGTATGTGCATTACTAAAGTAGTACAGGAGTCTTTTCTACAGTTATAACTTCAGTTATGTCTGGAGTCTGTAACTCTCTCAGCATGAGGCTCCAGCAGCTCACGGAGACGGAGCTGACACAGGGAGGGCCTGGGCAGAAGCTATGGGAGAAGCACGCAGGATTTTGACTGTAAATAAAAGAGTAGATTATTTGGTTTATTTGGGCTGCAAGGTTGTTATTAGTAACAACGATGTTCCCAAAGAGAGTAGGCAGAAGATAACTTATAAATGCCTACCCCCTCATACATTAACAAACATAGCTGTTGACATTCATTTCATTTCATTGATACAATTCCTTACTTGATAATGACTACAATAATGTCCATATGCATACGATCACATTGCTAAGATGATGAGAGTACTTATTAAATTGCTCGACAACTTCACTCATATCTTTTATTTTTTTCATCATCATTATGGATAATGTAATCTTTAGGGCAGCTTATGGTTAGCCTTTTTTAATTAGACTATTTAATACTTTCAAGCAGATTTGATTAATAATCTTTCTTGCTAGCTCTTAACATAGTTACCAATTTGTTTTTGTATCCCTTATATTTCATTTCATTTTTAGATGATCTATTTCTTAAGAATTGTCTGTACTTGTTGGTTACACTATGTCCATTATCTACATCACTATGGCCCAACATACACATAGCAACAACATACACATAACATGACATGACAGTGGGGAGCTTTACGGGGCTATGGCTTATCTAAATGAGATGTAAATGAGCCCTATTGTTATTCTCAACAGCAGAGAGAGGTGAGAACTGCCCACAACTTTGGAGAGCTTGTGGACTTCAAATCGCTGCTACGTCTCCAAAACTGATTAGATTTCCAGGTGTAACACATTGTTGGAAAGCTTGGAGACTTCACTAGAACAATCTCAAAATGCCCCAGAACTGGTTCTAGTGACTCAACATTTAAAGCCACACTGCTAAACAATCACAATGAAACACAGTGAAATGCGCTTCGACTCATGGCTGAGAGCAATCAGGGCGACTGACCTGACAAAGACACAGCCACAAGTGGAAACGTATTGGTGTTCCTATGGAATACAAAACTATTAGTAGAAGAATCTGTATGCCTCAGATTTCAGTCAGTTTTTTGTTGTAAGTACTCCTCTGTCATGGGATCTTAAAGTGCACCAGATTTCCTTCTACACTGTGATCCTGTGATGCTTCTATAAACTATATTAAATCTTTGCACTGTCAAAACTAAACACTAAAACACGAACATTGCCTGTGGTGACAACCATGCTTCTATTAGTCAACAAAGGTTTGGCACAGTGAAGCACAATGTGTCCTTAAGAGTTCATTGCAGCTGGCAGCCATCCCAGCAATTTTGGCCGCGAGTTAGGGTGCGTCTTGCTCCAATTCTAACACTTCAAAAATATTTCCACTCATTTATTTACGTGAGCAATTGAGAGCCATACCTTCAGTGTTTTATTGTCTATGTGGTCATTTCGAGCAGTGGTTTTCAATCGATGGATTATAACATAAGTGGATTGGTGCCAAAAATGACCAACTTTATGATCAATGCTACAGTGTAAACTGAACTCTGTGAGGGATGAAGACCCAATTGTTTTTGTCATTTTATCTGGCCCATTTCATATCAAGATGTCCTCTTAAGCTGCATGAAAGTTGTATAATGCCCCTTTAATAGGCTAATCCTCCTGCCAGGCGATTCTGACCATTAGCCTTGCTCCACATCTGGAGATGGATGCCCAGGTGCTGCACTGCGGTCGCCCACTGCTCCTTATAGTGTTATCAGTCACCTTGAGTCTCTCTCTCTAAAACCAAAAAAATCAGGTTAGAAATCTAGGAGACAGGACGTACTTTGTCGAAATTGGCAACTGTGTCTCAGACAAAATTTCCATGACCTGTGGAGTCCCCCAGGGGTCAATCTTGGGACCCCTCTTATTCAACGTGTACCTGCTTCCATTGGGTCAGCTAATAAACAGCAACAACGTGTCGTACTACAACTACGCAGATGACACTCAGATCTACGTGTCACTGACGGCAGGTGAACAGGGGCCTGTAGATACTCTCTGTCACTGCATCGAACAGTTTGTGGATGCAAAACAACTTTCTTCAACTAAACTCAGACAAAACTGAGATAATTGCTTTTGGCCCACAGACACAGAGACAAAGTGTTATCAGTCACCTTGAGGGTCTCTCTCTAAAACCAAAAAATCAGGATAGAAATCTAGGAGTAATCATGGACTCAGACCTGAACTTAAACAGCCACATCAAAGCTATAACATCATCAGCTTTTTACCATCTGAAAAACATTAAGATCAGAGGAATAGTGTCAAATCCAGACTTGGAGACACTCATCCATGCATTTGTCTCCAGCAGGTTAGACTACTGTAACGGCTGCTCACTGGCCTTTCTAAACGAGCTGTTAGAGCTGCAGAACATCCAGAACGCTGCTGCTCGAGTCCTGCCAAGAACCAGGAAATACGACCATATTAGTCCAGTGCTCCGGTCTCTGCACTGGCTTCCTGTCACTCAGAGAATAGAATTTAAAACAGCTCTGCTTGTGTACAAGTCGTTTCATGGTTTAGCACCAAAGTCCATCTCTGACATGTTAGAGCCGTATGAACCATCTCGGGCCCTGAGAACTTCAGGGAGGGGTCTCCTGGTGGTTCCCAGAGTCAGGACTAAACACGGTGAGGCTGCGTTTCAGTTTCATGCAGCTAAAATCTGGAACAGTCTTCATGAGGATGTGAGACAGGCCTCGACTCTGACAATGTTCAAATCCAGGCTGAAAACAGCTCTTTTTACCCGAGCATATGAACACTGAAAGTATTTTATCTGCACTCTTGCCTTTTACTGTAATTGATTAACTTTATGTTGATGTTTTAATGATTGATTTGATCTGTTTTATGTAATTTTATGCAACTGTGAAGGCACGTTGAATTGCCTTGTGTATAAATTGTGCTCTACAAATAAACTTTCCTTGCCTTGGCTTATGCATTGTCCAGAGGCTTGGAAGGATGGTTCAAATGCAAAGGACATATTTCCCTACGTGGACAATAAAGAAAACCTTAAAGGGACTAGACAGAGTTTAAAAATGTTAAAATTATATATTTTCCTCCCCCTACACGTTCCAGCAATGTCCTAATGTATAGAATGAGCCCAGACCTATTCACCACATCTGCCTCTAAAATCCTGCACGGTCACTCAAAAAGTTGTTAATCTCTTAAGCCCTGCCTTAACTGAGTGCATTTCCTCCAGTTCAGCTTGACACAAGTCTACAAAACTCATCTTTTTTGTATGCGTTTGTCACATTTCTGTAGCTCTACTGTGGCTTTTGTTGCATTTTCATAACTTTGTCACTTTTTCGTCACCTTTATTGTCACTTTTGTCACTTTTGTGTCACATCTTAGTGACTCTTTAATGGCTTTTTAGTCGCTCTTTTGCCACTTTTTTGCTTTTAGATTTGGGAAAAGCCAAACTGGTTCAGGCGGGGTCTGAAGTGCCGTCATGCACGAGCTTAATATAGAAACTGCAGTTACGCATAAGACCTGAGGTGGCAGTAGTGAGTATAAAAAAGTACAACTTGCACCTCGCCCCTTTAACCTTAAACATTGCAGATGTGTAGACGAAGCCCAAAACCTCCAAGAGCCTCCTAAAAGGATAAATGAACTAAGAGAACACACTCAGTTAACCGCAAGGTCACCGATGGCAGTGTTTCCCAACCAAGGGTACGGGGACCTCTGGGGGTACTTAAGCGCTTAGCATTTGGTACCTGGAATCACCTCAGATTCAAAAAAAGGACATAGTTGATCGCTTTGTAAAAACATTGTCAGGATCCTCGAGGCAAGGGGTACTTGGAGAGTGAATGAACGACTCAAGGGGAATGCGAAAATGCCTTTATGTGAATGATAAATCCCATGTTTTAAAATGTACTGTAGTTTATTGCTGTGGAATGTGTTCGGAAACATAATCTCGAGCTCCCCTACTTCTCTAGTCCCAGTACCTGCTAAATATCACCTTGGTCAAAGGAGTTAACCACCACAATACATTTGAGCAAACAAACACATTATGTCCCTTAGAGTTTGTTGAGGCCACATTAAAAGTGAGCCCCACATCATCCACATCTCTCTCTAATTATAGACTTCCTCCCTGTGTGCTTTCTGTTGGACAAATAGCTCCTTGTCTTTAGTTGGCAGCGATGCTTGCGTTCTAAGATAAGCCTTTATTGACCTTATTATAGAGGCGGTAACAGCGCCAGGAGGGGCTCACAAACGGCCTGTTCAGTGTAGACGCTCATGGACAAACAAAAGAGTCCAGAGAAGGGCATTGCAGTTGTCTAAAAATATTAAAAACAAACATGTATTCTCGAGCGGATCGCTTAATTTGCACTGGGGATTACATTTCATATAAAGTGTTCAAACATAGCACAAGTTAGTAATTATTATCATGTTGATCTTGCCCACCACAGCTGAAAGAACAAAGGTATCAAATGATCCAGAAGAGAAATAATGATTGTTATGATGAATAATGAAACATGTTTGGGACACTTAAATACCGTAACTGCGAGGCCAGGCTGCCACGCGGATCTTTCTCACCGACTGGTGCTTTTCCATGACGTCCCTGTGTGTAGCCTGGGGCATGTGCAATTTCCTCTGTCAGCAAATACAAAGGCTTTTCAAAGAAACTAATTATCGGCTCTAGGAACACATAAAACACACCTCGTAGTGTAATACCAGGTGTGGTAATATGGTAATAATACGATCAACAAACAGTTGAATAACATATTATTACAACCCATAAAAAGGAAATAAGTAAGTCTAGTTTATGTTAAGAAATGAGCCAAACCACAGAGAGTTGCACATGTACTGGATATCGCTAAAGCAGAAGTGGTAAAGGCAATGCCAGTTCCTCGCTACAGATATACGCACGTTGGCGAGTGACGTCATGCACACGTGGTCCTGAACCGGAGGGCAAAGAGAAAGCGAAGGCCTTCGTACTCCGTGGTAAATTAGCTGAAACCTTTTGACACAAAGTGCTAAATACAATAAAATCAATGTCGCCGCTGTAGGCCACATAAACAAATGAAGGAAGGAGAGGGGCGTGAAGTTTGATAGATTTCAATCAGATTAAACATGAAGAAAGCCACAGCTCACAGCAACGAGTCACCGTCCGTCCCATGAGAGAAATTTAAAACAATAACATTTATTTATTTATTTAGTTGGGAAAACTGCAGGCTGGCAGTTTTCTCTCCTATCACCATCCTCCATCGTCTCCACATGTTATGACCACACTTCAGGATGCACCACCTTTTCCAAAACTACCAGTGGATGACTACCACAGGACTGACTGTATTGCACCAACGAGCCAGGAACAGCTTCATCTGCACTCCCCGTGTGTGACATTGTCTCAGTTTCGCCTCATTGAAGCCTCAACCAGAGGTCAAAGTGCAGCACCTGAATGGCATCTTCTGAGGAAGGAGAGGGTGACTGCATCTCAGTTCAGAGAGGTGTGTCATGTGAGAGGAGACAACCTGGCTGAGAGGATCATACATGTGAGACAAACAGCACACATGAAGAGAGGGCTCGACATGGAAGCAGAAGCTTTAAAGTCTATGCGACCATGAAAAATATGGTCGCATAGCCCACAACACAATGTGGGCTGGTTGTGCATGGAGATGCGCCATGGTTGGGGCGTCACCTGATGGTCTGGTGTATGATGCACTTGAGTGAAGTGTCCCAACGCTCAGAGCTTCGTTGACTGTGGGTACCTTACAGTGCAGCAAGGCCAGCACAAACTAAAGGCGAGTCACTCCTACTATTGGCAGGTACAGGGGCAACTCTTAATCACTGTGGGAATACAAGAAGCCACTTCAAAGGATGGGCATCATGCGTAAAGATCTGACAAATCACCATGGCGATCCTGGAAAAAAATACCTGGCTCAACGACAATAATACATGTTCGACTGGTTTTCCTGTATGGCCTGTTCGACTGGCTTTCCAGTGACAGAGAGTGCAGTGTTATCTCAGAAGGAGATACCACACAGTTTCATCAATCAGGCTACCCGGAAGCTGAACTCTCCCCTTCCTTCGCACAGCTACCCCATATTGTGTACTTGTGCATTTGATATTGCTATGACGCGAGTCAATGATAGAAAATCCTGCCATGGCAAAATAAATAAAAGCAAATACTTAGTTCAGTTAATCATAACACCTAACTGAAGCCTTTGTTCTGGCTTTTATAGAACTGTCCTGATTCAAAGACACATTTGTGACACAGGGCCTGCTGCACTGAGCGGTGGGAGAGACGGTCCTGCGATGAGTCCATGTCCCATGTCCAAACAGTCAGCGCTCGTGTTTCAGATTGTGGAATTATGTAACATTGGGACCACCCAAAGTATTTACGACGTAGGATTAAAATAGCACTGGCCTATATTCGCTCAGCTGTTGGAGATCCTCTTCCGTCTCTACCGGAGGCGCAGGGGGACGACCACATGCTGAAAGAGAGTGAGGGCTGAACAAGTTGCTGAAATGAGGGCAGTTTCAGTGTCCGTATAATACCTAAGTAGCATCCTGTATCTCCAAAAGATGAATGGACTATTGCCCAAGAAAGGAAAAAAGCAGTAACTACACTCTGGGTGAAACTGAGAAAACTGTCTTTTTAGTTTTTTTGATGCCCTGTCAAAATGGTTTGATCTTTATCATTTATTTCTTTTTTATTTTGTAGCTTTTTATGGTAGAATTATTATGGGTATAAAACACAAACTCTAAATTTACTCTAGTCCCTAAAAATGCACATACTGCACTTTTCCCTTGTACGAGCCTGCATTCCACATATGGTTATACAAAGGAAACGTGCAGTATGTGCGTGTTTGTTGTGTCAAAGGCAGTTTTTTTGCTTTCTGGTATTTTATATATATATAGTAAATGATCTGCGTCAGTATCAATCATCATTTGAGATGTAAAGTAGTTCATGTAAAGCATTACTTTCTCATGGTAAGTGGAATCCATATACTGTATTAAGTGTATGTATATGTATATTAAGTACCTAATTTTTATAAGAACCCAACCAATTTTGACTTGAATCAAAGTTATTCAACAAACAAACAAATCTAATTGGAATTTAAATGTTAAACTTTCTACAAAAATAATATATAAAAACTAAATATATAAAAATATTCCATGAACCATATCATTGTTTTTACTTTGATTAAACTTTTCCATGGATAGTTCCGTTATGTGGCTTTTTCGACCATCATCTGGTCCAGTGACGGTGCAATAATCGCTTTTTTGAGCATTCGAAATCCACCACAGTGAAGGCTGATGAGGTCAAGACGGGTTTGCTGGAGAGGAGTCCTGGTTGCCACGGTAACCTTAGTGGAATGCGCAGTAACTGTGTTCCCCTTGGTTTTTGTGTCAATTTTGTAGTTACTGCAAATTAAATTATGGATTTTCTCTAAAACAGAATAGTTTTGAAACAAACCACTTTGGTACAAGATAGTACAGATGAGAAGAAGTTCAAATCTGCTCTTAACTCAATTTTGACAAACTATGCAGTTACTGCCTTTTTCCTTTGTAGGGCAGTATAAATGAAAGGGAAACAGATTAAGCCAACCAAATTCCTTTCCTTTTAATTTCACTCTTTACTACCATTTACCAACCCATAGAAATCGATGCTGTGATATACTTTATTTTACAAAAGCCAGTTGCATAAAACTATTTACTATTTTATTCTTTATTAGGGCTTGGGACCAACACCAAAAGAGCGCTGGCTGCAGACCTGAACTTGGCATGAATTAACCCGACATTGCTACTTTGCCCTTCTACAAATTTGACCTTGCTCAGAAATGATTTGTTATAACTTTACTTTACAACACATTATTATTATTATTATTATTTTGTCATGGCAACGCATAAACTAATAGCAACCTCCCTCTCTCTTGGTACAGCTGTGTTTTTTGCCTTTTTCTGCGAACTGCATTTATGGTTTCTGTGTTCCACATTGGTTTCCCGGATGCTGTTGTACGTCTTTGCCGTGTTTTTGTGGAGTTCGGCTGATTTCTTTTGCTGCAAAGAGTCCAAACTGGTCCTAAAGAAAGCTGCTTTATATAAGTAAACAAACTGCTAGCTTATGAGCTTGTGGGTCATCATACTCAACTCGCAGGGTTCGGTCATGCTAATGACCAGGTAATTAGCAGTGATCCTTCCAGACTGAAACGTAGGTCAGTCGTTAGGGCCTAATACAACAAAGACTCTTAAAACAACAAAGATGTTTACCAACAGGTGAGAATAGCTGTAAAGAGAGGGGAGGGACTTAGCCAAGCGAAACTCCTCCCATAGATTGTGGGCTGAACTGAAATTTTGGCGTGCTGAAGAAGCCTTTTGGATGAGAGGCGAAACGTTTGACACTTCAACCACAGACTACAGACGATTCAGGACCCTTCATTGAAGATGGACAACTCCTGTACGACTGAGAGCCTACACAGATTTATTTTTTATTTTTTTAAATGCCAAAGGCAGATGCTCAGTTGCAAGTACTAAGTTTTGAGAGTTTACAATGTATGTAAGTCATCATAGTAATCATGAAGACGGCAGCATTGGCTCCAGGGCTACTCCTCGTCTGCCCGTCTCTTCTTCTGGTGCGTCTTCTACTGCAGGAGTCCGCGCTTAAACATGAAGGCTGCCAGAAAGGAGGACAGAAGGATGGTCAAAAGGGTGTAGAGCATAGTTATAGTCCTTACTGGGGCCTTCTGGACATAGACACCATCCTCTAAAGTGCAGCCGGGCAGGGTAAGGATAACAGTATTCTCTCCCACCAAAATCCGAAGAGTCAGGCCGACGAGGTATAGTCCAGAAAAGCCTTGTAGCCGTTCGTGACTTTGGAGAAGAGGACGGTCTGTTAAAATAGCTGCTCTTCATAAACCCCAGATGGCGAGTAGGGGCTTACATTACTCTACATCTACACAACATTCAAAAAGAGCCTATAGTTTAAAATTGATGTCATCAAATAAAAACGATTCCATAGCAGTTAAAATGTGAAACTAATATATGATATAGACTCATGACATGCAAAGTGAGTTTGAAGAAGCTAAAATACATAATGTAAATATGACATATTTGAATCTGAATGACTTTGTAAACATCATTTAAAAGTATGATCAGTTGAACTCGCCGTGGGGGCGAGAGAGAGAGCGCGTCTGAAAGTCACAGCTCAAACCTCAGATGGTGCCCTCACTGAGGCCTGAGTGGAGGGGTGAAGGGGAAGGGAGGAGGGAACGGTTTCGTAAAGGCCCATGACGCATCCTGCACTTCTGAAGACGCCTCCCAGGGAGACGCGAGTAATTTTCCACTACATTGAAACATGTGAGGCGTTTGAACAACGTTTTTGTGATACAGTGTCTTCCTAGAAGAACCAAGATATAGTGAATGTAATTAAAAGAATAAACAAGTTTAACATCATGTAAAATACTTTTTTTAAATGAATCACTATTTCAGTTGTTATTATTAAAAATTATATTTGGGAACACAGATGTTTAAAGAACACGAACACTGACACCATAAAACAAAAGAAAGAAAAGAAAAGGTTTCTACTCAACCACATAAAACGAACTTTGGGACTTATAAAGCAACTTCAACAACAACAAAAAAGCTTTACATTTAGATTTACATTATGTATTCAGTTTAAATTATGTAGTTCAGAGCTCATATTCCTAAACAACAACAGCTATAATCACAGTTATCTTTATTTAATTGTTATTAGTTATGATTGTTATGATTAATTTGGAAAGAATTGTGGTGTCAAACGGTTTACTTTTGGGTGTGTCCCGGCTAAAGCTGCAGTGGAAAGAATCACTACAGAGGCTTTGGCCGATTGAATAGGGTACACATATATTCATATTATGGATGCTGCTATTGCCCCGACCAGGACCGGAGCGATGCCCAGCACAGCGATGACAATGACCACGATGAAGCGCGTCAGTTTGGCGGTTTCTGATGAAGAGGCGGACAGCGCCCTCTGGTGGAGGCTCTGGATGGAGACACGTCCAAGAGCCTGAAAAAAAGAAAAAAGACGAGGGACTTGAAACCTTTCACTTTAGTAACTGTATTACAAGTGGTTTTGCTCTATTTAAAACTAGACTTCTACAACTAATACAAGTATGTGTAGATCACTAACCAGTTGTCCATCTGCAGATTACGGATTTAAATTCTGAAAAATTGACGGATATTCCTTTTGATCTATCTTACCAACATCAAAAAGTCATCTATCCATTTCCACACTGACTCCCCCCAAGGGGTCCCCAGACCCCACTTTGGGAACCACTGGGTTAGACTATTCAAGTAAACCTGGTTTACGTTAATGCAAGATTTGTGTTGTGTTTTTGAGGGGCCTATCTCACCAGCCTGGAGACTATTGCTGGGTTGCAGGTGACATCACAGCGTTCTAAATATGGAGGAAAAATTATGTTGTTTTTGAGGAAATTGTTGGTCTTGTACAGAGAGATCATGGACCCAGTGACTGATACTAATTCATACATGTTCTTATTGAGCTATTACTTGTGAAAGTGTAATGTTGTTAATAGGAAAAACTGGCTCCTGCCCCTCGCTGGGTCCGGTGACATCATCACATTCTAGAACCTGCAACCCAGCAATAGCTGGAGACTAGAGTTGCCACTGGACACAGAGAGGTCTCCAAGACGTCCCCTGGAGATAGGGCGAGTTTCCATGTAAAAAAAGTCTCCATGTGGTCTCCGCATGGTCGCTCTATGAGAGGTCTCTGAGAGGTCTACAGGGTCTCAAGCAGTTGTGTCGCGAATACTATTTGTTGTCCTCAACCTGTGAGACGTTTCTGTGATGTCCCTGCAATCCCTTATTGATCTCCACTGTGAGATCAATTATTAGAAATGTTCTTCAAAAATTTAGAATATTGTGAAAAGGGACTATTATTGTAGGCTTCATCAGCGAATGAATCCAAAACACCTGCAAAGGGTCCCTGAGACTTTAAATGGTCTCTCAGTGGTTCAGTAGAATTCACCATCATGGGGAAAACTGCTGACCTGACAGTTCTGCAGAAAACCATCACTGACTCCCTCCATAAGGAGGTAAAGGCTCAAAAGGAAATAGCAAAATAATTTGGATGTTCTCAAAGTGTAATATCAAACCAGAAAGTTAAATGGTGCTCAAGCCGCATGAGCGCAGTCTGGAGAGGATTGTCAGGAAATTCAAAAGTGTGGGTGACCTTCACAAGGAGTGGACTGAGGCTGGAATCAGTGCATCAAGAACCTCCACACGCAGACGGATCCTGGACATGGGCTTCAAATGTCATATTCCTCTGGTTGAAGCATCCTGGTCTTCCATAACACCTCAGCGGTGCCACAGGCTGAGAGCATCCATGCCACGCAACCGCATTAAGGCAGTCATTCGAGTAAAAAGGCCCAAACCAAGTACTATGTACTTATGCATGATTATAGTTTTCAGAGGGCCCACATTTCTTTGTTTAAGATCATTTTTTCATTGATTTCATGTAATATTCGAATTTTCTGCAATTTTGATTTTGGGTTTATTCCAAGCTGTAAGCCATCATTTTACAAATTAAAACAAACAAAGGCTTGACATATGTCAGTTTGCATGCCATGAGTCTGTATCATATATTAGTTTCACATTTTAAACTGAATTACAGAAATAAATGAACTTTTCACGATATTCTAATTTCCTGAGTTTCCTGTATACAAACCATAGAACAGGTCAAAGTATCTGCCTTTTGAACACAACTTATTGAGAGAAAAAAAAGTTTGTTAAGATATTCAGAAAGAGCTTACCAAGGCCTAGCAAAGTGCAGGACACCCACAGCACGTCCACCAGCAAGGCGGGCGGCACCAGGACCCCACTCAGTATTTGGCCGTACCCCTGCTGGAAAGGGTCCATCATGGGTATGTACATCTTGTCCCTCATCGGCTTCACAAAAAAGAGCCCACCTTGAAAAGCAAATATTAGCTGCTTGTTGCTCTCGGGGGTAATAAAGTGGTTTCCTCATGAAAAACATACCTGGAGTTGTAATAAATCATAATATGAGCAGTTTGTTCACTCGACTTGCTCTGATCATTTCAGCACTTAAATTGTCCCCACAAAAGAAAAGAGCTGCAAGGCAAGGCAAGTTTATTTGTAGAGCACAATTCATACACAAGGCAATTCAAAGTGCTTCACAGTTGCATAAAATTACAAGAAAACAGATAAAATCAATCATTAAAACATCAACATAAAGTTAATCAATGACAGTAAAAGGCAAGAGTGCAGATAAAATACTTTCAGTTTTCATCTGCTCGGGTAAAAAGAGCTGTTTTCAGCCTGGATTTGAACATCGTCAGAGTTGAGGCCTGTCTCACATCCTCATGAAGACTGTTCCAGATTTTAGCTGCATGAAACTGAAACGCAGCCTCACCGTGTTTATTATTGACTCTGGGAACCACCAGGAGACCCCTCCCTGAAGTTCTCAGGGCCCGAGATGGTTCATACGGCTCTAACATGTCAGAGATGTAAGCTGCACGGTATAAAAAGTGAGTAAGTGCTTTAGTTGTCATTGTACAGCGATATTGTGTTCAGGTGTTAGTCCTAATCCACTGCGACTGAGCAGTGCAGGTGGCCTGTTGGCGACCCGGTCGCCCCGCACCAAAGCACCAGTTGAGCCCAACCCCACTATGACTTTTATCGTGATTTTAAATTGGTTTAATAAACACTAACTTATTTTAGGCCTAATACTTTTGACCTTGTATATATTTTATTGGAGTTTATTATTGGTTGCAGCTCTCACATCACCATTTTCACCATAAGACTTTCGGTCACAACCTGTAAAGTGTCACATCCCAAAACCAGCAATAACTAAAACCTGTGACATTTTAACTCAGAACAGAACTGCTTCAGTACTCAAGTAGCATTTTGAATACCTTTTTATACTTTTACTTTCACCTCTGGTTAATAGTACTTCATTTTTAGCAAAAAACATTTAACATTCCCCGTCCCGAGGATCAGGAGGTAAAAGACCACCACGGCGATCACTCCTGGGATGTTCAACGCCATGCTGCTCCTGCACTGCCATCAAGAGGGCCAGCCAGTATCAAACCGAAAACCAAAGCAATTACCGACAGTGTATTTGCTAAACGGTGCAGGGGCAAAGTTTAGATGAGCCTAAAAACACTTTACAAATGTAAATAAAGTGAGCTTAGCGGTTAAGACTAGAAGGTCCCAGGTTTGATCCCAGACGGGCCCTTTCTGTGTGACGTTTGCATGTTCTCCCCGTGTCTGTGTAGGTTTCCCTTACCACTAAAAACATGTACAATAGGCCAGGATGAGTGCGTGTTTGTGAGTGGAGACAGGGGACGGGAATTGGCCCATGGCCAACATGAAATTAAAATATGGTTCTGTTGTACCATTTTGTACAACTCCTTGGATGTAAAATTCACATTAGGCCACATTAACCACAACTTGCTTAAAATTCAATTACAGCAAAACTACAAAGAGGACATATTCTGCAGTGTTTATTTAGATTACACAAAGTTCATTTATGAAAGGCACATTTATACATACATTCATTGTCAGTTTGTGTCTTGTTCCAGGAGGCACTTGTTCCATGAACAATAGCTATGCTTTTATCAAAAACAGTGATCCCTTTATGCACCTTTGAGATCAGTGCGGCTCAAGAAAGGAAACCCTCTCCATGCAGTGCATTATGAACAAAATGTCCTTCAGCCTTTCAACACAATAACAATACTAGTAGGCACAAGAATTCCTTATCTTATCCTTTCAGTGATGCAATTTAAATGCGCTCACTGTGACCAAAAGTAAAACTGCACTTTATCAACAATTAAATACCTTAGCTCCTGAATGACTCTTGTGAAAAGTAGTTTATCTCTAAAACAAGGCCACGAAGGCTTGTCTGACAGTCTTTTTGAAAATATGGCACACATACTTTTTCCAAAGCATACACAACGACATCACTTTGCAAAACATTCCACAAAATTCATTAGTTTTCATTGGCAAAATGTTTCTTTTCCTGTTTGCTATCGCTATAGGCTTTCGATATGGCTATCATTAAAGAGTTGATACCCGGAATGTGCCGCTAAACTTCATATATTCAATGAAGGTCCTTGAGTCATCCTCTGTACTCAGTAGTTGAAGTACCGAACATCCAAAAGGCTTCGCGAGCGGGCTAAAGTCCCGCTCAGCCCGCAGCTTAGATAAACTTCATATATTTTATGAAAAGGCTATAATCGGGTTATGTAGAAAAGTAAACTTGAAAGAATGAAGCACCCCTGGATGAAGAACATATCAGAAGTGCAGCAGACTGACACATGACACTTGCAGTTTACCGGGGCAAAGGGATCTTACGAAATTAGTAACGGTTAACTATGAACATCCCTCAAAGTGCGTTTTAGTAACTCATCTGTATAAATATATACCAATATACCTGTGTGTTATTCTGATCGAGGCAAAATGGGTTACAATATGATGGACGTATGACATATGATGTGAAATTAAAAAAATGACCCTCAAATACAAACAGCAGATTCTTGTGGTTTAGTCATGCTCTTGCCCTGCACAGCTAGTTCTCTTTATATGTTAGTCTACTCTAGTATAGTGGCTCTGATTCCGTGAGGTATTCTCTGATTCTCCAGCTGCGATGTCTCACGAGCTTTCAGTGCCGGCAAAACAAATCCACCCACCGCTAAATTATCCAGCAATGACAGCTCAGGAAACTCTAGGCAAATGACAAGACAGAGGGTAAAGTCGCCTTGTCTAAGCTTATAAGCTATCAGGCACCCCTCCCGGTGTGTTTTTTGTTTGGAGAAGGGAGAGAACACGACTCGCTTCACCATTTTGAGAATTACGGACATTCCTTTACACTGTAGTAACAGTTGCTCGAGGTATAGAGGTTTCCCCATTTGGAAACGTGGTTTTGTGAACGATCAGTTAAATGTGTACACAGTAAGACTGAGGCGGTCATTTCAGCAGTCTAGTTAAGAAAATACTGCAGATGATGCCAGCACACAGAATGACCAACATGATGAGCAGAGCTGCTCCGCGCCGTAAAACAAGCTGCGTTCGGGACAGAGGATTCTCCACGGTGGAGCTGGTCGTCTGCAGGTTGACGTTCGGAGTGTCATTGGTTGTTTCAGCAGCAGCCTCCTCTTTATTAGAGCCTGAAAGATAATATCAAATATATTTAGTCTTTGCATTTTCAGCTGACAAACATTTTAGACCAGATGCCTCTCCTGACACTAATCAGTTAAGTTCTGTACCAGCGTATTGGCTTGTGTACCTGTAGTTTATAAATCAAGAGTAAAAGTCGTCATTTACTGTACCTATGCTTTTCATCGGGACTTCATCTTTGATCTGGACTCCAGCTCTCACCTGAGCCTGTGCACGAGAAAAACACGTTTATGGCACATTGAAAACATTGTCTGAAGATCTAAAACACTCACTTCTTTAGCCGCTTGTGTCCAGCTAAGTTTACACAAGAAGATGATGTAGAACATGCTTTGCACAACCACACATACAAGAAGACCAGCCCAAAGCCCTAATAAAATAAATATAAAAAATAATGACGGTCATTCATTTTTTCACAAAAAACACAACTCTTAGTCAACAGCAGAGTCTTACCTATGATGCCCATCTTGGCAGCAAACATTAAAGAAATACCAATAGGGCTACCGATGAAGTAAAAGCCCACTAAGTTAGTCAGAGCACCGTACTTCTGTTTCCCTGCTCCTCTGACGATCCCTCCAGACACGCCCTGGGAGCAAAGCCACTTTTATTACACAGGCTCATATACAGGCACCCGTTTTGGACTTTTATTTAATGACACTCTTACCGCAACTGCGTCAAACAGATGTACGAAACTGAACACAATCATCACATCAGACACTCTCTCTATGATATCCCTAAAAACAACAGATCATTGAATTAATGTGACAAAGTTCCAAATACATTATCGACATACAACAAGACTGAATATTCCTGAAACGTTCCAATTGAGTTTATTTATTTGGAGAATTGTTTTGCAACAATTTACCAAAAGAAAGAAAGTTTGGAGTGAGCGAGAGAGCGGAGGTTACTGCAATGAAGTAAACAAAACAAGCTAATCACGGGCTAAAAGCTAGAGGGCCACAGCTAGAGAAGCGAGTTCGCAGATGAGACATACCCGTCGCTATGGGCGGGCCATAGGGGGCCGTGCCCGTCCCCAAAGATGCTTGTGCCCCCCCAGACAGTGGTGCGGTCTACATGATACGCAGGTATACGCCATATACTAGAAGGCCTGCAGAATTACCGTATAACCACCACAAATTGAGCAAAGATACGTAGCACTAATTTGCGCAGTGTTATTTTTGGCCTTTCTGCCCGATTAGAGACCAGCCCAAACTCCACAACAAGTAGCTATTTCCTCCCCTGAAACCGAGAGGGGACATTTCAAAAGTGTTCCTGAAACTACAAATTTACAAATTAAGCCCTGAATTAGTGTGAACAGTTTGAGAAGTGCTGGATTAACAGATTCAAAAGTACATTGCGTCACATGTATTACATTATTCCAATAGAAGGTGCATGGACTTACTGTTCTGTGGTGAAGATATATGCCAGGTAATCCTTCAAAGACATCACGAGGGCTGCGACAACACAGGCGATCAAAACTGACAAAACATAACAGTTTTTTGTGTATGTACAGTATAAATGATTGTGGTAAAGGTTTTCAAAGTTGCCACTAGGACTGGGTGTCATTTTTCATCTGAAAAGCTTCTTCACTTTAATTGACTCACAGTTTGATGCACAAACTATTTTTATTAGATTTTATTGCTTGAATTTAAAAGACCATACTTGAATTTTGAACTTTTATTGCAATAATAATTTCACAGTTTTCCCTCTTATCCGTCTGGCTTACGAAAGGCCCTCAACTCAAAATAACTCACAACTTTGATAATCTTTACAATGATGAAACGCGAACACCAAAATGAATACACATGTCTCTTACATCCACAAACAATAGGAACCTTTGCAGAGAGTTTTGCTTGTTCAACCTTTCCTGCACCGAGAGCGTTCCCCACACGGACACTGGCCGCGGCAGAAATTCCCAGTGGGATCTGTGTGAACCAAACCAGACTGGATCAAGACAGGGAAAAACAAACATTTGAATATAAAGGGAGGAAATTATGTGAACTTGAAATAATGTAAAATACTCAATCTCAAAAACATACACAATAGTACAGTTTTACAGTCCGAAGCTAAAAGGCATATGATTCACTTATGTAGTCTTAACGTAAATGTACACCATAGATGTTAACAGCACATAACAGATTTCTATTTAAGTCAGCCTGGAAATGGACACAAGCCTTTTATTGACGCTTCACTAATGGATAAATTGGCTTCTTTACTTTTTACCTTTTAATTGCGTTTCACAAATAAAATGTTTAAACTGTATTGTAACCTTTAACTTATTTAACTATGTGACTTGTTTGTTTTTAAGACTTGTCTTTTTATGTTTCATGAATGAATGTTTGACAGTTCACTTTGAACTACCTTTTTTTCCAATGGTAAAATGGTAAATGGTCTCAACTTATATAGCGCTTTTCCACCTACATTAGGCACTCAAAGCGCTTTACAGCAAGGAACCTCTCACCCATTCATACACCAATGTACGCAGACACTGGAGGCAAGGTGGGTGAAGTGTCTTGCCCAAGGACACAACGACAGCATGCACCTTCAGGAGGCGGGATTTGAACCCATGACCTTCCAATCATGAGATGACCCACTCTACCATCTGCGCCACCGTCGCAATGTGGTTTTATACAATAGCAAATAATCTGAATCAATCACAGCATTATTGTACGGAAACACTGGGTAAAGGCTTTGTCCAGTCTTACAGATTATATATACATACTGTTTACATATACAGTGGTCCCGCATTTACCGCGGGGGTCACGTTCTAAAAACAGCCCGCAATAAACAAAATCCGCGAAGTAGACAGCTTTATTTTTTACAATTATTATATATGTTTTAAGGCAGTAAAACCCCTCACCATACACTTTTGTCACTAGTTCACGGGTTCTCCCTTATGTCTGGTGTGATTATTTTCTTTTGTCATATATGATTTTTAGATTCACATTACAGAGGTGAGCTGCTCTCGTCTCCGCTGAGCGCTTGTTCAAACTAAGACAATCGTAGCTACGACCAAAGTTTTATTGTTGCAGTTTCAGTTTTCAGAAGGCGAGCGTCACATGCTATAGCG